>JAUYWH010000024.1:21368037-21503585 GCA_034779795.1 Ctenopoma multispine
AGTTCTGTGGATGCAGAACGAAACGTCTCTACTTGGAAGAAAGAAGTCCAGTTGCCATGACTCAATCCTCAGACATAAAAGTTATGTACTTAGCTCTTAAATCAGCTCCTAAGGTATAAAACATCTTAAGAGTAGGGGGACCTGTAACATCTCTCCAGTGGTTGACTTCTGACCTGAGTTTTCCTACATGGGTCCATTAAGAAACTGCATCTTGTCAAACATGGCAACCGGAGGCCTGAGGGTCTGAGATAACGCCTTTATTTTTATGTTCAGCCGCACAGAGAAAACAAATCTGGCACTTCCTGGTTGTTATTAATTTGCCTTCACTTGGCCACTTACGTTGCTTTTTCAAGATTTCATGGCTGATATCCGCACAGATACACACACATGTACACTCCGCTACACACTCCTTCCCACGTGCTCATTATCGTCCTTACACCACTTCCTCACTGGAATGTTGAGAAAGGCTTGTCTCGCTCTGGCACGATGTTGACGTCCCTGGAACAGTGAGATGCTGTTTGTGTGCAGACTGAAGGAGCAGAGGTAAGATTCCTGAAGAGTGAGCTCATCGGCGTGTTTTAAATCGAATTAACTAATTGTAGTACAGCATTTCTACTTTGTCTCAGAGGGCTGGTTATGATTTGTAGGTTTCATTGAGTCACAAACAAACATGGGTCAGAGACCACGGCAGTCGCAAAGACTGATATGCACATTATAATAACTGTATATCCTGATATCAAGTGGTCTCTTGTGTTGCTTTTGCTTTTCTGAGCTGCCGGTCAGGTAATAACTTTGGCACGAACCTCCTCCATGTTCTTTGCCAACTTAATCATAATACTTGATTACATTTTGATGATGCCAGACACAACAGCAGGACAGTGTCGTATTTTTTAAAAATCCCCAATGTGATTATATAAATATATTATTTCATGACATATTCAATTTCCTCCTATTGTCCGTTTAATGAAAATGCAAACATAACATGATTACATCACCTTTGGATATGAACCTACCTGAACTATGTTTTTTTGATGTTTATGTGTTTCCAGTGTTCCTAGTTCATTCTGATCCCATGAGGGAACCCCCCCCCCATCCCTCCCACAGATAATTTTTTCTTCATGAAACATAATTTGAGACGGTGCGGACATTTGCTCTAAAAATAGCTGACACTCAAAATAAACACTCTCTCACACACAGTTTGAAGTTAAATGTCAAGACGCAATTCTGTGTGATGAAGCCAGAAAGAATGTCTTCCACGAAACAGAGCTGAATGCTTTAGTTTTCTGCTCATTCGGCTGCAGCAACTTTGAATCATGGCTCACCAAATGTTTGACAAAGCACCGGGTAGAGAGAATTAGAAGAGGATGAACAATTGGATTTTGATTGGCGACAAAAAGTCAACAAGCGCAACTGCGTGCTTGTGCAAACTGCAGCAAGGTGCTGTTCGTGTCAGGACAAATGGCTCCATCTAATCAGTTTGACAGTGCTCCAATAAATGTTGAAACAACGTCCTCATGGAAGAGACTGTCCACCTGTAAGAAACAACCACGTAGTTGATGCTTGCTTCATCTTTAATTATTTTGTTTTAACTAAGACTTGATTGAAAAGGCCTGATGTGCCTGCTGTGGGCATAGATCATTTACTTAGAACAACTTGACCTGGGAGGGGAGTTTTCATTAGTGCAGCTAGTAAACCTGAGAATATACTGTAAATTATACAATTGAGGTGTCACTGTATCCCTGTTTATTTTGCCAACCTGGCAACGCCCCTGCTTTGGACACCTCCATCTTCTGTTACTCTCACACTCTCATTAACCCCAGCTGCTGCCCATCAGCTAATCAAGGTCCTCTCTATAAGAAAACAGAGTTTTGTCTCTGCCACTGTCAGATCGTTCTGTCTGTAGTGTTGCTGTTTAAGACCATTGTTCTCATGTCATGTTAAAATATATAAAATACTTTATAAAATACTGCAAGTATCTATATGTTCAGTTCGTACAGCATCTGAACATCTGTCTGCAGGGTGGTTTTGTTCTTCCTCTATGTGTCGACCTCACCTTGTCTGCCACACCCAAACTGAGCTCAGTTCACTTCCTTCCTTCAGCTTTTCATTCAGTTTGTTAGGACGTCCCTCGTCAACTTGTCGGCACAGTTCTGCCAAATTGTTCGTCTCCTCAGGCAATAATTATTTCACGTCTAATGCTCAGTCACCGCGTTGTTGCTTCATTCAAAACCTGTGAAATGTGCCGACATGACAAGGTGGTGTGCCACAGCTTCCAGTGAGGCTTTTGTGGGACAGAAAAAACTGATAAACATTATTTAAATGCAGCTCCCGGGAACATTCACCTCCAGCCTTTCTTTCTCCTCTCTGATGATACCAGGACTTATTGCTGGAGCTGCCATGGCTCTCACTGCCTTTTGATTGGAGATTTACCTTATTCTACTGTTCCACTCATTAAAAATAAATCTGCTACAACCCCAGACCTGTAAAATCCATCGATATCCATGCAGGGTTATTCAAAACACAGTGATAGTTGAATGATGATGAATGATGAGTGATAGTTAAAGAGAATCAACTCTCAGAGTATTAGCATCAACCAAGAATGTCTAAGCTGCCATCTTCTACCAAAACAAATTAAAATAATTGATTTATTGTTATTTTGTTGGCAGTAAGAGACTTTGTGGGTGTGTCATTTTGTCTCTTTCTTATCTCTTGTTTCTGTCTTTAAACACTTGCACAACCCACACTCCTCTCCTCCCTCCCCTCCCCTCCCCTCCTCCCTATTTTCCTCTCGTGTGGAGTCACGGGGTGCGGCCTTTGAACTCTTGAGCCCAGCCCGTCGTCCCACCAGCACTGCAGGTTGCGTTCCTCAACAGAGGAAATGTGTGGTCCGATATCAGCCACTCTCGCTCGCAGTCTTTCTTTCTTTTTTCTTTTCCAGGAATGTTCCTCGGTTACATACATGTAACAATGAGACCCAAAGGACCAAAGCCCTGCCCTCAAACACAAAGGCTGGATGACAGCGAGGTGGAAAACTGGCTGTGTGTGTGAAATAGTTTTACCCACGACCTTGGACTGGAGTTAACACTAAACGTAACCATTACACAATGAACATCCAGCATACTGACATGTAAAAGATGCTGATGATGCTGATGATCAGCCCTACTGTTAAACCTGTGTAAATATGGGGGTGGTTGCATGGGTTGATTTAAGTATTTAACTACTGACTTCTCAAACACGTCCCTGGTATGGGGTATCGTTTGGCCGAAGCATTGGGAGACACATGTGGATGTGGATGCATGAGGCTGCATAAGTCTATTCTGTTTCATGTCAAGGCTTTGCTTCAATTCATGCTTAAAGAGACACACACTCAGTTATCCTTAAATGATGCACTGCACTGCTCTGATCTGTTCTTCATCTGTTGACAAAGTAGATGAAACAAACAGCCCCACTTGGTCAGCGGGCTGAGATATGCACGCCACATGAGCCTGTAATGAGTAAGCGAGTGGAGTTTTCCTCCTCCAGAAGTGGAGCGGAGGTGGAAAGAAAATGGGAGGGGAGGGCGGACCCCTAAAAATATCATCTAGGAGCAGTTTTGTCAAACCTGCCTGATGTTGCATGAGCACAGTGAACGGTGGGGGGAGAAGGCAACAGAGTGAGCAGTGTCTGCTCGGATGGTGTGGCTGAAGGGAGTGAATGAGAGACTAGTGGAGAGAGAAGGATAAGAAAGAGGAGACGAGTGTAGGTAAAGGAGAAATCAGGAATGATTACAAAAGGGACCCAATTTTAGCAAGGGAACTCCACGGCCTGGTGAGGAGAGGGGGAGGTGGCCTCTGACTCAGAGAAGGGATATTTGTTTAACTGGCGCTGCGGTTTCTTCCCAACATGGCAACCGCCTGTTCGCAGCACAGCAACCACTCCTTCGACTTCTCTGCCACAGGGAGATTCCTCAGCACAGCATATCATTTGGATTCACTGGGAACCAGATGCTTGTCCTTATCATCGGTGTTACCCGGGAAACGCTTGAGGCCATTCAAATGCACAAAACCCAGAGGATGTACATGCAGAAGCTAGAAACTGAAGTGTAACCTGCACTTTTTTGCTGGATGAGATAAGAAATGAACATGATATTTCATCATGAGTACAGAGGCACGCTGAATAACTCTGGGTGCTGATGTTTAATTTAAAAAAAAAAAAGCTACACACAAGGCTATCCATTCATTTTCACAGACCTTTAAGGCCTCCCCACATAAACTGCAGAGAGTGACATAAATCTACTGAAATTTCTGTGAAATATTTCCTTGGATCTGTGCCACCAAGAGGAATTTCTGGACACGTATTGACAGGAGGAGTATCAAAGCAAACACGTCAGAGTTTATCTAACATTAAAAAGGTGGAGCACAGAAGCTAAGTGTGCGCAGATAGTATGAGACAATGGAGCGCTGTGTTGGTGAAAGTGGACTGGGCCGCACGCTCTGTCCTGAGGAGGAAACCCTGCCACAAAGTACCATCATTAAAAAAACCCTCGCCATGTCAAAAGAAAGCTTTGTGCTCTTTTGAAAGCTATCCAGTGGTAGCCATTTTGTGTGAAAGCATCATTCACATCTCTGCGTTAGATTTCCGTGGAAAACTACCGGGAGGCACTGTGTGTGTGTGTGTGTGTGTGTGTGTGTGTGTGTGTGTGTGTCTCCTGGCTTGTGGCTCCTCAGCTCACCACACCCTCCATGTGTGTGTCAGGTGTGGAAGTACGGCAGGAATGAAGAACAACTCAGCGCGCTGAGAACAGCGAACCTTACACAGCGCATGAAGAATGTGTTTTTAAAGCCTCGTCTGCCGTCTCATTGACCCCGTGAGACACTGATTCGAGTGTTATCAGCAACGTTAGCCACAATGGCAGCAGAAAAGTCAGCAACTCAATACACGTTTATTAAGCCGCTTACAAAGACACTCAGCATTTAAAAGGTTTATCAGAAGCATTATTGACCCAGTAAGAGACTCTGATCCTTGCACCAGCGTTTGTCACAGCAGAAACACTTATGCAATGCATTTGTTCTCCTGGAGAGGTGGTGCTTGCAAAATTCATTGAAAACGTTCAGCACCAACAGAGAAACCAGTGAACATTATATGTTGTGAGTTGGAAGCATGGACTGGAGTGGACTGAAGTGTCATGCAGGTCAAATACAATGAACCTAGACATAAATGAGCATAAATAAATCTGTCAGGAAAATGATTCTGAAGCACCAGCTCTGTTGTCCTGTCACAGTTTCACAAGTCTTCTTTTTGCCAAGAAGTGGCCAAGCCCTTACATTCCTCTGCCTGATGGAGGGTGATGGAGGATACAGGGCTTTAAAAACAAGAGACAGAGAGAGAGAGAGAGAGAGAAAAGCAGACATCTTTGAACAGTTATTCAGAGCTTCCAGTCAGAGCTGCTGTGGTTTGGGATGTGTGGGCTGCTGAAGATGTGTGTGCGTCTTGGGGAGGATGTGCTGATTCTCATGGAGCAGCTGGGTGTGTCAAACCCAGCCCATATTTGTGTCAGAGTTGAAGGCATTAGTGAGTCTTTATGGTTAGAAGAAGCGGGAACCTCCTGAGCAGTGGAACTCCTACTGTCTCTAATCCTGGAGACACTTAATCAGACATCGCATTATCATGAATTATCAGTGTTACAGATTTTAATGGTCTTAAACCATTAAAACTTAAAGTGATCGCAGCTGTCACTGGGCTGACGTACTGGATAACCACTCACACCTACGATTTAGAGTCAATTAACTTAACATTAACATTAACATTAACATGCCTATTTGGTCGTTCAACACTTCAACTGTGTTCAACACAACCAGCTCTGCCGTGAAGGCACATAATACAATGATCAAGATAAAAATAATGAATGCTTTTACCTGTTTATTCTGCATGTTCGACCCTGTTTAATTAAATTAATGTAATGTAAATGTAACTGGCTGTGTGGCGCAGGACGTTTTTTTGCTGTTTGGTTCACCTGTAATCTACTGATTCTAGTTTTAAAGCCATGTGATGTTTTGAGTTAAGCCATAGACACCAAATGGTTACTGTCTATTTTGTACTAAACAGAGTGTTTGGTCGCACAAAAGGACAGTAAAGTGTCTGCAGTGTATCATTTGGCAACAGTTGGTAAATGAGTGATATGGAACATAAAGTCAGGAAACTTGGACCCACTTCCCTGGTAAAGTCCCTGGTATTGTGAAAATGTGCAGCTGCTGAAAGCTGATTTCATAAACACTATCACCTCTGACTTCATTTGCACTGTGCTGCTGCTGCTGCCTGGAGATGAAGTCTGACATCCAGGGGTGACGGCTTTTCTGTTAGAAAAGATCAGAATTAAAAGCGTGACAAACGTCTGTGATAGAAATGTGCAGAACTCTTTCGCTGAGATTTAACCGGACACGTACCGTGCTTCACTTACAGTTGTTGGACACAGATTCATCATATGACGCTCGCTGATGCTCTCTGGCTGTTTGCTGTAGTCTTTGTGTTGTGTCCCACTTTTTAACTTACGAAGGCAACATGAGTCGACACAACAGTCGGCCTTTGTCACAGCCAGTTCTTTGATGCCAGATTTGGTGTGTCTCTGACCTCAGGCTGTAGCATCAAAATCTGAGTTCTAAACTAAGCAAGGATGTGTTTATGTGTTGTCTGGTGTTGTTGGATGTGTTGTACATCCGTTAAAGGAAAACAATCTTATTTTGAATTGTTAAAACCATCTACTTTGCTTTAAGTATATCTTTTTACTTATAAAGGTATTGTAATTTTCATTATCTCAGTGCCAGTGTGGTAACACCAAATGATCAATCTCTCATATATCTCTGTTTCCTGGAATGAAAGTAGACACACTAACCTGAAAACACTGTTTTTCTTTTCATGCCTAAGTGCTTCTCTTCAAAACATCGTGAAAGGTTGCCAGTTAACCGTGAGTCTGCGGGCTCTAGCTGACTCAACACTAGAAACATTGTACCCGTGAGGTGCTGTGCATGACCCGACAGCTGCTCTGCATACCTTCCGATGCTGTCATCCTTCACGTTCACGTGACCCACAGCTACACAGTCCCGATCAAGGAAGGGCGAAAAAAAACATCAGTGCTTCCCACCTGGTTGAAGCCAACACTCATCACTTAGGAGAGTAATTCTTTGTCTGCCATCCGTGAGAGAAAATTACATCCCTTTGGCACAAGGCGTGAAATCTCTATCAGTGCAGGGCGCTGCCGAGAGATTAGAGGGAACGTAGTGCAAATGATATTGTTGCTATTTTCTTGCTGAGACGCTTGCTGCGTTAGTGACTTTGTAGTTTCCTTAACGCGAGCCTAATCGCTCAGTCAAACACAACCGTTTTCTGCTTGGGGTCATTGCAGTTGCAGAGTGTTTATGTTTCAGTGAAGGAGAAAAAACAGTGACAGGTGCACACGGTGAAGTCTTCACCCTAAAGGCTTCACAGCTCCAAAAAGCTCCGTTTTTTTAGAGTTATGAGGCCTTTAGGGTGACGACAAAATAGACAGTTTTATGGCTAATTCTCCCAACAATATGCAATGTAGCTGAAACATGATCAAACAGCTATTCAAGTCAAAGTAACAGTGATGACTTCTCTATGGTTTAGTGTGGTAAATGGTTTCATTCATGGTTCCACACAATGTGAAGGTTGAACAATGTTACCAGCTTGTAAGGTCTTGAACCTTTACAATGTAAAGTGCCTGGAGATGACTTTTTTGTGATTTGGCGCTATATAAATAAACTGAATTGAATTTTCTTTCCAAAATCTCACATTCTTTCACACTGTGCATGTGTCTGCTTCTACTCCTTGACACTTTTGGTGACATGGTTTAAGTAAACACTACAGGCCAAACTGGTATTTCGCTTTAAGTGCAAAGTTTGTTCAAGAGCTCCTGTGGATCAAAACTACTGAACAGAAACTGATCAGATGTGGACACTGAACTGGCTACTTTGACTTTGACAAATGATGAATGCACAGTAGAAACAGTCCTGTGATAATTCATAGCAAACGGAAAATATGAAGCTGCATGAGGACAGTTTATTTCCATTGATTTCCAGGTTCCAGGCCAAATACAGTTTTACTGTCCCACTGTGCTTTCTGCACAATACAATTCCCCAAATCATTCACACATATATAGGAGGTATATTACCGTATGTATGCATCTA
This sequence comes from Ctenopoma multispine, assembly GCA_034779795.1. Classification (NCBI taxonomy): domain Eukaryota; kingdom Metazoa; phylum Chordata; class Actinopteri; order Anabantiformes; family Anabantidae; genus Ctenopoma; species Ctenopoma multispine. The sequence continues at coordinate 21,376,218 of JAUYWH010000024.1, forward strand.
TATTATGTATTTTATGTGTGTGCATGCACATTATTATGTAAAACCTAACATGAGCCGGCTCAGCTTCAACAACAACTCATGGCTTAGCACAAAGTAGATTTTTTTAAAATAACATTACAACTGATTTGAACAGGAGACCTGAGGGTGATTACTTCTGGCAAACTGATGGTTACACATGAATTAGTTCTCGTTTGCTTGAGTTACAACTATTAACAGACCGCTCACCCCGAGGGCAGCAGGGCACAGGTTTCACGTTTGACAGGCACACACACGCAGGCTTATCAAAATGTAATGCAACAGAAAACTACTCCCATCAGGTTTTTTTCTCACTTCCTACAAAAAACAACAGGAAATGGCGTCACCTCGAGAACTAGTGAGCACTGAGGAAACCTGAGGAAACAGAAGGTGATATCAGGAGATACTAATGCACCCGGGATGCACTAAAACTATATTGTGAGGATTTTATTGTTGGAGGCAGGTTAATTTAAAAGCAATGGCAATTGGCAATATTGCATTTGGTTTAGGATCAGATTTAGGGAAATGAACAGAAACCACAAAGGAGCAGTCAGTGAAATTGTGAGGTATGAGGTATTTTCTCATACCTTAAATGACCTCAAGCATTCATTCAATCATTTACCTCATTATTTTTGTATCAGCATACAGTACTTACACTCTACCAGAGGAGAACAAGGAGAATCGTGTTTACGTTATAATCTGAGTTTGTTCCTATTGCAATAGTTTGTTAATGCCGAGAAAAGTTTTATTATCGACTGTGTGTCAGATTAAGGGGAGGCGAACAGGTGACACTGACAAAGTTCATAAGGAGACAGATCTGGGCTATTTTGGAAAACAGTTTGATGGAATGAGGAGCCTGTGAAAATTTTCCACCACTTAGAGCAAGTGTGAGAGTCAGAGCCTCAATATGCTGGGGCCTGTCAGGACACTCCTCCCTCCCGCTCTCATCTCTCCATCCACCACATCTGAACACCACGAGGAAAAAGACGTGCGGAGAGTGAAGAGTATCTGCTATAGTTGAAACTTTATCTGGGTAACTGAGTCCTTAATGATTTTGTGCAATCGTCGAATAAACTAGCAAAGAAAACGTATGAGCATATGATCAGAGGTGGAACAAGTACAAAACCTCACTTCTTTAGTAAGTGCAAGTACTTGCCTCAACATACTCTACTTCAAGTAGAAGTACTATGTACTCAAAATTGTACTTATTTTTAGTACTAAAAGTAAATGTAGTCAGTTACTTAACTCTGTGCTTTGGTGTTGCATCATGAACGATCGGCCTCTCCGTCTCAGCTTATGTTGCCAGGAGTGATTAAGGGTGTGGGCTCGCTACACGTCTGCCTCTGAGCAGAGACAGTTATCGTGACCTTGAAGAGGAGACTCAACAAGACAGATTTACAATTTTAATTACTGTTTCTTAACTCGCCAATAAAAACAGGAGACACAAGTCCAGTACATGGAAGGAGAGACTGAATTTATCATTTTCTCTTCTAGTTAACTGGCCTGTGCATGGTTTCATTTTGTTCATCAATTATATTTTCACGATACAACAAACATCGCTGTGGCACATTGACAGATATGAGGCTGTGGTGTGATTTAGATATGGTCAATTTCTTTCTTTACCAGCAGCACTGTGCCAAAAAGTAATATTCATTATTACTGGAAAGAATTCTGAATGAGTCACAGAGACGGCAGCATGAGAGAGAACATGACCAGTATATGCCAGATGCCCGAGCGATTCAGTCCGTCTTCTCTCGCCCAGAAACCGAAAGCAAGTTAGGGGAATGATCTGGTGTAGTTAACCAGGGAGAACTAGTTTGTCTGTAGGTCGCTGAGGGTACGGTCAACAGCTTCTGGATCTCCAAAACAGACGCTGCTGTGTCTGTATCAGCCCAGAATAGACTGCACGAACCTGAACTGACAGAAACACCACACAGAACACACACACACGCCACTCTGCAGACATTCACAAACAGTCATGGCAGGATTACATTAAGCAGACAGCCTCATACAAACACTGCATTTACTACGTGTGTGTTGTAGCTCAGCAGGTTTGTGTGATGGAACTGCTTCTGTTGTGTTTACTGAAACTATTGTATGATGGAATCTGAGATTAAGTCACTTTTAATGGATGCTGACGCAGAAAATGAAAGAAAGCTTGGGTGTTTTCTATGAATTCACTTACAGTACACACACCTGCACGTGTAGTTCTCTCACAAGTAACGGCATACACACCTTTTAACTCACTGTCCTTAAGGTGTTGTGTTTCAGTCCACAGAGGCGAGGGTCCTTTGGGTGTAACAGGAAATCCCTCTGCACTGTGGGTGCACTAATATCATTGTTCCCCTATGGAAACTCCTGGACAAATATGCATTTGTTCCTCTTGAAGTCAGAGGAAGTTTTCTACGCCACGCCAGGATGCAGATCCTCAAGGGAACGTGGCTGTTTGGTGAATTCATTAACTATTAACCTTACAGGATTCAGAGGTTTGTAGAGCAGAGGAAGGTCACGCCTGCAACGCCAGAAGTGAATTAACATTCATCTCCTGCATGCTGCATTCTAACCAGTCTGAGAAGATCAAACCCTGTGCATCACAGCTACCACAAACGTCTACCTTGCTTGTATTTATGAGACTCCACAGGTTTTAACTATTGATTTCAAGTCTCATACTACAGCTAGCTTGATTCCCATATGTTGTGCAACACCAAAGCACACTTGCAGATTGTAAGAATACAGTGAGAAGACGATAAACAGGTCTCTCCGACCTCTGACCTGATGTATGGATTTGAATCTGGATTGTTGGACTGTTGCCGTTTGTGGTGAATGGTGTGCATACAAAGCAGGTGATTGTCTGCATCCCAGACCCAGGTTTGATCAAGGTTTTGTTATATATAATAATGCTGCAGTCATTGGATGTTCGACTGCAAATTCAGATAGTGAATGAGAATCTTAGAACAAAGCAGTTTCCTCCAGGATGAATAAACGTTTCTGATTGTGAATATGTGTCATCATATCCTCGTCATGTTACCATGAAACATAATCCAGTTTGAATTACATTCCTTACAAAAACATATTTAGTCGCATAGAAACATTATTTTTAGGGGACAGGGTTGTTCATCCTTGGGAGCATGAATTTGCTCAGGATAATTCAGAACAATGTTTGTATTCTGATATTTCTTATGAACTGGTGGAAAGAAAAGAAACCAAAGCATTCCAAGATATCTACTTGGGACCATGAAAATGTAAGATGTGACAGTCAAAAGCATGAAGGTCGACACATAACATAAATTGTCCCAAATGCTTGATAAATACGGTACAAATATGACTGAAAGTTGTGAACAGACTGACTGACCAAGCTAACAGCTGCGTCATTGCTAAGCTCTGCTGCTGGCTGCACAAAAATCCATCTCCCCACACTGCTGGTATCCAAACTTTAACACGGTAACCACTTCCTATGCTGCTCTATTTCACACACTCACATACTGTCATGTCAACACTGTCCTCTCACCCACAGGCCAGCCAACCAGCCCGGCCCCCCCACCCCTCCCATCGAATGCTTGTCTGTCAGAATCGTCTTCTGTGTGTTAATCCAGGAGGATTGTAGTGCTGTATTGTGGTCACGCTTGAGTCCAGTGAATACTCTGATTGCTCTGAATACCCAGCATCCCTCTGTTCTGTCTGCTGTGTTTCTGCTTTGCTTTCAATCACAGTTCTGGCCTACTTTTTTTTGTCTCTGTGTCATATTTCCAGCCAGATCTAAACAAAAGAGGGTGTTGTTTACAGGGTTCCCATCAATGGGCAGGATGCTGGACCTGCCGCATCAACAAATGAGATGCAAAGTGCAGAGCTGCTGGCAGCTTTTTAGTAATAGAATTTGCATTATACTGGCTGAACAACAGAACAGTGTGGGGTTTTTTAATGTATTGTTGTATAATGTTGGACCAAAATAAGTAGGAAAGACAAAAGGTAAGCGAGGGAAAGCTGATATAATGCAGCCTTCATATCCTTCCACTTGGAAGTTAGAAACCTGGCCTCTTAAAAATGTTGACACATCCACTCAACCGATTGTCTCTGCCTCTGCTCACTGTTCACTGGTTGTAAGTCAACAGTGACACCCATATCAAGTTCCCTGTATGTAGGCAAGCATTGTTTCAGTAAGCAACCTACTGTACAGCTTCTCCAAAACCTTTTTACATGACTTTGTGCATGCAAGAGCTCCATATTCGTTTGTATTTCTCATCTTGAAGGCATAAAGGTTCGATAAGCACAAAAATAATAGAATACACACGATAAAAACAAACCTTCGTGGCCCTGTACATAATCTGTGAATGTAACGTGACTTTGTTTTCTTTGTTGTCTATTATGTAAAGAGTTGATTGTGCTGTCAGAGGTTCTCATGTCATTACATGACAGGGTCACCTGGTGGCAGCATTGAGTAAGACGTGGTTATTCAGCCAAGACACTGCAAATTAGTACATTCGGGGCATTTCTTTCAGAAACTACTTTCTTTCAGTAGAGTACTGACTTTGTTAAAGTATGATCAGTCAAGCACTTTTAAGATGTTATGTGTTAATAATTTAACAAGATGCCACGAGAAATTTTAATAGTTAAATTATTTCTGAAACGTTATATTTAGCCTATCATAGAGATTCGCCACAATGGCTTTTTTCATTAGATATTTAAAGATTTTTCAAAATATTTTTATAAACTATAAAGGGTTATATGGGTTTTCAATATGATCCTGAAAGGTCTTAAACTCACCACAGTGACTGACAGTAAATAAACTGAATTGAACTGAAATGTTCATGATGTATATTTACACAATAGGCCTACGTTCAACACAGAGTTAAATACCACGAATTAAACCATTTGCTTAGACTTTACAAATATCATAAACATACATGTTGCTCAGGAACTAATTCATCTCCATGTGAAACACTGGCGACCGAGGAACATGGCTTCCTGTTGTGGTTCCTGTTTAGACATCAGAGGACCTACAGTTATTTTAACAATGTTGGCTGGTTTTTGGGCTCAGAGAATGAAAACAGCCACAGAGCAATAAATCCTCCCAGACCAAAGGGATAGAGAAAAGAGAACTTGTGGTAAATCAACAGAACAGGTGGAATGATGTGTTCAGCCGAGGAAATAATAAAAACCAGACTTCTGTAGTTACAAAGTGTTGTGAAAATAAATGTGCGGATGTTTCACACAAACACAAAGTCTAGGGGAAACTGTTTACTGATGTTTTATGTATCATAAGTTAGAACAATGTGTTAGAGAAAGAGCTTCTGACCTTAACTAACCACTTCTAAAAAACTAACTACAAACAAAATGCTCTGCAGGTTCTTCTGCTTATCCAGCTTAATCAAACCCAGGAGGCTCTAGCGTCTCCGTGGCGCATGACCTGAGACCACTACACTACACAGTCGGGCGTCACTGAGCTGCTGAAGCGGACCGGGAAAGTGACTTTGAGCTTGTTGTGTCTCCTCTGCCCCACGCGGCGCTGCTTTCCATACGGGGCGGGGTGCCGCTCAGTCCGGCGCACAGCGCACAGCGCACCGTCACCAGCTGCTGTCTTTGCACCGTTCGCCCGACAACATGGGTCTGGAGAAGGAGAAATCGGACACCAGTATAATTATGGACGAAGATGAGTTCAACAGGTCGATAGAGCCCATTCTGTCAAAGAAGGGGAAGGTGTATTCAGCGGCGGCGGACCGAGATCCAAACGATATCAACTCGCACTTGAAGGTAAAGTCGGTACATTGTGTGGAATGACTCTTTCAAAGTGAAACTACAAAGACTTGCATTATCAGGGGTTACAGCCGAGATGACCTTTTTGTTTTCATGTGATAAACTGTGCGACTGGTAATCTGCGCCGTGAATACCTGGAAGTCGCTGCCTGCGCCTCACTCCATCATCTTCAGGCACCTTCCTGTCCGCGCGTTTCACTGCTCTCTGATCACTCTGTGCCTTTTCTGTCTCGTTGTGATCTGACAGGTTGGTTTCGAAGATGTCATCGCGGAGCCCATCTCCACACATAGCTTCGACAGAGTGTGGATAGGAAGCCACGCCGTGTTTGAGTTGGTGAAGTTTATTTTCTACCGCCTGCTGACCACGCTGCTGGCCGTGCCTATGGCTTTCATCCTGGGACTGGTCTTCGGGGTGCTCAGCTGCATCCACATCTGGTAGGTGAAAAGTCCCCTGCAAAGTGCACATTTCTGTTTGCTTCTGTTTTGTGGTCTAGTTTTTGTCTGTGGCGCTGAGCCACATGACACCAAAATATTCCGTTTACGATTCACAGTAGGTTGATGGAAACGATAAGAATACTTTTACTAAGTCTTCCAAAGAGATTGCGTGCATCAATAAACAAAAAACTGGAACAAAATCATGAGTTTTCAGTGTTAAAACACATTACTTCACATTTACAAAGGTATGTTGACATCATTTAAAGCTGCATTCATAACGTTACAAGAACATTATGTGCCAACATTCTTGTTCTGGTTCTTTAGACAAAAATTGACTGAAGCTCTTTTCACAGTTCACGTCCCACACAGGACAACATGTAAGAACTGCATCAGGTTTCATGCTTTTAGTTTGATAAGTCACCTGTAGTCAGATTAACTCTGTGCTTTGAGCAAATCATGCAATGTGTGCACACACACGTTCCCACCCACAACCCAAAGAGTCTATTAATCAGTACTTAAAGAAACAACATTTTATGGCCAGAATTAGCTCTCTGTGGAAAGTTGGAAGGAAAAGTTGAGTTCCACTGGTGAAAGAAAAAACATCCCTTGCCCTTTGCCAGATTGTTGGCATTCTAGCAGCTATTGAAGCCTATTTTCGGACCAGAACGGGACATTCTTCAGATGCAGATAGAGTGTTGCAGAGTTTCTCTCGCATGGCCTTTCACCTTGGCGAGGTCATCAGCTTGAAATGGTTCCTTCAGCCCCAGTGTTTGAAGGAAGGAGCCGACTCAGGTATTCACCAGGAGTATATCTGGAATGTCAGGAAGAGAGATCACACGGACTAGACATGCTTCACAATACTGCTTTTGCAGGAAAACATCTTTGAGATATACATTAATAAACCTGTGAACTTTAAAGCTGCAGTATGTCACTTTTTCTTTTTCTTTTTTTAGCAGAGATATGCTCCATAATTTGTGTTACTGTGACTATAGGTACACAGAACAACTCTGTGTACCTATAGAGTTGTTCTATAGGTACACAGAGTTAAAGTTGTTTTACAATCAGTCGGGGAAAGTCAAACCCTGTGTGTCACATACGAACATGACATGGTGCCTTGCACGTATCTATGAGACGCCGCAGGTTTCTGGCCATGGCGATGTGGCTCTGACACTGGCCTGATTCCCAAAAGTTGCATGTTGCACATTTAAGAAAGTCACAGGATTCTCACAGCAGTATGAGTTATGGAATTATAGATGTCTAAGTGACCTTTTAACCTTGTCCCTCCAGGTTGGTGATGCCCGTGATCCAGAGCTTCCTGATGCTCTTACCATCAGTCCAGGTAGTGTGGAGGAGTCTGACAGACATGTTCATAACGCCGCTGTTCCAAAGCATGGGAAAGAGCCTGTCCTCCGTTCACGTTGAAACCACAGAGAACTGATACAGACACGATTCTGTCAAGGAACAGAAGAGAACGATGCCTGGTGTGTGTGGAACGCATGAGCTTTTTATGAGGTAAAATGGGAATTCACAGCTGTAGATCTAAATCACATTAAATTACAATCTACCAGACATAGCACAGGGAATATAGCCATTTATAAGCTTTATACGTTAGATGAAACCAAACACTTAACCTTTTAACCCAAATCAGCCAGGTTTGATCCCAGATACCAGGTTTCATTGGACCAAAACCAACACATGCTCGAGGTTGTTAACGATTAACAGACAACATCTATGATTGTGACAAATCTAAGTACAATTTGAAACCTACAAAGAGCTCATGGCGCACCACCCACAGTGGAGTTGTTTTGCTGAGTGGGACTTTAAAAGAATTCTCGTCATTCCACTAGTTCATAGCTAAGAGAAATGTGTGATGAGTTGGAGGAGTGTAACGTTGTTGTCGAGGCAAACATACTGTACTGCTGTCTTGCTGAGAGATGTCATATTTCTGCTTTTTTATGCATATTGTATATATTGCAAAGATTCAGCTGGACGTTTCATGTATTGATGTACGTTTCAGAGCAGATATTCAGCTAAAGAGGAGTTTATCTAATTATTAAATGCTAAAATGCAGCTTGTTGCACATTTGCAGGTTTATTTTATCTACTGTGTTGACTTCACAGTGCATCGGGAATAATATTGGACATTTGCTTGTGTGTATGCAGTAGAGCTGCTTAAACTTTGAACTATGTCCCAAAACAGGACTGGGTATCATCAGCGAGTTGGCTTTCTAATTTATTATATTTTGACTGAATAGCACTGACCTTTGGTGCTGTCTGGCATAAAAGAAGTTCACTTGAGTAAGCAGAGTGTGAAAGGGGTCTAGCATATTTCATACACTGTTTGGTTGAAGCCTTGGTTGAGCTGAGACTCCGGTACATGCATATTTAATGTAGAGGTGCTTGTTGTTGGCTGCAGCTCTTCTAGGTAGTGGACTGAGTTTTGGAATACTTCTGCAGCCAGAAGGAATCCGATTCGGCTGCCTTTTTTTCCAGTGGGTTTGATGAAGTCGAGGTTTAGGTACAAGCCTACACACTTCCCACTTATGAGCTGCACAATTTAGAAAGGTAATATAGAGACAGTTAATCAGCTTCAGTCAGGTGCATGCTTCGTGCTTCGTTCTTAGTGAGATTCCAGCTTTTCCAGTCTGCGTCGTGACTGGTGCAAACCTACCTGGTAAAATGATGCCTTTTCCAAAACAGTGTACTACACCTGTCTTTAACCATTGGAACTTTGGTCTGTTTTCATGCCATAAATGCACATTGGTGCATTTACCACAGGAAGCGGAGCACATCAGGTGTGACTATACAGCAGACCTCTGGCACAGCAGAAAATAGACACTGTACTACATGGTATTTGTGTCTGACAGCTGATGACCAGCAGCTGGATCAGTTCACTGATGTTAGACTGCTGTCAAGTTGAAAGCCAATAGAATTTGACGTAGGGTTGAGTACACAGGTGTGTGGCTTAAGCATTTTCTGTCCTTAGCCGTAGCATGTAGCACTAATCAACCTCAACCGTTCAACCGAGCTACTCCTCAGATGTCAAATATCACATGTGCAGTAAAAACGTTTTCATATTTCAATCATTTCTGAACTGTTGCTGTACTCAGACTGTGGTTATTCTCATTTTGAAATGGAACTCTACAAAATAAAAATATGTTTTCTCGATGTCACTTTTTGTGTGTGTGGTTTCTCCTGTCTGTCACAGAAGATGAGTGTGGTTGTGATGTGAAGCTGAATGCCAGAAGGGTCTCATAAATCACTTTGCTGACATTGCATAAGGCAACGCAGAGATGAGCTGTAGATCGGTGGAACGTGACCCGAGGCCTTGCTGGTGGGCCTGCAGGCCTGCACAGCATCTCACCCTGTTTCACTCCACCAATTTATCTACACAGAATATCTCTTCCACAGCGTGGTTTTGCATATGTGTGTAAGCCAAGATCAAGAAAGGAAGCCTGATAACAAGAAGGACAGTGGTGGCGTGTTCACAGTTACTAGTGCCAAGGTGTGTGCGGTGAAGAAGAGTGTACACTTTGAATAGTCAAATCAACAAAGAGAAATGAAACAGTGTGTCTGTACTTTAAGTTTGTGATGTTCCATAGTCTATGTGTTACTACCACACTACTGCATAAATGCATGTAAAGTGATGTTTCAAACTTTTCTTCGAGAGGTTGAAAAGACCCACCTTTAGCTCACACATGAACTTTAACCATCTTCAACCGTGCACAGTACACAAGGTAAGCGAGGTCAATCCGGTCGCTCACTCTACAGTAGATGCTGGTATTTGCACCTGAAACTGTAAGTCAGTGCTTCAACTGTCATAGACTCACATTCCCAAACTGAAAAAATAAAATAGGATATTTCTGATTTGCAGCTTTTCTCTACTGAAGCTCAGTCGCTCTAAATTGCAACTGACACATGCTTAAAGCAACGTAAGCCTCAGTCACAGCCCCCCCCGAAATGAAACGTACCACTGGAAACTGATGACAGTACCATACTGCTTCTATGACAGACATGGCCTGAAAGGCAGGGGTGATTATCAGCCTTGTGTCCACTTAGCTAAACGTAGCACCTGTGATAGTTACATCACATCTTCTGTGTTGTTAAAGGAGTCACGTGACTTCTACTGAGTGCAAATGAGTCATATCAGTTGTCTGTTTGTTTTTGATTCTGTCAGGGAATTAACTCCATTTACCTCTAACCATTATCATTAGTGTTTGTCATGTTGCTAAATGCTAACTGGATGTTAACCCTGTAAAGGTTAGTTCACCTTTGAGGTATCAGTCGTTGACGTGAAGAGCAGCCTTCACGTTCTCCAAGTTAAAAAGGTCATTCACATGTTGAGCACTCGGCTTTTCCCACTCTGTCATCCAGACTGAAAACGCCACAGGCACATCAGATGCTTGAGAACCTGTTCTGTTACTGCTCTGACTGACACCAGTGCATGTTTTTCATCTAGTCAAATCTTGACTACAGCCTCGGCACAAGGTTCTCACACGTCCTGTTTCCCCATGGATCCATATTGACTCTCAGGAGAAGTCACATGTCGACACTTTGCAGACTTCTGTACTATAGTCTTCACTGTAAAATACACTGTCGCCAAAAGTCCTGGGAAACCCCTACAAATCAATGAATCCAGTGCACACAGCAAGGTCCATAAGGACACGGAAGAGCCAGTTTTCAGTGTGTGAGTGGAGGTTTCAGACATTTGCACTGAACTCAAAATCTGCTGCTGTAGCCTCTGTGAGTCTACAGCAGCATATTTTTTATTTTGATCTGTGTTCAGTGTCACACCTAGTGAAGAACAGGCGTGCTTCACCTTTCCAGAGATGTCACAGTGTGTTTCACAGTTAAAGATAAGTTTTACGTTTACTGCATTCACTAGTTACTGTGTCTGTATTGTACTTGTAGAGAGGAGTTTCTCAGCTTCTGCTGTACGGGTTCCTTTGTTGTGGAGCATGTAGAACAAAGAAACAGGAAAGGTAAATGTGTCCAAGGCAACTTGACAGGTAATACAAAATGCCTTTAAGTGGAAAAGTGCATCTGCATCATGATCCTTTTGTAGAAATGTGACATCAGCAGACAGCATGAACATTTGTAAATTGATTAGGAGCATTTATATATAATTGTTACTTTATTATTCTTAGATTTATTCTTATGTTATTGTCTTAACTGATGGAAGCTGAGCTCATTTTTAGCACTCATGGACTGTATTAGCTACAAACCTATTAGAATGAGGTTTTTTGGTATAATAAGCCTTTTGGAATAGCTCCTAGTTTAGGTTGTCTAAGAGTCACGTCCATCTGACACACCCACAGCTGACGATCCAATGTGAGCTGATAGAAGAATGTAAACAGACCAGAGGGACCAGCATGGCTTCCAACCCTCGTAAAGCTCTGCGTCACTTAACGCATACATTTCAAATGTGAGTGTGAACTTGTTTCCTGGAGAGAGGTGAAGCAACAGACGTGATTCCAGATTTGCTTAAATAGTCAAATTGACTCTAATTGATTCTGAAATCTCCCTTAATTTTATTTATTCATGCATTTTTGTATCCGTTGATTCTTTCCTGCACTTTAACCACACGCTCTGGTCTCTCATAGACTCAGCTATGGCACGTATCCACACCTTGCCATTCCTCATTAACGCCCACATTTCACTCCACAAAAAGCTTATTATACTCTGCCTTGATCCACAAATTTAAGTAATTCCACTCAAGTTCCAACAGCTCCTTGAGTGTAGGATCACGTCAGTCTCCCTTCCAGGCGGGTAGGTTGCACGGTGCCTCTGCTGTCTCTGCTCACAGGTGACTCCTGCGCTGGGGAAGAGGCGCTTTGCGGGAGCAGAGGAAACTCCGGAGGTTTCCCTAACAGCTCTGGCATTAAATTCCAGTCACGTTCAGCGAAAAGGGCAGGAATTAGATCACTACTAGTCCCTGAGAAGAGCCCCAGTCCTCTCAGTTTGCCTCCACGCCTCCCACTCGGCTTCCTATAGTCTTCTTGTCTCTTTCACCGCGCTTATCTGTTTAAACCTGAGGGCAGCATGACAGGAGGACTGAAGGACGGCGAAACAGAAGAGGTACAGTATGACTCTCTCTTCCAGCTGGCAGTTTGTAGCTGCTCATGAGTTTTTCTTCATTCGGGAGCTGATTATTCTATAATTTACATTGATGAATGAAATGCTGAGCGAAATGTCTCAATCATTATCTGTTCTATTTCTGACACATAGGCATGAACACTTCTCACACAGCAAGTGATAGAATGTGAAGAACCACTCTGTGCAGCAGCACGGGGGTGTGAGATTTTACCTGCTGAAAGCTTTTAATAAAAGACCAACCGATTATTGTTTTTAGGCAGCAAAGCTGAGTTTATACTGTCGTGCGTTTTAGTTTAACACGTGCTTTAACTGGGGCTGAGTGTAAATTAGAATGTACTAGAAAGACTCACGACGGAAAAAACAGGGCTGTGGAAACCAAGGAGGTTTTTACGCACTCGCTTTCTAAAGCGATGGCCACGAAATCCCTTCATGTGTTTGCATTAACTTTGAATTTATATTCACAAGTAGGATTACTGATACACTCCACTGCCTCTATGTTTTCAGAAAATGCCAAACATATGTTCAGAAGATGCATCCTGATCAGTTTGGAATATGCGCTTTTACGCATTTCTTTTAAATACTGCCTGGCGGCGGATCAACTGTTTGTCAGGTCAGCATGTTAGAGTTCTGTCTGGGTGGTGAGGACCCCTTGCGGCTGGATCGAGGGGTGTGGTGCTTCACTTTCTATCAATTTAAACCCATCCCTGTTTGTAGGGCAGGCTGGCAACTCGCAGCTCCAGTCTCTCTCCCTCTCAGAGCACTGCACACTATCCCTCCTACTCCTCACTTTCTTCTGTTTCTGCCTTCCCCGGATTCTGACAGGAGTTTGTGCATTCGCCGTTCATCCGAAAACAAGGGAACATATACAAACCCAACAACAAAGACATGGACAACGACAGTCTGAACGAGAAGACGATGGAGGATGTCCACACTAAAGAGATCGACCTGGTCAATCGGGATCCCAAGCACATAAACGACGACGTTGTCAAGGTGAGTCAAAGCGGGAGAACTTAACTTCTGAACTTGCTGAGAGCTTTTTCTGTATTTTCCGTGACTTCTGCAGATGCGCAACCAGAAGTGAGTAAAGCAGGAAACCGAAATAAACGTATGTCTGTCTATGAGCTGTCAAACCGGTGCTTAGTGAGAGGGCGCGCGTCAGAGGCGCACGCAGTCCTTTTGCGCACAGTTGCGCACTGTGGTTTCAGCGGTGTTACTCCTCAGCGACTTTCCCCTATTAGGAAGCGGCTTTAGAAAGAAGCTGAGGCTCACTGAGGAGATACACTGGCCAGTTCACATGTGTATAAGTCAGCGCGACTGTTTAAGCAGCGGACTTGAAAAGGTGAACATCAACGCTCCAACAGTGGAGACACAACCAATTTCCTGTTGTTTCCCACAGTCCCTGCTCCACACGCATTAGGGAAGTGTTTTTTTCCACTTGAGAGGGAGCAACTTGACTTTATTTTCGTTAAAGGCGTTAACAGGAGGAGAACGTGGTGCGCTGGAAGCCACCTGACGCGACTGTATTGTAGCGGCTGCTCTCCATCTGCGGCAGGTTCTCACATCAGAGTGGGGTCAAACATAGCACCGTGCGGGACTGGAGGGGTCAGCTCTCTGAAACGCCTGAACTCTGCCTTGTTATAACAGGGAAACACCCAAGAAGCTGCTTAGTTAGTTTGAGGGGACATCCCTCACCGCTCCCCACGACTCCTCCCTTCTTTCCTCCCATTTTACTCCCCTCCTCCCCCCCCCTAACGTGCCTGTAGTTGCGTTAGAGGAGCAAATATCCATATGTTGCTCCGTGTTGCCGTCAGGGGACAACTGACTCTATGACACTTCTGATTTTCTGGATTAAAAAAGATCCTCATAGCAGAGATTGTTTGTACCAAGATTAAGGTTTTGACACCTTGAATAACTGATTTCATGACGTGAAACACTGTTTTGCATGAGACACCTGACATACTATATGTTAAATGTTTAAATAAAGTCAAATGTAATGAGGCTCATATCACAGGATACATTCACATTTGCTTCTTTGTAAAGGAAAGAAGCTTCATATGGAGTAATGGCAAAAATGTCTTGCAGTTCTTCCAGTTGTCACACGGGAGAATGTTTTTCGAACAGAAACAAAACGAAAATGGGGGCATTTCAGTCTCCACTTCTTCCACGACTCTCTCTCTCTCTCTCCCTCCCAGTTCTCCTCCATTGTGACAGTGAGTCAGACTCTCCTTCCAGTCTCAGAATAGAATGCAGCTTTATGATTTTCCTGTTCCCTCTAATCAACAATCCGCTCGTAAAAAAAAATTATGCAAAAATCACATGTGCACACTGTAAAAATGAAAACTGAGAGTTTGAACTGGTAAAAGCTGGAGACTTTGTATCCTATGCTGAAAAGCATATTATGGAACTCTTTACTTTTGCCCCTGGGCGCTCACTGCCTGCCTCTGGATCTCTGAACAAATTCTGATGAGCCCTGAGTTTTGCCGTATCCAGCAGCTCTGAGGTGCTCTGAGGTCAGTCAAACAGTTGTGCCAAGTGGATGCGTGTGTTTGGTGTGCCCCAGTGAAAAGCACAGGCAGGGAATCCCTTCCAGCAGCACTCGCTCCGTAATGCACCGTGACCACACACACACACACACACACACACACACACACACACACACATACAGTACTCACACACAACTGTGCGCATTCAGACATACTGTATGTGGAGTGCACGCACAGACACACTGTATTGTTGTAATCAGAGGGATACAAGATGTTCTCCTGTAGCTGCTGCAGCTGGCCTCAATCACCTGGCCACATCAAACAAGTTTCATTACAAACACGCATGTGGAGTTTTTTTTTCCTCTGGAGAAGTTGTGGGTCTTTATATAGCAGAGAGGAGGGGGGAGTGGAGCGAGAGTGTCTCCGCTGGAGAAAACACTTGAGAGGGAGTTGTGAGAAGTTGGAGCTCCAGCAGCAGATTCAAACTCCCGAAGGTCAAACTCAAAGGAATGAAACCCTCCCTCTGGAACAACAAAGACTCTGATTGGTTGAGATTATTTGACTACTTTGTTATGGACATCTGTCTGATTATAGCGAGCATCTGAGATTAACAAAACCTCTTCTATGGGGAAAAGACATTTGTTATAGCTTCGTATCATGTCTTTATGTCGTGTCTCTGCTGTCGTTCATCCTAATCTCTCAAACCTCACATCTCCCCTGACAACCAAAAACCTTCAAATCAACACAGGAGTCCACTAACGCACCACACACTGATCTCCTCTTGCGTGTCCCCACTTTGTCAACTAAAGCCTGAAGATAGGGCTCTGGAAATAGAACATAGACTTATTTACTCAATAATACAGTTGCCTTGCCGACTGGTCACATGCTGACCTCAAGACTCCATTGTTTCCTATTAAACCTCTGAAATGACCACATACATTCTTTGACTCCGTATAACTCGACTCCTGCAGCATCGTCCGTGTAGTAAAACTTTATTTTTCATGCTTGCTCTTTCATTAACTTCTGATTCTTGAGGATTGAGGCTGACGACTGAATCTTTATGCTTCAAAAACATCCAAAGACAGACAGAGGTTAGGCCCATGTAGCTGAAGAACCAAAACTCAACCTGAAGCAGCAGAAACAGTTTTATAGGCCTGATGTGCTGATGATTTTGTCTCCTAACGTCACGTTCAGAACAGCGTGTAGAAAACTAAAACGCTGGAAAGAAAATAG
This sequence comes from Ctenopoma multispine, assembly GCA_034779795.1. NCBI lineage: Eukaryota > Metazoa > Chordata > Actinopteri > Anabantiformes > Anabantidae > Ctenopoma > Ctenopoma multispine. Next base: position 21,392,229 of record JAUYWH010000024.1, read on the forward strand.
CAGCAGTTTCACTTTATGGAGTTAAAAACTCTCCACCATCGTGCTGCGGTGGTGTTTGTGCCACTCTACAGAAGCCTCTCATTTAGTCTCAATCAAAGTCCTGGAAACTGGCACGGAGCAGATCCACTTTCAAATTTGTAGCTGTGGAAAAATTAAGTGGACGCCACACTGGTTTTGTGGCTGCAGTCAGATTTAAATTATAAGGCTGTAGCGAGATTTCTGCTGCTGCTACTTGGAGCAAAAGAATCAAATCAATCAAAAAAAGAGCTGAAATATTCAAAACATGACATTTACTTTTATATATTGGAACACTACACAAAGTATGTACACGTTCTATTTAGTCCATGTTATATTTAAATAGAGTTTCAATATGCAAATAAGAAACGTTTGATGGAGAAAAGCTGAAATCAACAGTTTATCCACTGAAAAAAGATGAACATTTGTAAGTTCCAAAGGTTCTGGTGGATGGATTCACTGACCTTTGGTATCAGCAAGAATAATTCTTTCCACTTAGATTCAGTCTTTATGCCACTGCAAACTAAGCTAACCAGCTGTTAGCATTCTGCTCAACAAACAGCCAAGAGAGTGATATCATTCATCTAAGTATTACTCTAATACAGTTTTTAATTCTTATTCTGTGCAGGGTGCTGGACACGTACAGACAACCAGTCACACTGCGTGTTTGACACACACATGCAACACGGGCAAACGCACAGAAACCAGATTGCGATTCCTCTGGATTCAGCTATAGCTGTGAGGCCTCCGTGGTAACTCCACCACCGTACTGCCCTGATGATGATGATCTTCTTTTAAATATTACATATATATTACAAAATCTAAAAAGGCAAAGGTAAAATCTCTGACGGTGTAAGTGGGCATCATGTCCCCTCAATGGTTTATATCTCACTTATGTCTGAAGCACTTAACTTTTCCATTTCACTGTCAGTGTGACACTGGCTAATATCTCCATGACTTAGTGATATTACGGCCATTAGCCCTCAGCAGGTCAACCGGCCTGTTAGACGAGTCTCCAAGTAACTGTAAACCAAATATTGACACTGTGCTCAGAAGTCTGTGGAGAGGACGAGAGAGAGCGGAGAGAGAGTCTACTTTGTGTTTACAGTGTGTGAGTTGTCACTTTTCACTCCGCTCCTTAAACAGCATGGGTGAGGTCCCAGGCGCTCGTACGGGATGGTCCCATTAGAGGCCTGAGAGATGTGTTTAGAGTGTGGAGAAGAACGGTGTCCCGGTGCCGCCGTGCACCACAGGATGTTTCCACACAGTGCCACACACAGAGTGTTTAGAGCAGAAGATGTAAAAGCTTCTATCTATCTATCTATCTATCTATCTATCTATCTATCTATCTATCTATCTATCTATCTATCTATCTATCTATCTATCTGTCTATCTGTCTGTCTGTCTGTCTGTCTGTCTGTCTGTCTGTCTGTCTGTCTGTCTGTCGACACTCTGGAGACAAACATCCTCGAGTTGATTTGCAGAAAGCAGAACAGATGCTGGAGATAGTGAGTGTGTAGCAATCCGTTGTCTGGGTGTGGCAGACGTCGGTGGTTAGACTGTGTACCAGTCACTGCAAGCTCAAAGGCGTAAATCTTCCCAGAATCCCATGTTCTGTATCTGCACACTCACATATTCCCGGGAGTGCAGCAGCTGATTTATGAGGGAATAATGAGTTCAGGTTTGTAGAGTTTGTGCAATGCATTTTTGATTTACTGATTCACTAATGTGAATGGGGTGGTCCTCCGATTCACTGGGTACGGGACCAGACAATATATATATATATATATATATATATACATATATATATATATATATTTAATATAATAATATATCATTTTAATAAATGTAGGTATATTTGGATACAAAATCACTAATTTAATGACCAAAAACATGAAAACATATGACAACCTCAGTTATCGCTGTCTAAAATAAGCCTCCATCTTCGATCTATAACTTCATTTATCCCTTAAGTCATTTATTAACTTACATAATCCTAACTAACTTTAACATACTGTGCTACTTACTGATTGAACCTTTAATTTGCTTATAGGTCTTTTATTTCTGCTAATAATGTGTTTATCGATCTTTTAAATTCTTTTTTTTTTTACAAACCTTGGTGCAAATCTTCACAATATTTCTATCAGATATGTCCCTGTAGACCTGACACACGTGTGTTTGTCATCATCCTCTCACTCTTCTCCCCTCCTTTGACCTCAACAGGTGGATTTTGAGGACGTTATTGCTGAGCCTGCAGGGACCTACAGTTTCGACGGTGTGTGGAAAGCCAGCTTCACTACTTTCACCGTCACCAAGTACTGGTGCTACCGGCTGCTGACGGCGCTGGTCGGCATCCCTCTGGCACTGATCTGGGGCATCTTCTTTGCCATCCTGTCCTTCCTGCACATCTGGGCCGTGGTGCCGTGCCTCAAGAGCTACCTGATCGAGATCCACTGCATCAGCCGCGTCTACTCCATCTGCGTGCACACCTTCTGCGACCCACTGTACGAGGCCATGGGCAAGTGCCTCAGCAACATCCGAATCCGCACCACCAAGGAGGTGTAGCGTCCAAAAAAAAGAGGAGGAGGAGGAGGATTAATGGAAAGAGTGGTGGGAGGACGGGAGGGCCGGAGAATCACAGATGGAGAGAAAAGTCAGAACAGAAAAAAAGCAGAAGAAACCGCAGCGGGATGTTTCCAGAGCTGGGCGCAGGATGTTTGGAGGTCGAGGGGTGTGGTCACATGGCACCTGTCCCACTTTTTTTCACCAGCTGCTTTTCTCTCCAGTGTTCGTGTAACCAAACAGGTGGGCTCAGGAAATCTAAGGCTCATTCTCCGGGGTTTTTGTTTCATTTGTGTTCTGTAGTTTTTTTAATCCCACACTGTTAACGTTGTCTGAGCTGTAGATCTGTTCTCTGATAGATTCCTTCCCTCCCTATCATTTCTGTGGAGAGCTTATTACTTTGACTGACTCATGTGAAGAGGGGGTGTTAGGGTGCATCACTGTCTTCCGTCACTCGTGTTGTTGTTTTGGAGGCTCTGGGCAGGGCAGGGTGGAGGGATGCTGGGGTCGGGAAGGTCAAAGCAGAAAGAAAAGAGAGAGAGCTGCCACATTCTGTCTGACTCAGCACAAACAAAACAACCCACACAGTGCCCCCCCCACCCCCGCTGCCCCACCTGATCTCCAACTCACCAAAACCAACCTCCTACCCCCCCCCACCCCGCCACCCTCGCCCAGCTTTCCAGCAGTCTGACACACTGAACCTGCCCTCATTCCTGCACGCACCTGCGTCACCTTTCCAGCAACTTGCCGTCCACCGCCGCCGCCTCCACGCCTGCCACATCCCCAGATGCAGACGTGATTGGCGTCACAGCATCTCAGCATCTCTGTGCATCAGCTTCTCTCTTCATCTTTGCAGCGCAGGTTTGGCCACCGTCATCCTCCATCACTACAGGACTGTGTGACAGAGAATGTTTGAATTTATTCATCTTTTCCAGTGAAGCTTGGTGCTTTTAAAAGCACATCATCATATCGTCATCGCTCCACAGTGAACAGCTTTTTTTTTGTCTACACTCTGACTATGAAGAATCTGAGAGGCTAGTTCCGGTGCCATTGTTCTGATGTTCTGTATGTTGTGTATGTACTGTAACACTTCACTAGCTATAGCCTCATTCCGGTGCACTAATCTGTGGAAAAGTATTGTAAGTGAGCGGCGCTAATGAAAGTCTTTTTGTAACTCATTCATAGACTCAGTAATAGATTACTGAGAGTTACTTCTGCACGCCTTGCACCTGAAGGACGTGCAGTTACAGGCTCGTGTGGAGATTGATCTTTCGCTCTGTGGTACTTACACAGGTTAATGCATTGATACCTCCCACCCCAGGGGCAGATAAAGGCAGGGGTATGCGATGTTACTGGGTGGGGTCGGGGTGGTGAGGTGGGGTGGGGTGGGGTGTTTTATAGAGATACTAAGCTTCGACTCTGTCACCTTCACTCTGCCTGCTGTCTTCTCACATGATGGTAATATCATAGCACCTGTTTCTTGATGGAGTTTTTTAAGATTTTTTTCCTTTCTTGCTTTTACTGTACTTTAATATCATGCTGTGCACATTAAAATGTCATGTAATCCAGTGTTCGGTTGTTTTTATAAAGTGTAATTTAGTTGCCAGGATGAAGTGATCAGTAGCACGTGTCTCCATGAATGTCAGATATTAACGGTGGATTTATTTTCTGGTTCTTTTTTACTTGTGATATTGAGTCATAGCAAATCTAATTGTGTAACGATTTGCAGTAGATATTATGTGACTGGGTTCATTCATCTAGACTCCAGGAACCAGCCAGTTGAAGCTGCTTGTGGAAAGAAATACATAATGATGAAGTTAGAGCAAGAGGAGCTGAGGAATCATTTCCAGCAGCAGTGCTCCGTAGCGTCCGCTGAGTTTGTGGAAGGCCTGCAGTGTTGCTCACAGGCCCTTGTTTTCCAAGCCTGGCACCGCGTTTCTACGGTAACACAAGAAACAAAATAAGGTTGAGCAACGTTCGTGAGACAGGATTCACGTCTCTTAACTGTATTCAGTTTTATTTACAGCAAAAGAAAGCAGGTAATTATCAGGCCCCGAGGCAAAGCTGGACTCTTCAACAGCAACATGTGGAGAATAAAGTCAAGGCGACTTCACAATGGAGCTTGGTTTGAATCCATAAGAGTTCTTTTTAAGGACACGGCGGATACAACAGGAACGAGGAACAGGACTATTTGTTTAATGTGGCTTCTAGGAGTTTGTTTCACTTTATTGTGCATATATATCACACTCATAACCTATACTCATGCCGGATTTGTGCCTCTCGTGTACTATAACCTACAGCGTGGGACCAGACAAAGACTGTATGGACACCCAGACAGTTTGATTAGCTGGAGTCATTTTTTAAACATAAATATTCTCCTTTACTGAACATAAATGAACAAAAATTACATATAAACCAAAAAACATTGAACCAGTTTCTCAGGTTGCATCTCCCCACAATGCATCAGTGAAGTGGAATAGTTTAAGAATAATAATGTCCATTAAAGTCATTTATAATGTCCAAACTTCACAGCGTAAAGCTAAAAGACTCTGAACAACCTGGACATGCAAGTGTCTACAACTATGTCCCTGTCTGACTTTGATTTAAACAGTACAACAGCTCCCTCCAGTGTTATAAAGTGAGAACTGTACCCCAAAGGTGCTGGACGTGGTTGAGATCAGGCTTCATGGGGAGTCTTTAAACATGAACCTTCTGTTCATGCGTTACATTATTATCCCTCAGTATCCTGCGGTAAAAGACTGAGACAGATAAGTAGATAATGTGTTGCAACAAACATGAGGTCGACGTTCTCTGTGCCTCGGGTCAGGTTGACTCAGTCTGTGTCAGAATCCTGGTGGCATTAACAGTGCAGCTTTTAACCACCTGGGGGGCAGATTCAGCAGCTGTTTCCTCTCACAGCTGACACAACAGACACAACAGCATTTAGAGAGAGAGCCTTCCCAGAGATCTGTTGTTGTCAAAATACGTCAAGCCGAGAGCCTCGCCTTCCACTTCACAGCTTCAGCTCTGTGGGTTTTGTTTAAGTGAAAGTCTCTTAAGCCCTGACCCCTGACTGCCAGGGTCAAGCCTCTACCTTTTAAACATCTATGTGATTGTTGTTGGTTTAACCAGCACATCTCCTGGAGTATTCTGTGCAGTCTTGCTCTTTTTAGATGTTGTTATAACTACATGCACCTTATCACATGTACAATCATTCATTTGGTGTTAACTAAACACAGTTCTCATCTACACTCCGCCACATTCAGCTTGTCTGTGCTTCATGACGGTTGTGAACCATCAGTGGGCGCTGGCTGCCTGCACCTTCCTCTGCTGCCCAGAGGAGGTCTGGCCCCGCACATCTGTTCCCAGGCGTGTGCAGCTGAAACGCACATGCTGCCCTCCGTGTTCTCCAGCGTGTCCTCTTTATTTAGTTTCAACAAACAAAGCCTCAGGGAAGCTGCTGCCTTCCTGATTCGACCCCACACACAACAAGCTCTCAGACCGTGCGTCTGTAGGATCCATCCGACAGCCACACTCCTATGTCCAGAATATGGAAATCAACTGAACTGAAGCCCCCTTTGTAACCAGACTTGTAATGAACCAGCCATTTCAGAGGAACAATGTGATTCAGGTTTGACCTTGTGCTCTCTCAGCTGTTCCAGCAGTGGATGCTGAAAATGATGAAGCACGTTGTGACATCAAGCGAGAGGAAGGCCGGCACAGATCCGTCCCCTCAGGCTCGCCGTTCCCTCCACACTAGCCCCTTACAGATGTTACCACCACCACCACCAACCCGAGCACACCTGGTTTTCCATCCAGTCAGTCAGACAGACAGCGTGACTTAACATCATAAATCTTAGCGGGTGAATCTGTGACATCTTCATTACCTCTGTCTCTGTTTGTGTTGCTCATTGCTGTGCCGGTTTTGTTCTGTGCAACAACAACAGAGACAGATAGATTCTGTCTTTTCAGTGTGTGAAATGTTTTCCTTGTGTTACTTATGTTCATCCGCTGTTTCTTTCTAAACAAGCTGGAAACAGGACGCATCACTTTCTGTACACGAGAGCATAAACAGACAGGACTTGCCCTAACGTAGACTGCTGCTGCATTCCTCTGCAGAACACAGCTCTCTGATGACTGTAAGAAACATTTACACACGTGTGCTGAGCTGACCTACTGTATGTGTCTTTTGTTCATTCAGAGCCTGCAGAACAAAGACAAGCAGGAGGTCCAGCAACGTAAAACAGGCAACACCGTCTGATGTCTCCACGAAAGTGTGAATATGTTGAATCAAATCTGTCAAATAAATATTCATGCTGACACCAGGATGCTAACTGAAGGAGAAGAGAACAAGCATTAATACTATGAATGTGAGGGGGGCACATGCACCATAAAGTGCAGCTCGCGGTGCTCGAGTGTGGTTTATTTTAATCAGAGCTTCCACACATAAACAACCGGGACGGGAGAGTTTAAGAGCTCTTGAAAGCTTCCCACAAACTGTTTAACAGGACGAGACTGACACAGCACAGGAAGACGCAGGAGGACTTTTATTATTTAGCTACACAGAGAATAGATTTGTGTTATATTGATATAAATGTATTTATAATTGCATTACAGTAGATATACGACGTCGATTTTACAGGAGTCAAAGTGCAAAGTCATTTGTCTGCTAAGTTTATACCTGTGCAGTAACTGATAATCTGAGCAGATTATTTTCTAAAACTATCAAATACATTGATTATATTTATACACATTCTTTCATAATTCTTTTTTTTTTCTTTTCTAACCACAGAGACATGGTAAACTGGTGGTCTGAATAAAAAAAAGCAGCAACGTGTGCTCCTTTCTGACGTGATAGCATCCCTTCATTATTAACATCCTCTGATGATATGAGCTGTGGTGCGACTCCATCCATGACTCGACAGATTGGCAGATAAACACACAGCAGCAACTTTACGACTGACACTCTTCTTCCCCCGTCTCTCTCAGTCACCATTTCCTGTAAAGTACGAGATCACAATCTTTTGATTTCCTTTTTCATTAGGCGGGTCTCTATCTGACACACAGGTGAGGGAAGACGGGAGCACGGATCTGTCTCCTCCGCCTTCCAGAGGGCTGGTGTGATGACCGCAGAGGCCGTGACCACGAGGTACGAAAAGCTTCAATCTAGACACAAACACTGGACTGTTTGGTGTATTTCAAGAACGTCCCCTCAGAAAAGATGTCGTTTACCTGACAAAACTCCATTTAAGAAGAAATCCCCTGGGTGTAACCAGAAGTATCAGACTCTTCACTCCATTTAGTTAAAGTCAGTCATAAAGTCATGAACACGGTTTATTCATTATTAACAGTCCACTCAGAAATTGAAGAAGCAGCATTTGAACATCCACGGTACAAAAACATGCATAAAATGAACCACAATTCATGTTTGATGGACAGAAGACAACTCTCCTACACACACGGTGGTAAACAGGCTGTAACTGAAATATCTATTTACATTTCTATTTGTGAGGCGTCTTTGTCAGCAGACGCTGAAGTGACATCTCAAACGTTACAGCGTCAGCTGACAAATCCTCCTTCGTCACGTTTCCTTTCATGAACCACTGTCTTTATCTGTCCTGACCTGTAATAATCCTGCTGAGGAAGCCTGTTTGTGAGGACACGCAGCTCGGGGTGATGGAGGCTGCACACTCTTAATCACCTCTCTGTCTGTGAGCTAAAGAAACTGTAAGAGGTAAAGAATCCATCTGCAAAATAAGGGGTCAGGCCCATCAATCTGTTTACTGTCCTGGTCAGCAGTTAACGCGGGTTTGTATTGACCCTGCAGGTGATAAATAACCTCTGTTCCACTAGGTTTAGGTGCATGAGATGGTTGACAGAAACTGTAAAATCATGGCTGAGTGCAGCCTTGTTGTTCCCTGATAAGCCCTCACTTTCGTCTGTGAGTGATTACTTCATTGTCTCTACATTCTGCTAACCTGCAGAGACTCCGTCTATTTCTCAGAAAGACTAACAATGTCTGTTCACGTTGAGCTCCAGCAGATGGCCCCATAATAAGTAATAATAAGTCCGATGTGTGCTGTTGTAGTCATAGGTTAACAGTGGGTTTCCAGTGCTGTCACACTGGCTCCCTGTTAGATTCACAATTCAATCGAAGAGACTTAAGGTAACAACCTTTTGTCATGACCTCTGTGGTCAGACATTAGATTTACTGCAGCTTCACTCCTGACTTAAAACTAAAGACGACTTTTGCACATGCTCTTCATGTTGTGTCTCCTGAACTCTGGGACTTAAGATCTGTGGAGTCTGTGAACACTTTTAACGTGCTGCTCGTCCCATCTGTTTAAACCTGCCTTTGAGCAGGGACTGTTTTCTTCTTATTTCTTTATGTCTGTTCTTTCTTTTATGTTTCATGATGCTCTATATAAATACACTTTAGTGTATTTAGCCCGTGCAGACATTTGTGGTTTCTCTTGTCCAGATTTTGAAACATGCTAACATTATATGATGCTGCTAATCCAGAGAATTCATTTGCAGCAACCACTTTTCCAGGAAAGCTTTCCACAAGCTTTTGGAACTTGGGGATTTGCCCCCATTCACCCAAAAGGGTATTAGTGAAGTCCCATGCTGATGTCTGACTATTAAGCCTGACTCACAGTCAGCGTTCCAGATCATCTCAAAGGTTTTGGATGGCGTGGAGGTCACGGCTCAGTGCAGGGTGGTCAAGTATTTACACACCAAATGGGGAAAAGCATTTCTTTATGGACCATGTCATGCTGAAAGAGGAGGGAGTCCTGAAACGCAGTTTCTACAAAGCACATTATCAAAATATAACTGCATGGTAAAACAGTCTTTCCACTCACCCCAACCGGTTAGTTCACTGGAACTAACCTAAACCATGAAAATAGCAAATTAAAGAAGAACACAACAGTATGCAAACAGGTGTGTCCACATACTTTTGGCCATGTTGTGTATCTGTATTGTCGGTTTGTCTTCTCTCAGATACACCGAACCTAATTTATGGTGTCATTTGGGTGAACTGACCCTTTAATGCCACTGAACCCTCATACACTGACTTATAGCTGCACCACTGACCACAACGTGCAGCATGAGCAGAAAACACAAACATGAACTGGAACGTGAAGAGTTGTCGTGTTACAGGTGCTGCGGCTGCAGGATGCAGATCATTCCTGCACTTTGTGTCACACGCTGGGGTTTCCGCATTCTGCACGCCAGCAATGCGAGGGTCGCCACCGCACCGTCCCTTTTTCCCTTCTTCTTACTCCTTTGGCTGCTCCCTGTCGAGGCGAGCGCCCGAGCCAGAGTGGAGTTCACCACCGCAGGAGCCACACAGACACACCCCACAGATGCACGCACACAAACACACACCCTGGTGTCAGACACACCCCTTGGCAACTGTGTCAGAAAAAAACCCCGGGGTAAGGAAAAAAACAGTTCCTCTAACAAACAGGGACCACAAAGCGTGATGGTGTGTGTTGCGAAACACATCTCATCAGTATAACAGTTTGAGACGACAAGCTTTTATCACAGGGCGAGTTTGCAGGAACACAGGCTGGATTTGTGTTTAAATGTCTGGATTTCTGAGCTTAAATGTGATTACAACAATGGTTAATGGACATGAAGTCAGAGATGACCAGTTGGTACACATCAGAGAAAGTGTTAACGACACTCTAAACCTCGCTGACAAACCCTTATTATATTTGATCCGAACAGAGAGTGATGCGTCTAGTTTGAAGCTGAAGATGTCACAGATTTCACCAGATCACTCATCCCGTGTCTGTTTGTCTCATTTAACTCTCACGTGTCACTGTGTCTGTCAGAAAGTGAGCGCAAACTGCCACTGTGTCACTTCTCAGCAGCTCAGTACCTATTAATTCTCCATCCACGCTCTGTTATCAAGGTTTCCAGGGTTTCGTTCCAACTGCCTTTCAGGAAGTGGGACAAAGGAATTTTTTGTGCTGCCCACTGTGATTCATGGCTGAGACACACACACACACACAGTTGGTTTAGCCTTTATAACTTAGCTCATTATTTATGGCTGAGTGAGTCGTTTTAACATGACGACGAGCAGACTGACTGAAAGGGGGGTTCTGGAGGACAGTCAGGTGGAGTAGGGCAAACTTTCCTCTACAACTATCCTATTTGACCTTGTCTTTGTTTTCGTTTCTTTTTGAACTTTCGGAAGCTGCTGTTGTGAGACAGAGGCACCACAGTAAAATAAAACGTGTTGTAAATAACCTTTATTAGTTTGGAAGCAATTCCTTAGAGAAAAAAATGTTTTAGTAGTAGTAGCAAAGAATTACACTTCCTTAAAGAGTCTTTAAGAGGAGATACTGACTTGATGAAGTCATCAGACATAAGATCCTGTTTGAAATCAAACTGATGTCTCTGTTTTAACTGGTGGTTCTTTACCATAACCACCAACTCTAACTCATAATTCACTGTTCCCTGACTTGACCAGCTGTGCCCCTCCTCTACCTGCCTGTGTGTGTCTTACCTGAGCCCCCGCAGACCGAGGGGACACACAGCACCTGGACGCCTCGTGCCTCGAGTTTGGAGAGCAAAGAGGCGGAGCTTTGCGCGCCGCGCTGAGACGCGAGAGAGCGGCGACAGAAGCGGCGCGTTTCTCCTGGAAGCAGTCACTCACTCACAGTCGAGTCCTGCACGTTTCAAGCCTGAGTGCAACCTAGTCGAGTTTAACTTCTGGTGGGATAAAAGCGGTGTGTTTTAAAGAATTAAGAAGCGAACAGAAGAGAACTCAGTGCGATAAGTGTGGACTTGATGAAAGTTAAAAAGTGCCGTTTTCCTGAGACAGAGCTGGAATATGATTTGAACCAGAGCGACGGACAGAACTAACAGGTGAGTGTATCATCTCGGATTTGGATTTGCTTGACTTTTCTCTATTTTCATTCAGACGCTGCCTCGAGCTGTGCGTGTGCGTAAAAACGCAGAGATGTTCTCTGACTTTGAAAACTTCTGCCTCTCGTCATCCCCCACTCCTCTCGTTAAAGAGAAGAAATGTTTTTACTGGCTCCTAGCACAATTTCACCAACTTCCCATTTGTGTTTTCTGAGACCTTTCACCATGACTCACTTTCCTCTCTAACTGAAAACATTTTCTCTGCACCTTTTGTCTTTTGGGGAAAAAACCGTGCGATGGGGCAGTAAATTTATTGTGTTTGGTGCAGGTGCGCAGTAATGCGCCACTATTACTCATAATTCTATACGAAAACAAGTCGATACTCATCTTGCCACCTCTTTCATAAGGGAAATTGTCTCTAATCATGTCTGTTCCATAACAGAGGCATAGAATGTATTTTTGCTTTTTTAATTTTTGCTCCTTTCATCTTTTACTTTATACTGTCCCACTGTTTTACTCCTACAGTCTAGGCTCAGCCTCTTATATTATGTCTTTGGGACCTATTAGTAATATTTTATGCTCTAGACTTCACAGGAGTTCGCTTGAAAGCACCTGTTAGCTCTGTCTGTCTCTCAGAAACATTGTGGTAACATGACAAACAGCTTTCTCCCCCAGACTTTCTCTGAAACATAAATAAGCTGCTAAGAGTGAGACATAAGTCATAAGTTAGTCAAAATATTCACATGACTTTATGCACCACTGTGGGTATGACTAGTAAAAACAATCCTACTGTGCTGGATGTTATTGCCTTGTTTTGGCTTACATCTGGGAATCGTGTTAAAACCACATCCAAACAGGTCGCATGCAAATGCACATTTTGCAAATTCTGTGGTGTCGCTCTCCCCCTTTCCCTCCCTGTTCCTCGACTAAAAGCATCTCCCGGTGGATTACCATTTAGCTGCTGGGGTTATTTATCATTTTGCAGGACGGTCTCACTTGCCTTCTCCCCCCACCTCTTTTGTTTTAATTGAGTTTATCTTCAATCCCTTGGGCTTTTGCTGTCTAAACTTAGGCCCGTGGTTGCCCCTGAAGAGCAAGCTGCTCTCTGGATGATTCACTGTTTTGCCTTGCGTTGTGGTCACTTGGCAGAGAGCTGAGCACTACAGAAGTGCTCAGCCAAGTCTCACTGCTGGTTTTTCTAATGTCACTTGATTCAGAATTAGAAGCACTGATGATTGGGAGGCTGGTATTAAAGATCTGTGTCACTATAAAACATCTAGTCACATCAGTGTGACTGATATCACTGCTTGTGGTGAGTGAGTAAACCCTGGTTTTACACCCTCACACAGTCCTATTTATGAGTCTAAAAAGGGATTTCGATGTCCCTCTTGTTTCTTTTCAGCAGTCCCTATTCAGCATAGATTTGCAACCTTTTCCTCGCATTCATAGTCCGAACAATTGAGGCCACCTATTCAGAGATATCTATGATGAATGTTCTTTGTGTTTCAGCAGGGATGTTTTACTGACTAATTCCTCATGTCCCTTTTTTCTGGAACAGGATGCATCTCGGCCTGCTTAATGCCATCGTGCTGCTGTGGGCCTTGTGCCCCAGTGCTCAGGGCCAGTGTGATAAATCATCGGAGACCAACAAACTCAACCTCTCAGTCACCTACGAACTCCCAACGTTCACTGCAGACTTTCCCATACAGAACATGGTGACGCTGGATGGGATCATCTACGTTGGAGCTGTTAATAGAATCTATGCCCTGGCACCAAACCTCACGAAACTCTCGGAGTACCACACGGGGCCGCTGCTTGCCAACGAGACCTGTGGCCAGACACTTGTGGGCAGTAGTGGCAGAGTGGACAACCACAACATTGCCTTGGTGGTGGAGAACATTTACGACAAGGGGTTGTACAGCTGTGGCTCAGCAGACAATGGTGTTTGCCGACGTCACGTTCTGGATGAGGAAAGTGGCCTGAAAACCGTAGACGAACAGGTCTACTGCTTCGCTGACAGGGTGAAGCCAGGTGAGGGCCATCCCATCGAGTCAGATGTTGTGGTCAGCCCTGCAGGTGCTCAGGTGCTCAACGTGGAGAGTAATGTCATCCAGTTTTTTGTCGGGAACTCAGAGATCCCTGGATCAGGAAACGTATCAAGCAGCGAAACACATCCCCACACCATTTCTCTCCGGAAGATGAAGACAAGTCAGAATGGCTTCACTTTCTTTTCCAACCGTTCATATATGGACCTGATTCCATCTTTACGTGGAAACTACTACCTGCGCTACGTTTACTCTTTCCAGAGCGGACCTTTCACGTACTTCCTCACCGTACAGCAGGTGAGCATGGACTCTCAGACTTACCACACGCGCATTGTTCGTATGTGTTCTTCAGACCTAATGATCCGCCGCTATGTGGAGATGCCTCTTGAATGCATCAGCACTGATAAGAGGCGGCGACGCTCCATAGAAGACGTCAAGGTATTCAACATCCTGCAGGCAGCCCACGTTACCAAGGTGGGCAGTGACGTCGAACTGCAGAAGCACCTGAAGGTGGATGAGGATGATGACGTACTGTTTGCTGCCTTCGCACAAGGAAAGCCCAATTCTCCTGAGCCAACTCCAAACTCAGCCATCTGCATCATGTCGCTGAAACACATCAACAACATGTTCAAGATGTACATGCAGAGGTGCAACACAGTGGACCCGTATCACTTCACTGGGTCACACAAGAAGTCCTGCTACAATGTGGTAAGAGCTTGATGGGGGCTGGGCTGACTGGCTATTTAAATGCAAATGTAGCTTTTTTTCTCAACTGTCAAATCTTTCTAAGTTTCATGCTACTGATAATCACTTTTCTTTAATTATTGATGGAAAACTCTGCTCCGGTCTCGTATCCATCCACATTCAGTATATGACATTTTATTGACTCCACAAATAGGTTCATTTCTCTTCGAGTAGGTTACGTCCAAGTGCAAAGCTAACACTGCCAGTAGACTGAAAACTTGTTGAGTATTTTAGACATTTAAGTCATCACGTTTCATCCAGAGCAGTGTAGAACCAAATCTACCTCAAAGGACTGAGTTATAGTCTCTGCAGATCGGCATCATCTGATGCAGTTTTATGATGTCTTTTAGTCACATGAAGCCTCTATCAGTCATCTGCTGTATATGCATGGCTTGGGTTTAATCTTTGGAGTTACAGGCTTTGGCTGTTTATCTGTTGCAGGCAGGTTGGTTTGTTGGCAAGAGAACCTGTCTCAGTAACTGGGTGGTCTCTGGTCCAGGCTGTCAGAGTCTGCTGTGTCCTTGTTTTAGTGTTCTTCAGCAGGACAGTGAAGCATTACCTTCTCCTTATTGTCCCCTGACCTCTGACCACTCACGTTAGGATCATACATGAATATGGATTGATAGTCAATGGACCAAGTTTGACAGGAGGTTAAAGTTCAGACGCTCATCTAGTTGATGTTTTTTACATATATATTTCGGTAAACAATGATCCTGAACATGTAGAAGAAGTTAATCAAAAATACATTTATGGACAAAAAGTTGAATGCTCTAGACTGACGACTGGGTATGTTTGTGTGGTCTCGTTATTAACTGCGAGGATTTGACACCAAGCATTAAATATGATTAATTGTGTTTAGTTCTGTTGCACTGAAACTAGGGCATTATGTAAAAATGCTGCTGCAGTTTTCTCGCCAGTCATCCGATGTGGATGTAAACACCCTCAGATTCCAGCTCTTTAAACAGGTAGTGATTCCTCCAATATTCATGATACTGAAGGAGCAGCCCCCCCTTTCCCCATGCTTTTGTTAGCCAGTTGTTACCTTGCCAATACTCCCTTCCCTCCAATCCATCAGCAGTGGCCCAATCAATCAGCTGAATCACCTGATCAATAGTGACATGAAGTTAACTGCCGACCGCCATGCCAAAGGATCTTCTGTAAGTGTACAAGAGCGTCCCCCTCTGTGACTTCAGTTTTACCTAACCTACTGTATATCACCAGTCAGGTAATGGATTTCTCTAGTGTCCTGGATATATTATACACTAAATCAGTTGCCAAAGTGCAAGCACATACAGGAGTAAGGAGTTTAAACATCAGTCAGCGTGATTATACAGCAGGAAAATTTATTGCTGATGTGTTGTATTAGCCTGCCTGGTTTTGGTTTAGTTTTGGCTGATTTTGGCAGCGCAGGTTTTATACAGTTTATGATGGATTATGGACACGCTGCATGTGCATCATACAGCAAATCATTTTGAAAACCAAGATGCTGTGTTTTAGAAATGTCAGGTGATTTTTTTACCCTTTCAGATACTCAGCCATTACACTTATTATATGAAAATCAATAGACTCTTGAGCGAGTGGTGCATTGCTTTATTTCTTGGTTAGTTATAACTGCTAAGTGACTTCACTTGTCTGATCCTGTGGTTGCTTGTGTGTGTCTTTATGAACATTCTGCTAAAGCACTACCAGTGGTAAGAGACTGCAGATGAACCCTTTAAAGTTACTCAGTTATTTGGTTGAAGACAAAGACAATGTTTAGTTCAACAACATTAGTTCAGACGTAATGTTTAAAGTGCTGGAGCTATTTAACTGCAGCATGTTTTTTACACTATATACAGAAAATACTGGAAACCAATGTCTGCATGGAAATACATGAAATGTATTCACTGAACAGCAGGCATTACAAATTGGTTGGCAAAAGTGAAAAACATGATATGTAGACAGGGAGTTACTTACTAATTCTAAAAGCACAAGCTGAAGTGGAGAGATCATACACAACATGAAGAGTGACATGTGGTTAATGTCTTAAAATGGATTCAGACCAGCTTTGCCGTTACATGGTGGGTGGGTGGGTATTTGGGTACATCAGTGCAGTCTTGACAGCTATCAGCAGTGGAGATCCACAGGGGAAAGTGAGGAATGCTGGGAGCTGGACAGTTTGGGGGAAGCGCATATCTGACTCTCAGCGAGCCGTGATGAATGACTCGGGGATAACAGGGCATCAGCAGCTGAGCGGAAGATGATCCCCCCCCCCACTCCCCGACCCACTGTGGCAGCCGGCCCCCGCTGGTGAGGCCTTTTACCCACTCCCCTCAACCCCCACCTGTTACCAGCACCTGTGGGAAAGTGGAAGCTGCATTAGCAACACCTTTTTGATGGGTCGATGTAGACACTAACTGCAGGTTTGAAACATGACGACACCTTAGTGAATAGAGCTTATGAAAATTCTGCAGCTAGTAGTTGTTCACACTGATGCATTACCTAGAACAAACTTTTCTGAACATGGCTCCCAGCGTATCTGAGGAGGTGCTCGCTGTGCTGCAATACATGGGAACTAGTTCAATAACACCAGAGAATAAACCACGGATCATCTGGCTCTTGGTGCCTTCGGTGATGCTTTGGTAACATTCAACAAATTGTGTGGTGTTTTGGCCTGTTTCGACGTCAGGACCAGTCCTCTTCTACACACTGGTAACTCAAACAACCTGTTCAGCTGCTGTCAACAGTCATCCTGTTACAAATCAAACAGCTTAACTGCTCATGCAACTCCATCTCCAAATGATTGGACCTGGTTAGGTGTACTAAACAAAGTTTTACTTCCTGAAACCAGTAATTTTCTGTTTTCACCTTGTGACAGTGACTGGCAGTATGAAAGCTCACTGATCACTCATAGTGAGAGTCTACTATTCCATTATTAGACATTCTTTCCTCTTGACTCACTTTGATTACTGGGTATGACATCAGTATTGCTGGAGGTACAGGAGCATCTCTGTGCTGTATAATTATCACAGGAATCCTTCTAACTCTGCTCAGTACTTTGCATACTTTTGATATATCCACAAACAATATGATACAAAACTGTAATTAAAATGACAGTAACTCATTACAGCATTACTATCTACTCTTGGAAATACCTTTCTAATACTTCAGACTCCAGTGCTCACACACTTAAAACCAGAACATAGACCTTTCTCTGCAGGAGTCAGCAGAGACAAATGGCACAAAAATCTGCTGTTTCAAAATATTCCCGTCTCCGTCCTTCCAGCTCCAGACATGCAGACGCAGCAGGTCAAGTGCTGAATCGTTGCAGCCAAAAGAGCTTTTATCTCAGTGCAACTGGGAAGCTAGTTTCAAATGTTTTCTTTTATTGCTCAAAGCCTTACTTGTATCCTCTTGTCCTCAGCTGCCAGATTAAGAAACAAGCTGCAATGACAAAAGGCCACTGAACAACTGCCCATCTGATGCTCGTGCAGAGTTGAACTCTTAATAGATTTATGACTTGTATTCAGTGGCATATGGCAGGTAGACTCCACTGTTATCGTGAGGTTCGAGATGAGATAAGCGCAGCCATAAAAGTTGTAAATGTCCGAGGAGGCATACTGAAGCATGGAGGAGGTTATTTTTGTCATTTGGTGGTGGAGGTGGAGTATGTTTGGTGGAAAACTCCCAATAGGGATTTAAACGTTCAGTGTGCAGGGAGAGTATGTTTGAAGTTTCTAAGTGGAGGTTGTCAGCTGAGACGTGCCTCCTAACTTCAGTATAGGCAGCGGGATATGATAAATGTTGTAATGATGAGTGGCCCTCTTTCAAACTGTCTGCATGATGGAGAAAATCTGCTGTTCTTACTGTTTTTGCACGGCCAGTTCTGTGTCCAGGCTGCTCTCAGTTGTCTGAAACACACACACATTCAGCATAACTCTTACTGTGCTTTAGTGTATTTCATTTCTTTTCTTTTGTATTCTGCTAAAGTACAGTTTAAATGCATGCATTTATGGAACCACAGTTAATTTAAGGAAAGACGCCACTGTTACGACTTCTCACAAGAGATTTTATGTGATTTACAGATGCTTTCTGCACCTCTCACAGAAATACACAGATGTCAAAAACACTGCTTAAACTATCGCTCTAACCCCAATAATGTGCTGTTTCTTGATAGGACCACTTTAAAAAAAACACATACAGACATTTTCTTGGGTAATGTAGTGTGCAGAGCCATGGCTGGGATTTAGAGCATCCATAACACGCTTGGCACCCATTCCCATAAGTCTATAGAGGGAGCAGGAACATTTGAGACTAAAAATAAAGAAC
This sequence comes from Ctenopoma multispine, assembly GCA_034779795.1. Classification (NCBI taxonomy): domain Eukaryota; kingdom Metazoa; phylum Chordata; class Actinopteri; order Anabantiformes; family Anabantidae; genus Ctenopoma; species Ctenopoma multispine. Next base: position 21,410,783 of record JAUYWH010000024.1, read on the forward strand.
AGCCACATTCGAGGTCAGAATTATCATTGGATTACCATTGATTCGAGAAAACCTACCAAATGCTGATTGCTTTTAAATTGAATCTTCGGCGTGATTGATTGAGGCGCGTGTAATATAATTCCCGCTGGGAGACGCTTTTGACCGACAGTCATTTTTAATTAGCTCATCTGTTTTAATGAACACGCTTTATATGCTGGCTTGGAAAAAAAATGCCAAACAAGCAGCCAAAAAGGGTTGTGCAGTTTACGTAAGGAATTTGCATATGGTAAAAGAATGCAGAGTGAGGAATGCGTCGTAGGTCTTGATAGTTGCAGTTCCCTAACATGGCAATCAAAACTTTATACAGCATTATTTACACAATGTGCAACATGCATATGCAGCTATTAACATGTAGCGACAGTTCCGTCCTCGGGCGGTGATTTAATGGGAAGAGTAGTGTGATAACTTTCTACTGATTTCCTTTGTTTGTGTAAACTTTACTTATGATATACTTTCTTATGTCTTCTCTGTCTTTATTCAAATTGAGGGTCCACTGATGGAGACTGTCATACTGAAGTTCTCTGAATACAAAAAAGTGTCTTAAAAAAACGAAGAAAATGGCCAGATTGTTGGTGGAAGACTTTATACTTAGACTCCTGTCACAAATTAAAGGACAAGACGCTTGAACTTTTCTGTAAGAGTCTTGTAAATTGTATGATGATTAACAAAGATGCCGCGCCCTTAATTAAAAGCAATCAGGTGCATCATTTTGATTTCACTAGTTTTTCTTCACATAGTCCTTTTCAAAACAGAGAATGAGAAAAGAGATAGACAGCATGAATAAATACATGAAATAAAAAGTCGAAACACCAAGCAGCAACAATCGGTCTTATCTCTGTGTCAGTTCTATCTATACATCATGCTGAGCTTTACCATGAAACTGTCATTTGAAATGTAATATATACGTTCTCATCTATGGCTTTGTGTCAGTTGACTTATTGCTCTTGTAAAACACCATAAGCTGCATGTTTTAAAGGTTTAAAATCAACCTCTGCTCCTCCTGTGATGGCAGATGTGCTGTAATAACAGCAATTACTGATCAATCAATCAACCCTGATATTCTGTGCGTTTGTTGCAGTTTTCCACACTGTTTGAGTTTCGGATGATTAAACCCGCAGCAGTCTGACAATAGATGTACTTAATACTGTAAGTCTCTCAGTAGTGCTGCTGATTCAGTGGGTTCGGCTGTGGATGTCACGGTTTTGAGCCCCACATGCCCGAGCCTGCTCATGCCATCAGTGAGCTGGTATTTGTACACTTGAACTTTCCAACCGCATGAATCAGATGCACAGAATAGCAGGCTTTAGAAGGGCTAGTACTCATGCAGTAACATCAATCTTACCATTATTTAGAAGTTTTCTGGAGTTTTTACGAAGCAGCAAAGGATATAGATTGTGAAACCCTGGAGTAGTATAAGATGAGATGTAATTTTTATTGCATAAAGTTTGGTCCTGTGACCTAATCTGTGCATCTGTGTCATGTTTTTATATATGTATTCAAGTATTTCTTACTTACAAAATTTATCTCTTATATTTATCTAGATATTTCCTATTTTACTTCCAGCCCAGACAGATATCCCATAGGCACCATATGTACGAGTACATAGAAGTAGCTGTAGTAGAAACACAGTATGATAAAACAGGAAGTGACAGAAACCCTCCAAAAGACGCATGAACATATAACAAACTTAAAATATATTAGCAGCACCGCTGCCCTTTACAAGATTCTTTTGACCACAGATGTCATAGATTGTGTCCCACACGCCCGAGCGTGTGCCAACACTAAGCTGGGTGCAGGAGCCATCAGGCGGGCGGGTCTCCAGCAGCGAACGGGAATCAACAAAAGAATGAAAATACTAAGTTCTTGTCCTGTCCTGTCCCTCTGATTGTACTAGCTGTAAACGTCAGCTTTGATAAAGACATCTGTGTGTGCACGGGTTGCAGTGGGAATGAGATTAGATCTGCTGCATTTCGGTAAGTTGCATGTACAGTGTCTCACACACCAGCACACAGAGCGATGCAGATCTTCACACGTGCGTACGCACACAGGTAAACACAGAGCCTGAAGGGAAATCTGTTCGTCTGTTGGCAGATCGACTTGCTTTCTTAGGTGTCAGATCAGCTGACCACAGTTAAACAAAAATTCTCGAGCTGAAATAATAAATCGTCACGTTTTACGCAAACATTTCTCTGGTTTCAGTTTTTCAGATATAAATATTTGCTAGTTGTTGTACTCCTCTGTGTTATCAAGTTAAATGTCTTTCTGTTGTCAGCTTTTAGGCAGAAAAACAAGCTTTTTGAATACATTAGAAAATTATAATTTTTTGTTTTTTGGGGGTAATTATAAAAATATACTACATCACAGCCTAATCAACATTAAAAATAGCTGCCAGTTGTAACCCTAAAATGTAGACTGCAGTGTTAATTTCAAGGTATCTCATATTGACTCTAAAGATATGGTATGACAGTATGACATGGTAGCTGGATGGGTCAACAGCACTCAGGACTTTCCCACCGGAGGCAGAGGTTCAGGTCCAGGGTGAGCCGTGGTGTTTTATTAATGACCAGCGCAGTCAAACACTGACAAAAGAGTTTGATGCTGTGGGATGAGAACATGCTGCAGATCAGTGAGCATAAAATAACATTCAGGCTGGTGCTAGCTAATATTTAGATATTATAACATGGAAAACAATTTACATGCTCTAACCCAGCACTCTCTGATGTGTTTTTGGTGAAAGCTGCCAGCTGCGTGCCCCCCCCATACTTCCACCCACAGGTGGGCCGTTGCGCCACCTGGCAGCCGTGTCCAGGCAGGTCCCTCTGTGTGAGGATAGGGTTGGTCAGCACCCACATCCATCTGGAAAAGAAAACACAAAGAAACATCTCACATCATGCTTTGTGAAGTCTACTCCTTGAAACAACCTAAATGTTAGGTTGTGCCAACCATGTGTGACTGGAGTTTGATTTGTGCAACAAAGGGCCATTAGGATCTTCTTACCGAAAAACAGATTTCACAATTCTTTGACTGTGGAAGATAAAACTTACAAAGCAAAGATTGCAGCATCAGTATTTCAGCATCGCCAGTCCACCTCGGTAGTGTCAGGTCAATGTGAGCCTGTTCACGTCTGCAGGCATTTCCTGCTGATTTTCCTGCAGGATTTTACATTGACTCAATGACTCAATGTCAGTGTTTGGTTTTAAAACCACAGAGTCAATCATTAGCCCAGGAGGGTTTTTTTTTCTTGTTTTGCTGGAAAGCTCGACGTGCGTGTAAATCGTTTTGCACGCAGCCTTTTTGTATACTCATCTTATCTTTGTTCCCTAGATAAAGAGTAGAGTAGTAAATATGCAAACCGTCAGTGCCTGCAAGCTGTCTTCCAATAAGCAGGGTGGGAAATTACCACCAGCCAATACTGTTAAATTTAGTGGCTGATAAGATTTTTAGTGCTAACTACCACTTGGTCAGATAAACAACCATTTAAACCATTGTGTTTTTCTCATATCTCTTCCTCTCACAGTTACTTTTTCAGCTTCTTAAATGCACGAGTTGCTTTTCTTTGTTCCATTGTCATTGCAGATTGATTACCTTTGGGTGTTCAGTCATCAACTGTACTGCAATCTAGTGAATTTTGAAATCTACCCTTCACTGTGTTTTGGCTGATGGATAAGATACTTTGCTTCCAGCAATTACACAAAGTGCCTTGGTGATCATTGTGACACAGCCATGTCATGTGTTTGTTTTGATGCTGTCTTGCAAATGAGATACTTTCTGCCTGCTGACAGATTCATCTCTGATTGGAGTTCTCAAATGCTTCCCTTACCAGCACGGAGGCACTTGCCAGAAGTGCTAGAAGTCATTCATACACAGTTTAGTGTCAAATATGGAGGAGCTTTGCTCCACCGAGCTTATGAGTCAAGCCCCTCGAGCTATTTCCTAATCAGCAGCATGCCTCCTACTGCTTTATTTCACCACATGGTGATATCCTGCTCTCTGCTGAAACGAGGCGTGTGGATTCTTATCTGTCAGCCCCCACGTTCACAATGAAGGACCAAAAGCAATCTCCTTTTCTCCTGCTGCTGCCCTTAGCGTCGGCCTCACCTCGACCCCGGATCACTCTAATTTCCTTGGCTCGGGATCCTACAAGCGTTGTCATAAGGTCTAAGTCTGGCTCTTTGAAACGCTCATAATCACAAAGTTCAGTAGAGCAGCAAATGATCGCAGCAGGCCTGTGGCCACTGATGCTGGAAACAGAAGTGAAAGCTTACCTCATCTCCACGCTCCTCAAGTGTTTGTAGTAGTGAGTGCATGAAAAAGGCAAGATGTGGATTGTTTTCTTACATAATGTGGTTTATGAAAAGGTTGATGTATGAAGATACGTTTGGTCAGTGTATCCTCTATATGTACATTAACTCAGATGTTATTCTAAAGGATTTTAAAGCAAAACAACTTGATCTAGTCATGTTAGGTGTAGTGTCTTGCTTGACGTGTGGACAGGATGAGCGGGAGATCGAACCACCGTTCCTGAAATTTATGGACCCTGATGAACCACAGCGGCCCCACAGACATTGACATGCACAAAGTGCGGTGTCATTCATCTACCACAAGAGTAGTCAGCTGAGACGATGCGTGATGTCTGTCTCACAGATTTCTGCCTCCACACCCACACAACAGAGATGAATTGAATTTTAGGATGAAACAGAAGCACGTTTTTCTAGACGCGGTGCCTTTTGATATTTGCTCTAAACACATTTTCCTGTTGAATTTGCTGTGATGTAGAAGTCACAGGCACAGTTATCTCAAACCCTGGACAAATGAAACCACGTGTATGGATAGATCCCCTGAGAATGCATGTTTGAGTGAGCTGACCCCTGCAAGTCACTTGATACGGCTAAGCTGCTTAATTGCAAGTGATGCGCTGACCTCTATCAACCTTTTAAACATTCTTCCTGAATACACAGATAAGCAATCAAGTAATCCACATTAACCGAAAGCAAGTAGAAGCCGTGTCATTCCATTTCAGATGAGGACCAATTCACCCCTCTTCTGTTCAGTCACTAAGCCACACACAATGCATCAAGGGATTGTGCCTGGATGTGTACTCAAGTAATGGAGGTGAATTGAGAAGAAGCCCTCCTACCTCTCTGTCCACAGACTTGTGTGACCTTTATCACCCTGCTGCACTCCCAAACAATGCAGCACAGATACCATGCATATTGTCTTCCACCTTATCATCATCAGTGATTCTGGTTTGAATGTGCTGCAGGAAGGGAGAAAGCTCATGCCTGTGAAGGCTGACGAGCTTTTCTCCGAACTAAATGGCAGGTTTTACCATAAAAAGACTTTATGAGAATCAGTATTGTTTAGGTTACCTGTTTGCTTTCAAGTCATGAAACTATTATAATTGTTGGGTTGTATCACACACCTTCCCGTCTGCCTTTTTTTGAAGTGAAACATTGAAGCATAAGCATTTGATCATCATGAAGTCAGTACACTGAGCTCCAGTCGAGAGTATTAAAAGTTCTGGCTTTGGGCCTGGTGGCTCAGTAAGAGAGCGCAAGCAGATGCGGCGAAATTATGCAGAGCCTGATCCCTGAAGATCTTTGATAAATGTGTGCAAGTGTGTGACACTGCTGGCTTTGCAACACTGCAGAAACAGATGCCAGCTTCCAGGGAGGTGGGGTGGGGGGTTTAGAAGTGTGAAGAAGTCGCATAATGATGCATTGTTGTCCTCATGGCCGGCCCTCGGAGCACAGAGGTCGGAGACGTCTGCTGTTGGCTTCGTCGTGAAGTGCAGTGACTCTGGAATGGCTGCCACCTGCAAGCTGCCACAAACATGCAGTGAAATATTTTATGGTGACTTCATAAAGACAAGCCACGTCTGCTTTTTTTAGTTCATTTGTTTTTTTGCTTTTGTTTTTTTTTTTTGATGAGGTTTTGACTGTTTGTGTTTTCATGCACTGTGGTCACTACTTTTAGCTCCGCTGGTTTCCGTGCAAAGCTGCTGGGATAATGCTTTAGCTTTTCTGTGTCACTTGTTAATAAGGTACAAATATGAACTGCCAGAAAAAGAACATTTACATCCATGTTGCTACATTTCAAACTCCTCGTATTTGTTTGGTTTTCTTCATCTGGCTCTGATCTGAGCTCCGCTATGAGTGTGAGCACAGTGTTTGTGCCAGCACGACGCCTGCCAGTGATCTCATCTCTTCCAGGACAGAGCCAAGATGAGGAGGCCCGTGTGTTCAGAACTTTTGTTGACCCTTATGTTGATAAGCTGCCTTGCTGCTGTATAGGCCAGTGCTGTTTACAACCAGAGGTTATCTGGCAGCTCCTCAGCGGCTGCTGTTGAGCCACAGCTCTCCAGCTGTTGTTTCCCTGCCTTACCTTATGGATGAGCAAGGCCCCTGCAGTTTAGCCTCCCTCCGGGACAGACAATCGCCTCTCGTATCTCAAGAAAACGAGAAGCAGAAAGCCACTTATATTCCTGAATGCTCTATGCTTTAAATGGTAGCAAGAAGGTCTGGGGAGCTGTTTTTGGCAATTTTTACTCACAGTGAAATCTTCGCTGTGAAGATTCAGCCAAGTGTCTGCACCGGTGGATGGATTTGATTATTCCAGACTGCCAGGGAGCAGGAATTCTGGAAAAAATGAGATCTGGCTGAATAACTCTGAAAAATGTCAGTTTATATCTTTTTAGAATTTGTGCTCATATCCCTACTTCTAATCAAATGTAGGCGTCGTTGCACAAGCGTCCAGTTATTTCAGCGTCGTCAGTGAACCTGTTATGACTGTGTGCGGTAGAACAGCTGTACTTTTAAACCCCCGTCTCAGTAGTAATCAGTGGTAGAAGGTAAAGCTAATGCTAATAAAGTCATGCGAGTAGATGATTGGTGCTAACTCTCCAAAGCAGCCACAACACTAAATCACCCCCCCACCGCTTTACGTTCACGTGTTTCTGTAATTAAGAGCACATGTAGGAATGGCAGCTGCTTCAGCGTGTTCGACTGATTGCTCTGCTTAGCTGTCAGATTGGAGATTGATCTGACCTCAGAAAGACATTAATTCTCTAAAATAATGTCCTGAGAGAGTAATATCCAAGCTGGAAAAGCAAAGGATGACGTGGCGCTCATTTGCACCCTGACCATCACCCTGTGTCATTACTCATTTAGTTACAGTGCAGTCAGAGAGTATTAGGACACGGTGTTTGGGGTTGTTCACATTACCCTTGTAGACCTTTTTACTCTGGGGGACTATATATAAAATGCACTTGCAATGTGCACACCATTCATTCGGTGTGAATGTAAACTCCTTCAAATGAAAGATTTGGATTCCCACAAAGTAAGAAAAACATATTTCCTCTGATACCTGCAGTGCCCCTAGTCATCCAAGTCCTGATACTGATGTGTCTGACATTTGATATATCTATCATCAGATTTTCCCTCCATCCCAATACAGTAGAGTTAAATGGAGTTTTGTCACAGTAAGGATGAAGCAAAAACTCAACAGTCTACAGTGCGAAGAATTCGTTGGGGGGTAAACCGTGTACTAGAAAACAAAACTCACATTTTTTGGCACTTTAATGAACTGTAAATGTAAAAATGAGTAGAACAATGCTGATGCACGTACATCGCATGAGGACGCTGCCTCAGCATCCTCACAGCAGCTGTCACAAATATTGATGTGACCTCAGTATGTAAACAAATAAAAGTCAAGGAGAAAAGTTCTAGTGCAGTACAAGTGTTTTACTGTATATTCCATGCGTAAAATGCAAGCCAAGCTTGACAAGCTTAGGTTTATATGGTGTAATGTATCTCACATGTCAGGGGCTTTTATGAAACACCTAGGATAAGAGCTGCACAGATGCAACCGAATGACACATCTGTTATGTAAATACCACAGAAACTTTTCCACGTGAGAAACTTTCTGTCTCAGTATCTCATTTCATATCTGTGAAAGTAAGAATGTATTAAGGAGTTGACCCATCTAATTCGCTTTGATGTGCAGACTGCAACTTTAGCTACTGTGTCAGTCTGACCAAAATGTGGGTTTGAAGATGGAAAGCTCATCTGAAGAATGTGCTGTTTAGGATAAGTGGAATCAAAGAGGTTCCTCAGACAGCCAAAAATTGTGTCTTTTGGCTCCCAGTCGCAGAACTCAGCAGTCCATCATTCTTCCCCTTGTTTTGAATTGCATAAATCCCCAATTTCCGAGAAGAAGAGGAGAAAAATATGGTGATACATGCAAAAAAAAAGTTGTCTTGTCAAGCCGTGATGAAAAACCATCCCTAACTGTGTTCACAGAGATGATATTTAAGTCTAGGTATTGGATGCAGAGGAGACAGAGGATGCAAGATCATCGCTCACCCAGCCAGGTTTCATATAGTTACAGGGATTTAGTAGCACTGAAAGGCTGGAAGCTGCATTGTTGTCTTCAACAGGCAAAACACACTCACACACACCAACATTACTATTTAACAGTTATAATAGATGGTGTGTGTGTGTGTGTGTGTGTGTGTGTGTGTGTGTGTGTCTGTGTGTGTAGGGAGGTAAAGGAAATAGCCAAAAAGAGAGGAAGGTGGTTAGTCAAGAGAAGAATTGAAGGGGGCGAGGAGAGTAGGTGGGCAAAAGGGCAAAGTTTAACACCAGGGGAGTCTGAGGAAAGGGGAGGGGGGGTTGTCATGAAACAATGTGCTGTCATGTGACTGAGTTGGACCACAGGAGAATAATCGTCTGTCAGTGGTCTGTGGTATTTCATGGTTTGCTCAGACATTTGAAAGGAAGTCATTAGTTTACATATGGAGGGGGGAAAAAACAATAACCTATGAAAGTACTATGAAGAACCCGTCAAGTGAAAATCTATTAAAGAAAACCTCTTTAATAGAAACTCTTGGACATCAGTGAAGGTTGATAATGTGCACATCACACCAGTTTGCTACAGATGAAACCTAGAGTAGAAAAAGTCGTTTCTTCACGTGGATGTTTGCCTGATGGTTAAACCATTGCATCATTACTGTAAATTCATTCAGTGTGGAGTCGGCCTGTGCTTTTATTTTGCCGTGCATGTGTTTATCTCACTGTGGATGCACAGAGCAAAGACCTTTCAGCAGCTGCCAGTTGCGGCCTCAGACGGTCTCAAATGGCACTTTTACACGAAGGACGTCTTTTAGAAACCTGTGATTTTCGAAACCTTCACTTTTCTGCATCACTTCACCGAGACAGCCGCAAGAAGTGACAACATGATGACTGTCATTTCCAGAACAGCGCCTATTTTGGAAAACAATCACACATGACTGCATGAACCCGGGATCAAATTTTTTTTTGGCCACACAGACTGTCAATTATCTGTGGGGACAATGAGCTGTGTGCTGCAGTAAATCAGAGTAAAGTTAAACGTGTCCCAATTTATCTACCTGGAAAAGGGTTTTTGAAGTAGAACATGTTCCTGCAGTTCTCTTCTTTCTCTTATTTTTAATTTTATTTGTAGGGAGGTATGATTTGACTATAATCTTTTATTCTCCTTGTCCATTCTGTTGGACCTGTTTATGTGTGAGGCCATTTGCTGCCCATGGTCCTGCCCATGTCGGGGCCCTATTATAAACAAAGCTGTAGTCCTGGCATGGCGTATGGGCTGGTGGGGGGTAGTTGAGGGTGAGGCCAGCAGCCTCTGAGCGCCAGGGTCTGCCCTCGCCTTATTGTCAGCTTCTCTCACTCCCTTAATCGTCCCTAGTACCCTGGCAGTCCCATACAGCAACGCACTCACACATGCAAACACACATTAACACATGACTGCATGTGCTCGGTGCAACCAGCCACCTGTGTACTTAGACACACACACACACTCATCATGCTTATTACAACTGCTGAGAGTCAGGTTGCAAAGAAACGTGCACCCTAGGTCCAGGTGGGGTACAGAATACGAAGTTATGTGTGTCGTAACATTGCTGCAACAATATGCTCCCGACACGTACATACTCAAATACACACAGGCATAAAGCTATATGTGCTGTCCACATTCCTGTGCATTTCACTTTCTCCAAAAAGTGCATTTCCACACACTCCGACGACAGCCGAACCCCTCCACTCACCGGAGAGCACAATTGCACAAGTGATCCAGAGGTCAAAGGTCTGTTATTCCAGTGAGAGAGCCAGCTGAGCAACCAACAACAAGACAGACGCCACGGGTTTGTGCATGTGTGCAAGTCTGCTAACTTGGGCTAAGCCTCTGCAGCACAATGTGTATTTTTGTACATTAGCGAGAGCGCCTTTACCCTATATTTGCACGGCAGTGACAGTATTTGTATCCAAAGCCTCTCCTGCCAGTAACCCAGTCCACAGTTTATAATGCAGGCATTAGTATATCTATTCACACAAGACCCAGGGGCCACAGTGAGAGTATGAAAACGACATTAAGCCACGCAGATCACCTTTCAACCCCCTCTTGAATCTCCTGAGCAGTGCCGCAGGGTTTGGGAGCTCCACAACACCGAAACCCTATAACTGTGCTGTTGTTTTGGGGACAATGGCTGCTGGTTAAGTATGGGGCAGAAGGTGTACGATATTTCACGTATCTGCCCCACGGTGCCTGTTCTACAGCTGAAAGACACGTTCACAAAATGGCCTGAAAGATGTAAAACATCAGGAGCGCTTGCCAGCACCGTAAATCTTCCAATAGATGAGTGTAAGAGAAAGATGAAATGCTGGCTTTAAATTCGGCTTCGAATGGAACCGCTGATGTGGTTATTGATCAGTTACACACTTGTTGGTTGTAAAATTCCTGCCGGCACTTTAAAACTATCATCAGGAGGTGAAATGGTTTACTTTGTTCTTTGCCTGAAACTGCATTGTGTGTGTTGTCTAATTAGTTTTATTGTGGAAAATAATTCACTGACTCCAGATGCCATTCCAGTTTTGTGGGTGTCAATAGATGTTCGTATCAACTTTTTAATTCTTCTATGTTTAACTTGAGGGGAGCCTGTTTGTAATGTCGTCTAAAACTCTGTCTCCATGCCAAGAAAAAGCTAATGATAGCGGCTTCAAACGAAGCTTGTCAAAACAGCCCTTCCACTGTCCAATTTCATTGCCTTGATCCTCAAAAATACCTTAGCAGCAGCGGAGGAATGCCTCCAAGACCTTTTCAGTTCTCCCTCTCATAGTCCCGCTCTGCTTCAACAAACACTGCAAAGTCCTGTTTGTTTGCTCTGAAAATATCCAGCCCAGAGTCTGTTTTTTGAGCCGCGTGGCATAATATCTGCAGCGATGACGTCTCTATCTGCTGTAGTTCTGACAAGTGAATAGTTTTAGTAGATTCTCATGTTTTTCACGTGTGCTCAGTACTAGACGCCCTGTCCTGAAGTGCAGACAGGAGTTATGATGGATCATATTTTAAGCTGAATTAGTAGGTAAATGTAGACATTGAAAAGCTTGACTTTCACATACAAACACACACCGATTGACATATCAAAGACAATTTGTCAATCATGTTTGATTAGGAGGTGTTTCTTCTGCCTCAGCTCTCGGACTCACACTCTCATCTCTCCCCACGTGTCCATATCTTCATCCAATTCCAAATCAATTTCAGTCACAACTGTCATTTCTCATCTATTTAGGACTGACTAACTCAGTGCAGACCAGCTGGCTGCACCACGTCCCAGCTGTGTATTTGGCATAAAATCATCCAACTTTCTGCCAGCTTTCAATTTCCTCTGCATTCTAATTGAACTTTGTCTATCTGACAGCAGCCACTTGCCTTGAGGACATTTAATTTAAGCAAGGTTAGTTGCTGCATGCTTGTCAGTCAGCCAGGTTCCTCTGCCTTCCCCTGCTTCACTGTTGTGCTTGTCCTGTTCATTTCGGCTTGGTTACGTCTCCAACAAACTTTCCTAATTTATTACTCCGCTATTGTTCTCGTCTTCAAAGCTTGTCTACACCAAACAAACAATGCAGCATGTTTCACACAAACCACAAATAACCTTACAACCCAGGCAGTGCTTCAGGTAGAGTCATAGAGGCATTGTGATCTGTAAATGATTAAAACCAGCGTTCTTTGAAGAACTTAGACCAGTTTTTACCTTCTAAATCTAACTAAATACCAAAACTAAGTTCACAATCCTTTCAGGTTTTCCTGCTAAAACCCAAATGGTGAGGAAGTTTGAATAAAGGCATCTGCAAGTTGTAATCATTCAACCTGTGCTCTCTCTTGGGAGTTCAGTGGAGATGCCATTATCCACTGAAGCTGTGAAAACAGAAAGCTCAGGCCTGGTCAAGCGACCAGGTCAAGGACCTTAAGAGCCACAAGAGGCCTGCCACCCTCTGGGTCATTAATAATTAATGAAACCTAAGGCTGGGACAGGAGGCCATGATCAAACACAAAAAGAGCCAGAGCACAGGGGGCTGGGCAGTAATGGGGGGGAGGGTGTTATTGAGAAAAGGCACTGAGTCCAACTCTGGCGATCGTCTGTACTTTCACCGTATGCTCCAAAGGCTCCAGACACAACAATTCTCACAACCCAGTGACATTTGCAAACCAAAGAGGGGAGTTGGAGTGACAGATTTTGGTCCTAAACACGAGTGGAGATGGAAGTAGAGAAAGAGGAGGGTGGGGAATAAGTGAGGTTGCTCAGTTGGAGAGAGGAAAATAAATGAATGGAATGAAAAACAGCATGAAAGTCATCTCGCTGTTTCCCATGAAATCCTGCCGTCCATGAACTTCTATTCAACAAAGTGTGTACTTGCCCTAGAAGTACTATCACGCCGAGACTCCATTACGAGCACAGCCTGATGAAAGAGGAGCTAAGGGGGGCTTAGGAGGTTTGGCTCTTAACCCTCCCCCGTTGGGCCTCATATGGAAGTAGATAGTTCAACATGATATTATATAACAAGTTCTTTTTAGGAGAGCAATCTGTTTGGACAAAGTAATTCAATGTTGCTGATGAGTCCCAGAAAGTATGGTTAACCGGGAATTATCTTATTTGTCTGGTGATCAGCAGTCTTCCCTGCTTGTCTTGGCCTTTTATTCTTGTGCAAATATACCAATTTAAACTACATTTTTCCCATAAGAAAACATGAGACACACAGACGTTACTGACATTTCTTGGCTGCTTTTTAAGTCCTATCACTATCACGCTCGTAACCACAACTAATGGCACTCTCCCGCGAATCACTCTCAGTGTATATTTCTCTGTTATTCTTGGAGGTAAACTTCTCTCCCTGATATCTGTGGTTTCCTTGCAGACTTCTTCAGATGACTGCGATCCACATGAGGGAATCCATGAAGGGAAAGAGGGGAAGTACCGCCTGCAGGTGACTCAGTTTGTCCAGAGGTTGGAGTACTGGCACAAAGAGCTGACGAACACTTTGGTTACCTCTATCACCGTGGTGCCAGTCAATGGCCGTGCAGTGGCATACCTGGGTACCTCTGATGGACGGCACATACAGGTAGAGAAGTAACCTAACATTATCCCCAGTGATTTGAAGATTGGCAGTTAGGTGTAAACACAGACCCTGAGGCTATAACGACCGGTGCATTTTCCCTGTCATTGTTCCTGTAAATGTGGCAGGATGTTGGTACGTGAGGAGTGAAAGCGCACTGCTCGAAGCAGGTTGGCGAAACCATGACCAAGCAGTAGAACTTATGTGTAACTTTGGCATCTGAAACATATTCTATCAGACATAAGCCTATTTTTATGTATAGTCACTTAAATTACACAGTCCAAGATAACTGAGAATATGTTTTCATGACTTTCTAGACTATGATGGGCACAATGAGTAGTTTTAAAGCTTTTAGTGCCAGTGCACCCGCAGTTCACATGAGCATTTGGCTTGTTTTAGGCCTATTAGTAACGTTGTTTTGAAGAGTCATGCAAGAGCTGATTACCAGGGTAGCTCATAGCATTTCAGCATTCAGGTTAATTAACTCAATATGACTAGACTGCGTAAGCATCTCAGACAGTGACTCACTATAATCACTTTTCCTCTCTTTTCATGTGGTGTTTGAGATATTTCGTCCATCCACTCTACCAATACGTGCAATGGTTGCAGCTGCAGAGGAAAGCGATGTTGCGCTGAATGCAACAGTTCAGCGCTGAAGCAAAATTATGGGGAACGGAATGAAACACATAAAGTAAAAGCTGAATTACCTCACGTGTTTTTGAAACACAATAATGAAAAGCAATGCATGAAAAAAAAAAAAAACAGAAAGAGAGACATGGAAAAAGGGGCCGACAGCTGCACGGAAAGGGGGAGAAGGAGGGTAGAAATGGTGGTAGTGGTGTGCAAGGGGGCTTACAAGCCGAACAGCACGTTAATGCTGAACGGCAGGCTTCGCTGACACGTTCCCTCGCACGGCATTTTCTACTCACTGAGTGTCCCATGCAGCTGTTGCTGTGTGTTTCTTTACCATTAAACCCCCTCTATGCCCTCTTTTTTGTGGTTGGCAGATTTGGCTCAAGTTCATTGTTTTAGCTAAAGGGTTTTAGAATATCTGAAGAGGAGACCAGCTGTCCTGCATGGCAGAACTCTCAGTTTTATCAGGTAATTGTATCCTCGAAGCCTTAAAGGATGTAAAAAGTATTTTCAACCTGTTTTTTTAGTAGAAATCTACTTTCAAAGATTTCCCATGAAGGAGTATGTGAATCTTAAAACAAGAACTAATAGGGCAGGGAATACCTTCACACTGATTTGCATTGAAAAAAAGGTCTTACTACACTTTCTTCCACTTGTGTTAATAGACATTGATGCTTTTATCCATTTAAACTGCTCTGCCTACAGTGCTATGAAAAAGTTCTTGCCCCTTTTGGACATTTGTCACATTTAAATGTCACACTTTCATTTATTAAGGGAAAAAAGCTGTCCAAACCTCCCTGGCCCTGTGTGAAAAAGTAACTAAACTTAATAACTGGCTGGCGGCACCAACTGCAATCAAGTGTTTGCGATAACTGGCAAAAAGTCTTTCACATCACTGTGGAGGAATTTTGGCCCATTCTTCAAGCATGAACGGCCGGTTTAAGGTCATGCCCAGTCTAGACTTTAACTAGGCCACTCCAAAACCTTATTTTTTTCTTTCTTAACCATTCAGAGGTGGACTTAATGCTGTGTTTTGGATCATTCTCCTGCTGCATAACCGAAAGGAACTGATGGTCATTCTCCTTCAGGATTTTCTGGTAGAGCACAGAATTCATCGTTCCATTAATTTTGGGAAGATATTCAGGTCCTAAAGCTGCAAAGCAGGCCTAGATCATCACACTACCGCCACCATGTTAGACTGTTAGACTGATATGATGGTCTTTTTATAAAATGCTGTGTTAGCTTTACACTAGTTTTACACCAGGTGTAACAGGATGCACAAAAAGTAGAACTTGGCATCTGTGTCCATCATTTCTACCTGTATATTGAAATCATTACCTAGAATGTTCAGCTTTAACCAACTGTAACTGTCAGATAGAAGTGACTGCTGAAGAATATAACAATTATCTATGTCCCAGTGTGACTGGCACGTCATTTTCAGTTTTCCTTGATCTGATTTTCCGGCTAACTTGCGACCTTTCAGCCACCTGCTCTCTCCAAAGCGAGGCAGCAGAAAGCATATGTGAGAGGTGGTTGTCTTTGCTTTGACAGGTCAATTCATTGTTAGTACAAGCAAAAGAACCTGTCAACTTTTCATGTATTTCAGCTTCCTTTTAGTTCCCACCGGACAGAGTAAGAGCGAACGTAGAGCAGAGGCAGTGAAAGAAAAAGAGTGTTGTTCTCCCTGATGGACATTCTGCCTCAGTGTTTCCCTCGGCTTCAGTTGGACCACTGTGGGAATAACACAGTGACTGTGTTTAGAGGGCAAACTTCCCCCCGGCCTGCTTAATACAATAAGCTGTAATTTACACTGCTATTACCTCCAGAGAGATGCCTGTTGTATGGACTCGTCCCAAGAGGAAAGCCACCCATTATACTCACTGTTACAAAGCTAACGTTGATCATGAGGCTCAAACAGTGAGAGGAATGATGCTGGAAAACCAGACATTTTTTAGTGCGAGATGACGACGAGCGCCAAACAACCAACAAAATTGCATTCAAACTTTACAATGCATAGTGCTTTAGGCATTTACTGGATGTCCTGACATGTGCTAACTTAGAATAAAGGGGTAGAAAAGTTTAAATGCATTTTGTTTTTCCAAGTACAATAGGTTACACATACCTCCTTGTGTTACTTTGTTGGTGTATCACAGGCAACCAGGTGTCCACTGTATCTTATGCAGATGTGATTTGTTGACAACACCATAATGCACTGCTTTGTATTTGGAGGATGCGTGCAGCTCCATCCTGACGCAGCAGATAGATTGTGTATTTGTATTTTAGTGCATGTGTTTGTATGATAGTGGGAAGGGTACAATTTACAGGGTTTCATGTAACTGGAGCAACCACACACCCCATTAGAGACTCCGTTCTGTTCTGTTTGCTCCCAGGCCTGTAATTGCAGCACAACCACAAATGATAAATGCTGTTCCAGGTGTGTTCACTGGTTGTGTGTGTGTGCCTGTGTGTGTGCATGGGCATCTATGTTATAGTATGTGTGCATATGAAAAGGGTTTGTGTGTGTTTTATAGAAGGTGTTTGTGTAAGTCCTGCATTCGTGAGGCTGAGTGAGAGAGAATGTGTTTGTATGATCGAGCGGCAGAACAGAGAGTGTGTGTGTGTTGTTTTTGTGCAGAATTGTGGGTCTGTGTTTTTGTGTGTGTCTGAAACACCTCCCACCTTGTCAGAGTACACAGTGTTTCCGCCGGCGGCTGCATCCTTTTGTTCTGTCCTTTAATAGTTACACAGTGAACAATCACATGATGATCATTATGTATGTGTTATAAAACAGAGCTTTAACCGTCTTAGCTAGTCTTCACTAAAAGATTAAAAATGCATGTAATAAAACATTTTGGGTTCTTGTTAAGATGGTGCAGCTTGATAGCAGCAAAGTACTCACCGGTGCAGCAAACAAGGAGTTGGGTTTTGTACATACATACGAAAATGTGTGAAACCAAAGATTTTATTATGAGGAGTGATTTGTGCAGTTACCACGCTCGGGCAATGTTGCCAAACATTACAAACCAAAAAATCTAATTGACCGCAGCATTATCATATTCTGAGGGAAACTATTGCACATTCGAAACCAGACTTCTGCCTTATGTGCTGTTTGAATAGCAGCAAGTGCTTCAAGGACTCTGCACCGGTTTATAGTAAATCCACAGGTTTATCAAAGTGACTGCAGCGTGTTTTGGTAATTCAAGTTTGTTACCTACTAGGTTCTAGATTTTTTTGTACCTTAAACCAAACCGCACAGAATCTGAGGAAAACCAAACAATTTTCTGACCACAAATAATGTGAGGCGACAGCAGCGTGACATTAGTGAGGGTGTGCCAGTGTTTTCCATAATGCAAAAATCAGCAAATAAGCTCTACGTCATTTCACTCAACGCCACGTCGGCAAACATGTGGTATGAAACTATGCACGCTGAAATGTTTGTACATTTGTGTTTTTGTATTGATTAGACATTTTACAAAGGGCTAAACTACTGTACGAATATCATAATTATTGTACACGGAGCAACACTGGGTCCATGTCAGCTCGTTCTACATCGCAATGTCTTGTTTTCTACTTTTCACACTTTCAATATAGTCAAAAACATGTGAAGATTTGGAGTAGTTTGAAGGTGACTTTGATGTAGCATAAACTAAACTAAGTTAAACAGGTCATGGACCAATTCCTTTTATAAATCTGCAGATATAGTTTTCCCATCTAACCTGAAGACAAACAACAAAATACTGAACTTTCAAAAATGCCAAATATAAAATCTTAGAAACAAAATGGTTTAAAAAAATATTTGTTTTAAAGTACTTGTTATTGGTGACATTTTTCTCTAAATAATATTCACTAAGTAAGTTGAAATAAGTTAAAGCTTAATTTAGATGGCACGTACTGTAGTTAGGCTTACTTCTAAACAAACCGGGCAGACATTCACACAGGTTTAACTAATCACATTAAAAATGGCTGCATTACAATTTTGTGCACTCGAGCATGACCCCTGATACTGCACATGCAGCGCTGACACACCTACGTAATGTTGTTCATCACGCCTGTTCTTTTCCTACTCTGAACATCCAAAATGTATACAGCGAAGCCTTTTTAACACAACCTTTCCATGACACTGGACTAGACACCACTCGTAAGAAGAAACATCATGTACCATCAGTACAACTTTACACAATGGGCCCATTTAAAATAAGCCAAACTCCAGTAAAAGCAACACTTGGGGAAGGATGACACAATGCGGATCATATTTCCTTACCAACTCCAAGTCAAGCACTGGTGCAATGCCAAAAAAAAAAAACATGTTGATGTCTTCAAATTTTTATCCTCAAGGCTTGCTTTGTGTTTCCCTCTGATTTAACTCACGTTGTGTATCGGAGCTCAAAATTTTGAGGCGTTCCTAATAATTACAGCAACAGTAGTGATGAGTGAGCAGGTGTCCTCATCTAACCTGTCTGCTGCTCCATTAGAAGAAAACAGGACAAATTTCCTAAATAGTGTAAATAAAGGGTTGTCAATCAATGTCATGAACTCGGTTCTTGATTTACCCAGTTGTCTGGTTTAAAGTTTACTGTCGAAGCTTTACTCTATATTTGTTTCTCAGTAAATAGTATCCTCATTACTATTTGACACTTTGTTCTATTATTACAAAGACATTTCCCGTAAGTTACAGTTATCTGCTTCAGCTGTGAGTTATCACAAGTCTGATGCCATTTCAACTTCCTTAATGCATTTGCAATGATCTGCCCTCCGCCTTTTAGGTGCTGTTTTCCAGATTTGCCTCTCCTCATGTCAACATCCGTCTGGATTCGAGGCCGGTCTCTGCTAGTGTGGTGCTGCTTGATGGCGACAACTCAGATGGAGCCCTGCTGATGGCCACAGGAAACAAGGTGTGGAACCACAGAGTAGAGCACGTGGACGCTCTTCTCTTTCCTCAGCGAATTGCAAAGTTGTTTAAAAGATGCATCGTGCAGGAAACAGATGGCTGCTGTAAACCTTCAGCTTAGACGCTAGTTCTGCATTCATCTCTCAACGTGTAGCACCAAGAATTCAGCTTTTGCATATTCTTTGGATTCGTCAGTTTACAAAAACACTTTGACTGAAAGTGAACACACAAGAGTGAACATGGAGCAGAGCCAAGACATAAAAGAGAATATTCCTCCTAAAGGCTTTACCTCAAGGGTTCTACAACCAACTGTTTCTGTTTCCTCTTGGTGTGTGTTTCTGTCTGAGGGGAAATACACATAGCCCAGCAATTTCCTAAATTGATTTCAACTTTAATTTCAAGACTAGCTGTAGTTTTTCATCCTCTCAATATTGCAGTTGATAATTTCAACATAAAATTAAATTTTTTTCTCCTATTAGATCACTAAAGTCCCTCTGATTGGTCCTGGATGTGGTCAGCTGACTACCTGTATTTCCTGTTTGCTGTCATCTCGGGTGACTGAGTGTGGATGGTGTGATGGACGCTGCACCAGAGCCAACCAGTGTCCCACCTCCAGTTGGACCCAGGACTACTGCACACCTGTCATCACTAAGGTAACTTCAGCCCCAAGGTGACCGTGGTGGCAATAATGGCAGCAAGGTCACATTCTTGTAATCATTCATCGGCCTCAAATATATTATTTGAAACAGGAGGTGATGACAATGTGAGTTCAGCTCACTCCTGTTTCAACAAAATACACTGAACACAAAAGTAAACTTTTGTAACTTTGCAGCTTCCTGTTGACTCAGTTTGCTGAGACTCTTATCATGTGATCACAGCATGCCAGGTTTACACGTTGTGCAAACTCCCTCCCGCTCCTCTCTTTCCAAAAACAGCTTATATAACTTGTCTGTTAGACCTGTGATCTGTGTGTTTGCACTGTATTTGTCTCTGCTATAGTGTGGAGTTTGTGAAGGTCATGCTCCTTACTGGAAAAAAAATTGTCTGACATTATGAGATCTTGCTGGTGTTTAATCCTTCTAACTTTGCTGATGCACCACACATGCTCTGTGCTCTGTTCACCAGAAACCCGCTTTACCCCTGAATGGAAAAGAATTAATTACTGGTGCAAAACCTATTAAAACTCTCTTCATCTGAGACGTCTTTAACAGGGAAATGTTTGAAAAGCACAGTAGTAAAGGCTGTATGGATGTTTTTTGCACAGCACTTGCAGAAAACTATAAACCTGGAACAACAGCAGACAGACGGAGGTCGATCACCGCCACATATTAGGGTGATTTGAAGGCACATTAGCTCTAATTATAACAATATGTAATTAGGGAGGTGTGATACACTCGGCAGCAAGATGTGTGACTCAACAACAACACCACCAAACTGAAAGGTGCTCTCAGCCGTGCAATCCGACAAATTAATCTGCAGTTATTCAGGTAACTTAAATTTGCTGGGAGCGGTGGAGAATAAGAAGTGAGATGGCAACAGAAGCAAAGAACCTGCGGCTGTGTTCGTCACCACTGAAGGTGCTGCACAGGGCGCATTCTTTTGACTGCCTGCCCCCACCCTCAGTAGATTTATAAAATGTTCCTTACGTTGCATTCTGTGCATTAGGTTTTTCCAACGTCTGGGCCAGTACGAGGATCTACGGCGGTGACAATTTGCGGGCGCAACTTTGGCTTCGACAAGACTGAGAATTTCAAGGCCCCCCTTGTAACTGTGGAGGTGGCTGGAGCTCCATGTAAACTGCCCAGACAAGTCAACGTCAACAGGTTTGTATGACTGTGTGTGTAATGTGCATTATACGTTTCCATATTCTGTGCTTGTATTTTAAAAACTACCTTATTCCTGCACGGCAGCTGAAAAGTAAACGCTTAGGAGGCAGAAAGGACACGGTCACAGTGGTGAGTGTTTACGAGATGAAGGGACCTGTACACTGGCATCCTATAGGGACAGAGCAGGTTTAATAGTGGTTATTGTGTTCGACGAAGAATGTTAAGGAGCCCCCCCCCCCACACACACACACACTTCTGCCACAGCCAACCACATTCAACACATGACTTCCCTAACTCAAAAATTGCTGGGAAAAATCGCTGCAACCAGACTTTTCACTTTCCCAAATCCACTGTGGCCGTGTCCCATTCAAAAGCCCCTTTCGCTGCAGACAACCTCATTACAAAAATAAAAACACAGCCTTCCCAGTCCCAGAGGAAGATTGTTTCTCTGTGCATTCCTGCAGTGTAGTGGATGATCATTGAATTAGGATAAACGCTGGGTGGCTGTGGCATAGTATAATGATTTGTTTGTGTGTGTGTCGGGGTGGGTTCTTGTTTAGGTGGACTGAAATACAGTGCTCCCCAGTATTCAGTGGGAACTTCACTCCCTCAGGACAAGCGGTTAAGGTCATATCTGGCCACAAGGTAGCCAAGATGGACGGCTTCACGTTTGTGGTAAGAAATTCAAACAGAGACGTTTTCTGATGAGTGTTTAAACACTACACAGAGTTTCTGAAGTGTCTGGTTCTGTCTCTGCGCCCAGAACCCAGTGATCCACGAAATCTTTCCAACGTTTGGGCCTAAATCAGGGAACACCATGCTGACCATCAGAGGAACCTTCCTGGATGCCGGAAACAAGCAAGAAGTGACTGTAGGGAAAGCAGCCTGTAAAATCCAGAGGTCAGTTCCCACCAGTCTTCATTTATCTCTCTTAATGTTGTTGTGTATCTGTCGCCCCACTGGTTCTGTTCTCTCTTTGTTCGTTTTATTTACTTGTCTGTCTTTTCTTTTGCTTTTCATGCCAAAATTCATTTGCTCCATTTATTCCTTTCTTTCTTCGAAACCTGCAGAGCTGCAGCACACTCATCATGTCCTGTGATGTTTTATTGCTCACGAAGTTCCATAAAGTTTGGTTAATTTTACTGAAAAATGTTGAACTGAAGGGTTTTTTCTTTCATTTATCTTATATATCACACCTGCTTTTCCTATCCGCAATTATCTGCAGGACTAATTCAGAAGAAATACATGAACAATGGCTACTACTGTACACGCTAACACAGCAATATATCTTACCTTCCACCATCAGCTTGTCACCCACCATGCTGACCTGCAAGACGCCTCCACACTCTGTTCCCTCCGAGCAGCCCGTGAAGCTGACCGTGGATTCGGTGGAGTGCCTCGCCCCCGTGCTATTCACATACAACCAAGACCCCATCATCAACAGCATCCAGCCCTCGCGCTCTTTCGTCAGGTTAGAGCCATCTTCATCCATAAAATGGTTTTAGTCTATATTTCACTTGAGGAATCCAGTCCTCAGAGTGTTATTTTCAACATCTTTCTGGTAGCCAGCACCGATCTGCTTACATCTCTGGGCTTACAGTGGTTTAGATATCACTATTTGTCAACGTCAAGTCAACTTAATTCCTCCAAATTTGAGCTCATGCGTCTTACTTCACCTGAGACGAGACAAAAGAGACAAAGCGACGGCTTATTTGAGTGAGTATATCTGTAGATGAGCCGTGACAGATTAATGCTTTAGTTTACAGCAGGAGGAAAGGAAAGGAGTGGGAGGTGCCGAGTGGCTAAACTGCTAATGCTAACAGCAGGTCCCTCCCAGTGGGGATCTGTTGTGTCGAGCACTAATGGTAAAATCCGTTCTCATCCCTCCTCACTGTAGCGGAGGCTGCACAGTGTCGGCTCATGGGTTCTTCCTCCAGTCCGGCCTGCAGCCCCAAATGGTCCTCACCACCGGGCAGGATGCAGAGGTCTTCCATGTGGTAAGCAGGACAAGGCTTTTATATCCATCATTTCATTTGCAAAGTGTACATAAAAAGCTGTTTGTGATCTTTTCACAATCTGAGGTAAGTTGAAGTCACGGTTAAACAAATGTACCGCATAGTTCCTGTCTGAAAAAATATTTTCCCTCTTAGAGTATAGGTACTTTTCTGGGAACTTGAGCAGTTTTTGGTATTTTCCGTACGCTCTCACAGCAAGAACCTCGTGCAGGTTTTAGCTCCTGGCTTACTAAAAACCCCGCTTCCAGAACTAACCAAAGATAGTCGGACCCTGCAGTGTTCCACAAGGCAGAGTCGTGATGAGTGATATTAACATTAAAATTATATGTATGTCATTAGGACAATGACGTCTTTCCTTCCTGCCACATCAGTCCCCTTTGAATCTCCTTCCCAACACCTGTTCAAACTCAGCACTGACATCATAAATAAAACCTTTGTTTTTATTGTTGCGGTTCTTGAGATGCACTGGAAACATAAACATGAAAGCGCCAAAGAACTTCTGATCCCTGATTTAGTCCCTGTATCCGGCGATCTGTTTGGTTTAGGAATATCACATTATGAACAGCAGGGAAAATGGGGAAAATAAACTTTTCAAATACCTTGCTGTCACATGCATGGTATTGTCATTATGCTGTACATGTGAACGTCCTCAAAAACCATGTAGAAGGAAAAAAAAGGAGTTTATAACAATGGAAACCAGCTGAAGTGTCAGACAAACATGGGAAGAAAGAAAATGGAAAATCCACAGTCTGATCTGTAGGATCCAGCTGTCACCTCTCGCTCACGCACAGTAGCAGAGAAAAGCTTTAGGATGCTCTGGCTCTCCTCACCCCGCTCAGACTTTATTCTACTTACTGCAGGAAAATGATACACACACATGCGCACTTGAAGCAGATTGACCTGGCTTCAAGGCCTGGAGGTGTTTTAAATTATCACGCCCTCAACAGCCTTTCACCATGCTGTCTGCAGACCTTTAAAATGTCTGACACTGGCTTAAAACGTATATAAAACCTCAACCAGGTCAAAAACAGCAGGGTTGTTTTAATTATAAAGGCATTTTGAGGTTTCATCAAGTCTCCTGACTCATCCAAGGCACAAGATCCTGGACAAATATCACTTCTACCTTGTACAGTGTCTTGTGTCAAATTTGTTCCCATCCCTCACGTTCAACCACAGAAGTACAAAGTTACAGTGAAGAGGAAAAACTCCCTTTAACGAAGGAAACCTCAGAACGCAGAACCAGGCTCAGGGTGGGCGGCCATCTGCCTCGACCGGTTGAGGGTGAGTGGAAACAGGAGAGAGAAAACAACAGCGGGGAACAACGAGCAGCAGATGAAACCCTGGGCAGGTTGGTAGGGCCAGGAGTGGAAATACCTGCAGAAAGCTACAGACTGAAGGAGACGGAGAGGCGGATCATCTAACTTACACTAAGCTTATCTGATAAGATGTTTTTGCTGGGCTTCCCTCTGTCTCTGTTTTTTGGAACATTTTTATCGACAACATCCCCAATTCATAACACAGGCATAAAATAACAGTGAAAAACAATATTCCACATATGTCTTTGGCCAGTACAAATGTTTTTGTATTACACGCATAAAAGAGTCAGCGCTGTCTGTAGTAATAATACTGGCTGCAGCACCTAGCCTCCATGACCTCCCTCTATGCGAACTTACTGATCTTCTCATCCATTCTTATGGTGCACTTGGATAACTCTCACAGCTTGGGTTTCATGACAGTTGCCGCTGAAATGATACCACGAAATGATCCTTTGAAAGACAATAGAGAAACTGAGAACCCTTTTTTTTATTCGCTCAACTGGGGAAAAAAATCTCAATGTAAAGAGGTTAATGCACTTTTAGAGTAGCTGAACCAACAGAGGAGCAGCTTGGGAGTGAGTTTCTGTTAACGTGGTACGTGGGGATGAGCCTTACCAGCAGTTCTCTGGAGATTTTGATCTTGCGTCTCATAAGCGTACATATTCTTCCAGAGAGATGGTGACATGTTTCTTGGTGATTCAGAACAAAAGACACGGCCTGTGTTTTGAACAGAGGTGTGTTGTTCTCTGTGTGTGATGTTTGCCTTTGGAAGGCGGTTTGAGGACAAGCGGGGCTTTGTAAGGATGTTATCTGTCTTACTGAGGCACACGCTGCTGCAGGTCCAGTCAGGAGATAATAATCTGCTCAGTAAACACACACACACACATGGGGTGATGAAGAACAAATACTATCATGGAATAAGTCTTTCCTCTCAAATCTTAGTGACATGCAGAGTATGGCTTTATCTCTAATCTGTCTTTGTTCCCTCGCTTTGTCTCCCTCTCTCTCACACACACTCCCTGCAGTGTCTCGTTTTTCGGTTTCCCCTTCCCTGGTCACTGACCTGTGTTCAGGTTAGTTGTTGATAGACCTCTGGGGAGCGCAGGCCTCTTTTACAGCCTGAACCGACCCAGCTTGAGGGCTCTGAAATCAGTCTTGCAGTCCAAAGATTGCTGGTTGCTGGAATCTGGAATCTGGACTATCTACAACCATTAGTGGTTGTTATCAAGACATCTCATCTCTCCACCTCTGTAGTGGAGCTGCCCCTGGGGAACAACATAGGAACTTGCTGCTTTACCTGGAAGTTACCACGTGTGAATGTTTGCATCTGTGTCACATGAAGGAGTTTGTTTGGTCAGTTCTGCCTGGATGGTAAAGGTTAAAAGTAGAGAAGTTTCCCAATAGGCAGAGCAGACTGGAAATTTCAGGACTTCAAAAGATTGATTACGTTACACACAGTTGCTTACACTGTAAGTGATAAAAGACATGCATAAAGTATTATTCTAATCTATTAACGTCAGTGTATCACACACCAGGGCCTCATATCACTTGCATCAACACGGTTTATTAAGCATTTTCTAAAACCCAGTTAAATCTTTCGCAAATCTACCGCAGCAAATCTGCTTTATTCATTTTTTTTTTTGTCCTTTCTGGAAAATCAATTATCCGACATCGACTGAATTTCTTTCTTCTTTTCGCTGTTTGCTTAAAGAAAATAGCATTTTTTTTAACAGAGTGCTTCATTCTGTCTCCGTTTTGCTTTTGTTTTTGGGAAAATGTTGGCATCATGGAAATATGTAGATTTCTAATGCCAACTGACAAACCTGTAGAAAGTTGTTTGCACTGCATACAGTAAGTGAAAATACACAACAAAGAGCATCGTCTGCATTTGGGTCCTACCTGCTTGGTATGCAGTATTTATGACAACAGCGTGTCTCGATATACAAAAACTATAACCCAGTTCGGGTCTGTTTCACCTGAGTAACACGGGACAAAGCAGACACGCTGCTGCTACAGTTACCTACAGTTGGTGTAAATGAACCAGTGATGTTCACTGAGTAGGGTCATTCACGTGTGTCATTTTCTTTGTGCCTCCTGCTGTGACTCTCTTTAAAAACCATGCACACTGGGGGTCTTTTATTTTGAAACTCGTTTTAATCTTTTCTGCTAAAATGTGAAGAATAATTGACTCTAAAAATAACTGCAAGTCTGCAGTGTGCAGCAAACCTTTGACCTGATTGTTGCAGACCAGAGAGAGATGGAGAAAATGTTCCCGCTTTTTAGAGAGAAAGAGTGCATGAAGCGAGCAGTCTGTATCAAATAAGGCTATCATTACTAATGATTTAGGATAGGATCATGCCCTGTAGGGCCCCAGCTGTCCCCTGTTAAATTCCTTCCAGTAAACGGGATGAACTAAAGCTCAGCCTGGGAAGGGACAGTATAAGTGTCTTATTGTCTTAACCCTTCAATATAGTTGCAGGGATATTTCACAAACAGACATCCCAGTTTTTTCTTACCCTGCATTCTGGGTAATCTGAGCCTGTCATGCCTGTCACGCCTGCAGAGGTGTGATCGCAAACGATGGCCATGTGATGTTTAGTTCAGTTTGTGAGCTGTTCTCCAGTCACTCGATAATCTGAGTATGAAACTGAAGAGAGGAACATAGCAAGAACGGCGTGGAGTAAGGCCTCGGTTCAGGGATCTTAGCTGGAGCCAGAGCATGAAAAAAAACACCCACTGTTGACTTGATATCTGCCTCTCAGATCTCCAGTAAAGCCTGGTCTCAGCCAATCTCAGCTTTCCCACAAAGATGAAAGAGGTTGTTTTTTTTTACGATCCGTCATGAAAAGCTGGCATGGTCGCAGCACCAAAAGGGGGGGGGGGAGCACATACAAAAACAGCAGAAACAGTGATTCTTCATAGCAGAATTTCTTTCCCGGGTTCCACCGTCACATTCAGTTTGGTTTAACTAAAGGCTTCACCGTAGCCAGGCACCTGTCGCCTGCATTCACAAATTGGCTTGTTTAGTGTCAGATCCCTCTTCCTATCTTACCCCAGCAGGCTAAGTCGCTCCAGCTGACACCTGAATGCCTCTTTCCTTTCCCATGCCCCCCACAGCTGGAGAAGGGGGGGGGGTGTATCTGAGAGAATGAAGGGAATGAAAGTGAATGAGTAACGTTTTCCCCTCTGTCAGTAGTGGAGGTGCTTCAAAGCTCCAACTGCTTCCAGTAGAGCTGCTCATTGGGGACAAAAGTCAGGACAATGGTTGTGCACTGCTGGTGCAAATGTTTTTCTCAGTGTAAAACAGCACAGATGCTACAAGAAAAGCGTCCCTGGTGTCATGTGAACAAATCGAAACTTGATTCTTGTGCAACAGTGTTGTTGCAGGAGCAACACAAAATACTTCTGTTCCCATGTGAGACAGCGAGTTGCACAAAACACACGATGATGCAGCATCACGAGTCCATCATCTCTGGTGACAACAACAGTGCCACACCTGCAACTACTTATGAAGACATTATTTAAGGTGAACAGTCGGACTGCAGTGTCACAAAGAGTTTGTTTGCATCTCGATTAGTGTGATTAGATGAGATGACTTCATACTAGGCTCAAGGTGCTTGAGCACATGGAAGTCCTGTGAATGCAGTGTGACATGAATCAATCGTGCTGACTCGCGGCAACGGGTTTACACCCTAAAACATCAAGAGAATAAGCGAAGACGGAGCTGAACTGGAGACCTTACATTAGAAATAAAGTTGAGTCCAGCACTGCACGGTAGGAAACAGCAGAGAACTGCACTGCTATAAATCACTGTAGATTTGACAAGCGCTTTTGTATGTGGGAGCTTCGTTATGACTTGACTTTTTCGCAGGCTGTTACTCTAATGATCCTTCGGGGACGGTGGACGATTGGTGATCGCTGGTTCTCTCATCACCCCCACATTAAACTCGCTCGCCCGGCTCTCTGACCAATTGTATTTACAGCTGCTCCCAACCTACAGCGCCTCACCTCCTCTCCGCTAAATAAGAGGAGACATGGGCTGAACAATGAAACTGACTGAGGTTTCCACTAATTCACAGGATATTTTTCCTTTCTCCACACCCCCGGGAGATGGGAGAGAGGGAGGGGTCACCCTTTTCTCCTCACTCCTTATCAGCATGAGGAGGAGGGAGGTTAATTGGATTGCTTTTGTTAGGCGACCCAGCGCTACCCTCACACACAGCCACACACACATTTTATAAGCATGCATGCCTGTGTCGGAATTGTGTTTGTCTTCCAGCCTTTGTGGATGCTTGTAACTCTCTGAGTGTGTGTTCATGTGCGCGTCCATCTGGGCTGCTATAGCTCACTGGGGAGTCGGATTGGGAAGTGTATGAGGAAGTTTCAACAGCGCTTTACCAGTCAGAGCGACACTCCAGGGAGTCAGATATCAGTCAAAGTGTTTCTGCATCCGCAGATATTAAGAGTGTAACACATTTCTAGAAGCCACCTTAAAACAAATACAGACATATCTCATGAGAAATCACCCAAACAGTTGTACTCGGGGCAGAAAATGACAGAGATTTATTTTTCTAGTGTTACTGCATTGCTATGGTGTTGCAGGCTGCAGCACTGCTGATTGGTCAACCGGATAGGTAAAGGTAGTTAAAAAGTAGATCATTATGTGCCTGTTTATCCAACCCCCCACCACCTGCTTTGTCAGCATCAGTCACACATTGCAAACAAGTCCGTCAAATGACTAAACAACAAGTGTAAAGGTGGCATTTGTTGTGTTCAAAGGTTACAAGTGGCACATTGATTTCAGCACCTTTTTTTTTTTCTTTACATCCTGTCTTCATGGGATATTGACTCAAGGACACATCTACCTTTGTAGCCCAAAAGATAAACACAGGTTGTCATTGGCTGTTACCACTGTGGATAGATCAACAGGATTTCCAAGCACACTGCTAAACAAGTCTGGTTTGTTCTGAGTGCACCTGTGTGGAAGAATATGATGCTGTCATACTTCTCGGATTAGACTTTTAGATCGGTATCAGCATATCAATACCAACATCCTCCTTTCAACCTGGCCTCCGCTTAACTACAGCAATATGCAAACCCCATCGTACAGCATGTCTGCTGTGACCTAAGAAGTTCATGTTTTGGGATATTGCCACAGATCCAAATCCCAGTAACACCCCCTCTTTGGATGCTCTTCCCTTGCATGACGCCTACTTCAAGTTTTACATTGCTTTGCTGCCCCCATAAAAATGTATAGTACATCAATAAAGTGTATTGATCCCCTTGGGGAGATTGTTGTAGGACAGCTGCCAATATGTGCTACTACGGGGTTTTGGTGTCAACATGTAGCCTGACGGGACAGGGAATCAAACCACTCACCTTCAAGTTCATAACTCTACCCCCTGAGCTACTTGCAGCCATGACAACTTGTCGCACATGTGTCTTTATGAAACCATGGAGAATAGGTTAGATGAACATTATTTATCTTATGGCAGAACAACTGCAGTGGACTGTGGAATCAAACTTCAGGTTTAATATTTATGTTCCAATTCTGGTCTTAATTTAGATTTTTGCCATGTAAACAACATCATTAACCTCAACGTTTCTTTCATCTCTGGAATTGAGACCAAACTCTGCCACACCCCAGTGAAAAGGGACGTGGGGTGTTTTCTATTTTACAATATTTCTGTTCCTGACTCGAGAGCGGGGAGGCCTACCGGAGATGAATCCATCATGGGAAAAAACTCTGTTGTGCCCCCAGGCAATTCGTAAACACAGTGGCGTCAGGAACAGGTGGTGTCTCATATAATGTGTTGAGTATAAAATGAAGCTGCCAGACTGAGGATTCATTTTTGGATTCACTGACCTGTATTCTTTTTATGAAACACCCCGATTTAATTCACACAGGGAAGATGCCCAGTACAACCACAGTCTGACCTGTGCCCGCTAAGCATCTCCACTGGAGAAGTTGGGGTTTAAGGCCTTGCTCAAGGGCGCCTCAGTGGTGTTGATGAGGGAGAACGTCAGTTCAGTGTGTACTATTTTCTAACCTGTGCATTTTTGTGTTTCTTTGTTCTTCTCCCCTCCAGAGCTGTGTGTATGGTGAGAACAGAACGTCCATCCAGTGCACCACACCCTCTCTGGCTAAACTGGCCCTGCAGCCACCAGTGGTCACCAAGGTGGCGTTTGTCCTGGACGGCTACTCCACAGATCAGTGGGACCTTATTTATGTGGAAGACCCACTTTTCCAGGACCCAAAACTCACCTCCAAAGACAACAAGAGCATCGTGGAGCTCAAGGTGAGCGCACAACATCCTCGAAAAAGCTCAGCTGACAAAGGTTTCACGATAAGTTAGTGGTTGTCACTTCAGTGTTTGATGCTGCTGATGTCAGAACAGAAACAACAGTGGCCAGACGGGTTGATATTCGTGCTGCGGGTCTCTGCACTTTGCCTTCTAAACCACAAATTCACATGTATAAACCATCCATGGTCCGAGTCAAGTTGGGAAGGAAACAATACTGAAAGAAAAACAGGAAGTGGAGTCTGTTTCCCATTGTTTACACCCCCCCAGCCTGACCTCCCCATCCCCTCTCCAATGCTGCACCTCTCTACGTATTCTCTCGGTTGCCTGCATTGTTCTGACTGCTGAGGTCAAAGCTCTTGACATATTAATGCTGCTTTTCAAGCAAGCCACCACCGTCCCCGGAGCCTGTTTTATGAAAACAATGAAATGCATATTTCTCCTCCTTTTCTTTCTTTCTCTTTTTTTGTTGAATGCAACTCGACAACTTGTGGCAGCTGTGCTGCACCACTCGCAGGGGATCCTGGACGGGTTTTTTTTTTCTTCTTCTTTTTCTCTTTTCCCAGACATGACCTTGGCCCTGATGCTAAATCCACCACCAGCCCAACCTCTATCCCCCCTTCATCCAAGCCTTCAACCCCCACTTTTTATACCCAGGGGAATTGATACCAAGCATTGCAACGAAACAGGCCGCATTTAACACCATCTGATAACCCTGCCCTGCAGTAGCCTCCAGTAAAGGGCAAATGCTGGGCTCATTTAGCGCCGTCTGATAACTCTAGCTCCAAAATGGCTGCCAATAACAGACAAATAAAGAAATACTTAGCTCTGACTGACAGCTCTGCACCAGTGTGCAGCATGTGAGGGAACCAGGCTGTTGTCTTTGGCTCGTCTCCAGGCTCTTATCGGTGCTGATCACTTCACGAGAGACTGAGAAGAATCTCATTTCCAGTTATTATCGTAACAGTTTATTTAGAATGATTAGTATTGCTGTGATGTGATGATTACTTTAATAACGCTTTTCTGTCACGCCTGCAGCCTGGAAACACGCTGATCGTATTGGATGAGTTTGATGTTTGTGAAGTGTTGTCTTTGTGTGCACCCTAATTGCAGTTAAGAGGGTGAATCAGTGGTTTGTCCTGCTGTGTTTGTAGAAGGCCCATGTTCAGTGTGTGTGTGTGTGAGAAAGAGCGAAAGTGTAGGAACAGGTGCGAGCCTCCACTCTGTGTCAAATTGGAAAATCCCAAGCTGTCACGCAAGGAATGTGATCATTCTCTTTATTGCCTCCTGCCACATTCAAACAAGTGTGTTTATGTGTGTGAGAGAATGAGAGAAACAAAAATGAACGGGAGGAGAAGAAGCACGTTTGAGAGTAGGAAACAAATGGAAAGATTTTTTTTTTTTTTTATATCTGTCGATTTGACTGTTCTTTCACAGCTTCCCGTCAAACAGCACACACTGATTAACTCACTCATAGCTGCGTGTGCTTCCAGTCAGATCTCAGAGGGGGTGTTTGTTGTTCATCCCACTGAGGGTCACAAGACTGGCATAAGCCGCTCTGTCTTACTCATATCAGCAGCAACAAGCTCAATTTATATTGAGCTCATTCAGTCACTATGAATAATGATGAACTCTGCCAAGAAAAGGGACCTGCCCCTTCAATCTGATGCACCCAGTGTACTTCATTATACCTCAGTCATTAGACTTTCCAAAGACTACTGTATATTTTCCTAAGTAAACCACATTATAAACCTAATATCAGTTTGTCAACCACTGGACTTAAAAGTCCTTGATTATTTGTTTAGGACTCCAGGACTGTAATGCAAGGTCTGTAAATTGCAAAGTAAATATTACTGTGGCCTGTTCAGGGTCAGGCTGTACTTTCATGGGCCTTGGGGCAAATATACTTTAAGCCGCTCCCAATCACCCACCCCCCACCCCTCACTGGCTGCCATCCCCACAGTGCTCAGCATTGTCCACTCTGACCTTTCTGCAACTTGGTTGTAATTATTTTGGGTTATTTATTATTTTTTTTTGTTAATTCTGCCTCAGGCCTCAGATATTATTACCAACAGCTCAATGACAGAATGAACCTTTCCAGTGGAAGTTAGTTTTTTTAATTTGATAGATTAACACTATCAAACACAGAGTTCATGTTCTTTGTACTCCACAAAATGCCACTATGCAGCACAGTACAGAAGTTGTTGTTGGACCTTACTTGACCACAGAACTTTATTTGGTCACACTCTTCTAGAGATTTGATTTAGGCTTTTTATTTTTATGAACTTAAGTGATGGCTCTCTCTGATGCCTTCTTTCTTCTTCTCCTGCTCTCTTTTTCGCCGTCCTTCTCTCCACTGCAGGGTGATCGCATGGACAGGGAGGCCATGAAGTGCCAGGTTCTGACCGTCTCCAACCACAGCTGCGAGAGTCTGACTCTGGTCGGAAACACATTGGAATGTACGGTTCCCACTGAGCTGCAGGCTGCAACTGCCAAGGAGCTGCAGGTGGAGGTGAGACACACCTGCGCTACACAGACACCAAGACATAAAGGCAATTTGCATGTTAGTTTGCATTAAAAGAAGAGTGAGTTCATTTGGCAGGCCGCACTTCATCAGCACTGTGTGGTCTAAGCTGCACTACACACTACACAAGCTACACAACCGGTACAAACCCACACTGTATACAAGGCTTCACACACAGGTGTGCAGTTGGCTACGCTTTCTCTAATTATGCCACACTTCTGTGTATAGAGACACCCAGCTCACCACAGTTACACATCCACACCCCACCACGCACACACACACGCGCGCGCACACGCACGCACACACACACACACACTCACGCACACACTCACCACTCTCTGCACTCAATAAAGGTTTTGTTCCAGCTTTCCAGCATGTTGACAACACAGCACTCAGCGTATGTTTGGATGGCAGGGTGTGTGTGTGTGTGTGTTTGTGTGTGTGTGAGTACGTCTGTCTGTCTGTCAGGGTGTGTTAAACTGTTTACTGATGCTGCAGATTAATTTCGGTTGCATGTTAGTGAATTGGCTTGTCATTTTTTTTTCTTTGTGTCTCTCTGTTCCAGACAGTTATCATCTCACCGCATGTTCCTAACATGCATGTATGCTCAATATGAGCTCAAATGATGCATTAAGCCAAATGATTTTTGCAGTAGTGGCGCTGGATGTAACAGCTACTTATCATAACCCTAATACTCTGAGAATGAAGACGTCTGTGAGCCAAAGCATGAAAGAGATTTTTGATATTCTGTTTTGAACATCTGCTCTGAGACGTGTGAACACAATACGGCAGAGATCCATAAAGCCTCTTATAATGCGTTTATATGAAAATTCCCTCCTGTTTGTGTTATCGGGCTCAACGGAGGAATTCCAGCAATAAAATGTATCATATCATAGCGCCTGCTTCTGAAAAGGAAGAGGCTGACTCACCACATAGCAATAACATAACACACCATGATGATGGACACACAAAGTATGTGCGGAAACTAGTTTGTTTTTTTATTCTCAGTTATCATATTTAGCATTTTAATATTTAACTAGATTTAATTTGATCAGATCTTAACCGATCTGTCTTAATGATTTGCAGCTTGACCAATCATAGATATTAAAACACACAGTCAGTAAATGACAGATGTAATAGGATCATTCTGCCATCTTCCATCTTGAGCTCTTCATTCTGCTGCTCTGGGAAATTCATGGAAAACACCACATTCCTTTAGCGTTCCATATCATTTACAGGACACTTCAATAACTCTCCTGTCCTAATGCAGTCCCTTATAAAAACCGTCTCAGGGAGAATTTATTGCAGCGTGTTGAGTGAGAGGGCTCAGCGTCCAGCTGTCTTGTCACTTGAATGTAAGTCAACCATCCTCTGAGTCGTGAGAAGGAGACGTTTAGGGTGGAAATGTCAGGAGATGTATTAATATTCTCCATGTTTCTGCATTAAAAGACTAGTAAACAGGAAAATAGGTAATTGTGCTCCTGCAGAGGTGCATTGAGGAGCTGATGACCGGCCAGACAAACAATCTAAGAGGAACTTCTGTTTCTGCTCCGTACATTGTTATAGTGAGCAAACTACAATCATCCTTTATTTGCAATAAACTGCCCTCCAAACATCCTGCTAGGTTATTAGAGGTTTGATAAGAGAAATGCATAACCTCTCTGATATACGCTAATATTCGATGCTTCAGACGTCGTCAAGTCCAGCGGTCGCCTTCTGGCGAAACAGCAGCGAGATTCAGACCTTATCAGGCTCATCACTGTTGACTTGTGAACTGGCCTCCAGAGGAAAAGGCTTTATCTCTGCGGAGGGTCAGCCAATATCCCTTAGCTCTTCAAGCCTACACACACACACTGTCACATTCATATATCCTCTCCAGACATGCCCAGACAGTCTCCATTATACACACTGATGCACACACACGCTGACCCATCTGCAGCAGCAGGCACCAGCAGAAACCTCATTTCCACTAAACCTAATAACGACAGAGGCAATATCACTGATGTAATCTAGCTTCAGACTGTGGCAACAGGCTCGGCATGCACAAGTGTGATTGGGTGTTTGCTTGTGTGGTTTGTTGTATACCACATGTCAGGATGTCAGCTTCAAGCCTTTTAAATGCTTCTGTGTACGTCGTGCGTACCACGGTGATCATCATTTATCCAGTTTTTTCAGTCTCAGGAGATTGATGAATTCAGTTTAATGCAGCAACTGGACCAAGAAAACATAGTCTTGACTTAATATGTTTCATATTTGGTGTCCGATGCTAAAAAGGCCCGAGGTGAGCAAACACTTGGTGATGCTCTGTCGGGACTGTGCTTCTGCCATCAGCACTTCCTGCTGGTTTCAGGGGGTTTTTGGCCATTAGCTCGATCTTCAGCAAGACGGGCCAAGAATGGATAGAGGTCAAGTGATGCACTACTTACAGACAACTCGAAACCTTCCAGTGAGACAGAAGAAGACCAATTTCTATGTATTAGTCTGACACTGTGCACCTGGCTAAACACTATTTTAATCCACTGTGGTGGAGTCCAAATGATTTTTAACCCTTTCACATCAGGCAGTGTTCATCGACACATTGCCAGATCTGACCGAACCACTCAATGGATGAAGAGTAGTTTAATAGTTCAGTAACTGTTATTACTGTTGACGTTCACTTTCCTGACTCTGTGACACCTTTCACTCTTTCAGTGGCGGCAGGCGGACTCCATCAGACATCTGGGCAAGGTGACACTGGCACAGGAGCAGGACTACACAGGCCTCGTCGTAGGCTGCGTGTCTGTCAGCTTGCTGCTGCTGATGCTGGGAGGGCTGCTCATGTGGAGGAGGAACAAACACATCGATGGTGTGTGTGTGCGTGTGCGTGCGTGTGCGTGCGTGTGTGTGTGTGTGTGTGGATGTATTTGTACATTTGCAGCAGGAGTTCAGTAAATCTTTTCTGTCTGTGTGCATGTGTGCCTGCCGGTCCGCTTGTTGCTTGTTACAGAAAGTTTGTGTGTGGGGCGCATTGGTGAAACGCTTTGCCCGTCTGTGTAATTCTCTTATCTCTCCCCACTTTTTCTTTCTTTTATTTTCACTCCTGGTCTCTTGTTTCTCTCACTTCCTTCATTCTCTCCCCACCCCCTCTCTCCTTCCAACCTGTCTCATCATCCTTGTCCCTCCCTGTCCAACTTTCTCTCTACTCCACCCCTGTTCCTCTCCGTGTCTAGATCTCACTGAGGTATGGTATGATGGCCGGGGTCACATCCAGCATCTGGACAGGCTGGCTAATGCCAGGAGCGTCAGCCCCACTAATGAAATGGTCTCCCACGAGTCAGTCGACTATAGAACAACCCTGCTGGAGGGTACGTCAACCAGATAAGCTCACCCCTATCTGACATCTTCTTTTCCTCACCCCACCTCCATAACTCCCTCCCATCTACCTGCTTCCCTCCCTGTGGGGCTGAGTGCTGTGCTAGAGGTGCACGCCTTACATGTTCTTACCTAACCCCCGTTGTCTTACGGTGTAATGTAAGTTATAAAATGTACCCAGTGTAGATAAAAACACTGTCAGTGTTTTCAATCACTAACTCCAGGGTTTAGACCCTGACAGTCCGAACTAAAATAACTAAAATTGACGTTCAGAGTCTGTGTTTTTGTCTCACGCTTGCTCAGGTCAGGCACATCTTTGAATCACCTGTGGCTTTGGTTCTCTCAGCTTGGTTCCTGAGGGCATGAGGGGAGCTCCTTGTATTATGATCCAGAAAATTATGGACAAAGCAATTTTCTTGCTGCCCAAATGTGACTTGAAAGCCTTAAAATTTGAGAAGGTAGACTTACTAACAAACTAATGCTTGTCCTCAGGGCGAGTTTGTGGTGCAGGATCTGTAGGTAAACGTCAGCCTCGCTCTTCTGCTCTGGCTTCTTTAGATAAGATTTGGATAATTGTGCTCACAGTTTCCGCATTTGTTCCCCTTCTGCTAACAGCATCAGAAGCGAAATCAGAAACTTTGTTTTTCCAGCTCTGCCGGCCTCCATTACAGGGTCAAATTGCTCTCTGTCATTTATAGCCATCCTTCTTTGATCATGTAACACAAATTGACCTCTGGAGGCCCCACTGATACAGTCACTGACCTGTGACCTCCTACGTCTCCTTTGCTTCTTCAGATCAGGGCACTGACAGGCCAGAGACCTGCCGGGCCGTTCCTCCAGTCTACGGAGGCAACGGGGAGCTGCTGTCTCCCAGACTGGGGGCTCTGGCCGGAGGAATGGGGATCGGTCTCGGGATGGAGAGTGAGTTGGTGTCACCCCTACTGATGGCCCCTGTCCACATCGACCCGTCCTGTCTTCACCCAGACCTGCTGACTGAGGTGCAGCATGTGGTGATCGCCAGGGAACAGCTGCTGCTTCACCTCAACCAGGTCATCGGCAGAGGTCAGGTTCCAAAACATTGTCTTCACCGTCAGTCATTTGTAAAATATTACAGGTCACACGGTCCCTTGAGAATTCCTCTTGGAAGAATTTAGTTTGCTGCCAAGAATGTTTTGCCAGGAAGAAGCTACTAGCTGCTAATGTGCAAAATAAAGTAGCAAAGCAGAAATGTATTGAGCTGAAATGTTATGTATGGATCCAGTCAGTACAAACTAGGATATCAAGGCTTTTAAAGCACACACGTAGAAATGTGCCAGCGCAGGAATAACATTAGAAGAAGAAGATGATGATGATGGTGGTGAAGCAGTGACTACGATGCTCAGTTGTGTGCAATTAAGAAATACCATAAAATCTATGCTCTTTTTACCGTGGCTGCAAATGGATGTGCAGAATCATAAATAACAGTTAAAAACAAAGAGATCAGCAGATCAATAAAGCACAAAAGACCAATCAGACCAATCAGTGTCAATGAAACCTATTGTACCTGTTGTATAAACATAGATATACTGTATGCCACTAATGTGTTCATGTACGCTAGTGGTTAA
Source organism: Ctenopoma multispine (assembly GCA_034779795.1). Classification (NCBI taxonomy): domain Eukaryota; kingdom Metazoa; phylum Chordata; class Actinopteri; order Anabantiformes; family Anabantidae; genus Ctenopoma; species Ctenopoma multispine. The sequence continues at coordinate 21,448,708 of JAUYWH010000024.1, forward strand.
TAGTAGCTGATCTATTGACTCACTCTTCCATCCGCAGAGCTGAAACCATAATAAATATTTGCAGCCACTGCACAATATGCAGCGACTGTTAATTCATCACTAAAACATCCAGTTCATTAAAACCTCCTTTCCTTTTTGAGGCTGGACTCAGAGTATATCTTTTCGATCTCTCTTATTTTGAACTTTTTTTTATATATACTCTGATACTCTGGATTTATGTAAAGCTCTACAAAGAGCTTAATTACTTTATTAAACTGCAAGATCCACATTCAGACACTAAACCGCCTCATATTGTGGCGTTTAAGTAGGCAGCTCAGACTCGCTGATCAAATTCAGCAACAAGAGAAGAAAGACCCCAAAACCCTGTGTGTCACAGAAAACAGCAGTGTGCACCCTCGGCTGATCCCCCTACCCCCTAAAGAAAAGAGCCTGGATTTTAAGGCAGGACTTTTAAAAGTGGTGCAGAATGATTTGTTAACAGCTTGTATTCCCAGGGTCCATTGTTGGGATCTGTAATCCAACACCCTCAGCCATCTGCATGGACGTGATAAGGGAACGTTGCGCTCATTTTATTCCTGCACACCTCCCGGTCTGGGACAAGCCCCCACGTCTTAAGTAGGAGATATAATTCAATGAAATTAACAATAACTCAAAGGGGTTTGGCATAGGCTGTTGACTTGTCTGGGGTATTAATGAATAAAGCATCATACTGGGTTACTTGGGAGGAGGGATTTAATGGGAGAGGTAAAGTTAGAGAATCAGAATTTGCTGTTAAAGGTGTGAAAACAGGCAGAACACACTTAGAGGAATCAGATTCTTGTTTCAACCGACATGCATAAAAACACTGTACGACATGAAATCATCTTGATGGTTCGGCTCCAGTTTAGTTTTAATGTGCAAACAGTCGTGAGGAACATTTTTATCTGGTTTCTGGAGCCACTGTCAGGACGCATGCTCTTCATCGTAGATATAAATGAAGTATGCTCATTGCACTAAAGCCAAAAATGGGCCAAAATGTATTGCTGGAAGTTAAGTGGGTAATTTATATGCTGTGGTTTACTCTGTGGAACTATGAGTACGTTATGCAGAAAGCCGTGGAGCAGAAGGTATGATCAGAAGCAGATTAAATGAAGTAGGTGAAACAAAAAGTTACTAACAGCTAGTCAGTACTCGACTGTGTTAGAAAATAACAGGGACAAAAAAAAACAAGGAATTGTTGCTCATCATGCTGATTATTGCCAACTGACATGAGCCTGGCTGCTACCTGCTTTGCAGCTGGAACGTATTGTCATGGGGACTGAAAGCGGGGCATCTCATATATCACTGTCTGAAATGCTCTCATTTCAGAAAAACCTTCTTAGGGTGGGGTGAACAAATGTTATTTGGAAGGTCTTTACAGGTTCGAACATGAGCTTTTGAACTCCCTGATGCTGAATAATTGTGACTAATAGCATCGTGTTGTAACCTGCAGGTCACTTTGGCTGCGTTTTTCATGGAACTCTGCTTGAGCCGGACGGGCAGAAGCAACACTGCGCCGTCAAGTCCCTGAACCGTGAGTAGAAATCACTTTACAGTACATGTACAGTATTGTGGGAAAGGTTTAAGGCACAGAAAGTGATCACATTATCAATAATAAAAACTAAATCCCAGCTTTTCTCGTCTCTGTCATGCTGCAGAATGAATTTTGGTCTGATCACAGAACTCTCTGCTGTATAACTGAGCAGTCATGGAGCGAGCAACGAAACATTCAGCTACTCGTTTTAAATTTAGCCCTGCTGAAAATCAAGCCTAGACATCTTATCAAAAGCATACAGTCTTGCAAATGATGATATGAGGAGACTTACTATGTTATTTCTTATCATAGCAACTGCCCGACTGACTCCCCCAGGACGCACATACTCAACACACTCTCTCCTTGTCCAAATATATTTACAGCCAACCCAAATTATTCCGTCCTGTGTCTGCTTATGTAGCATAATTATTCTCTGATATCATGACGCATCAATACCGTTGAGCATCTCATCTCATCACTGCCCTGAAGCTTTTGTTTGAGATGACTGTGATGAATGAGCGTCTGATGGTGGAGACGGCATTAAGGTCCCGCCTAATCGTGTAACCTGTCAGCTGGAAATAGGGAGATTGATGCGGGAACGATATGAGCAAAAGACCCACGCAGTCTCTAGGAGCCACCAACCACAGAGGGAATGGATGAGCTCGGCCTGCAGGGGCTTCATCCTCTGGGATTTGAACCGTTTTTTATTAGATTTGGTGATTTCCCAGGGCACGGTGTCACTGTTTTTGGTTTTCTTTAGCTACATTTGAAACCTCGTCTAATTATTTTATCCCATTTAACTATTATTCAGTTTGAGTTAATACTAACGTGATTATCACTATGACAAAAAGACGAATTCTGTTTGTCTACAATGATGGAAAATATCCATCCCTCAACTGGCAATAATGTCATTTTCTTCCCTAACTTTTAAATCATGGCTCAGAAAATCAAATGCCATCTCTCTCAGTCTTTGGGGTCTAACCTCAGCTCTGAGCCAATCGGCTTCCATCTCTAATCAGATTACAGAAGAGTCAGTGAGGCTAAAGTGCGGGACACCAAAGGCAGGGATTCAATTGGCAAATGGGAATTGGCCATGGGTCAGGTGTGGGTGAGGTTTTTTTTTAGCTTGCTTTTTATTATGATCCTTATTCCCCAAAGGTTTATAAGGAATGACCTTCGCAGTGATGTCAGAAGAGCAGAATCTCTGGTCTGAGCAATTCAATTCAGTTCAGTTCAATTTATTTATATAGACGCCAAATCACAACAAACGTCATCTCAAGGAACTTTACGCTGTAAAGTTTAAGACCTTAGAGAATACAACTAGATACAGAATTATACAGAAAAGCCAACAGTCCCACTTGAGCAGCACTAGGAAACAGTGGAGAAGAAAAACCTCCTGCAGAACCAGGCTCAGGGTGGGCGGCCATCTGCCTCGACCGGTTAGGATGAATGGAAAGAGAAGAGAGAAAAGCACAGTAGGCAACAGAAGAGCAAGATGAAACTACTTAAGTGTTAGCAGAAAACTATAATGAAAATTGTGAAATCTCAAAATTTTATAAAGAAAGAAATCATATGTAATTAATAGTTTATTAATCAACTTGGGGAAATTCTTGTCCTGGCTGCTGCATTCAAGGCACCAAGGGTTCAGGGTTTAGTGTCTTGTCCGGCGACACCAGGAGTTGAACCACCGGCCCCAACTGGCCCACACTCTATCTGGATTTTAGCTTAACAAGGTTCATTTTCTACTCAGGCTCTCCTGGGATTTTAGAAAAGGTTTCATGAGGCAGGGACGTCACAAACTTGTCTTTTTCTTCAAAGGCATCACAGACCTGGAAGAGGTGTCCCAGTTCCTGAAAGAGGGGATCATCATGAAGGACTTCAGCCACCCCAATGTTCTCTCTCTTCTTGGGATTTGCCTGCCACCGGAGGGCTCACCGCTTGTGGTGCTGCCCTACATGAAGCACGGTGACCTGCGCAACTTTATCCGCGATGAAGGACATGTAAGAATGTCTGCAGAAGCCCTTCACGTTCATATTAAGACGTACATACATACAGGGAGATTTTACACATCCCTGTAGAGATCAGATAACACAGCACACGATGTAGTAAAGATATTTCAAACCCATTTGTCTCCCAGTCCTCTGATGGATGTTGTGTTTCCTGCAGAACCCAACAGTGAAAGACCTCATGGGTTTCGGGCTGCAGGTGGCCAGAGGTATGGAGTATCTGGCCAGCAAGAAGTTTGTCCACCGAGACCTTGCCGCCAGGAACTGCATGTGAGCTCACATTTATTCATTCTGTGTTAGGTGAGGGTGTATATTAAATAGAGCAGCGTACAATCAATCACTAAAACTAAGAAATGCTTACAGCTGGGAAGACAACAGAGGGGGGCAGGTCAGAAAATAACAGAAGGTACAGACAGGAAACAGGATAGAATGAAAAAGCAAGAGAAAGATGAGAAATGAACAGCAGAGATAAGAACAAATAGTGAAAAGCAGATTCTATTTAAAACACGTTTATCAGTAGAATTCAGCACAGTCACTGTGTTTTGCCGTGACAGGCTGGATGAGAGCTACACAGTGAAGGTGGCAGACTTTGGCCTCGCCAGAGATGTGTACGATAAAGAATATTACAGCGTCCACAACAAGAGCGGAGTCAAGCTGCCCGTCAAGTGGATGGCGCTGGAGAGTCTGCAAACGCACAAGTTCACAACCAAGTCGGACGTGGTGAGACCTGAGTCACAGTTGTCGTCTGTTTCTGAAAGCAGACTGTGATTTTAAGCTTCATAAATATGTCTTATAAGCTGTTATTAAAAGGGCAATGATGCGATAATGTGTGCGTTTAAATCATATAGTGGTCTTTCGGGGTGCTGCTGTGGGAGCTGATGACACGTGGAGCCCCCCCATATTCTGATGTGAACTCCTTCGACATAACCGTGTTCCTCCTGCAGGGGAGGAGGCTGCTGCAGCCTGAGTTCTGCCCCGACGCCCTGTGAGTGCACACACACACACACACACACACACACACACACACACACACACGAGTATACACATCCATGCTTTTCACTTGTCATTCACTTTCTTTAGCAAAGCACCACGGCTCAGTTACTGTGAGTGAAATACTGTAGAGCTCCACTTAAACGCATCATGATGACAGAGACGCAGCCTGAAATCAGGAGAGAGCAGCAGGGAATGTGAAAGAGCTGTATAAGCAATGGAAGTCATAAATAAAAAAAATACTCAAGTTTAGGCCGTACATCATCGTCAGCGAGAGTCTAAAACACACTCGTCTCCTCAGCCGAGCGTTACGTCTAATCACAGCCGTGGGTCAAACTAAAGTCACACAAAACACAAAGCGAGTTTTACATTTTCAAAGCCACAGAGTTTCTTTTGTCGTTTTCTCTTTCAGTTGCTGCTGTTTTTACTGTAGGTGCAGCTGCTCTCAGAGATCATCCATCAGTCAAAACTGTTTTGGTGTTTGATGTATCAAAAATGTCAAAAATCAAATCACAGGAAGGTGTTTCAACACCCACATGAACTCACCTAACACTGCAGTATCTGAATTGTTCTTATCCATTAAACTCACTGTGAAGCAAACGCCAAGCGTGATCTCATACAGTGCGGATAACATCACGAGGAGAGTGGGAGTGTTCAGGTGAGGGAGGCCCAAAGTTCCCAAGCTGTAAATTAAACAGAGACATCAGGAGGTGATGCACGTCTGCAAACATTCCCGCAATTCTTCCCCGCTGATCGTTCACAGGGTGGAGGCTGATAGCGCTCTCTGGCAGATACTTTGAGTCTGTGCTAATGGGGGGAGGGGGGGTAACTATGGTAAAGTCTCTCTGCCAAGTCAGAGAAAAGACAGGAAGTAATGGTTATGTCAGCTCTGCTCTGACGGGGCCTCCACACTCAACGCTGATGTAGAAACCAAACCTTTCTGTTTTCTTTAGCAACAATTAAACCGATGAGCTGTTAGAAGATCTTTCCATTTCAAATGCACAACTCCTGTGAGGGAGGAATCGTTTAGAGCTACTGAGTGATCACGTTAACTTATTTATAGCTGGCGTCTTGATAAGGTTCAGATGTTGGCTAAAAGATGATTAATTGTCTCATGGAAAAACTCCAAAAGTGGAGAGGAGAGGCTGAACTTCATGCTGCTACAGGGGTCTAAAAAAAGAAATGTAAGAATTAACTCCTCCCTCCTCCCTCCTCCCTCCTGCAGCTACACCGTGATGATCGAGTGCTGGCACCCGAAGCCGGAGCGGAGGCCTTCTTTCTCCGAGCTGGTGTCGCGCATCTCTGCCATCTTCTCCAGCTTCAGCGGGGAGCACTACGTCCTGCTCAACACCACCTACGTCAACATCGAGAAGATGAGTCCTTACCCCTCCCTTCTTGCCTCCACCTCCTCTTCCTCCACCACCAACGCTTGCTCCTCTTCGTCTTCCTCATCCGACCCCTTCACTTCCACGTCGCTGCCAACCCGATCCCCCCTCTTTTGCCACGTGGAGCGAGACTGCTGCACCTGAAAGACGGACACAGAGGAACGAATAGTGGAAGAAGAAGCAGAGAGGTGATGAAGAACTGGTGTAAGTACTCGCTAAACACTGGACACTGTATGCTGAGCGAAAACAAAGACAGTTTAAGGAGCTTTGACTGACTCGATGTACATAGATCCTCAACCATGAACTGCAGGGCTCACCTTATTGACGTCCGCTAACCTTTGTGACCTTTCATTGACCTAAGGGAGCTAGATGGCAGCCTTCCTGCGTCGTCTGCCAGACGATTACAAGGCACAGGAACGATTACCAAACCCAAAACCACCATCACAGAAGCACTACAGTGTTCATCAACAGCCAAAAACTCTCACTCGTACCCGCACGAGGAGGATAGATTTCACGTTCCTGCTCTCTCCTGGGTGGCATGGGCTTCGATGCCTGGATGTGGCTCGGACCTTTCTGCTGTTTGTAATGTGAATATTCGACAAATGGCCGTGCATTGTGTTGTACAGACAATTTCACACCTCCGCACATCGTGAACCGCACTGTGTGCCACCCTCGCTGTGACTGAGGGACAATGAAGCTCGCTCATGATAGATGTTGTTGAGTAAGCCAGTTGAGTAAGCCAAAGCAGGCTGGAGGTTGATGATGTCAGGTAACGAGACGGGGAGTGTAGGCAGAGCATGAAAAGAAACCCTGCTGCCTGTGTGCAGTTCACTGGATGCTTTATTTGTGTAATTATCTTTGGAGAATTAGCTTTTGATGTGCTTGGAAATAAACGCCTGTATCTCACCATGACTCACCTGCGCAGCATCCCCGCGGCGTTTTCTTTTTTTTTTACCTTAAATCTCCCATCATGTTAAAACACTACAGCATGAACACGCTTGAAGGTTTCTTTAGAAAGCAGAAGGAGAGCAAATGAAATGGTATGGTCCAGGTCGCTCACTGGCCCAACAAATGATACACCCAGACGTAAAGGCACGAGGGCTCCAAAAGAAATCCAAAAGCTCTTTCACGATTTCATGATTCAGTTTATCAATTACGAAAAAAAGCTTTTGCTCAAAATGTCAACAAAGAACCTGTGGTCCCCAAGATTTCAATAAAAGCATCAAGAGAAAACTTTCCGTGTTAATCTGGCTTCAGACCAGGAGTGTCTTCATCATTATGAAGAAATACTTCATACTTCACACGTCTATAAATGATGTGTAATTCACACTGTTTTTGTCCATTTTCATAAACATGTCATTGAATTTTAGATTTCTACAGTGATTTTCGCCCAATGTAAGAAAAAAACCAAACAGACTCTTGACTCTTGAAACTTTGTTCAGTTGTGTGATCTGTCCTAGTTGTTTGCATTGTTACTTTTATAAATGTCACATTTATAACTACAGAATAGAGGAAGAGTGCATTTCCGGCATGTGAGATACTGTGATGGATTACTCAAGTTTCAAGAGTCTGCTAAAAGATTTTTGGAAGAATATTAAAATACGACCACACAGCAGCTTAATTAAAAGAGCTGTGATGGAAACACAAACTACTTGTCTGTTCATCCCCATTGTATTTGCTTTGTGTAGCTTTTTTTTTATGTGAATGGCTGCTGATGTGACTGGGCCATCGATGGACACGTATGAATGTTTGCTATGACAAGAAAATTGCTGTACTATATTTTTTTTACTGACGATGAGCCTCGTCTTTAAATGTGGTCCGATGGGACGACCGGCGACGAGTGAATAATGCTACAAACGATGAACAAAACCACTTAATCAATCCTTTGTTTTCAACCACTGCCACTGTTGTATATAAAGAGAAGGGATCACAGGGGTCTGTGCGTGTCTGTCTCTGCACCTGACTGACGACCGTGTGGCTGGATGCTCGTTCAGCTTCTTCATCATAACTGTTCATGATTACTGTGTAAATAAGAACGAGTTGAGCACAGGACTCAAAGACTGTCGTCACTCTGATCATGTGATTCTCCAACACTTTGTGCTTACGAATGTCTGGTCTACATGTGATTGTGCGTGTGTGCGTGCGTGTGTGCGTGATTTTGTTGTCTATAAATAAATCCTGAAGGTACATGTTTCTGTGTAATGTCAGATGAACTTTGTCAGTGTAATAAAGCTATACTACCAGAGCTGAGCCACGCTCCTTCTTTACATGTGTCACATTAAACAGTTTAACACACAGAAACTCGTTGTTCACCCCGTTTATTCCTGTGTGACGCTTTTCATATGGTGGCTGTGTGCAGCTGCTGTTGACTCACAATGAGCAGTGGGAAAGGTCTGATTTGTTTTTAGACATCTCTGTCTATAGGTGATCACCTGGCTGTCACTGGGCCACCACCCTTCATATGTGCACAGCATTTTTAGTTACCTAGTTCTTGCCTTTTGTGTCCGCCTTTGTTCACACACATTCACCAGTTCCCATTTAGTTGTGGTGACCTCTGACCTTTCACCTCCAGTCCCCCTCTCTTTTTTTTCAATCCCTGTAGGTACTGTGGTCTAGACTTTCTCCCTCCTCGTGTCTAACTTGAGGAGGCAGCGTGGGTTTTAGGTGACTTGATGATTATACGGTCACTCTACACACATGAGAACAGCCAGTGGTTGTATTTTATCTCTGCATGTGCTTTGACTGCTTTTATGATGCTGCATGTAGCATATTAGCATGATGAATCATCAGACATGATTTTTAACGGTCACAGCACAAAAGTAAACGGCCTTACTATAAAAAACTAGTTTTCTGCATAAGCTGATCATGAAATGCGACCTGATTTTTACCAATGCCACCAATTATCAATGCTGATAAAACTCAAACAGTCGTGGCCTTTTATCCCTTTACTGAGCACACCCACTAAACATACAGAGGGGTGGTGGAAAAAGTAATTCATCCTTACAGAACCGCTTCAGCTCAGCCATGTACTTAAGATGTCTGCTGTCATCATCAGTTGTCAGCTCTCTCGAGGTTCATCTGTCTGAAGCCATCACGCAGCAGATTTACTTTGATGTTTAGAGTCTCTGCTTATTAAAATATGAATTCATTTATTCTGTGGGCAATAGCAGCACTGAACTAGACATTGCAGTCAGAATTTCTGAACACAAACCTCAGTGCTCTACAATATATTATATACGTCAGTGCTAATGAAACACGAGACAAATCGCAGCTTGTACACAGTTAAAAAAAGAGTTTAATGAAGGGAATCACAGCCAATCTTGTGTCCTCTTGGATGAGAACGATTGCAAAATGTCATGAGCCTTAAGGGCTTTTAAGCCTTCACTTAATGAAGAGACGAAGATTCGAGTCCTTGTTGAAAGTAAAGTCTGTGGCTTTTACTACCTGCACTGTTTTTAAATTTGGAGCCTGAAACTGAATCTTTAATGTGCTCGACCTGTGCAACATATTACATCCTTTATCACTGTGAAATCCAATTAACAATGTTAATTTGCATGTTTTTCTCATTTCCCCACATTCATTCAGTAATAAATGAAGACATAGCAACTGAAAATGCTTCTAGTTGACTACTGGTGGGGATTCAATTCTAAGACTAAACATTTAAAATGTCTTCAAAATATTACAAGTGTTTCCCTCAAACCTGGAGGTTGAGAGAGAGAGAGAGCACAGCTGTGGTGGAATTTTCCAGGATATCAGGAAAACATGGACTAGATGTAAATATCTTAACCAATACGCTGCATTATCTTTGTTCTAAGGCTTAAATTATGCCAGTGAAATCCATGTTAAGCCCTCAGCTAACGCAAACATGAGACATGTCTCTCTTCGCATCTCACTCTAAGCATCCATCTCACTCCTGCCACATCGGGCTTGTCTTGTCTTTCATCATCCTCCTCACCCTCAATCCTTCACTCAGCCGCCCCCAATGCTGCTGGTCTCCTCTGATTATGACTTTACGATTGTATTTTGACACACTGAAGCCTAATTTATGCATGGAACAGGCCCGAAAGGTGCTCAAAGATGTTCAATTACGTCCGTCTTTGCATTTGTTCTTAAAGCTGTGCTGCTGTTTTTAAATGTAATGCATGGCTGGCTTATTAACTCAGTGACCTTTACTGAAGTTCATGACGTTACATGGTAACACAAACACATTAACCCTGCAAGGCAACCTCTCCACTCCCCGCTCATAATCCTCTAACACTTTAATTCTTCCCCCATCTTTTGTCTACCTGTGTCAGTTTGGGTATTTGTGCCTGTGTGTGTGTTTGCCTGTCTCCTGTTGTCATGCGTAGTAAAAAAACAAGGCCACACGTACGTTCAAAGAGTTGACAGCTGCTGACAGAATCACGGTAAAAAGTTCAGCTGGATGCAGGTTTTTGTACAGGAGTCATCTGGTGAGTCGGCAGCATCAGTATTCATGTCGTACACACGCCTCACGCAGGCTCGCCTCTCAACACATGCATGTAAACTCACACACACGCTGTACAATATGTGCACGCATGTGCGGGCACAGTGAGAGCATCTAACACTAACAGGGTTTGTAGATTCATCACTGGAGAATGGAGAGTGATGATCTTAGATTCAGTATAAAAAAATAGAAATATGTTTAACTCAGTGATGTGACAAAACAATCCGCTGCTGCTTTATGCCTCTGCTCTACAGAAGGAAACACAGACAGTTAATGCAGCAGAGTCTGGCTCATCTCCAAAAACACTGCATGTAATATTTGCCATGATGCAACGCAGTATCATCTTTTGTTGGTCCTTTCCTTGCAGGCAAATAAAAAACTGCAGTCCTACATTCTTTTGGATCTAAGTTAATGGTAAATGTCCCGAAGTTCAAACTGAGATAACACTGATGACATTTTACCACAACACACATCATACAACCAGCATCCACCATGACAAGTATGTACACTGAACTCTGGGTGTAAAGTTGGTGGAACGTGTTAGACAAACTTCTCATGCATGAATCTGTTGTAACTGGCGTATGCAGGCTGCCGGGAAGCAGCGCTTCAGTCCCACGGGGGGTGAGGTGAGGGTGTGATAGCTGAAGGATATGATAAAAAGATACCAGAAAGATCCAAAGCCAGTCAGTACCATTCTGACCTGCTGACTCAACCTGCACTCCTTAAACTCTTAACGAGGGTCTGGCCTGGGAAAAACCAGGGAGGTAGATGGCACCAGGTGGTAAAGAACGCCCACCTACCCCGTAACACATGCACACACACACATGCCACAGATACATTTGCTATCTCCAGTAAGAGCTCTCATCAGACAAACATCTTTTAGTCACTGTTTAATCGGAATGAAACTCTAACTTCAGAGCAGAGCGCTGTGTTTTTGGGTTCTTGGCACCCTCTATTGGTGCCACTATGTTTCTGCTCCTACAGCAAAGTTTCACATAGAACACATGGACAAAATAATGGAGACACCACATGAAAGAGGAATACTTTAACTTTGAAGTAGTATTGTTACACATCCAGCTGCAACAGTGAGTCATGAAGGGGCTGCCAACGTTTTAGTGCTTGACTTTATAAGTGAGTTCATAAAACAGCACGGTGCAGCTTCCAAAGACGCAAAAGTTACTACCCACAAGTGAGGAGGTCGCAATCTACGAGACGACAACACTACTGTGATAAAGGACAGTGCATCGAATATGGAGGATTTTTTTTTTGCTCTTGTACTTTGTAAAACATCATGTCTTTGGTGTAAACATCAAATCTCCATTTCAGAACTAAACATGAAGAGGTCTTAAAGACTTGAGGTCTTTTGACTTGTAATTATGCTGAATTAAGCTGAATGAATGAAGTGCTGAGAGTTTCCTCAACTCATTAAATAAAATGGTCAAAGAATAAAATCCTTACTCCTCATTGAGGGCTTAAACTTTCCAGAGATATTTTATTTTTGGTAATTCAAATAACTACTCTTTTCATAACACCCCCTCTTACAGTTTAATCTGACAAAGGTTCTCTCGGATGCTATCGTTGCACCAGCTGTGGTTCAAAATGGCAGCAACAGCTGCAGCTTTTTCTTCATGCCAGATGAAGAAATGACTCTTGTTCAGTTCAGAAAAGAAGCTGCTAATCTCTCTAAACAAAGGTCAAATAAAAAAATTAAAAAATACATATATATATATATATATATATATATATATATGTATATATATATATATGTGTATATATATACTCGAATATATATATATATGCCACAGAAACCTGCTACATGACAGCATCCCAGGTTCGAGTCCAGCTGGGGACTGCTGCAGCACGTCATGCCCCTTCTCTTCTCCCATGGTTCCTGTCTACCTCTTCACTACATTCTGTCAAATAAAGGTAAAAAAATCCCCCAGAATAAATCAATAAACATCAACAACAACAAGAAAGAAACGGTGTGTGTCACATGGACAGCCAGATCCTCACCTGGATTATTCACTCAGTGTGTTTTCATGCTCCAAGCGGATAATACGCTGAACATTTAAGGAAAAAATGTGGTGCAGGAAGAGCAGATTTCTACACCTCTCATCCCCCCAAGAACTGTGGAACGAGAACATTTGAAGAAAGATTTGTGTGTAACTAATTTTCATGTTCTGTGGTATGTCAACATTTCTAAAACAGGAACGATCAAGCTGAAGCTCAATCAAAGACTTGAGTCTGTTCAAACATCGTTTGTGTTTTTTTTCCTTTATCGTACATCATCACAGTCAGTGTTTCCAGCTGATGAACACTTCAGCCACTCAAACATGGACTCCTTCTCATATTCCTCATCTTGTAACATGCATATGTGAGTGAGGCCTGAATACAGAATTCAACTCGTGTGGTCGGGGCACTTTCTGTTCTGATCTCAGATTTTTAACCTGCAGGCTTGTTGGCTGAAGATCATTCCCATGTCCCTGTCCGTGTCCAGTTTTTGCGTTGTCACATTTTTATCTGTGAAAGAGGATAATAATTTTAATTACTTTTTGTTTAGGGAAGCATAATAAGAGCAATTTCCATTAAACATTGATTTGATAATAGATTATAAGTTTCTATAAAGTTAATGAAGAAGTGAAAAGTTAATGTCTGGTTTTTACTCCACCATCTCCCTCACAAAAATGTAATCGCCATGAAAGGGCCGATAATCGGGACTGGGAGTGCTGGTGTACCGAAGAATTCCAGGGGAGTGTGATCACAGCCAGACTGGCGTTGAAAGCCCATATCTGTGGCTTAGTGGGGCACCAAAGTCCCAGAAGGGGCTGAGTAAGTGCACCTTGATTTGAGAATATTTTGTCAACCGCTTTATCTAATGTCAAGAATGAACTGCTGTGATTTTTTTTAGGAATGTGAAAGTCTACAGTCAAATCAGCAGCTCTATATGTCTTCTGTGTGCTCTACATGTCTACAGTCACTGCTAATGCTAGTGCAGCATTATTTTACGATAGATAAAACTAAAAGGATTGCCAAAGCAAGTGGGATTCATCCTCTGAGGAACATGAAAAAGTGTTTTGATAATTCATCCAATATCGTTCCTATAGAACTACATCTCTAGCGTGGCTAAGAAAACCACTCACACATATCATCTTACAATTACCAAAAAGAAAAAGAAACATCTTTTCTTCTCCCAGAGGTGTCTCCAGGTTTAAACCTCTGCTTTACCTCAACAGCGAGAACCCTCATCCCTCTGCATCGCTGCGGCCTGCATTTCAACACAGCAGCTATTGAACTGGCACAAAAGCAGGCTGCACCAGATAGTGTCAGGAAGTGTGAATGTACAGTATCAATCGTCCCCATGGCAATACCTCCTTAGACTTTGATGCGCTGCCAAGAAGACATTTCTCACACTGATACTCACATGGCTGGAGAACAGAGAGCACAACAATCAGTCAGCGTGGTATAACCAAAATGATACTCGCACACAAAAGTTGTGCTACTTTTATATCATTCTGCATCTTCAATACCTCATCATTTCAGTGTCTCCTGAGACTTCTGGGTGATTATTGTCCAAGTGAGAACAGTGTAATGAGGATCCGAGGTGACTAACCACTGGCTGGGGGTGAGTCACAGAGCGGCCCCCTTTTCACGAGTTTTCAATGCTCCCTTTGGACCCTAGAGGTGATGAGTAGCTCCAATGTCGCCACAATGGCAGCACTGCAGGCCATTCAAGTTCTGAGCAGATTATAGGGCTTTTAAAATTCCCTGGTTGGGCCTCTAGCATGCCTCATCATCCCAAATATGAAACTGCACAATTGTTTAGCCACTTGTGCTGATGGTGGGGCCTCACTAAGGAGGCAGATAAAGACTCCGTGATAATTCTGGGCTTCATCAATCATAATTCAAGCATTTAAGCAACACAAACGACTTAAAAAGCCAGCAGCGAAGGCTGTTCTGATGGGATTTAGAGTATAAAATAAAATGAAAAGAGCCAACATGGGAAACAGTTTGATTCGACGAAATAAAAAAGAAACAGCACTGAAAAGACTGGAAACGTGACAAAGTAAAATTGCACGCCTGTAGACATATAATGATAGATGCAGTAATGACGGTGATGATATATTAGAGTGCTCTATTGTTCGTTCAGTGAATGAAAGAGAAGTCAAAGAATGGACAGAGCTTGATGTAAGACATAGATTGCTATCGTTTTCTCCTGCCCTGTAATAGTGATATAATACAGTGGAAACACGAGCATCGAAGCGACCCCACCAAAAACAAACACAGCTACACTGCTGGCATCACATGAATACGGAGGTTTTTCAAAGACGGCTAAATTACAGTCTTGGAGGGAGAGACACGGGGGAAGAACTTAGCTGTCAGGTTGCACTTTGGTGTGAGGTGCTCAGTTTGTGGCTAAGTGGAGATTTATGAGTTACCTCACAAATGTACCTGTGAGTAACAAACCCTGTTAGAAAAACAGATATCTGCAAAAAAAGGCTTGTTTTGATTAAGCTGTGAGCATTTTAGTGATATTACATATTAAGGTGTATGTAAGATAAGCTTTACCACAGTCTTCTTTTCACTGCTCTAACTCAAACTCCAGTAGCTTTCCCTTCAGATTTCACTGTATTCCAGAGAGTTTAACAGTTTGCAGATTCATATTTTACGAACTTTTTATTATGACACTCTAAAATACAACGCAGATGATTTAATTTAGCCACAGTTAGCTCAGTTGTCACCTGCTACAGCACAAACATGTAGCTCACAATCACACGTGGTTTGTTTGTTAGCTGTCATAATTTTTAATGTCAAATTGAGGTTAGTGGGAGGCTGCAGTTAGATAATGGTGGTAATGATGAGTAACCGTTTTTAGGGAGTGAATGTAAGTTAATACAGTTTCATGAAAAAATTCAAACACAAGTGATATTGTCACATTACGTGGATTAGGACTTAGCAATGAGCAAGGCCTCTGTGACAAATGGAATTTAATCAGCCAGACTTCCTTCCCGCCAGTGCTCAAACAGAATAGTTTGAGCCTCCTAAAGCTAACAGTCACCCCACCATCTGTGATAATATGTTTCTCTCTCTGCCTTCGTGTGGCTGTTGGGTTTTGTATGAAGTATTACGTTACATGTTATCTTCTTTTGACAGGAATGAGTCAGACACTGAAACTGATCTTATTCCTCTTGCAGGAACATAAGACCTCAAGCCTCAGAAAACAGTCTCATCTTGCCACCTAGTGGTGAAATGTGTGGGACACATACTGTGAAACATCCCTGCTAATTTTGCTCCTCACAGATGAAAGAGAAATGCTTTCTTCCAAAAGGAGTAGTCTGCATCTTAAGTCAAGATGTCCCTGAGTGAGACACTTGAGCTCCAACAGCAAAGTAACGTAAATGTCGCTGATATGATGTTTGAATTTACAGCAGCATAAAAAGAGAAGGATGGACAGCATAAAAAATAATAGGACAGAACAAATAAATTGTTTCGGAGAGACCAGATGGCATATGTGCTAAAGAAATACTGCATTAATTTATCAATATGTATTATGCAAATCTGCAGGAATTTGCACCTACTGAGCACCAATACCCATGTCACTTTAATAATTTCCTCAGGTACCTATTTCAGGGAACTAACCAGTACACTAGTTAAAATGATTAGTAGATCAATTAGTAATTTGTAACGGATTTATTATTTTAAACTTTACAGTTTACTTTTCTGTTTCGCGTTATCTGCCTCATTAGAAATGACGTGGAGTAAACGTGGAGGGGTTTTTTCAGCGAGCACTCTGTCTCTGCTCCAACTGTGACCGAGCATCAATCAAAACTCTGAAAACTGAACCGAGCTGGGAATCCACCCATGCGGTGACGTCACCGGCCCCTGACAAGCTGGTGGTGCCGGAAGAAAAGATGGCGGATCATGAGGAGCAGCTATCCGACGAGGAAAAGGTAAGATGCCGATTTAATAACGCGTTAAACTCCCAGCGGGACACGTTAGTGCTCGGATTTTGGGTCGCATTCGTGTCTGTCTGTGCGTGCAGCCCGACGTCGCCTGGCGGTATTAAATCAGGAGGAAACCCGGGCCTCAGCTCAATCGCTGCTGCTTCTCTTCTCTTATTATTTTTAGCTCAACTTCCGCTCGTTTGCGAATCTCAAACGGAGGCTCCTTGTACGGTCCTGCCTCAAAATAGGAACCGTGTACATATTATAAAGCCACCAAAGCTTATCTCTCGCACCCTTTCGTCCTGTGCCCGTTGACTGTTTGTGTTGTGGAAGTTTTCACACACCAAAGATCGCTAGCTGGTTAGTTTAGCTAGCATACTCGCAGCCTGCTAACAGAAAACAGGACTTACTAACACGCCCTTATCGCTGCTTGGCACCGATTTTCTGTCCTTACACATAAAAATACTGGAGGTGGTGACTCGTCAGATGATTTAATGCAGACCACGATACTATTTGCTGCATGACACAAGGCACACTTATTCTACAAGCTAGCGTGTTAGCATTGTAGCTCAAATAAGTGGCGTTTCACAGTGTATGTGAAAATATGTGGGAACTGTGAGCTCTACATAAATACACATTTCTACTACAGAGGGGTTTAACATGTACTTGTTCGCATTTACAATTATGCACGTACACGTCTCACACCAATATTTATTCTTTTAAAAACTGCGAAAACTGTTGTGCAAACGCAGTAGTCAAGCTGCTACTGTAGACTTCGTTTTCTCATTTCCCTTAAAAGAGCACACACACACTGCATGTCTCTGCACGCATCCTACTCGGTTTGATTTATTTTGCCAGCTTTAGATTCTGTACACGTTTCTGTCGCGATTAAGTTAGCTTTCTGCGAAACAAAACTTTTGTGGCAGACTTATAAATGTGATAAGGGCTGCTTGTCAATTACTGCTAAAAGTATTAATTAATTGAGAGGTTGCTAATTAAGTTATTTTATTTCCAGTTATTACTCTAACACATGTGAGGATGTATCTGCTTTTATGTGTCACTCATAAAACATTTGAGTCTTTTTGAGCTACAAATCAAATCTTCACAGATCAAATATAAAATAGCTTGTAAATGAATAAATAATTAAATCATTACTGTTATTTAGTGTGAGATTACATCCAGGACGTATGTGTACCTCATACTCTATTCGTCGTGACCTTGTGGTCAAATTCCCACCAAGCTTGTTAAAATCACAGTAAACCATTATGAGCTTTCATACATGATTGTGAACCCCCACATGGTTCTGTAATATATAAATCAGAGTTAGATCATGGCCTTGTTTCAGTTTGTTTAGTTCCACATCAGCTTGAGGCAAAGTTTTTTCACACAGAGTTCACACAGCTCATTGACCCGCGGGTGTGACCGTGTCATGCTCATCAACACCAAGCATCAACTGTTAGTCAAGCATTTCATCACATGGCTCGGTCAACTTTTGCCGCCTTTTGAGTTTGTAATGTACTAGTTTCTCCTGTACTGATGTATTCAAGTATGTGCCTAGCACATGAATCTGTGTTAAACCGATACCAACTTCAGATGCTGGTGCTATAAAGAGAGTTTTTTTTAGCTGTAAACCGCAGTGGTTTCCACAATTGTCAAGCGACTTTCAGTCACAGCCAATATTACACAGTTTTTAAGCGGTGGAATAATTTCCTCTCTTAAAAAGATTTATGTGTGACCAAGTGTTTGTATTGTGTGCTGATAAAAGCACAGCATCCCCACATCACAGTTCCTTTTTTTACATTGATAATGTACCTCTCTGGTGCATTTGCTCGAAGCAATCAGCCATCTGCTACGACCCCTCAGCCTGTTTTGTGCTGCTTAGAGAAGAACTGCAAAGGGAGAAAATAAGCACTTCCATCACTTTCAACACGCTGGTTGTGGGTCAAAGTTACCAAAGTACCAAAATTCACCAGCTAATTTTAGTAACTATTTCATTGCCCATGAGTGAAGTGATGTTTGGTAACCTGCCATAGGCTAGTGCTCCCAGCTCCCAGCTGGTGGTAGTTTCCCACACAGACACATCTGCAAACTTGCTTGTGCGGGAATCCTAATTTGCTATAATCAGACATTACTGTAATGACTGTTCTATTTTGGAATAAGTAGCAGGGAGACACTATTTTGGTGGGTAGCCTTAGAGAAGTTATCCCAGGCCATGTCGTTTTTTATAGCAAAACTGCATCTCTGTCAAATACGATTACTTAAGTTTGTCTGTGTGAAATAGCTCCTAAATCTGTCCAGGGGATTGAGGAATTTCTGTCTTGTTGCTGCTCTGCCTGTCAGCAGTACTTTGCGATTAAAAAAATAGTCCTTAAAGCTCCTTGATTGTGAATTACTGAAGAGTCTCTTTTACTTTTAAATGACTTAACAGCTTAAAAAACAGTCTCCTTTCTGCCACAGATACCACGTATTGCTTACAGTCTTAAGTAATTTGGGCACTGACCTGACAGCTTCCTGATTACAGCCAAGAAACTGCACGAAGGCGACAGTCATTTCTCAGAGCGTTTGCCGTCAGTTCCCCTGTCTGTATTTAAGTCTCTGGGCAGTTACCAGAACCAGGAACAAAACACTTCTAGTATTTTACCTGTCAACTTGATTGGTTGTTACTGTGAGAAAAGACCTGAAATACTGATCTTGTAGCCTTTAGGCCTGCTGTTACAGTGCGGTTAAAACAAACAATATCTTTATGTCTGTGTTGTGGTTCCTGTTTCAGATGGGAACAGACTTTCCTGTTAGCAAAAATGGTTTGGCGAGAATACACAATCTCGTGAAGGGGCTCATACTTGGGAGGAAATGTAAGATTATGTATTTAAAGTCTTATTTATCCCAAGGATTTATTCATTTCTTGATGTTGCTCTTAATTATATACATTCACATTTAAGTTGCCACTATAGGGATATCAGCAATTTTGAATTTGTTGGGAAGAAACAGCTTAATGATAGATTTAAATCACAAGCCTCTGATGGTCACCAGAGATAAATGGGCAAGGTAAACAAATATAACAGCTGCCCCTCTGGAGTCATAGTCCATAGTTTAGCCATTTAGTTCAGGTAAGTTGAGTGCACCTTTATTTATTTACTTGTTTGTTGGAAGATTGGGTGATGGAAACCTGTCTCTCTTGCTGATTAACAGGGAGAATGAAATAGCTTGTAGTGAGTGTGTGCATGCCTGTGTGATCCAGACTGTTAATTAAATGTGTATGGCAGGTGAACAGGGGAAAGAAATAACAGTCATGCAATGCATACATGCACTAAGGCAGAGAGTGTAGACCATTCTTTGAAGCAGGCAGCACAGAAAGTCACTGATGCATGTGTGTCTGCATAAATGTAAGAGCTGAGCTGGTCCTTTAATTGTAAACTGTAAAAAGAGCTTTAGACGGCAGTGGCCGAGTGGCACTAGTGCAGGTAACGTTAGAATAACAAGCCACTTCATTTATTAAACTTATTTAACTGTCACAGAACACTGTGCTGCTAACAAAACCTGGAATAGTGTTTTGATTCATGCTGGGACCTTCAGTGTATTACATTATTTCGTTTTGTCATCCTGTATAGATTTTCAAAAACACTGTTGCATTTCTTCAATATTTTTTTAGTTGACATGCAAATATTTGTGGAAGACAGTGGTTCATTGTTTTTCTGATTCCATAAATACATGGTGGTGCTTTAAATTCAGACAGTTTTCTCATAACTATATTTAAAAACTAAAAATGCAATTGCACAATGCATAATTCTTGTAATGGGAGTTGTGGGGAATGTATATGCTCTAGTGTAGCTGTTTAATGAGTTGGTTATCAGTTAGGTTTTTTTGTGGTTGTAAAAATAGACATAAAGAAATCTTTCAAATGTCTTCTAAATTAATTAAACCATTTCTCCATTATCTGCAGAGTCAGTGGATATGTCCTATAGCCCTGTGTATGTATGTGTGTGTTTGTTTGTTAGGCAAGAGCGTTGAATGGTAAAACTAAAAGGAATCTCCCTTTAGCTAAAGAATGCATAGACAGAAAAGTTTTGTCTGTACATGCCTGCAGTATTGTTAGAGATCTTGAGATGAGGAAAGAACAATGCAAGTTACCACACCCTAAGGGACCCAAACCACTAACCTGTTAAAGGTAGAACAATCTGAAGCATCCTTGCTAAAACGTTGGACAGGGAGCACACCTGCATCTCCAGAAAACAAGCTTTTATTATTTATTAGAAACTCTAGATCAGTAGGCAGCATTTAGAAATGTAGCTTCAAGCAAGATCCCAACCTATCTCAGGAATTTCCTATTAAGTGTTTACACGGATGTGTCTTCCACCCTGGATGTTGTAATCAAGCCATATTCCAAATATTGCACATCTAGCTGCTTGAAGTAAAATGACAGTATTTTTACCAGCTTGGCCTCAGTGGGTTTCTGTATTTTGCAGCAAATTAAGACTGTCCAGTAACAGCAAGGTCATAAGTTAAATGTCTGTCAAAGTATCCAGAATGTGTGTTGCATCTCGATTGTTTACACAGGAACCAAAGTCCCACAGTGTTAATAACTGAAACCGGTGGTCTGGAAACTTGAAATTAACGTTAGTAATGACAATTATGTTTTTTTCTCTGCGCAATTTGTAGATAATATGCTGGAATTTGTAAAGTTACTGGTATATAAGTCTTATGCTAATGTGGTAGAGCAGGTAGCATCCAATCAACATGGTTGAGCATGAAAAACTGTTTAAAAAGAACACAGTCCCAGAAAGTCATCACTCCAACATATAGTCATGATCCTAACTGTTAGGAAATACTTCATGAGTAAAGCAACAAGCTTATGCTTTTGTGGCATCACAGACGCTGCCCTCATTTCTTCAATTTAATCTTGAGTCAACCAGCCAGCACCTCTTCATTTTGATTAGTGGAGGAACATTTATACTGTAGCTAGCCTACGGCTGCCTGAGAGGCATACTCTATCTGCTTTGAACTTATTATTCATAAATTATTGCGCCCATTACCCAACCCCCCATATTCCACCAACACCAGCAGACTGGTTTTGCTCCTGGCCCTCTCTCTGGTGTAGCGTCTCAAGGTGCCAATTCTGCTGCTCGTTTTCTGTCTAGGATATTGAAGCTGAGTCGTGCCAGGGAAGGGGATAAAACTGAGGGAGGTGATGCAGCTTAAAATGCCCACAAGCCATAATATGCCCCCAGTTTGTTCGTGTAGTTTGCTGTGCTGCTGTCATTATTTTCATGGATTTGGATTAGCATATTAAGGAGATTTTGATGCCAGGATTAGGATGGGTGTTTGGATTTAAGAAAGGGTGCTCCCTAGGAGTGTGTTGGATGGGGTTGGTACAGTGGGAGTGTTGCGGGTAAAGGAGGGGTTGTTGGGTAATTTGAGGATGAATATACAGTGAGCAAGTTGAAAGAAAAGAGACCAGCTGGTGTCTAGGCCAAGAGAGTACAAAGACACAAGGATCCCACACTACAGGGGGTGCTTATGTCCCATAGTCCCCTGTGTGTGTGTGTGTGCGTGCGTGTGTGTGTGCATGCGTTTGCTATTCGAGTGTTAATATTTTAGTGCCTAAGTTATATCAAACCTGCATCCAGGCTCCTTATTGCAAACTAAATTATAATTTACTTTTATTGGGACATATTTAAATAATACACACACACACCAGCGCACATAAATACAGCCTCGCATGCTGCCTCTCTGTTCCTGTGAAATGACTGAACTGCAGTCAGTCCGTCTGTTTTCTCAAACCGTGTAACACGGTGTGGACGTTCATGTATGTTTACGCAGTGGCAAATCGCTGGATAATGATTTTTCGATCTTGCACCCTCCGTGATATTTGATTCATAAGTGATCTTTTATAGACACAAAGGAAAGTATTTCTAATCCGAATAGGTCTTCACACTGTTACTCAGCATTAACTCTGTAAGACCACATAGCAAAGTTTATTTGACAGGGTACAGTCACTAATGGCCGCGTCTGTTCCAGCCTGGGTCAGTTTGTGTTGACAAAAGATTGTCAATATGTTGGATGTTTGGGATGGACATCACAATCAGGGGAGACAAACGGTAACTTAGCAATAAATGAGCAGCTTTATTTGAAGTTTGATTTGTTTTACAAAGGTAATTTTCCTCCTGTTTCCTCTGTAGACTGTGTACACTCTACACTGTGTTTTCATCTCATTTATGATCTCAGCCTCTTTTCACTGCATAGATAGTGCTGGTGGTTTCTGTCCATGTTTGTTTTTTGTACAAATGCCAGGTTTGGGGCATTGGTGCAGTCATAACTGGTCAGTCATTCTGTGGCCCAGACTGAATGACTGTTTGCTCAGTCATTATGTGTGTGTGCCCCTAACAAAAGACAAATCTGTGCAAGTTTGTGCAGCGGACTGTAAGTTGTCCAGTCTATGTTACAAAAAATAACATTTTCTTTTTATCAAGCATAGCTGTAAACCTGAAAACACTGCATTTAATACTAGTATTGGGAAAAGTGAAGGTTTCATTCCTGGATTGTGAAAGCAGGATGTCGGCTCTTGTCTCAGTACATTAGTGGAACTTGTTACAGGTACTTGAGGGAAAGAGGAAGCATTACCCTGTTTTTAACTAGCTTTTAACAGTCGGTACCTTACTCATAATCTGCTAATGGAGTATCCATGTCCTCCTCCTTTTCCTCCTGTGAGTGATTCATGTGAACCCACATCACACTGTCTTCCTTCATCGCCTCTCTACTCCATGCACCCTAAACAGTTTGTGTGGTTTTGCAGTCAGATGTGATTGTAAAACCATCCCTGCCCATTGCTTTGCATTCCCTCTCCCCGTAGCCGTAGGCGCTACACAGTTTTTCACAGGAGGAGTAAAATATTTGTCTTTAACATTATTCAAGCTAATGTTTTGTATGTTCACAAGTCCTGAAAAGTTTAATCTAATCCGCACTTTTACTGCTGTCTCTGGGAAACAAAGGTCATCTTTGAATCTGACATGTTATTACAGTTTATTTAATTCATTCAGATATCATTCGTGACCTGCCTGTCCTAAGGCATGTTTGAATTACAGGCTAAATTTCCTGTAGGTGTGGCCGTATTTGTCTTTCTCTGTGTAGTAGACTGGAAACCTGTTCAGGGTGTACCTTGCTTCTTGACAAAGGCATGCTGGGTAAAGATCCAGCCGGATCTCTATAGGAGGAGAGGTTTAGAAAATGGATTTATGGTCATTACAGTGTTATTTTACACTACGACAGCAAGTCGGGACACAGGAAAAACACAGATAAACATAGTGTAATGTAATTTTCCTGTTTGAAACTGTGCATCATACAGTGATACAGTAATTACAGTGGTGCTGCTGAACTTAAACCCTATTAATAGACCTTATTGAAACCGGATCTGGGGACAGAGAGAGTTCAGGCTGGTGTCAATCACTTGACCTAGTTGAGGTGCACTCAGTTTACTCACCATTATAAATGGACCTGTTGCAATATCAAAAGCCACAGGTGAACAACAACAGCATCACACAACACGCGTTCCCTCAAACTGCTGCAGTTGTGATGTATTGAACAGAACTTTCTTGTCTTATTGTCCACCATCGCTGTTGTCGTCGCCCATGTTTGCTTTTGCTGGGCCATAATACATAATTACAATCTGATTAGACTGGTCACAGAGCTTGAGATGAGATAAGAATTTAATATTTGATGACAACAGTTGAATTTGGATAGTTCACTTATGTGTTAGATATATTTTTAAATGGATAAATCAGTCTATCCATCAGTCTACACTCGGGAACCTGAAATGCTTTAGACCAGTTTTTAAGTAATTGAAATCTAGAAAAATAATACATTTATTTTATGAGCCATCAACACCTGTTCACTGGTGCTGAAATAAACCCTGGAGTTTCTGGGGGATGCTCTTTCTTATATGAAAAGTCTTTTAACACAGACCTCCAATGTAATGGAGACCCAGTGCAAATTACTTTTCCCACTGGGATTTCAAGTCACAAACACAGTTTTCCACCAGCTGTTTAACAAACTGCATGCATGTGCACTCACATACATGCACGCATTTATTGTGTTATGAATTTTAGATCATTCAGCATAAGTGGGCCACGATGGTCTCATGACAGCAGATTAGACTAATGCAGATAAACTTTGATCTCAACATCACACACACACGTGTTCCTCCCTGAGTGCCTTCTTTTCTCTCAGCTCATCGCTCATTAGCAAGAATCAATCTGCATCTGTGCGCCTGTGCCGGAGCAGTTGTATACACACACTGCTAATAAGGGCCCAGGGGACAGACACACACCCATACAAATACTCACACTCACACATGTGAACACCTTCAGTGATACACCGGCTTGTGAGACCAGAGGGATCCTGGCTGTGCCACTGTACTCTGCAAGCAGTAGGGCATGTTAGATCTAGAGGTAGGGCAAGAGAGTGAATATGTGCTAGAGTACTCAGCACATTTTTATGCCCATATATGGTGGTGAACCATGCAGGGGTAGGGAGGTGCCGTCGTTTTGCCTGTCTGTTTGACATGTGACCTGGAAACAGGAAGTGTTGCAGTGTAGTAGCTTATGAGAAGTGAGGAAGGGGAGAAATGAGTGCTTACACTGAGAGAGAGAGAGAGAGAGAGAGAGAAAGAAAGAGAGAGACTCTGAAGCGCCTCACTCCACCCTTCAAACCAGTGAGACAGTAGCATTACACCCTCTGTTGGCCGCAGTGCATATATGGTGTACTTAGGTTGAGCAGTGAGGTATCAGTGCCACAGTGTAAAAATAGTAGATGTAGCAGAAGTTCTGCAACTCAGTTCAATACTCGCATTACTGAGTTACTGTGCATTTCTGAGCTCAATGTAATTAAATGTTATTATATAAAGTATTTATTCATGTATGCAGCATAAACCATGTTGAGGATGAAGGTTTTTCACTTTAATAATGTTTAAATCTTAAATATCCATCACACAGAACATGAAATGTTGAGCTGCAGATTATAGCTAGTTATTTTGTCTGACCAGTGAGTCCTAACCTTCACATTGTGTCTTTCTTTGCAGGTACGCATAGCAGCTAATTTCGTCATTCATGCCCCACCAGGAGAGTTCAACGAAGTTTTCAATGGTGAGTTACTGTTCCTCTTTTAAAATGTGCATTTTAAAACCTACTACTATTCCTGGCACGTTAAGTTTGACCTGGCTTGGCTCTGCCTGAATACACCACCTTTGACCCGTTGGCAGCTAATTCCAGCTAGTAGTGACGATAATGCTAAACAAAGCTCCACACACAGTGGAGAGAAATGATCTCTGCCCAGAAACATCAACTGACTCACAGAGTTAATGTTAGCATAAAAAATGCTGCGATGCCATTTGCTTTGGTGCACAAGTTAAGAGCACTTGTGCACCCATTCTAGTCACTTCATTTGTATAAGCACGTATGAAAATCCTTCTCCAGCTATACCACAAATTGGATATAGGCCAGATGTGATACATTAATTCAAAAACCTGTTAGAGATAACTGCACTCGCAGTCACAGCTTCATTGAATCAGGATTATTGATCAGCAATAGCAGTATCATGAAGATGTCTCTGCCTGTTCTAATGTTTAATATTCAGTAGGAAATTAAAAGCAACATATATTTTCCAGGAGCTTTTTGAACATAGCGTTCTCCTTCTATCAGATATGTTTGCAGTTCCAGACTCCAGACGTTGCCATAGCTGCCTCTTCAAGGAACAATCTGTCATAAACACAGCAACTTTTTGCAGCCTCATAAACTTGCTTTATAACATTTGTATTTTTAGAGATAACCCACGGTGCATGTCAACAAAGTACTTAATAGCTGACACTGGGCCTGTTTGCTTGTACACAAAAAATTAAGGCTGTCCGATAATATCTGCAAATATCAGCATTAAAATGTAATATCGGTATCGGTTTTTACTCTTTTAATGACACAACTTTTACATACCATGCACATATTATACATCAAACTCTTCAGCTACTTCTCCTCTCTCTCAAAATGTCAAAATATGACAAATCCGAGGGATGGTTTTTAAGATATTTTGTTTGGCACACCTTGCAATAATGTTTAGTTATGCATGACGGGAGACATGAGATATAGAAAAATGTGTTGTTCTCAGAGTCCAGAACCACCTGTGTGCAACCACACGTCTGTACCTTATTCTTTTATTAAACTAAACAGCCTCATGTTATTTATCTTATGTCATTTCTGTCTCTACATTGTCGCATTTATTTATTCCCCTCTGATCTCTGTGTCGCTCACGGTGGAGTTGCGCTCTGATGCGCATGATGAACACATACAGAGCGCATGTCGCAAAATATGTCACATCAACCACCTGAGCAGCTTTTTTTGAACACAGTAGTTAATTTGACTGCTGTCATTAAAAGAAAGAAAATATGTTTGGAATAAATAACATTTAACAACTCTACAGCTTCTAATGGGATATGTTTATTGCAAAAAGAATTTCAGTGTACGGTTATTGTGTCTAAGTTAACAGATTTTAAGTTAATAAAGTACCTGACTACATACATGAAGCATTATGTAGCATAATTACTGGGCTTGTTATGGGATTTGTTTGTCACAGTTCTGTGACCCTTGGTAGTTGAAGAATAGGTTTATTTTAGTCACTGTTGGCATATAGAAATAGTCACACTTACTGCTGCAGTTTCTAGCACACAACATGCTGTAGGATGAAGCTGATTCCCATCTTCCGATCTGATTCTGATCAAGAATTAGAATTACAATGTTTTGGCTGGGAAGTCACTGACATAGGAGAAATTTTTGTAGAGGCAGTGAATTATACATCAGACTGCAATTTTGCAGATGCAGTGCTTCCTGTCATATTTGATGCTGCCGCCAATGGGTGGTGCCAAATTGTTTAAAGTAACTTTAAGAAGTCAGTGGTGAGACTTGGCATGTTTTTCTTTTTTTTTTATATTTGCATTTGTTAACCAGAAGCTGAAACAGA
The DNA here is from genome assembly GCA_034779795.1 of Ctenopoma multispine. NCBI lineage: Eukaryota > Metazoa > Chordata > Actinopteri > Anabantiformes > Anabantidae > Ctenopoma > Ctenopoma multispine. The sequence goes on from JAUYWH010000024.1 coordinate 21,476,043, forward strand.
AACTGTAATAATATATCATACCAGCACAGTCACTGAGAAAGTGAAATGAGGATATGATGTTTTGGCCAAACTGTAGCTCACCCTGTAGCACAGCTGTCAAACACAACACCACCCTGTCAAAGTCGTGCCTGTTGAGAGGATATGTGTGTGTGTTTTGGCACGGTTTAATCCTTGTCCTGCCTCGCTAATGTCGTCACCTCTGAGGAGTGCTGGGGGGCAGTCTGCCTCTTATCACAGCCTGACAGCACCATGCGCGCACATATACACACTAAAACGCACTGAAACACAGTCCCCTATTCCCACTTTCATCTCTTGTGTGATTTTATAGGCTATTCCACTGAGTTAATTTACCATGTCTGCTTCACTCCCCTAGCATAAGTGCTGCAAAGACTGTCTGCAGGCAGCAGTCTCTGGCATGCGTGTGTCACGGAGCTAGTCAGCTAGACCTGTCTTCTTCCTCTCTTCTCCCATAATCTTGCTGTTTGTCTCCTCAGATGTGCGATTGCTGCTCAACAATGACAATCTTCTCAGGGAAGGTGCAGCGCAGTAAGTCTCCCCTATTGTAGTATTTGCAGCTCTTTAAAAAAATATTTTGCAAAGATTTAACTAAATGAGGGAATCATGGGTCATGGTGCAATAAACAGAGCCAGCCTAGAAATTATGTTCACACAAACTGTTGAATTAGAAGTTTGAGGTGTATGAAGTTACTTTTTTCTGTCTCTTTTCACAGTGCATTTGCACAGTACAACTTGGACCAGTTTACCCCGGTAAAAATCGAGGGCTATGAAGATCAGGTAATTATGACATTGTGGAGTTTTATGGAAAGACATAATGTTTTTCTTCAGCAATAATACAGTACAAGGAAAATAAAGTAAAATGTAGTTAAAGAGTCAACATTTGACATCATTTACAAGAACATAGTGTAAAGAAAAGCCAACAACACAAACAAGTTAAGCAGCACCACAAGGGAGCAGTTAAGTAAGGAAAGCCTTTTTTTATTTTCTTGCAAGATATCACGGCCTCCTGGGCTTTAAAAGTGGAGACGGGATGTTTAAATGAAAGGGTCAAACTAGTCCCAGTGTTCACTCCTTAAGAGACAACATCCCAACACGTCATTATCTTAATGTCATTGTGCTAGCTCTGAGTGTCTGTGAGGGGTGAACATGGTGGTGAATGAAGTAGGCTGTGTGTTGTGGTCTCAGTAATGATTGCAGTGTCTTATGTAAAGATGTCATCATGTCCCTCTGTTCCCACATTGCGGGTTGAAATCCCCTGTCTCATACCCAGCAGGCTGAGCTAAGTGTTGAAGTGGTAGACAGGAGACGGAAAGTTCAGACTGACGTTTGTTTTCCTGTCTTCTTTTGTCCTCTCCTTTGTCTTGTCGGTTTATTTCATTTGTTGCATCATTTTAATTTGCGTTCTCCCCATAATAATAATTTCACAAACTTTTGTTTTTGTTATTCCTGCCTTTAACCACTTGTCTCCTTTCCTTTTTCCTTCTTTTAATATTTGTTTGTCTTATCTTCCTCTCTGTCTTGAGTTCTTCTTTTTGGCTTTCCTTATTTATTTTTCATTGCCATTTCTAACCCATGTCTCCCCTTCCTCCCTCTTCCTTCTCGTCTTTTCTCCTTTCCAGGTCTTAATCACAGAGCATGGTGACCTTGGGAATGGCCGGGTCCTGGACCCCAAGAACAAGACCTCTTTCAAGTTTGACCATCTGAGGAAGGAGGCCAGCGACCCACGTCACCATGACGTTGATAGCTCCCTGGAGGGATGGAGGAGTGCTGTGGACTCAGCCGTCAGGGCCTATGTCAAGGAGCACTATCCCAACGGAGTCTGCACCGTACGTCCCCACTGAACTCTTAAACATATTGCTGTTTCTTGAGTCTTTGAGTACGGTATTTGAGCCATAGTTTTACAAGCAAGATGCTGTTTTTGAGTTATAAAGTTTTGAGTTTTGTAGCTTAACAAAGTAGGCCAGTGTTCTCTGCACCTTGATTTGTCAAATGTAAGATCAACGCAATTGTAGTTGTATAGAAACCTCATTAACATATGCCTCATTTTAGCTGTTATAAAATGATAAAATGATGACAAGAACACGATGATTTCAACCCACCCAGTAGACTACACAAAGTAACTGTGAGCTGATCTATGAAAATGGAGAGAGTCTGCTTTATAAAGCTTCTCTTGTGCTACTTATTTATTAATGCTAAGTGAACAGCGTGCATTTCTTTTGCAGATATGAAAGAGTTGTACTGTGAATTTGTTGCGTGTGTTTCACCTAATTGTCTGTGTTACAGATGAACATGAGATTAATTTTGTAGCCGTTAACCACAAACCACTGACCTTCCTGCACATGTACAGCAGTAAAGTAGAATCAGCTCAGACAGTGTTGTTGCTCCTCTGTTTTAGATTTACGGGAAAACCATTGACGGACATCAAACCATCATCGTGTGCATCGAGTGCCATCAGTTTCAACCAAAAAACTTCTGGTACGTTTGATTATAGCCCTTTCCAGTTTTAAGCTGGAATAAAGACGTCAGGCTATATTGTCATTTTATTTAAAAGCAAGATTTTCTTTTTTACCAGGAACACCAGCAGGGGTTGTTCAATTCCCAGTGATGGTTTAGAAATCCAACCTTATCTTAAAAAGCCTTAAATGTACAAGACGCTTCAAAGGCATTACTTTAATTGGCACTTAACTCTGAAGCATTGGGCTGTTGGGCCTCATAAGTGTTTCTGAGCTGTTTCTGATCACTTAATCTAATTGGATAAGATCACCAGCAATCCTCTTTGCTTACTGGGCTTATGGTTTATAGCGTGTAATGATCCAAACTGCTTCTCTGTGCGAATGCCACCATTGTCAGAAATGAGGAACATTATAGTGCAGAATAAGGGTAAGACTGTTGGACATGAAACTGAAATTGACAGATGATTCCTATTTTTTTTTTCCTCTTTAGTTTTTGATTCAAGTTCAACAACTGGAATTACATTACAAAAAGATCAGCCTAAATTCTTAACAATAAACTTAGCTTAGCTTTAAAATAGCTGGACCAGTGGACAACCTTCTCCTTATGTTCAGTTCTTCAGTTAGCTTATATACTACCAGTACTGCATCCTCTACATTTAAAGGCATGGTTTTAAACGAAATTAAATTAGTGGGTTAAAGTCTGATGTTCCTCTGTCTCTTTGCACAGGAATGGACGCTGGAGGTCAGAATGGAAATTTACCATCTCCCCCTCCACCACTCAAGTGGCAGGAATTATGAAAATCCAGGTATTTAGTTCAGGTCGTACTAACTGTGAAGGAACACACAGATGTGTGGTGTTCAGCTGTATGTGAGCATATGTAAAGCCAGAAAGCCACCATTATTATTATGTGGAGATTTAGAATAATTTTAGTACTAAAAATGAGCCGAGCCTAATTTTTCGTCTTTTCAGGTTCATTACTATGAGGACGGGAACGTTCAGCTGGTGAGCCACAAAGAGGTCCAGGAGTCCATGTCAATTTCTGTGAGTATAACTTAACAGATTTTGTTTATGTGCACAGAGACGGGTTAGGAGATTTAATGTGCTGAGAAGTCACACAACAAAGACCTGGACCTCAAACATAAGTAATATTTTATCAGAGTACTTATGGTCCTTGTACCACTATGTTCTGACAGAACCTGCTGACAATGATATGCAGAGGTGTTAGTTTGTCTTCTGAGAATCTCAGTGCACCTTCACCCAGTCTTTTGCTTACTGCTCTTAAACTGACTCATGTGTCTTCCTGTCACCTTTCAGAATGAGGCTTCAACTGCAAAGGAGTTCGTTAAGATCATGGAGGCTGCAGAGAATGACTATCAGGTACATCATCTGAATTGGATGTCGTGTGTTCAGCGGTGTTGTAGTTCGATGGGGATTTTAACAGTCACTGTAGTTTTTATGCTACGATGATGGATACAGAGCTGAGTCATGCTGATGAGTGTGGATGTTGTATTTCAGAAAAAGCTCTTTCACAGACGAAACATTTTCACATTTATGTCACAACACCCAATTATTTAACAACCTTGAAATAATTACAGTTTATTTTTATTATGCTTTTCAAACAATAAAATCTGTTTCTGTTTCCATCTTTCTCTGTCTTTATTCTTCGTTATTCCTTGCAGACGGCCATCAATGAGAATTACCAGACCATGTCGGACACTACCTTCAAAGCCTTACGCCGCCAGCTTCCTGTGACGCGCACCAAGATCGACTGGAACAAGATTCTGAGCTACAAGATTGGCAAGGAGATGCAGAATGCTTAAAATGAAAAACAACAGAGAAGATAACAGAAACCAACCCCCACCCTCACCCACTCCCCTCCCAAACAATGTTGCATGACTGGATAGTTGTATCGTCTTTGTACAAAAATTAGAGAAATGGGGACAAAGAAAGGTTCGGTCTCACAACCAGATGTCACATCGGAGGTCTGCTTTCATTGATAATATGTTTTCATACAGATACAGTTAACCCCTCTGTATATTAAAATAATAGTGATAAAGATCATTGAATTTGGGAAAATACAACTCAAGGAAATACAAGACATAGGAAAGAGGGCGGACGCTTGTATGCAAAAACACCCTTAACAAATACAGCATCACGTGTGCAATATATAATGTGTCAGTGAGACCACGCCTTTTATTTGACCTGCTGAAAAATGGTTTGAATTTGCAATGATGGTGACACGAATAATTCTTGGGAGAGTTTTGTCTGCATTTAATTAAGAGCTCAGATATTATGGCTAAAAACGAAAGACTCCCTTCACATCACTGTTAATGTCCCATACAGTCATCAACAACTACAATGAGAAAAAGAAAAAAGAAAAACATGAAGTTCTTTGTGTTTACTGACTGGTATATTTGGCACAAGCAGTCACCACCGTCAGCCACTCAGTGTTCTTGTTCCCCCATTCTGGTACTTCCTCACAGTTTGTCCTGTATGTGAGATCTCAAGCTCGCATTGCTCCTGACTAAATTGCCTTTTTGACTTGACATTGTCTGAACTCTCACCCAGCGCAGGGGAGTTCTGTGACCACCTAACAAGCTGAATTAACAAAGTCATCAACCCGCTAAGTAATGTGCATAATGTCCAATTTACAATAAAATCAAAATGTATCACTTCCTCCTCCAGTGCTTATTTTTATTAAAAACAGAACCTGACTGTATTATATAACAAGGCACATTGTAATATATACCTGTATGAAACATCCTGTCTGTCAGTTTGGTGATTTATTTCCATGAGATTAATTGTAACTCAGTCACAATTATGTTGCATTAAATGACAAATTTTCTATTTATTGAGTCATTCATATTTTGTAATACATTTTTTATTGTGAAAGAAATTTAAAAATGTGAATCTAATTTGAGGTGTTATACAATGTTAGGGTTGCTTTCTAGGAATTATATGAATGCACTGACTTAAAGTACGGTAACGGATTCATTTTTTAGATATGACTACACAATCAATTCTACTACTTCTAGATGTACAGTCTTCTGTAGAGATATACAAATGTTGTTATACCACCTCTGATAACAGTTTAACTTGTTAGCTAATGGACGTGTCACTGCGGGTTGTATAGGGTGTATATGTATTAATTTTCTATAGAGTATAGCAGCTTATTATTCTTTTTAAACGTCTTTTATTTGGACTCATTCAGACTTGACATAAGTTACAGGTACATGAATGACAGCGACATCTTGAGACGGAGGAGCTAACTGGCGACGTTAGCTTGCCGGTAGCTAATTGGTAACGGTTAGCTAGCTAGCTAACGTTAGCCAGCCCCGTCCGCAGACACGTCTACACTCAGTCCGCAGTTTGCTGGAGACTAGACACATGTTAAACTGCTGGGGGAAGAAATGCCAGCTACGAATAAGGATTTGACCGGCGTTCACATGTACATACATTGAGGTAAGCTCACACTCACACACACACACATATAGCTTCAACAGTTCTCCCAACGCTTTTGCCCGCTTTTGTAAACTTTACATGTTTTGCAGACGTTAGCCAGCTCATGTTAGCAGTTAACTAGCTAGCAGGGTGAGTGGCTAACACTTAGCCAAGTTTAAATAGAAATCCTCACGCTCGGAAACGTGCGTGTCTAATGATAGATGCACATTAGAATCTCAGTAAGATGTTCCGAGCTGCCGCGTTATTAGTTTTCCATGTCAACCTCCATAAGTCCAGTAAGGAGAGCAGAGCTTATTGATTTCAATTGTCTTCATCATGACTTAATGTTTCGTCTGACTCCAGAGTTGACATTGTCATTCGCGTCCCAGTGGTATTACTTCATGCAGTGTGTGTCAGGTTTTCTTTGTTCTGCCTATCTGCGGACCCGGAGCGCTCACCTCTGCAGGGCATCCAGCGTCGGCTCCGTGGTATAGTCGGCGTTCTGTGTCTCCGTGCTCTCACAGCAGCCAGCGATGAGTCTCCTGTGACTGTGTGCCGAGCAACAGATGGAAGAATGTGCTCTCTCAGAAAGCCTGCCGGCTCAGGCTTAGAGAGGGCAGGAGGCACAAACAGGCTGGTTAAAGAGACTTGATGGTTGTGTGTGTGTGTGGCCACTTGAAGTTAATGTGAAGGGTTTCATGTGGCATTTGTGCTGCTGACTCTGGCATTGTCACTTCTTGCACAGAAAGGTTAATGTGCACCTCTGTTGTTTTTCACTTTGAACAGTTTGCTTAACTTATAGCATGCCACAATCCAATCCTAGAGTGGAATTATCTGCCACATAGGGTCAAACGTGTTGACTAAGTATAGTTTAGATGCGTCTTGATTCGATTCTTGTTTGGTCCACAAGTGTCCACGGGTAAGACACTGAAACTAAAGTCACTTCTATGTGAGTCACTTTGGATAAAACCATCTACCAAATGACTAAATGGAAATGTAGGAAGTTAAACCAGTATATGCAAACTTCAGATGTAGTGTTGGTAATAGAAGTATGATTTAAATGAAGCACTGGCTGATTTTGTTCTCAGTGTAGCACTGATAAGAAACAGGATGTCAAAAGTGTATAATGCATATTAGCAGGTAGAATGTTTTCTTGATGCCTCACCTCATCATGTACCTGGTGAGACAAAACACACATTACTTTTCACAGACAAATAAGCAATGTCAGTGCTGCTGAAACACCAGATGTTATACTTCTGAACCATGTGATGTGTATGAGGGACAGAAAAAAGATGCATTACTACACCTGAGGCATATTTGTGTAGTTGTCACATCATTATGGGAAGGTGTTTTCGACCTTGGCTATGAATACCTTTACCATGGTCTTATCAGATTTACAAGATATTAATGCAAAACTTCACTGTGTTGGATTTAGACAAAAGTCTCTTTTTCCCTGAATGATCTTTTTAAAACACACTAAAGTGAGAGTAATGTCTTACGTTGATAAGAAGGTTTCACTTCCTCTTCCTAATAACATCAGTAGATAACTGATGTTTCTTTTTAGTTCCCCTTTCATCATGAGACTGTTGATCTTCCAATTGCAGGATTCCCAGAACTACCGGACGTTTATTACACCAGCCACTTTGTCTCAACACAGCTCTTCTAATTTGAATGTTTTTTAGCGGTTTCTTACATTTCTTAGAAATTAGGAATATGTTTTCATCCTCCAGACAACTTGCCTGGCCTTGTTGCATCCATCCATCAGGTGGGAAAAGCAATACCTATACAGAATTACAGAATATAACATTATATAGAATTATGTATTAAACCCACTTGAGCAGCACTAGGCAAAGGTGGAGAGGATAAAACCTCCAGCAGAACCAGGCTCAGGGTGGACGGTTGTCTGCCTCTGTCGGTTAGAGTTTGAATAACTTACTGTAATTTGGAGGAGTTGTGACCTTGTGTCTATTTTCGGCCTGCTGGAACACAGGAGATTGTAATTCTTAGATAAAAAAGGCAACAAAATAAGTAAGAATTTCTGTAAATATAACAGATAAGGTCATAATCAAGATTTTCAGTACATCTTTACTTAGCTGTGGCTTTGTCAGTGTATATTAAGAGTTGCTATAGTAAGTGGGAAGGTGACTGGAGTGTCCCTTACTCAAAATGGATCATATCTTGTGGCTGCAGTGCTCCGCGGTGTATTCACACTGCTGTTAGTGGCTAAATTGGTACAGTTCTAAAAGCTTTCTTATGGGTTCTTTGGGTGTGTGTATCAGTGGTGACTCTAGAAAGGAAAAGCATCTCTGATTCTGATAAACTTATACTGAAACCCGTTCACAGTTGATGTTGGAGTACTTCTGCTAAATTTGATGTCATAGATTTTTGTTGAGGTAATTTTAGAAAAAACATAAATTATATCCCAACTAAACAGGTAAGAATGGAATAGTACTGTAGATGACTATATACTAGTAAAATAATGAGTCTAAATCTTAATGAATGAATGTAACGTGCTCAAAGGAAAAGTAAACATATGCAGTAGAGTAGTAGTAAACATAAGTAGAGTAACATATGATATATTACGTGTTTTCTTATGCTTTTGTGGCAAATGCTGGCAGCTTATAAGATTTAGACACATTCTGGGCATTTCCCCCAGGTGTAATATCCCCTGATAATTAATTTATGTATTGCAATAGAAATAAAATCACTTTGAAGACATTAAAGAGACTAATATTGTCAACCTGAGATGGAGTAGTGAAGCTTCTTTACTAAGAAGTAAGGAATAAATAAATAACTAACAAATAAGCCTGGGAAAGTATGTGCAGATTTCAGGGTGCAGTAAGAAAATAAACAAGTCCATCTATCACACTGAATTGAAACATCCTGAATTAGATGAATGATGTAATGTGCACATCCACCACAAAGCTAGATCAGACCGGTTAAGAACCTTTATTTAGAACCTGCGCACTGCTGTGGTAAGATGATCTCAGTCAGAAGTGTCTGCTCCATCTTTGACATGACTGACTGCCCTGAAGTCCACAATCAAAGTCTGTTCTTTGTGCACTTTGTGTCTGGATTCACTTAGCTGTACCCACTGAGATCATCTACATCAGAAGTCCTGGTTTATTCTTTAGGCTTTTGCACCTTGAAGCACCAAAAGTGGTAATTCAAGGCAAACACACCAAAGCCCTCACAGCTGGCTCTTTTAATATCTGACTCACTATGCCAGTGACGGCTCAAGCCAAGTGAGGGAAAGGTCACAACTGCTGTGTAGGCGCCCGGACTGCACAAAATGTCAAAGACGCTGCTAGTCAAGTACCGTACAGCCAGTTTCCAGTATAGATTTTCCCCAACTAAATCTATAGCAGTCATGAACAATGACATTTAAGGTATTTAAGGTAAGGTTTTAGATGTGCACTGTGCAAAAGGTGCTGTAGCTCAGTAAGAGTTCTATTATGTGATATTATCACCTGTCACCTGAATGTGTTGTGGTTTTAGTTAAATGGAACAGAGCAGCTAATTAGATTTGCATGCGCTGTTGAACACATCGATTGATCAAAGATGGCCACGGTGCTGTAAACAGGTGATTCACAATGTTTGTGTGCAGTAGATGTTGAGTAGTAGAGCAAAAGACCAGCCTCTTTGTCCGCAGTGCCTCTTAGATTTCACACTGTATATCCCCAGTAACATTTGTGATTGTGGAAGTTGCTTTCACCATTTACAAGTTATTACAGGACTTTTGGCATACATTATGAATAATTAAGAATACACATTTGTAGAAAGGTTTGCCACAATAGAACATAGGTGTTAGATAGTTGCTTCAGTAACTAAATGGAAACTAAGGCTCAGTTTGAAGACTCAGTAAACGGGTTGGCTAATTACCAGAAAGGATAATCAGACAAGACATTCTTTAAAACAACCACAGCTACAAACATGAATCAGGTGGTTATTTCCCTGTCTTCTGTTCCTCATCCCGGCTTTCGGCTTTGCATACAGAGACAGTTTGATAAATGACATGTACAGTAGCCTGTATTTAAATGGCCTTAAGGTACTTCAGATTTGACTGAATGAACATATTTGAATCTATTCAAACTATCTGTTAAAGTTAATAAGAATAACTATGAAGTCTGCCTGAAGCACTCATCAGGTATGTTCTTTCCAGCTGTTAATTAGAGTTAATTAGAGTTTAATACAGCACAACAGCTTTGCGTATTTGTCAGTGTGTAGGCACATTTTCTATGACTGGGACTATAGATGTTGGCCACACCACCTCAAGTTGTCTTTGAAAAAACCTAGATTCAAGAACACAATTCCTATGACAATTTATACTTCAGTCAGAGTCAAATGTGGAGCGTGAGCAAAGCATCAAAACCCTAACCGTGCAAGTGGAACTGGTTACTGGCAGGAGGAAAACCACTGGTTGGGTTGGACACTCCCAGAGTTGAATGGGTGCAAAGGCAGTCATTGCATTAATTAAATTTGGCGTGCCATTGAAGGCTGTGGCTCTCAGAGTTTGGAGATATGACGAAAGAAGAACAAGCTCTGAATGCGCTAGCGGTTAGAAACAACCCTGCTGCCATTATACTAGCTATAACTACCTGTGGGTAAACATAATAGTATATTCCTTAAACTAAACAAGTAGACAAATTGCAGAGATTATCCATCAGTACATTCACTTAAGATTTCAGTGTACTTCCACCTTAGATGGGTGCCACACGGAAGGGAATATGTGCTCAGCAAATATATCGTGAAGGAAGATTTATTTTTGCCCTGACTGAGCTTAGCTTGTCTGGACCTATTCAGATTAGTTTTACCATTCAAAGGAACTGCTGAAAGAGAAGTGACAGCCCACTCATCCAGTCTCTTATGATGTCTTTTTCCTCTGTGCATCACTTGACTGGGTTTGTGTCACTGAAACAATTTATTGCTTGTGCAGGGAACATACCCCATTGCAATTCTGTTGCTGTTTAAAGGTCAATTTTATACAGAAAATTAAATCTGCAGTTTTAGCTGTAATTAGCTGCAATGGTTTGATCCACTTTGGGGTTTTGGTTTTAGTAGTTGGAATAAAAATGTCTCAGTATCAGACTCCAATTCCTTTGATTTCATTGGTTGTGCACGCATCACTGGCTTAGTAATAGCAGCTCCGGGAGACAGAAGCACAGTTCCTCTTTTCATCCAGCTGGTGTCAGCAGTGACAGTCACAGCACTCCTGACCAGTTAGCTGAATGGTGCTCCTGTGTTTGGATTGTGACCCAGTGGAAGTAATCAAAGCCTTGTTGACCTTCCTTTGTGGTGGAGTCTGGGTCCCCTGAAAGGCAAAAAGAGGTGGTGATTGTCTGGTTATCAAAAGACTGCCGGTCTCTGCCGCTGTGGGCATGCCGGATGCTGTAGGCAAAATCTTTTTTTTTTTCGCACCAGCGGGCTTTGAGGGCTGTAAATTCATTCTCCTCATGTCAGGAAATGAGCATCAGTTACATGATAAATCTGACCACCGGCAAAAATTTGTTTAGCAGAAACATTAGTGGGAAAATAGCTGAAATGTTCCAATACTGTCTTGAGCTGGTTGAATGCTGAATTTCAGTGCTTTTCTGCTTCAGTGTTGTAACATCGGCATGTAGCTGATGGCACTCCAGTCCAACTATACAGCAAATTTAAGTATTGATTATTTTGGTTCTTCGCTTCTTCTTTTTTTCCCCACACCTCTACTCACCTCATCAACGATCTTCTGGCAGCATCATGTCTTCTGGCAGCATCATGTCTTGGCCTTCTCTAATAGACCGTCCCCCTCCTATTGCCTCCACCCCTTTTATCCTTTTGCTCGTTTCTTTTTTCCCCCTCTTGTTGTAGGTTGGCCACACTCCTCTCACGCTTATTTTCAGTTGCCTAGCAACCGGAAGGAGATGCTTTTTCGGGTTGGTACGTGATGGAAGCGGGGGCAGGGTGAGGTGTGCAGGAACAAATGGCTCACGAATACAGTTGCACTGAAGGAAGGTGATGGGGAACATGTTTCAAGTACAGCATTCATTGAATAATGGCATTGTTCCATTACTCAGTGTCTGACTCAATTAGCGCCCCCATTTACCTGCGATCCACTGGTCTTATGGTAATGGGTTTGCATCCTGATTATCAGTGTGGCAGAGAGCACAGGGCCTTTAGCCGTGGTGTGTAACCACTGGCCACGTGTGACCAAACTGTAACTGAAGAGAAAGAAAAGGCTGAAATTGACTGTTGACAAGTTGACAGTTTACTTTACCTTTCTTCAGTTTTTTTGCCATGATGCTCTATTTTTATGCTGTACCAGTTCATGACAGATCTCCCAAACACATCCTGTAAATGTACATTGCTGCAGGATGACGTGTGGTGGCTTTGCTGATCTACACCTCACAGTGCCGTGAAGGGGAAAAATGCTATCCTGCCAGATATCCAGTTAGTTAAGTTACTAAATTAGTTTAAATGAGAACAAAACTTGACTTGTGATGCTGTGTGGGTGCTTGTTCTAAATTCAGGTTTATGAATTAGATTAAGTAATCGGAGCATGGGTTGTTACATATGTTCCCTTAGTGAAGCATGAGATTTTTTTAGCAGAAACTGCATTGATGGGTAGTTCAGCGGCAGCACAAACATATTGCATATTCAGTGTATTTATCCAGTTGCTACTAATAAGAAACCAGCTGGGTGTTGAATTTTGCAAACCTTAAGGGGAAATGGCTCCTGCCTTGCTCAGCCTCTGTGATTATCAGAGCACAACCACATAACTTCTCCTCAGCTCTTGATCTCCATTCAGGTCATACTGACGCTGATTGGAGGCAGAAATTGTGACTGAGACAAGCCGATGACTGAATGTGATTACATATCTGAGAGTTCCACGCAGATCCCAGCTCACTTACTCCTCACCTCCCAATGGACTATTTGAGAAAGAGCCCCCTCGTGTAATTAACATTACCCGGGGAGATGTCTTTAAGGAATGAGGGCGTGTCTGTGCACTGCAAAGAACTTAGCAGAGTTGTGTTAGTCCTAAAATCTTGAATCTTTAAAACTGCCAGCTGGGTGAATACATTGAAATAGTTTTCATTTATCAGCCACTTTCCAGACGAATGTGACTGATACTAATAGACGCTACGATAATTAACTAATAATATTTGGAATATTCTGACTTTCCCCACTTATTGCTGCTCTGTGACATTAATTAACCCTGTCTTTATTTTCTTTTTGGTGCAAGAGAAGGTGGCGTTAGATCCTCTTTGGGGAAACCAAATGTTCTAAAAATATGGATCAGGTTTGATAATACTATATCAAGTCTGAATCTAGCTTTCACTCCAAATATTTAACAGAGGCATCATAATGCATTATAAAAACATTTAATTATTTCAAGATTCAGAAGCACAAATAACCTATGTTCCATAGTGTCCCTGAACGTCTCACTAGTGCTGCTCCTATGAGGATGTTTCCTCTCCACAGTAGGACTGCTCCTGCTCATGACAAGAACAGAAGAAAAATGTGTTTGAAAGCCCCAACCCCCCAAAAACAAGAACTTATAGAGAAAGTTGTTACGCCCGTACAAACAAAATAGAGAATCTGAATGAAAGATTGGATAAAGGATTAATCAAGTCTGGGTGTTTTAACAACTTTGAACTGTATGCAGAATGGAGCTGCCTGTTGACACCCGACTCGACTCGGACGGATGCCTAACATCGGTGTCTTCGTGAATCAACAGCTTTTTTTTTGTTCAAACATTGGTCACTTTTATGTCGATGTTTCTTCACCCGTGACCGTGACAGACAGACCATTGTTGATGCATCTTTTTTTTCCAAATTAATCTTACCTTACTGTTGTAAACTAAGCGGCCCGCCTGTGCATTTTCTTGTAGTTGTTTGTTCCACTGTTAATTAGAAATAGTCCCAAAGTCCCCGAATGTCTCCCTGACATTCTGACTGTTAATAAGGCCAGAGTAAGTTTTCTTTTTAGATAACAGCCCTTGTCCTATCAGTTAAAGTGACTGCATGCAGTTCAGACTTATGCTGTGCTGAAAGCGACATGTAAATGTTGCTGGGTCTGACCCAGTGAGCTTTACGTTGCTCATTCAGACATGAAGCTGGCACATTACTGTCAGATTAATGGAAAGGAGTGCATGTCTGAAAAGGGGCTTTCGATAGATGCTTCACTAAACACAACAGGACTTTTTTTTTACTCTCCACTTTCATTCAACCTCCTATTCCAGAAATATTCAGAAGTTTGAGCAGAAAAAAAATGCATTTAGATGACTTAAAGTGGAAACTTAAATGAAATGTGACATGACATTAAAAAATAAGAATTTGGCTTAGCACTACAACAAATATTGTTGTATATGTTTTACAGTGTAGCAGGAGTAAAAAAAGAGTCTGTTCTCTGTGCTTGAAGGACAAAGATGTGGTTAGAAGAGCAGGAGAATGTTACGACTCAAAAGAACACAGACCTCCCTCAGTACACGGTCCTCTATTCAGCAGCAGAGCTAATCCACATGCTAGCTTCACCCCATCTCTTTCGGTTACCAGGCTGTTAGACTGAATCACAACTGTACCCATTTGAGCCCAGTGTGCACCACTGCTGCATAGTCACTGGCTTATGCGAACACTTAACTACATTTAAAGGCCACATTTCCCAGTCTTCATTAAAGTGTGCATCAATAATGAGACTTATCACTTGCAGCAGATTCACTGAGAGAACAGGAGGAGGCCAAAAACGTGAACCATTTAGGGTCCTGAAAAGGATTCATATTGGCCTGAATATGGCAGTGAGGGGACTTGCTTTATAACACCTAATTTTCTTTCTGGAACTCACAGCTACCAATGCACACAGTTAAGGGAGAGTAAGAAGTGTAAGAAATAGTCGTTCCCTGTATGTGTATCCCACAGATAGAAACCAATTTAAAATACACCACAGTGGTGTTTTAGTAATTAATATCATGTTAAAATATAATGCAAAGCAAAGACTAGATGGGATTTAACTAAGATTCCATATTCTTTGGTACAGTAAGATGTGATCACGGCAGAGCATTTGTTTTCTGGCTCTTGGATGGCCAGCTGTGCGTGTGTGTGTTGTATTAACAGCAGGTAAACACACAGCAGCTCAAATGCTCTCCTTCATACTCGTTTTCAATTTGTGGAGCTGACAGACTGCAGCCCCCTGCCCCCCTCACAACTCCTTCCAGCGTGCGTGTGTGTGTCCCGTTGTATCTCTAGCGGTTGGCTTCTTTTTTTTTTTTTCTTTAGCTCCAGAGTAGACAAACCATTTTGATTGGCCTGCTTCCCACACTTTTTCTCCAGTGCCCCCTCAGCCCCAGCTGCCATCATCCTCCTCCCACTCTGTAGCTCTTTATCCATCCCCTCTTTTCTCCGTCCTGCACACTCACTCTCTTTCCTGTGCCTCCTCTCTCACGTCTTTTCTCACCTTCCTTTTTCCTTTCTTCTCCTCTATTCTGCCTCTTCTTCTCTGTTGCACCTCTTTGTCCATCTGTTTTTTCCCTCCCTCCTACCATCTCTTTTTCTCTGTCCTTCTGTCTAGCAGCCGTAGTCAGTCTTCATACAGCTCTCTCTCCCCCTCCATCCTGACGTCACTCTCTGTTTGCATAGCTATTGTCTTACAGCAGCCGCAGCAGCAGCGGCTCCTCACCAGACTTTTAGTTTTTCACTCCCCCCTCTCTTCTCTTCTCCTCTCCCTGGGAAATCCTCTCCCTCTCTCTCCCCCTCTCTTCTCTTTCTCTCTTCAGTAAATCCTAAAGTGGAATGAGAAGCAGGAGGGTGACGGGGAGGAGAGGATGAGAAGGAGGATATAGGCTGCAAATAGAGGAGAGATGCGATAGCTAGCCACAATCCCATCGCCTATGTCTGGATTTTACCACAATTTGCATGTAAAGGATTTCTGCTTGCCTTTAATTTCTATTTATGCATTTATTGATCTAATCATCCACAAGACTGCTTTTTTTTTTTGCAGTCAGAGTAACTGAGCGCGTGTTAGGGCAGCGACAGATCGGCGAGCTGGGGCATCTAGCCGTCTGGTAGGCAGCGACGGCCGGCTGGCTGCATTGTGTTGCTTTGATGACCCCCGCTGTGTAGCTGCCTGCTCATCAACCTCCCCTCTCTCTCTCTCTTTCTCACACACTCTCTCATTTACCCTCCCCTTTCTCTCTCCTCTCTTCCTCCTTCTCCTCCTCTCTCTCCATCACAGCTCCCGGCCCAGCCATGTTCGGCACAGAGTCCTCATGTAAGTACCACCACCATCCTCCCGTCTCCTCTGCATTTGTCCATGTTTATGTTGTCTTTTTTATCTATGTATTTGTTTTATCTGCGGGAGAGAAGGAAAAGGAAATGGCTAGATTTTCCCTGCTCCTGCATCCCTCTTGTCCTCTCATCTCTCCTTCCTGTTTTGCCTCCATGGTTGCTGGTGGCAGGTTGCATGGGGAGAAATCTGGGATCTACCATTTTAGCACAGAGGGTCGGCACTACAAGCTAGCTATTCACGCAGAGCTTACTGCTTGCCTTGCATTCTCTCACTCTCAGCCTTACCGTGTGTCTGTGTGAGTGTGTGTGTATCATCTTCTCTCTGTATGTATTTTCACTCGTCTCGATTGCAATGGCGTGCTGGCCGAGTGCTGTTTAAGTGTGTTTCTGTGCATGTTTGTGGGTGTGAGTGAGCATGTCAGAAGATGGATGCTTTAGCTAGGGTTGCATGGTTTCCAGAAGCATCATCCTACTGTGACTTCACTCTCGGGCTCAGTCACATTGCTGTAAGGTGTAAGTGTAGCATATCCAGCGACAGATGCTGCCAAAGCTAACCTAGGCACGCCGATGTATGTGTGCACGTGTGTGTTTTTCAGCAGTGTGCACTTCCCTAAAGTCCCTCAGAAGAGTCATAGTGTTGATCTATAGGTGAGCCGGTGTCTATAGTCGAACCCATTTCTACCAATCTACCACACCCTCCTAAGAAATCCTTTCACTTTGATCAATACTGTGATGCCTCCAGTCCACTACCTGCTGATGCTTCAGGGAAGTCAGATTTAATTGATACTGTCAGGGCTGCGCAGTGAGAGCCAAAAGTAACTTGTTTTTTGGACGTCAGATCATGAGCGGGACAGGCTGTGGTGCGTTAGCATCCTGCCTGTTACCGTGATGGAGAGCTGTCATGCAACACTTTCCTGCCAAGGAGTTGAGTGTAATTTGTGCTTATGAAATGTGAAGCTGAGTGGATAGCACCGTGGAGGTTTTTTTTTTGGAAGTGCCGCTTGGCGATTACAGATTACATTTCATTTTACCAATGCCTGACTGAGGTTGTCCTTGTGGGTTGGGATTCTGAAATTTGAGGTCATTTGAGGGTCACACTTGATGCTTCAGTTTGAGTCCGTTTGACAGCACAGTGTCCTCAGCTGTGTCAACTTGCTGGGTTTTTTTTCCGCTTTTAGAAGATGATGGACATATTTAGAGATCACTGAATGCGTTTTAATGAAACTATTTGATGATTTTTACAGTTGTAAGGAGCATGTTAAGTTACAAGACTAACATTTATGGATTAATCAAAGTATAGGCAAGTAAGTAACAGACATGTGGCTGGCTGAGCAAATTCCTTCTCATTTTTATAGTTTTTTTTTAAGATTGCTTAAATGTCTAAAACATTAGTTTTAGCCGAATTTTGTTACTCAACAGAATAAGATGTTGAATAAAGAAGAAGACAAAACTTAAACGATGACATTAAGAAGTTCTCACTCTACATGAACATTAATTCTGTTAAGTGCTCAAAGAGATGTTTTCTCTGCAAAGTCAGTAATGAAGAGAATTATTAGCACCCTTTTCACATCTCAGAGTATTTTCTCAGAGATATGAAAATTATGTACAGGATGTGTAATTGTTAATAGATACATAATTTTAGAAACACTGATGTAGCATGTGACCTTTTTTATTTGGCAGTTTGTAGCTTGTAGCACACCACACTGCTGTCCCTTGTTGCTGATTTGTTATTTTGTCATGTGTGCAGAAAATCATAACTGTGCAGTATTTAATAGAACGGTAGACGGTAGCGGTTCTGGACCAAGGTCACAGTGACTACACTACATGGACTGCAGAGAAGATTAGTGATCATGAGCGTATGAGTAACATTTCACAGCATCTGTGCGTAAGTGCTCAGCATTTGCTGAAACACTCAGAGGTATGTAAGTAGAAGCCCTTTCATAGGCTATTTAATTGGAATTGCTTTGCTAGGAAACAGCTTGCGTCCACTTTATTTCCAAGCAGCAGCCGCTGCAACAGGAAATTAACTCAGACACATTTAGAAAGTTTTAGGTTGATACAGTAAAATTGGGGTAGTATAGTTGAAGCTCGTTCTTCCAAGCATGTTATGCTGTTTCTAATACGGCCTTCCTGCTTACCTTATCATTATCATTATTATAACAGTATTTTTTCCACTACAGCGGTTACATTCATGGTATTTTACTGTTTTCGGTTAAGTCATACTGGTTATCTAGACACTTGCCTGAGCTGAGGCTACTGTAAATCTTGTCTAGTCTCCACAGCAGACGTTTTCACTGAGGATAGCACTGGATCTGTCTCACAGGGGAGCCATATTTATATATTTAATGAAGCTAAAGCTGGTCTCAAGTACATCCAGATCAACTGCAACAAAAACCTTTCTGCTCAGCTTCACTCTGCATCACACTAGCTCATCGATTCATGTAACCAGCTAATCTATAAAGGTTTTTATGTATTTGCTTCTGTCATAGTTTTTTCAGGCCACAACCACATTCATTTTTAGACATTACTATAATTACTATAATAACAGTCCATTGACAAACTGTCAATGAAAAAATAGCTCTGTCACCCTCTGTGCTGCGTTTGACGTTGCCACTTCAGGTTTGGTGCCGAATTGATTTCTGGCACCCAACGGGGCCAACTCTCCCCCCCCACCCGTTTCTCATAATGGCAGATGATGGAGGTAGTCTGAAGCCAGGAAAATCGCTTACATGTTTATGCTCTTCAGTACAGTGGACAAGAAAACAATATTAGTCACCCTGACATGCTGTATCTACTCATTATCCACTACCTTTGTTTGCCATTTGCACACAGTGTATGGTCACTTTAAAACAATAGAACGGGTGTTAAGGATTATGTGGGACTATTACTGTAGAATGTAGAAACCGTGGCAGGGGTTTTATGGATGCCAGAATAGCACAAACTGTACCTTTTTGTATTTTGTATTGACCCTTAATGACTTAAAGTCAAGCTCTCATTTTCCAAAAGAAACTTTTGGAAGTGATGTCTTTCTGTGTTTTATTAAGTGTTAGAATTTAAAGAGCAGTTCTTTCCTTCAGCCTTCAGCAGCCAGCGCCACTTACAGATGCAGCTTACTGACCCCAGTATGAGCAGAAACATCATCCACCTCACACTCTTCAGGGTAAATGCAATTACCTTGTCGCACAGATGGCCTCAGATGGTCTCGCTTTCTTTCCTTTAGCCTGAGTGTTAGAAAGTTGTGAGGAAGAGTCTGATGATTCAGTGACTTTACAATGCGTTTACAGTTAATCAAAATGGAGGTCACTACATGCATTTTCCTGGGTGGTATAACACTTTATTTCTGCCTGTAGGGGCATTGATTTTTCATTTTTGAAATCATTTAAACTTTATCATTAGCACACAATGACAAGTGACAGAAAGTGAGGGAGAGTGAATAACTTATCACAAAAAAACTTCAGGATGGATTCAAACCAGTGACTTGTAGCTGAATTAAATGCACCTCAGCTGGTTCAATCAGTACTGCAGCTTCAGGGCTATTGACTGTGTGATATCAAATTGTCTTAAAGCAACACAGATCTATGAGTAAGAACAATGATGGTGGGGTGTAGTAAAGTAAGCAGAGTAGTTATAGTGCTATCTCTTCATTTGTAGGTGAAGCATCCTAGTGTTTAGAACAGTTAGTTGATGAATGTTGGACTTTTATCATACTGCTAAAAAAACCTTCGTCAGTCAACATTGAGACACTGACAGGTGAAGTGAAGAACATTGATTATCTTGTTACAATGGCACCTGTCAGGAGGTGGGATAGATTAGGCAGCAAGTGAACAGTCAATTCTTGACGTGTGATGTGTCGGAAGCAGGAAACATGGTGAGGTGTGGGGATCTTAGTGACATTAAAGGTGCAGTGCGTAAGATTTAGAGGGATCTATAAGCAGAAACGGAGTTAAATGATTCTACAGCAAAGAACAAAGAGAGAATTTTACATTTTCACAGTAAGGTACCAGCTTAAATATGGTGATGTTATATCATTAGCCATTCAAAAATGGCTCATGGCTTCTTTTTTCAGAGGGGCAGGGTTTACTGGGTTTATCTGCAACATAAATCACTAAGATTATGAGATGATGAGGTTAACATTTGTATCAGATTCAGACTTTGACGTCCCACAAGTCTAATTAATTTTCTCAATTGTGGACTCGGTTCAGCAGCACTGAATTACTCGTGTTTCCAGATCTATGTCAGTGATCTGCATTGTAAACATTACGAGCATCCAGTCTCAGATGTGTGTGTCTGTTTGGCCATGGCACACCCGCACGAGCAGCGCAGAGCAGAAAGGTCACGGCAGGTCAGACAGGAGGATGAAGCGTGTGCTTCAGCTGCATTCAAAACAAAACCCTTCCCACGGTGTTGTGTGGCCATGTTAATTCATGTTTTAGATGATAACTGCTGTAACAATCAGGAAATAAAGTTTCATTTCTCAGATTCACTGGTTTGTTCTCTCTCTCAGATTCACTGGTTTGTTCTCTCTCTCAGATTCACTGGTTTGTTCTCTCTCTCTCTCTCTCTCTCTCTCTCTCTCTCTCTCTCTCTCTCCCATTGTTCGGGGAGGAATAGCCATAGAATCGTGTGTTTATAGACAGCAACATACAAATCTTACTGCTTCTGCCTAGTTAAGAACCTAACTTAACAATGTGAAGGGCTGTGGAGTCGTTTTAGGACAAGCAGTAACATCTGGGCACAACAATTAAAAGAATGACTCTCGAAAAGGAAGTTTGTACCAAAGAGCGGATCGTACATGGCACTTGATGGGCTGGGACTGTAGGCTCTCTCACTTTTGGAAAGTGAGGAGTAGGGTGTGAGGATACTTAGATGGCTGCAATCTGCAGCCTTGATGCTCTATGCTACTACATCTGCACACATTGCTCAGATGTCACCAGGTATACCGGTCGCACATATTGTTGAAAGATTTAATGCTGGCCATGATTGACCCTTGCTGAACCGTCCACCGCTAAAAGTACACACAATGGGCATCTGAGTGTCAGAACTGGACCATGCAGCATGAGCCTGAGCTTCCCAGCTTTCTGTCGTGTGTGAAATACGTGTCCAATAAGAACAGAACATGTAAATTACTTGGTGAAGTGAACACAACCTTTCCGAACTACAGATTCACATGTGTGAGTGCATTATTTAGGTCATGTTGGTCGTAAGTTCTAGTGATTTGGCTTCTGGAGGAGTACTTCAGTACGATCTGTACATGCACTGAAAGTCAATATTAAATGCTGGTCAGTGTAAGCTAGGCTGTCTTCCTGGCTGCTGGAAAAGTATGATTCAGGTTTAGTGTCTGACAAGAGTTTATAAAGTCAGCCTGAACCATACTAATTTACTCAGATGTGCCACTGCCACAAAACATCATAGTTTTGGGGCATTTTTGCCTTTTGACCAACAGTAGAGAAATAACAGAAGTTTACAGCGAGGTGAGATGACATGGCTATATTAAAGTTCCTTGATGATGCAGGGAAACTTTGTGGGCTTTCCGTCCTGCAGTAAGTGTCATCATTTCACTCTCCTGCAAAAGGTACAGATGTACCAACCACATGTGTCTTCCAGTCCAGTTCCCAACATTAAAAAAAATCTGGCGTCAGCAGGATTATATCAGTTACATCATTACATGTGAGTAAATGTAGAGTTCAGAGCCAGAATAATCAATAATATCCACTGCTACATGTTTGATACGACAGAAATCCAAAACCACTGTGGATTTTTATAGTGTATTGGGTGAAGGATGTTGGCTTCATATATTGATATCGCCGGATATCTGACAAGTACACTTGCTGAAGAAGCAGCTATTTCTGTGTAGGATTAATGTTGATTGCCAGCAGTATGCCTGCTGGAAATGATGAGCTCAGGGAAAGGCAATTGGCAAATGGAGCCATGTTTTGATTGTGGGAAGCTTGCTAGAGGCCATACTGAAGTCATATCAGTCCGACCTTTTATAAGTGCTATTTCATCAGTGGCCATTATGTTTTTTTTTTAAGCTAGATATATTTTGCCTATTGCCTGACAAGATCACATTATCCTTTAGAGCAGTGATAAGCCACTAGTGGGCTTTGAATTCGCTTGCTGAGGAAGCTCCAGGTTGTGTGTTGTTTGGTTGGTGCCCAAGAGCAGAATAAGGTGCTTACTGAAAACGGCCATTTGATCATACTCAAACTGCACTCTGATGGCAACCAGCTGTCTCTGTTGCTGTGGTAACCCTCGTAAGAACGGCAAAACGCCAGAGTGATCGGGTTTCTGTGGTAACTGCTGACTTCTGCTATTTTTGTCTCCAGAGCTCATATAGTGGCTAGAAGTTAAACGAGCCAAAAAGGAGGCTTATTTTTGATAAAAGGCTCTTTGTAAGGACTTTATTTCATATCCAATGAAAGAGGCACTAATGCATTCTCATGGATCATGACCTCTGACCCTAAATCTTCTCCCAGTAGGTGCATTTCATCCTACACGCTGTTATGCATACTGAATCTGTAATTTAAAAAAGAAAACTGAAGTCTGGTTGTGAAGCACTGGGAATGGTTTCCATTGTGATAGGAAACATCCTTGTTAAAGACTCTCAGAGTCTTGAAGAAGGTTTCGCTTAAGCACAATTTTGTCTATTTGTTAATCTGGAGTTACCCAAGGTGTGGCTGCTGTAATGCTTTTTTTTTTAAAGGTACTTAAATTGTATCCTAAACTATTACAGATTTGGAAGAGATTACACAGGTAACTACAATTATGCTACAGAAAGCAAGTGTATTAATTAAAAGAAAGTTGAGTTAGCAGGACTTGAGATATCCAGCTCCTTTGTGAGTCAGACTGAGGAGCCTGTTTGTCCTTTTCTGTCAGAAGAGCTGCGTGACTCACGCTGTTCTGCATCTGTGGAGCTGGCAGTCAAATAAGTAATTAACAACAATGTTTATCTACTGCCTTATCACTGGATTATTTCTGCCAAAAGGCCTTTTCTTTAATCACCAGTGTTTGACACTGTAGGAACATTGGAGCAACAAACTCTGCAGCCCTTTTCAGGTCTGTTTTTTCTTGACTTCACTTGTTTGAAAAATGTTCCTGTTGCGTTTATCATTTGCTGTTTAGTCTTGCAGGAATGCTAAAACTCATGGTGCTCAGACAAAGTTTCAACTACTTAACAGAAAAATCTGGAAACGTAAAGTAAAGTCAATTTACTGGCTTTTAAAATCTCCATATATGGACCTAAGGCTGGATGTGAAACTATTCAGCAGACAGAACCAGCTCCCAGGCCATTAGCCGCTGCCATCCATAACCTCAGTGGTCCACTGTGCCAACAGTAACACAGTTCAGACACTTGGGTTTTAATGATCATAGGCTTGGCCAGGGCCAGAGGAGGTGAGATCACTCTGTTCCTCCTGAATTCAATATCAGCATGCTTCCCCCACTTACTGTGGTTGTTGCTGAATGTCTTTGAGAGCACCAAAGTATTTTTTTTATGTAGCTGAACATGTGAAGCGATTCTGTGATTTCACTGAGGTTGACTCAAAACATAGTAAGCAAGAGGCCTGACAGTATTGATCTAAAGATCAGAGAACTCAGTGCAGCTAACTACAGTACATACAAACAGACTGCAGAGGACTTGTGTCATAGTTAGCTGGATTAGTTGGACACTTGGCTGTGAGGCTGTGTATGAGAACCTCCCTGCTCTCCGTGTGCTCCCTCAGCCGTAATCATTACATGTGCTCGGGCTCCTGATGGGTAACTTGCAGAGAGAGATTGAATGCGATTAATGCTCAGGGCTGCACGTATGGACAGAGTATTATTTGGCTGAGACGGGCGTCTCTGCTTGGACAGTATTTAACAGTGGATTTTGGAGGCAGGCCACAGTGGAGTTACAACAAAACGATGGCTTGCGATTTGAAAACCTCTCTGACAGAACAAAGAAGGTGTCTGTTCTGCGATTGTGTTCAAATTATAGGTCTGCTATAAAGGAGGAATAAATTACCGAGACAGTAATTTGACAGTATTTACTGTTGTTTTTCAGTTTGTCACCATGTTGGTGTTTTCACTGTCCAAGCACCAGCGCTCAGCTGTTAACGCAGCAGCTGTTTGAATGCCTGTGTAATTTTGAGTAGCTGTAAGTGGTAAACACCTGGATTTAAACATGCTTTGGTAATCTCACATTCAGCAACACAGTTAATGATCTGTTTCGCTATTATTTAGCATTTCTGCTGAAAAATAATTTTATACTATCCTTCCTGATTTCTGATTTTAGCAGAGGTTCAAATTCCCCCTTCAGTCCTAGTTAATTCTGTTGTTAGAAGAGAAGTACATCACAAGGCTGTTGGTGAAAACTGCTCGCACGATAATTCTTCTTGGTGGATCTTCAAGGAAGTGCAGTGATAATTGAATCGGTTCAGTGGGATCTCATAGAGCAAATCACCACATTCGTCATCATCATGTCCAAACGGTAACATGGAACGGCGGCTAACCTTGTCAGCCATTTAATTTCACTGGGCTCTTTTCCATCCTCCTCCTGCAGCATCTCAGCAAGCCAAAGAAAGAAATATGGAAAGAAAGAAAGCGCCTTGATATAATCAACAGATCAAGTGGGGAAATTGTGTGTCCGGCGTGAGCACCCTGGCCTTGCAACTGCTGCTGACGGGCTCCAGAGCAAGGCACTTAACCCCAGTTACTCAGCTGGAGCTCGTCATTGGTCATCTGGAAGGCTAGAGTGATACGGGACTGATGCGAGGAGGAAATGTGAACTGAATGAAGGAGCCGTCTCTGGATAAATACAAATATTTCCATTGTAATAATCACAGAAGTGAAGGACTGAGCTTTTCCGTGTGTACATCAGCACCGTGCAGTCTCCATTCTCCTGTAAGGTCATTCAGGGGTTGTCATGGTTACCTCTGCAGGAGGAAGCTAAGGAGCACCCTGCCCCCACCCTCCTTCATTAAAATCCATGTTATTGATTGGCTGGACTGGAATCTACAGACCCCCCTCCAATCCCCATACTTATTCTACTGGGTTACTAGAGTGAGCGCAGGACAGAGCTGGCGTACAATTGTGTTGGCCTGCTGTCACTCACGCACGGCAACCAATCATGGAAAACAAACCATACCGGGGGCCCCTGCAAGTACATGTGGTCTAGGAAAGACTGCTAGCTGCTGCTTAGATTGCTGTATGGATGTGGCGAGACGCTGCTATCTGGTGGGAGAGAGAAGAGAATCTCACTTTCACTGTGTCTTTGCCAAAGATCTTTTTATTTAGGGCTCGTTAGTGTGTCTGTGGCTCTAGTGGATGTTACAGTGGAATGGAGGGTAAGTAATGTGGTGCTGCTTCATTTGGTGTGCTGCTGTGTGTAGTCAGGACCTGTACCGTAGCAGTGTTTCTGATCTTGTCCCTTGCAAATGGCCTTTGTATTGTGTACAGCAGGTGGCCCTGTACATTTTGAATTGATATTCATGAAGTGGACGCTTTGCTCAGCGCGTGGGCGAAGGCCTGCTGGCTCCGTGTGTGTGTGTGTGTGTGTTGCCTTTTTATGTCTTCGTTGTATATCTGTGTTTGTCTGAGGGATACACTAGCTGTAGCTCATATGTGTGTTTACACAGTGACGTGTTGAGTCTTTTTCTTTATTTATTGTTGATGCTCCGTGTGTTTGTTTTGCGTTGTTTACTCTGTGGTTATGGAATAATTCAAAATAAAAGGTTGTTTGACAGATTGTGTCAGCCTCTCGCACATCTTCCTTTTTTTGTGTAACTGCCTTTTTTCCGTCAGCAAGCGAGTAAAGCAGAGAAAATTAATAAATGAATTCCTCTCCCTCCCTTCTGTCCCCTGTTCTTCCAGTAGCTTTATTGACATACAGTGAAAATAAAGCTGAAGCATTCAGCAAAGCAAATTATGCATTGAATTAATTCAGAGTGCGTCACGACTGGAAAGATAAACACAATTCATACAAAGTGAAGAGAGCAAACATTGGAGAGCACAGACACAAAACTAAACCAACACATCGATAATATAAATAGAAGACGTTCTCTTCTTACTCGTAGCCAACAAAGACGTTACAGGTATTACTGTTTCTGATCACACTGACAAGATAATCATTTCAGAGCATTTCTACAAATTCACGATATTGTCTGTATTCTCTCTCTTGTAGAGAATCAAAGACAATGTGAGACCAACATACTCTTCTCTTTTCTGGCAGCCAGTTTTTAACATTTTTTTTGGTCACACTGTTTAACTGCCAAGTCTTCATTTAGATAAGACTATCTTGGCTTTTGTGTACTTGAATGCTTTGTCAGAAGAACAGTTAAAACGGAAATTAAAGATTAGGTATGAGATCTAATTTTGTCGTTCTCTATCAAGTGTGCATGTTGTAATATCTGTGCAGAGCGAATATATTTATTGGATGTTTCTCACTTTGTGTTGTGAAGCAATTTCTATATTAATACGTTGGTAGCTAGATTAGTGCAGCTGTTGTCAAATAGATTTTCTGGTCTACTTGGCCGATGTTTTGCTGGTTCTCCTTATATATTTTTGTTTTTGGTGTTTCTGTTCAAAAGTGGGGAAAAGTAGCAGCTCGTATACCTCTACTGACAGCTCGTCCTTCGTCTCTCGCTGTTCTTGGTTGACACTGTCTTTTTGTATTTCTTTCTAATGTTGAGAGTAGAGCTGAGTTGTATGAATTTAGCAGCGTTGTTGTGGTGCTTGTGCTACATATGCATGTTATATATATATGCACTCGCAGATCCATGGGTACCTTTCAAACCCACATATTGGCACAGATGTACAGACAAACGCGCAGTGACACCATATACCAGTGTCCTTACACTCAGAGAGACTCGCTCACCAGCCACTGCTGCTGTGACAGATGCTGGCTGCGGTCTGTGTCGCTGAAGGTCAGCAGAGGTAGTTGGATCCATCAGTCTGGGACAGCCACATGAGCCATGCTATGAGGTGCTACCTAATTGGCCCTGCCAAAAAACATTTCAGGCACGCGGAGCCAAAACAGAGTGACTTACAGGTTAGGATGCAGGCGGCCTGCAGGAGCCCCCTGCTTTGTCTGGTGTTAGTCACATGTTGGTTTTTGTGATGATGTTTGACATTCATGTAGCTCCTTAAGCAGTGCTGCCTTGTGAGGACCCTGTGACATGAAAAGTTGCTCTTCTGAAACTTGAAGGTTGCAGACTAATATCCTATGAACCTATGTGTACTGAAAATAATACATCACTTTTTAAGAAGAGGAAGTATTTGGCCACTGGAGTAAATGAACAGTGAGGCAAAATGAGGAACAGGACAAGAAGATCGTCATGCTCGAAGGACGAGTGTCAGATCTGGAACAATATTCAAGAATATCAGATGTGATAGTG
>JAUYWH010000024.1:21503685-21551147 GCA_034779795.1 Ctenopoma multispine
TCTGCCTACTCCTTTTCAAACACAATAATTAAATGATAATATGTAATTATGATGAATGCAAATGTTTGAAATAAAAACAAAAACAAAAAAACAGTGATGTCCTTAATACACTGTTGTGTAGCTTTGACTTTATGTTTTCTAGTCTCGTTTTGCCTCTATTCCAGCACATTGGATTTAAATTACAACAGTCACTGTTAAAGGTTAAAGGTGTTTCACTGTGTTAAAGTCCAATATATATGAACAGTGCAGTCTCACAAATTCAGACGAATGCATCAGGACATTCATCCTAAACTTAGTTTTATTTTAGAGTGAAAGCAAAAATTCTCCAAAATGAGCAAGAAGTGAAAGTCACTGCAGCACAAGGCTGTCGAAGGCTGAAAGAAACCATCTGCATCTCTGTAAACAAATGTTCACAGTCCAGGTTTACTGCCTGTGTAAACCTCTATATCAAATTAAATCTGAAAGTCAACACTTACATTTATTGTTTCAGTTTCAGTGCGCTGGAGTACAAAGCTAACAGAATGTGTCTCTGTGTCCGGTTGTTCAGATGTTAAGATTCTCTATTCAGCACAGTTCTGTTCAAACAACAGCTTGGACTCAGCTGGACATAAATGTTTAAAGGCTGTATGTCTATTATACGTACGGAAATCTATTGTCTGTCTGTCCTCTAAACGATGTAGGTGTGTGTGTGTGTGACTGTGCATTTATGAGTGTGATTATATGTTTGAATGTCTGCATGTTTACATGTGTACCAGTGTATTTTAACATTCCAGTCAGGCCAGCAGTCTGCAGACTGTCCCCTCCTCGGTAAAGGTCACATCTCCTGGTGTCTCTGGTGACATTTAGTCTGTCTTTCAGAAATCGTCTCTTCATTTCATTAGGTTTCCCTCACAGTGTGCTCTCTGGCTTCTTCTGGGGCATAAAATGCATGTTATGATTTGATCCAAGGATTCTATACTGTAATTAAAACACACAAGGAAGAAAGAATGACTTCTCTCAGCGGGGCCTGATTCCAGGACGTCCACTTCTATTTGGAGCTGTTTTCAAATTATGCTGAGTTTCTTGTCCAAAGACAGATGACGCAGGGCTGCAAGTAACCATTCCTCACTTGATAAGTTCATTGTTTAATCACCAAATCTGTAAAACGTCCCCAACTGTTGAAAAACGTCCATCCCATTTTCCCAGTTGTTCATTACTAACATCAACAGTTTGATCACTAGTATAAAGCTTTAAATCTTTTGGGAATTAATTCCCTCCAATATCATTACATGTGAGTGGACCGTATGTTAATTATAGCTTAATTTATTTGAAGATGGGCCATTGTGAGCCAGACAGCAGCATCCTCTCATCAGTGCCTGCTGACAGCAGCTGTTCGGCCTGTTTGACCACAGGCCAATTCTTTTCTAGTACGATGAGAGCCTCCACTTCACAGCAATGAATAGCCGTCCAGCTGCACTTAGTTTATGCACGTGTGTGTGTTAGTGTGTGTCAGTCTCTATGCGTATGAGACCGGGGTTCATCTAAGTGGGGGTCTTTGTCCCACCCTCCCCTTATCCTCAATGTTGTTCCTAAGAAATTAACATGACAACCCAGCTCCTCCACCGAAACGCAGCAGTCTAGAGTTTGCAGAATCTATTAACTTATGGCTAAATGTAAGAGGAGGGAGTCAGATGATGGCACAGGTTCCCGGACATCAGTGGAATATCCAACTTAGGAGCCTCTGGCCTGAGCATTTGTTTAAGGCACAGTTAATTTTCCTAAACAGATCATTATTTAGATGCTGTCCATGTCATATGATCTTAATCACTTACAGCTGCTTTTCTTTTTCGGGCAATCACGGGAGGCACTCCAGATTCAAAATCCATCAAAGATAATTGAAAGTCTGTTGTTATATCTTCAAAGAAAAGCAGTTGGTAAATCGTGAAGGGAAAGGTCACAGAACAGAAAAGCTCAGCAGTCGCTTTTGTAGTGATTGTGTTTTTCAAAGATGTGTTTGTGGAATTGAAAACAGATTAAAAACAGATGGTGAAGGAGGGCTCCCTGACATCGTTTTGTTGCTTCAGAATATGAAGCTAACTTACAAACAGCAGTGCAAGAATCTCCAAATAATCTCTTACATTCGCTATAGAAATATGTTTCCACTGTGGCCAAAGCGTGTGATAATTGTAGTGGTTGTCTGGTCTTTGAGGGGAACTCCAGCCGCTGTACGGCTTGATTGATACAGAACATTAACTCTGAGTTGTAATTTTCCAGTTGATAGGATCTGATATATCTGACACTGGGAAATAAATTGTGTAGAAACCTGACGTCACTGTCGAGGGAGTGAAGGGCAACGAGTGCTGGCATTTGGGATGTGAGGCTTTTGGTTTGTTCAACATACTGTATATTACTGTACTTATATCATATTGAATAACATGCTATTATCTCCTTAGTGGCCCCAAGTTCAGACGCTGTAATTACTGATAACCAGGGAAAGCAGGAAAGCAGATCTGTGGTTAAAGCCTCCCCTGGTCCCCTGGTGATGTGTAATTTTACGTCTGAGCACCAGGGCTCTCTGGGAAATGCCAAACACTGCATGTGGATGACGTTTAATTTTTTTCCCCTTAAGTCTTTTTGATGTTTTCCTCGTAGTCTTCTCTGTAGACGTGTCCCAGTTTTGCGTGAACATCCAACATTTGATTCTGCAAATATCTTGTCTAAAGTATTCTCCTTTGGTGCAGACGAGAGATTTAGTATCTGAACTTGAGCTCTAAACTATCTGTCTTTCTTCTTTTTGTTTCTCTTTCTTCCAGTAAGCATGTTTCTCAACACCCTGACACCCAAGTTTTACGTGGCTCTGACGGGCACTTCCTCCCTCATATCAGGACTTATATTGGTAAGATCTTTACCTGATTATATTGAAGCTATGTTTGAAGTAATTTGTGTTTTGTGGTTTAGTGCATTGTACACAAAGGCATCAAGTGTGACTCTTGGCTACTTATTGCATTGCATGTTGTTCTGCTCGTACACACGAGGGATTGTGCGCTCTTACTTGACATTTTCATTCATAGTATTAAAAAGACTAAACTATTTGTCAGAGCTGGCTCCCTGGGTGACTTTACAAGCCCTGGATGTAATTTGTAAGGACTATAATTACAGATTCAGAGGCCACAAGGAGGTGAACAGAGAGGAAATCCATACTCATTTGGTCCTTCATGAGATGAGCTGCAGCCTCTGGCAGTGTCACTGTATACCCTCCTGGCTTATCACACACACTTTCAAAGTTTCTTTGTGTGGGCTGTGGATAAAGAGCTCTTCATCTCTGTGCATTAAACTCTCCACTTGTTTGATTGTATCACCTAACTGGTGACTTGTTCCAAGTTGTTGACCTCCATGCTGAGCTGCGCCTGAGCAAGGCACTTTTTTTTTCTCTGCTCCAAAGAAGATGTTGGGTGTGCTGCTGTTCTGGGATGTGGCTGTGTTGCAGCTAGAAATAGAATAATGATAAAATGACAGAAACCATCGATGCGGGGACGCAATATAATGACTCTGTTAGCATGGCTTTTCCTGTTTATGCAGGTGCTTTATCTCTCTTTCAAGTTCTTCTCAGAGACAGCCGACTGTGCAGCAGTGGTTGGTCTGTATTTTAAAATAGCTCCTCTTAATTAACTCTCTCCCGCTTCCCTGCGGGCTATTGGCCAATTTGCGTAGGCTGCTTAGAGATGGTGTTGAGTGTTGCACATGCTCTGTGAAATGATTTAGAAACCAGCCAATTGGATTCATCGACCAAATCTCTATAATTGGAAAAGATGTTTGTGTCCCAATCAGGTAGTTTTCCGCTGAGGAGTTCTAGATAAGCTCATCAAAATCTGAACATCAGCTTTGCCAGAGGACCATCTGTACGCTGGTTACAATAGCCCCCACCTGAAATGAAAGTGTAGGTGTCACATTTAGTCATTAAAACGAGATACTTTTGGCATTAGTGCTTCTCATATTAGTATGTTTTCTTTGTGGCTATGTTTATGTATAGCCACATTGAGTATATGGGGCAGATATTTTTTTGACTGGTGTATGTGTACGAGTACACGGTGAAGCCATAAAAGTAAATGGACTGAACACACAGTATACAGCACAGCATAGTGACTGTCATTCACCCAGCTATGTGGCAGTGGAGCAGCAGTGGGAGGCACCGACTTTCTCGTTTGGAGCAGTTAGGGGTTCAGTGTCTTGATGGACGAGCCGCTCGGCCACCTGTGTGGTTCTCACAGCTGTGTGCCGTCGTGATCCTGCAGCTTTTCAATGCAGCCAAACAACAGGTGTAATCACTGATTAGTTCTTTCTTACTGAAGGTGGTAATTGGAAAAATACTGGTGAAGAACACTCGTGGGCCTTTGTGGCACAAGACTGAGACTGATGCAGACGGTGTTAATCACTGGAGTGTTCTAGGTCACACTGACAAGATACTACACACCGAACCTGTGGCATCTTAAGGGGGCTGCCTGTCCACAAGGATTAATAAAATATCAAGTTTAATAATAATGCTGTGTTATGACTGAAAGCATGTTGTATGTGTGTCATTCAGTGAGAGTCACAGGAACAGTCTAATAAAAGATTCTCTCCTTTTCATTTTACAGATCTTTGAGTGGTGGTATTTCAGAAAATATGGGACCTCTTTCATAGAGCAGGTGTCTGTGAGCCACCTGCGCCCCCTGCTGGGCGGAGTGGACAGCAGCTCCCCCAGCAATTCCAACACCAGTAATGGGGAGGCCGACTCCAATCGGCAAAGCGTGTCCGGTAAGAGCTGATACGTTGGGCACAGCTGTATTAACGTCTTGGGCTCATACTGAACTCCTGCTATCATTACAAGTGCTGTATGGGTCAACAGTGCAAAAAGCAAGGAGAGGATGATGAGGATCGCTTTAATACTACTGCTATTTTCATTTATTTACATTTTGGCAGATGCAGTGATGCCCAATTATCAGTGTACACATCAATGCACAGGCAACTATCTCTGTCAAAAACCTGACTCAATGATTTCTAATCTAACTTTTAGACGTGTGAGCTACAGTAATGATATCCACAGCAGGCAGGCTGAATACAGACGGGGATTCATGTTGCTTTTCTGGCAACTCCTGATGTTCTGAAGGGTTCTTTGCTGAAATCCCAGGGCTGTGTTTTATTTTTCTGTGGCAAAACCTTGAGTGTGAAAATAAGGTAAAAGGCGAAAGTGTTTGTCAATGTGATTAATGGAAGCATGTTAAAACTAACTAAGAACTGAGGCCTGAAGAGAGCTGTACTGAAGCCTGTGCACCAGTGAAAGGTTCAATTCAATTCGGCTTTATTTATATAGCGCCAATTCACAACATAAGTCATCTCAGGGCACTTTACAGTGTACGGTTTAAGACCTGACACATTGTATAATATATACAGAATTAAGAGTTTAACAGGTAACATTAAGTAGCAGTACTATTTAATCCCTTTTGAGATTTTAAACCTTCTGTAAGGAACGAAGAGTTGAGACTCCAGAGAGTGCAGGAAATATTTCATCCCCCTCCTCCATCTCTTCAAGGCAGGGAAACAGCATGGTGAAACTGTAACTCCATCCATATGTTGTTTATTTACCGGGGGTATATGAATGCTGAGTGCTTCAGAACTTTACAGAGAATCATGTTTTCTTCAGTATCAAACCAATCCAATATTAGTTGTTGGTGCAGCCATGGATACACTGCAAATATGAGTTGTTAATAGCTAATTTGGAATACTTTTAATACTGTCAGTTTTCCAAAATGCAAACAAGTAGGGCTTGAGATGAGAGTACCAGTACCTTCCTGCAGCTGACTTTACAGCTCATTTAATGGGCTTTTTACAGGTTCTTGTTCTCTCCAGGGCTTTACTTTTATTTGTAGGGTTCAAATGACCATTATATATCTCTAGATAACAGCGCAAATTTTTTATTCAATTAAAATTCTGTTTTTTATATAGCGCCAAATCACAACAAAAGTCATCTCAGGGCACTTTACAGTGTGAGATTTAAGATCTTACAGAACATAACTCGTATACAGAAAACCCAACAATCCCCCCCTAAGCAGCACTGGGTAACAGTGGGGAGGAAAACTCCAGAACCAGGCTGAGGGTAGGCGGCCATTTACCTCCACTGGTTGTGGTGAGTGGAAAGAGGAGAGAGTAAAAAGTTGAACAAGCACCAGGAAAGTAAAGTTTTTCAATACAAAGTTTTGTTCTGTACAAGTTCACAGAAAAACTACAGCTGGTTGTGGTTGTTGTTACTACTGACGTGGGAGTGTAAAAGTACCTTCATGCACACATCATAGTGGATTCAAATCACAGACCAAGACAGGTAATATTAAATTTCACTCACCTCCCCTGAAGTTTGCTCCATGTTCATGATCTCTGTGAGATCAGGGAACTGTTGAGGCAGTTTTGTGTCACTGAAAACGTTGAAAGATATTTTTATCTCTGCCGTTATTTCACATTACAACAAAAACACAAGACATAAAGCCTCATACTCGTCATTATCACCACCATTTATCCATTTTAACGCTACACTGCTCACTTCAGCTGTGACACAGGGCACCCGAGGTCAGTTCTGCAAAAGAAGAACTAAACAATCAAACCCTGAACTTTGTCTACTTGTTGAGCTCCAGTGCAGCAGATCTGTGTAGCAGCAGATCTGTCTCGTCCTGCAGCATCTTCCAGTCGCTTTGGAGAGCAGCACACTTTGATCACAGTTAATCTGTTCAGTGTGCACTTGCTCCCCTGTGGAGATGCATTTATTTCTGAAGATATGTCTTTTTGCTGAATAATTTCGTAGGCAGCACTGCAGATGACACAGGGACACATTTATTTGACACATGCGTCCATAATGCAGCAAACATGAAGGGACAAAACATTTTCTTACAGGAGCAGTTTATTATCTCCGTTTTCTCTAAAGGATCTATTTGTCTCTGTGGAGACGTGATGCAGCCAAACAACTTTGAATTAAACAGGATTATGTGTGCTGCCTCAAATCAACAGGCCACGACTGAGAGAAGAAAGGAAGTCGAATCGAATCCTGCTCATAATGGACTCTTTGAGGTTGAAGATGCAGGTCATAGCTTTTCTACTTCACTAAGACAGTGAAAGACTGCTTGAGTCTCTCTACGTTTGTGCTTGTCCAAGTCGAGAGATATTTTTGGTATCAACATGATGAAAATCCTGTATCCTGCATTCATCTGTTCGGTGCTGCGAGCCAGAACGCAGGCTCGTGACTGTTCTCTGACATCACTGAGAATTTATGGAGAAGCAATGTTTGGTCACTCAGGACTTTCAGGGCCGTTTCCCTGTGAGCCGTGCTGTCGGGGAGGTCGATGTGCCAGTCAGGCAGCTGCAGGGCTGATGGCAGGATGCACAGACGTTTAAAGTGTGTCGAGGAGGCTCAGTGTCGACTTTGCCCTTGACACTCATCACCAGTGTTGTTCTCTCTCTGTCTCCCTCCTGCAGAATGTAAAGTATGGAGAAATCCGCTGAATTTATTTCGTGGAGCCGAGTATAATCGGTGAGTGACAGCAGTTAAGCTACCTGCCTGGTCTGGGACTTCTGTTTGCCTCCAGGAATACTGGAGCTTCTGCCTCCTTTCTGTTCGTCCTTCTCTCTGATCTTTATTTCTTCTCTCTTGTTTCAGTCTTTCTCGTGTCGACTTTTCTGCCTCTTGTTTGTCTTTATCTGTGTTTGACTTATTGTTTCTGTTCTTTTCTTTCCACTGTCGTCTGTGTTATCTCTACAGTTACAGTATTTGTTTCCCTTTTGTTTCATTCATTTTCTCATCACCATCTCGTCTTTCGTTCATCACCCTTTTTGTCTCTGTCCCTCCCTTATTTCTTACCCCTCTTTTGGTTCGTTCTCTCCACTCTCTAATCTGTCATTTTTCCTTTATTCTCTTTTTGATGTCTCTGCCTCTTGTTCCTCCTTTTCAGTCGGCCTCCACTTTTCCATTTCTCACGTTGTAATCATGCCGCCTTTCTCTGTACCTGTCAACCCACATGCTGAGCTTCATCTCTTAACTGTGGCCAATCAGAGTCAAGTATAGTTACTACTAAGGTGGCACAGACCATGACTCTTTCACTGTTACCTGAACAGTATCTATTTATTTCCCCCTTGGTGTCTTGGTGTCCAGGTATACGTGGGTAACTGGTCGAGAGCCGCTAACATACTACGACATGAACTTGTCAGCACAAGACCACCAGACCTTCTTCACCTGCGACTCAGACCACCTCCGGCCTGCTGACGCTAGTGAGACTACGCACACTCCTTCATATATATCATATACAACCATCTGCCGTGATTCATGTACATACGCAGCCGTGTGACCATATGTTTGTGTGCACTTGTGTGGCGGCAGTCATGCAGAAAGCATGGAGAGAGAGGAACCCACAGGCTCGCATCTCTGCAGCACACGAAGCTCTGGAGCTCGAAGAGTGAGTTTTTATTACTGTTTTTGTCTCTGACGTCCTCAGTCTAACTTTCCACTGCTACACAAGCAGTTCGCAGGGTTCTAAGGATGCAAACGTACAATTAAAATAAATATGTTTATCAAATTCTCGCCACTTATAGAGTTTATAAATCACATATTCAGTGATGTTCAGTATGTAACATATGGAACTGAAGTTTAGACGAAGTAAAATATTAAAAGACCTGAAAATGCTTTATTAATATTTCAAAAACATTTTTATATTAAAATAATCTCTGCTCTCATTTCCTACATAGAACCTGCCCTACATTTATAAAGCAGTGTAGAGCAGTGTATTTCATCTGGACTAGAACTTTATCAAGGGCACAGTAACAGTACAAAGCCCCTTTTCACAAAAGTGTTTTTTATTTCAAAATAAATTCCGCGATGTCTGTTGCTGCAACACACCGCTGTACATCAGTTCTATGCAGAAACGCTGCTGAGCTCACGACAGACAGACAGAAAGACGGTGCAAACACGTTCTGTGGTCCACGTTTCAGCTCGTCTTCGTGTCATTGGACTTCTACGTGCCAGACACCAAAACGCCATGCATGCATGTTGGGGTGGCATCAGTGCCCGTGACTGACTTCCATATGTCTTAAGATGCCATCGACACTGAGATTTTAGAAAACAGGATCAAGTCAGCAACAACAGGCTTGTTAATATTCATGATAGAAACACAATCAATTAAGCAGATTTTTGGGGGGGAAATTGGCTTTGTAGCTTTTCTCCACTTAATCAAGGTTTGTTCAGCCAGATTTTCTCTGAGGTTTGTTGTCAGCATAGTTTCTCTTCTACTTTGAATCATTCAGTGTTTTATGTTTTACGCCTGGAAGTGTTGAAGGTCAGGAGCCGACGCTGTTATTAACCATCTAGAGACGAGGATCATTTAGCTGCGTTGTTATAAACAACTGACCTACTTGAACTTTTCGTTTTAAATGAAAAAGTTAATGCAAAACGGATCTGAGAAACTTTTATTTCAAAACCCCAAATAATAATCAACACTTTTCGTAGACTTCAAAGCTCAGTGTGGTACGAATTGGAAGATTGGAAACTTGAGCCTTCGGTGTGTGGGACAGATGGTGCATCTCATCACAGATTGGCCCTCAGGGTACCTGCATCATTCATAGGGGAAGACATGACAACTTTGCTTGTTTTCATGGCAGTGTAGGTTTATTTTTAGGAGCATCTGTGACTACAAAGGCGGTGCAGAGGAATTGTGGTAGCATCTTAAGTTGCTCGCAGCTCATATCAAGGTCGTGACAGCGGGCTGACTCAGAGGAAAACGTCTTTGATCAGTGCCCCGTCAGACGCTGCTTAGAAACACACGGGCGTAAAAGCAGTTGCTGTGATGCCACGTTGTGTAGACAAACCGGGTACTCTCTGTATTGAGTTTGTCAATGGATGAATGAATCCATAAGGACATAAGAAAAGTTTTCTTCTTCTTCTGCTTCTCCACCCTCTCTCATACCTGCCCCTTCTTCTTCTACCTGCGCTCCTCTCCTCTCCTGCAGTTGTGCGACGGCGTACATCCTCCTGGCAGAGGAGGAGGCCACCACCATCATGGAGGCCGAACGTTTGTTTAAACAGGCACTAAAAGCTGGAGAGGGCTGCTATCGCCGCAGCCAACAGCTCCAGCATCATGGTACACAGTATGAAGCCCAGCACAGTGAGTAACGGTTCCCTTCAATCCACACACTACAGAGGTTCATCATGCTCTCAGTGTCATTATAATCAGACCAAATGATGTGAGGGATTCGTATGTGTTGGATAATTCGTTTGCGTCTCCATCAGGAAGAGACACGAACGTGTTGGTGTATATAAAGAGGAGACTGGCCATGTGCTCCAGAAAACTTGGCCGGACACGAGAAGCAGTTAAAATGATGAGAGATGTAAGTAACACACCCTGCCAGCAGAACACACACACACACATAAAACACAGCAGACAGGTTGCTGTTTGATTTCTGATGACGTATAAAAGGCTTCAGTTTGATCGCTGGTGTCAGAATATCACAGAGTCAACACTGATTCAGACCTCATACAGTAACTGTATAGTGATGAGCCAAAGCTCTTGTGTGCTGACTGTGCCTGTGTCGCCCCCTGCCCGGTGTTACATGTAACAACAGTTGTGTGTTTTCCAGTTAATGAAGGAGTTCCCTCTCCTCAGTATGTTCAACATCCATGAGAACCTGCTGGAGTCGTTACTAGAGCTCCAGAACTACGCCGACGTCCAGGCGGTTCTGGCCAAGTATGACGGTGAGTCGCACGCACGCAGACACACACACACAC
The DNA here is from genome assembly GCA_034779795.1 of Ctenopoma multispine. Classification (NCBI taxonomy): domain Eukaryota; kingdom Metazoa; phylum Chordata; class Actinopteri; order Anabantiformes; family Anabantidae; genus Ctenopoma; species Ctenopoma multispine. The sequence continues at coordinate 21,514,457 of JAUYWH010000024.1, forward strand.
ACACACACACACAGAGATGTAAGCTTTTATTTTTGTTCACATAGAAATAACCAGATTGTTATTTTAACATAGTATTTTTTCATTGGTTATGTTTACATCTGTAAAACGCATAGATCTCACTTCACTGTTGGAGAAAACCAAGCTCATTATTCTCATTGTCAAAGCCTTCCCACTTCAGATACCTTCACTAAGCGCCCCCCTCTCTCTGTGTCTCCTCCACAGATATTAGCTTACCCAAATCTGCAACAATATGCTACACAGCAGCCTTGCTCAAAGCCAGGGCGGTATCGGACAAGTGAGTATCGCTTTTCTTTGTGCTTCAGCGCTCGCGCAGGGGCCCGGCGCTCCCTGCACTGCTATTTGAGAGTTTAAAATAGAGCTGATAGCAGCCCCGGGAGCTGTTCAGTGGGAATGAGAGAACAGTGGGTTAGCAGTAATCTGGCTCTCTAGAACAGGGCTGCCTTGGGGGTTGGTTTGTGTTGTGAGATTGAGGTGCTTTTTTTTTTCACTTTAAAACATACTGCACAACATTTCTTTATGTGATACATGCAGATTCTGATTTTGGAAAAGTCTTAGTGATCGCTGCAGAGGATTTAGAACAAAGGACCCCACACACCGTCCATCGCCTGTAGACCTCTTGAACCTCAAGGACCTTGACAGTTTCGATCCTCAGCAGTTCGTTGTCATAAGACAAACCAAAGACGTGCAGGGATGCCTGATGAAAGCGTTTCAATTTCAGCACTTCTCAGGAAGAAGGGATGTTCGTTTCAGCGAGGTGTGAGGTTACCGCTCTGAGCGACGTCTGCGTGTGATGATCTCACACGGAGCGGCTAGTTAGTGCGTTCAGATTTCAGCTCAGTCTTTATTCTGCACTGCAGGAGTCGCTTTGATCACCCAGTGACGTGGAATCCCAAGAGAGAGAGCTGATGTGTGTTTGTGTTTGTGTGTATGCACCCAGGTTCTCTCCAGAGGCAGCATCCAGACGAGGGCTGAGCACAGCAGAGATGAACGCAGTAGAAGCCATTCACAGAGCGGTGGAGTTCAACCCTCACGTTCCCAAAGTGAGACTCGGAGAACCACTACGCACACACTCACCATGTCACCCAACTATTGGCCAGGGAAAGTGTTCAAGTGTTCACGTGGGGGGAAAAAACTGATTGAATAGTTTTAGGATCTGATTGTTTATGTCATATTTATGCAGAAATAGAGAAAACAACTTTCAAGCACCACTGTGACTTTAATCTGTTTCACGACACATGATTCTTAATCACTTTACTACATTTGTCTTCAGATTTCACATGAAACAAAACAGATGATTAAGAATCATCAACAACTGTTTTGATGACTGATTAATCAGTTAATTTTTTTAATAAAAAAACTGAACTACAGGTTGGAAAAAATAACTTTTCTAATCTCTGCATTGAAGCAGACTATACATAATAAATCAATTCAACTTTATAGCAGCTGAAAATGTGTATCTGACTAATATGTTTGCGGTGTAAAGCTGTTCTCAGACATTGTCTGGAGAAGCTCCTGCGTACAGTGTCTGTCCAGCCTGTGTGTGAACAGAACATATCACAGCACAGCTATGAGAAAACAAACAGAGGTTTTGATTATGAGCTCGACTTCCGTCACCTTCATCTTCTCTTCCTCCTCCTCAGTATCTGCTGGAGATGAAGAGTCTGATTCTTCCTCCAGAACACATCCTCAAGAGAGGCGACAGCGAGGCCATCGCCTACGCCTTCTTCCACCTGCAGCACTGGAAAAGGGTGGAGGGGGCCCTCAACCTGCTGCACTGCACCTGGGAGGGCAGTGAGTACACAGACACACACACACACGCAGACACAGATACGCAGACACACACACACAGACACGCACACACGCACACACGCAGACACAGACACACACACAGACACAGACACACGCAGACACACACACGCAGACACGCACACACACACACACGCAGACACAGATACGCAGACACACACACGCAGACACAGACACACACACAGACACAGACACACGCAGACACACACACGCAGACACGCACACACGCAGACACACACACACACACAGACACACACAGACACACACACACACAGACACGCAGACACACACACACACAGACACACACACACACAGACACACACACACACACACAGACACACACACAGACACACACACGCAGACACACACACACGCACACACACGCAGACACACACACACACACTCTTGGCAGTTTGATCCCAAGCTGTGAAATATTGTAAATTAACACCAGCTGTCCTGGTTTTTGTGTCCGTGTGTGCAGCATTCAGAATGATCCCATATCCTTTGGAGAAGGGTCACCTGTTCTATCCATACCCAATCTGCACAGAGACAGCTGATAGAGAGCTGCTACCCAGTAAGAGACGCCCTGACGCGCACACGCACACACAGCTTATAGCACAGGGACAGAAATCAGGTCTGCATCACAATGAAGATGCTGCAGTATAGAGTACTTCCTCCTCTGTGATTCCATGTTTAGGAACTGTTTTACTTTGTGTGTTTCAGCTTTATTCATTCACTAACCTGCTGTTTTTACCCTTGTTCAAAAATAAAATGACGAGTTGTTGGTTTGCAGAAGAATTAAGACAGTTTGCTGTTATAAAGTCTGGACAGTGAGAACTGGGATGATGAATTTCCTTCTATCCCGTTTGTGTGGTCAGATTTTACAGTTTCACACTTGTGACGTCACATCTTCAGAGAGCTGGTTAGGAAGGTGTTAAACAGCTGGGATAAACATTTACTCAAGTCCTGAAGTACAGATTTATGCACTTTTATACTTGAAGTAAATTTTACTTGGTGGTACTTCTACTTGTAGTGAAGAGTACTGACACTGCGTGCTCGTGTTGGGATTAGAAGAAACGTTGTGCTGTAAACTAACTTTATGTTTGTGTGTGTGTCCCACGTGGAAGCAGTGTTTCACGAGGTGTCAGTCTACCCAAAGAAGGAGCTGCCCTTCTTCATCCTCTTCACGGCCGGCCTCTGCTCCTTCACCGCCATGCTGGCTCTGCTCACACACCAGTTTCCTGAACTCATGGGAGTGTTTGCTAAAGCTGTGAGCGCACACACACACACACAATACTGTTTTACAAAGAGAAAAAAATCTTCGTCCTGGCTCAAATGTTTCAGACATTTATTTGAAGCCGTTAATGATTTGCTCCTGTAGAGCCTGTTGTGATTGGTTAACTCGTTATTCAGGCTTAAAAACTGTCTGTGCTATTAAAATGAAATGAGTCTCATGACGTAGTGTACACATCACACGGAACAGTGACAGTGACAATTAAAGTACACGGGACGTCTCTCTGTGTTGTGGCTCACAGGACAGACTCTCCCCCGCTGCCCACACAGATCAAACACCCCTTTACTTTGATGTCCTGTTTGAAACTGAAAACCACCACGACAGTTTACGTGCACTGTAGTAACCTGCTCATCTTCTCTCCTCACAGATTGTAACTGTACAGTCAGGTTTGTGTCACAGCACAAACTGCCTGAATAAAACGGAAACCGACTTATTCAGACACAAAAAAAAAATGAAAGCAGCTCATTAGAAACCAGAGGAGTCGTCGTTCTCCAGGTTACTTCCTGTGCGCGTAAACGCGGTCGTGGTGGATCCCGTGTCGAGTTCACCTGCTCGCGTGGAGCTTCTTCTAAAACCACCTTTCACTTTGTGTCTCCCTGCAGTTCCTCAGCACGCTGTTTGCTCCTCTGAACTTCATCATGGAGAAGGTGGAGAGCATCCTGCCGTCCAGCCTCTGGCACCAGCTCACCCGCATCTGACCCCGACGGAACTGGAACCGGCAACAGGACCCAGGACCAGAATCAGGAGCTGACCTCAAACCCAGGACGCTGCATTGGACTGGACTGACACACCTTTGTGCCAAGATTAACGAGTTCAAACCAAACAGAACAGACAAGGACCAGACGAAAACAAAGGAATCCAGAAGTGGTTTTGACTTTATTTGTTTGCATTTTCTTTTGGGTTTTCAATCATTTACAGCTGTTCTTTTGTTGTACAAAAAGAGGTGATGAATTGCCGTCATTAAAAAAAGTGAAAAGACAAAAAAATACAATAAAGGACTTTTTGTGTATTGCTGCAAGCCGGCTTCTTCCCGCCGTTTTGATTCACGCAGCGTTCACGGCCTTCCTGCTGGAGCTGCAGTCGTAAATGTTCACCGGTACGTTCTGTGGAACCTGGTCACATATTCATCTAATTGTCTGATGTGTGTCTTGCTCTGCAGACGCTGGAATGAGAGAAGACTTTTACCTCCAGCTACACAAGCCTCTTTGTACGAACATCACTTCTGTGATTTGGTTTGCACAGCAGGGGGGAAAGAGGGGGGAGAGAAGCGAGTGTGCAGTTGAGCTGTTTGGCTAATGGCTCCATACACTATGCATCTGATTCTAATTTACACAACCACATATTTACATAGAGAAGCGTCAGGTTTAACTGTGTCATGCGAGAAACTAACTTCGGTTCGGCTACAGTAAATGTGTCGTTACCGTAAGTGCAGTTGTACGTGTGCAGCTTACAGACTCTACACCCTCTTTCGAACAATCAACACATCCAGCTCAGATTGAAGGAGCTGGAGCTGGAGAACGATGAGTGAAGCTACCACTGAGTGTGTTCACAGACAGATTATTGATTAGAATAGAATTGGTACTTTATTGATCCCCTTGGGGAAATCCCTTGTGGACAGGCTGTCTCTGTTAAGCGCCAAGGGTCGGGGTATCGGTGTCTTGTCCAAGGACACCTCAGCATTTTAGCTTGTTGGGTCTGGGAATCGTCACCCTTGGGTTTGAAGACGACTGCCCTACCCACTGAGCTATCATGCCGCCCCATGATTGGTTGTTAACTAAGGTTTAATTACAGTGGTGTAGAAAACTAATAAAACCAGATCCACCTCAACTTCAGAGCTGTTACAGGATGTTTCACTGTGTGGCTGCTTTTACTATTTAACTGTTAACGAATGGCTTCAATTAATTTTAACCTAAAAACAAGAGTTTAGACAGTTGTTGTTGTCGAGTAGAACAGTTTGCTGTGTCGTGATTATCTGATCAGGTTTTAGGTCAAATTTATTTTTTGATTTTTGATAAAATAAGAAAAAGCTCAGCTACTTGTATTTAGCATTGATGAAGAAGATTAGACAGATGGTTTATCACAGACTTTAATGTGATTCTGTGCAGCCACACAACGTTTCTGAACATATTTTAGATTCTTATTACAGCTGGGTTTTATATTGTGCGTTATCCTGTGGGTACGTTACAGTTGTTAGCACATATATTAATAAACTCCTACATCTGCTTTATAAACCGCTTATAAATCCTAAACATGAAACGCAGCGCTGCCTCTGATTCTGCAGACATCGATTAGATGATTGAAACCTGCATCACTGTCTGTAACGACACTCAGTGAACAAAAAGTTGGAAGGATTTGAACTGTACAGTAAAGCTGAAAACGAGCTCTGGAGCTCACTGAACGCTCCTACACACACTAAGAAATGTAAGGTGCCACTAGAAAAACGACCTGTTTGCTTCATCAGGGACCAGACAGCTGAGGGATCTGTGGTAAAGCCGTGTTGGTTCAGGATCGAGGGCTCAGCACAAGGTTTGGAGTCAGTTTTCACTTACAGCCCGATGACGACAGCAGCATCAGCAGCAGAACTGTGACCCAGTGTGACATCAGCACCGTGTCACGTCTGGATCTTACAGGTGTGCACGTCTACCTGCTGGTGGCAGTCGCGGCAGTGCACCGCGCAGCACCAGTGGAACTTGCACTCGCACTGGCTGGTTTGGCTGAGGCGCGACGTGTCGTAACCCCGGCCGCAGCACATCACCTCGCAGCTGTCCACGCCACGGGACGTCCGGTTACACACCCGCCCTCCGGTCCCCAGCGACCCTGAACAGAAAGAAGATCAGTGAGAATTCAACTTCATGTGTTTTCGACACTGAGCATCTTATACTTCCGTCTCCAGTCTAAACGTTTTATTTCACTTTACCCCTGAAGAATTTTAACAGCTCCTTTCCAAAAATGAGCTTTACTGACACCTCCCCTGACAAAACACGAGAGCAATCCTGAAAACCACTCCGACATTCAAGACGTCTTAAAGGAATAGTCCGCTAAACGTGTCCGCTCCAGAGTGGAATGTGACCGGGGAGACCATCAGAGCCAATCAGAGGAGAGTTATGTGCTTATCAGAGGCTAATGGGAGACGGTCTAATGCTGGCAGCACACTGAAGATGAGAGACTGATGACAGAGGCCATCAGGCTGCGCTCCCACTCTTCATCGGCTGTTCATTTCACAGGAGACACCCCCCCCCAGTTAACAGTCAAAGTACGGAAGCCTGTCGTGGTCATTTTTATGCCTCCTTGCGACCATGTCTGCAGAAGCTGCACACCTCTGACGTGCTCCTAACAGATGTAAAGTTAATCTGCTGCCACGTCATCAGTCCTTCACACGCAGCGTTCAGGGACTGAGCTTCTAGAGGATTATCACAGCGGAGCTTCTCATGTCGTTATCTTAAAGGTTGTGTTATAACGTGCAGATCTCCAGACAGTTCAGCTTTGATCACAAGAGAACTAAACAAGAAAAAGTAGTCACCAGCCATTTGACTGCAACCTGGTCTTTGCCCATTTGAATATAAAGCTGTAAATATTCAACTGAATTGTTCTATATAAAATGCTGAGGCTCAAATGTAAGTGAAGATTCTACCACTGCAGCGTTCAGTCCCCAATGAACGGAATATATCGACACATCAGATAATGAACAGGCACATTTATATTTAGAGGTCAATGGAAATATGCAGCTTCTAAACGCGTCGGGCAGCAGGCCACCCCAGTTAAGAACATCTTTTCCTTTTTTCTCTCTATGGGACAGTTAGCACTGTTTCCATGGTTTAATAACTGTTTAAGTGATAGAAACTAAAAGATGGTGTTTGAAGACGTTCACAAAGTTATTTGAGAGACTTGTCTGCCGTCTCTTCTGGTCTTGAAGGTGAACTTGAATAAAGCTGTGGTGCAGATGTTCATCCAGCGTGAGGCTGCACTGTGCAGGTGTGACTGACTGTTGCTGAAGGGGTACGACTGTGTGTGTGTGTGTGTGTGTGTGTCTTTCTAAATAAAGGTTTAAAAATAAAATCTGAACTTCCTTCAAGTACCATCTCGAACATTGTTCTGGAATTTGCTGGCGTTTACATTCTGCTTCACTCCGTGTGTGCACTGTTTCTGCTGCGGTAATCTGTCTGGGCATGACCCGCAGCTCCGTCCCTCTCTGGCAGCGCGCCTGCCTGTCATCCGCGGTATGCTGCGCTGCTAGGGGTGACGTCACGGCCAGAGTCTTCCTCACAGCCCTCTCGCTCCCCGCGTCTGCTTATTGAATTAAGATGAGGGGGCGCCGAGAGATGAGTTTAGCACCTGAGCCTCGCCGGGGCCGAGGGAAATTGATTTCACACTTTAAAGAGGCGCAGAGGGGCCGTCTGACTATCTGTTTGTGTGTGTGTGTGTCTGAAACAATGGATTCAGTCTGTGTTCCCGGAATGATTGAGGGACAGTTTGCACGTCTCTCGGAGCGTTTTCAGTGTGTGTGTGTGTGTGTGTGTGTGTGATGAGACAGAGTGAATAACTCGTGGTATGCACTACATGTGTGTGTGTGAGCGTTTGTCTAACAGAGAGAGAAGTTGATTCAGTGCAGCGTGTGCGTCTGACTGACGGTGACTTTACCTGCCTGGCTGCGTGCCTGTGGACTTGGGAGTGAGTTAAGTTCTCATGAGAGGCCCAGGCTCAACACTACATGTGTTTGTGTGCGTGTTACCTCACTGTGCTTACATATACACAGCCCATAAAGCCTTCATGTCTGCTGTGAGGTCTCTACTTCCCAAAGGGGGCCACCGGATCTCCAGAGGTCCATCAGGAGGTTACTGGGAAAAGTATTTCAGTAGCATTAAAGGGCTCCAGGAGTAGACGGAGCTAATTACTGTTTCCTTCAGTAAATTAAATTGTAGCTTGATTTATAAAATGTCATTTCTTACAGCAAAACTCCACAACAAGAAGCAACAAATAGATCGGCAAAGATCAGGAATGGTGGTTCAACGCTTTCTCTCCAACCATTAAACAGTCTCACAGTCTCAACGGGACAGATGCTGCTCTGAAAACACAGGATTAACACGGTGATAAAACTAGTTATATAGATATCTAAATATATCTCTCATCAAACAAACTGTAATTAGCACCAAACAGATACAAGAAGACGGCTTCTTCCCTGAACCTTAATTCCCCCCCAGAGAGATCTTTAGCTCAGCGTCACTTATGAATTATGTGTTTACTTGCTGACCTGTGGCACCGCTTGAATTTCCCCAAACACCCCTCTTTGTTTCAGGGTGGGCCCCGATTGGTTACTGATGCACTGTGACAAACAGGTAAGTTAACAGCCTGGAAAAGCTCCGTCGGTGAGTCGTTCAAATGTGCAACAATCCAGACGTGTACAGCCCAAAACGCGCGGTGCGTTTGGTTGTGTGAGCCGACCTGCCCCTGAAACACGCCTCCCTTTGCTAATCGTGCCCTCAGGCTTGTGTGTGCGTTTCCACTGGTGATTTATAGTGATCTGTGGCGTTCTAAGGTTTCAGCCTACAGAAGTGCGTAACGGCTCTTAAACTGGTTGACATGTGATCGCCACGGATCATCTGCTGCCTGACAGGCATCCGCCTCCTCCAGAGGGTTTTCATACCCAAACATTTTCCTCCTCACACTCGCTGTTCTGTTCCCAGCCTCACACACACACGTAGCTCTAAGTGTTACACCTAAAGCATAACTAATACAAACATTTGTAATGTAACGTGTGAGCTTCAGAGCATCACGTACTTTATATCACCTGCGCAGTAACGTCTGCACGTCTCAGCCGATGATTATACTCTCTGCTCTCTCAGGTTTGATAGGAGACTGATCCTCCTCCTGAAATCTTCTTATTTCGTTTCAGCTGCCTAACAGAACATTCTCCGAGAAGCTCAAGCCTCCTCTGTATGGAACATGACAGCAGGATGTGATGTAAATAATACTGTGGGCTCACTGATGCAGTTTGGACTGATGAAAACCACCGTACACATGAATTCTCCCCCGAGTTTGTCCAAACACGTCAGTGATGTTTTTTTAATTCTTTTCTGTACTACAAATTTAAATCTCTCGCGCACTGTAACGACGTTGAGCTGCGGAACCTGCTTTCTAATCACAGGAGGTTCCTCATCTCTGCAGGACACCAGAAAAACAAACGCTTGTGAGGACGGATGCACTTTTTCACTCCCCAGCACACATACTGGGGACCTGACAGGAAGTAGAATCTCTAGAAACACATCTGAACTCTGAGAATAATGTCATTTGACCTCAGGAGGAACAAAACCACAGCAAGAAGACTTTACCCGGCAAACATAAGCAGTACATCGTATTTCCACGTACAGTCATCGACTGTTTAAAGCTACAGAACCTTTCATCTGAGTAGTAAGTCATGACGCAGGCTGTTTACCTGACTCATAGTCCCGTATGCAGTAGTCTGGTGAGTCCTCGAAGTACACCAGGTCGTTCTTGCTGGGCCGTTTCAAGTGTGCGTGCGCCGCAGTAAACCCGGTGCCGTACTGGTTAACAACAACCTGCGTAGCACCGTTGTACCTCTTGCGAAGGTGGTCCCCGGTCCGGCGGAAGTCGGCCAGGGCCGACCAGCAGGTCCGGACGCTGCACGACCCGCTGACGCCGTGACATTTGCACTCCAGAGTCATGAAGCGCTTCACTGCCTGGACGAAAAAAAAGAGAAGACAGAACAGAAGCCCGCAGTTATTATACAGCAGTGGTGATGAACTGTATAATAATTACTAATATATATAACTATTGTAAAAAACATGAGCCATCATTTCTGTTTAGACATATTCATTCACTTTATCAGCTTCTACAGGTCACGACTGCCGCACCTTCCTGCCGGCCTGGTTGTTGTGCAGGTTCATGAGTGCCCGGGCGTCCCTCTCTTTCCTCTCCTTGGCATCCACGAAGGACTGGCTGAAGCGCACAGCGTGCTCCACATGGTCACTGCAGCCGCCCCAGTCAAAAGAGCCCTTGGCGTCCTGCGATGAGCCCTTCTTAGCTGGGTCGCAGGAGCAGGAGTCCAGCTCTCCCCGGCTGCAGGCTCGCGCCAGCGTGTAGACCACGCCGGCCGAGGAGATGGCGTACACAAAGGCCACCTCCCGGCTGCCTGCAGGGACACGGTGCAAGAAATGACAGATAGAAAACAAGTGAACACGAACCCGAAACTAAGAAGAACCTGGTTGGCTCGAATAATTAGGAATTAGATGTTCAGCTAAGTCGCAAAGCAGGAAAATCCAATCTGAAGATGCTTCCAGGTGAAAAGTTAATGTGACAAGTGAACGAAACATAGAAGTCTCCAGTTTAGTTTTACTGATCATGAATCTGGCAGGTGCCCGACACAGACGGGCTCACGACAGAACTGAGCCGGGACAAGCTGAAATCTCTCCACCTGCAGGAGCCGTGTTTGTTGTTGTTGTCTGCTGGAAGCTTTCATTTCATGTCACAGTTCTTTTATTTCAAAGCTTCATCTACGTCCGAGATGGATAAACAGCTAACGTTTACCAGCAATGCCCTGACAGAGAGGCCTTATCTCCCCCCCCACATGTAACTGATGGGAGTTAAGAGCAGGATCAAAGAACACTGTGTGGGTCTGTGTGTGTGTGTGTGTCTGCTGCAAAATGACGACATGTGGAGACACACACAGGGACAACAATGGAAAAAGTCGATTTTCAGTTCGTTAGTCGACTGAAGACCAACAATTGGTTTTAAATATAAACTGTCAACAGTAAAAACGATTAGAAATTAAATCAATCATCAAACTTTCTAATAACTACGACTATTACTATTATTTTATTTTCTAGATCAATGAACCATAAATCTAAAGAAACTGTTTTTTGTTCATGTCTAGTTGAAAAACTTCATTGTGCCTCCGAAAATCTGAACTTAATCCTGCATCACTGTAAGAAGGAAAAAAAGCTTTGGTGTCAGAACTGAAACTCAGGAACTGTATGAAAACAGAGAAACGGAGGAAACGAGGAAACACTCCTCACTCCAGTATAACTGTTCCAAATCAGCCTGTTCATACAAAACAATGCAAAGCTTCTGACGGGGCCTCACTGTGCCGCGATAATGTGTGTGACACGGCTGGGGCCCGGCTGGGGGGTCCAAATACCGCACAGCCGATTAGAGGCCCCGACATGAAACGCACTAAGCCACAGGATCTGCTCACAGGTTAAATATCAGGGCATGGGAGAGAAACGTCAGCTCGCTGTGTCCTCATGATCCAGTAGCAATATTTTTGTATTTTTTAAATGAGACTCGTTCTAACAAGAGACGCACAGCGACGACATCCGTCACAGGCTGTGACACGCTGCTTATTGCTACTCATTACTCACTTTGATGCCTAACGCCACTAGTCGTACTTCAGAGCCTGGGAGGAGTCATTCGTCACATTCTTCATAACATTTATTTTCCTCTACGCCCCCCATAAATCAGTGGCGTCTGCTGAGACCCATCAATAAATCAAGCTTCTCCTCCTGTCAGTCACCGGAGAGGATAAACCGCGCTGAAGATCCGATGAGGATCAGCACCTCAGAAACAATTATCAACCTGAAAACAGAAGCTGAAGTGGCTCTAACGTGGGCATGAACATCATAAAATGATAGAACTGAATCAAACACTTTAAACGAGTTGTTGATCGGCTCCTTTTTCTTAAAAATATTCAGTGTAGCTGCCAAACTCACGAAGCGGCTGAGTGCAGAACGACCTGTTAGAGAAACCAGCTGGCTGCACCAACGTGATAAATGTACAACTGTAAAGTGAGATGAGGCGTGGAATGTGATCCAACCCTCTTAAAGAAAATATATCTGTGAGCGAACTCTTTCCCAGAAACCCTCCACGCTGTAAACCCACACAACTGTTTAATCTAAAACCAGGCATCAGCATTTCATGTGAGGCGTGTGGCCCCAAACATGCGCACTGTGACACACGTTATCATGCTAGGTTCATTTCCAAAAAGATGCCAGCAGCACACGATGACCTACAAACACAGTGGTTAATGTAGTGACTGCGTTTCTGTTGTCAGGCAGCTCCTCACATCACACATACCTCCTCCCCACATCACACATCATTTACTGCAGTGGCCAACAACATGGACAGACATCATTACTTTAACATTACTGCTAAAATAAATCAGCCACATGAGTCAAATAATGAGCTGATGGTTTGATTTTAAAATATGGAGAATCAGAAGTGATCAAATCTAACCGACCAATAATTCAGAGAACAGTGATGCATAGTATCTCAATATGATCCATACAAGAATTTCCCCACAGTACATATAGAAAGACAAGAAGTGACTAATATAAATCCTAAAAACTACTTGAAGCGAGGAGCAGGATGTGTATTAGTGTAAATGACAGACTCAACAGCTTCTAAGTTACTGTCGCACAGGATGAGATCAACTACAAAACATCAGCTCTGGAACTGGGAGAACTTTGCTGAATTGATCAAGAACACCTGAACGGGTCCGAAAGATTACTGATCCCAGATTAAATTAAGGTGGGTTCTACCCCTGCACTCACTGCGTAGCAGGAGGCGTCCGAACAGGTTGTGGTCCCTGGCCGTCGTGTAGCAGTTCCAGCGGTGGTTGCGGAACTGGTGCTGGCACTCTGAGATCCAGTCCTTCATCCCTGCCCCAATTGCCTGCATCACTTTGGGGTGCTGGCGGCACAGCTGGCGCTGCTTGTTCACCAGACCAGGGATGTTGTCGCACATCACCTGGGAGCCCAGGGTGCCCATGTACCTGCAGAACAAGGTGGTGAAAGACTGGCAGCGAGTTTGAACACTTTCTTAAACGATTAACAAGAAGCAAGAACAGTGCAGCAACAAAGAGCATCTCAGTATCACAGGCAGTGTGGCGTTTGGAAAGAGACCCTATGAAGAACATTCATTAAAGAGAGAGAAATCAAATCATATCATGTGACTTTATTGTGGAGACGAGCTGCAGAGCTGCGTGGCTCACACTATACGAGTAATTAAGAGAAAAAGTTCTGAAGCAGTGCAGAGTAAACTTAAAATAACTTCACACACACCGTGAGCACTGTTTCACTGCTAGCTGATTAAACCACTAACAGTCCTGACGCGCATTCTGTGCGCTGAACGTGCCGATGAAGAAAAATGTGCAGCACTTACCACCAGGAAGCGTCGCCCTCGGCCGTCAGCCAGCAGATCACCACAGATAAATACAAACATATTCCACTTGGCACTAAGTTCATATTAACCAAGCTTCCGTCCTCTATGGGTCTGGATGGAGCATTTCCACGGATGGGAGAAAAACAGAAGACATTAGAGGAGTTAAAGCTTCGCTGAATATCCAAATCAAGCTTGGATTAAAAATATATCACCACAAGACAGACGATGGCCACAGCTCTGCGCGTAAAAGCCATGACTGGCTCTGTTTGTGAGGAAGAGGTGAGGAGCGTCTCTCTGTTAGGTCAGCAGAGTGTTTCAGGGGAGACAAGCAGATGATGTGCTATCAGGTTAAAATTGCTTTACACGAGGGGTGGGCAGAGTCCCGCCTCAGGAATGAGATGTCTCAGAGTATCTGTTCAGGCTGGTTTGACACCAACACAGAGTTGGAACGCGTCCAGACTGTAGCTTCGCCGCTCGGAGATGTGGTCCAAGCTGATGGGCTCTTCACTCAAACTGCACCGGCGCGTTCAAGCGAGGGGACCCGGCAGTGGGAGGACTCGTCCCGTACAGTCCGCCAACACCACGCACCAGAAAATCAAAAGAAAAAACCCCGCGAACACTCAAAGTCAGGGAAAAAACTGCAGCAGAAAATCACGAATCCGATTCTCGGATCCACAAAAGACGAGTTTTGCGCGAAACTATTACGGAACACAGTTTTGTTCTGGGCACATTTTCCATGTTTGCGCACAGGCATTTAAAACAATACATCTCTTCATCCATCTTTTGGAGGCCTATTAATATTAAGAATGAAAGAAACCAAACAGCCACATGATAGAAGGACCTTGCTCTGCGGTCCTGTTTAGTTTACAGGAATTCATTTCTCTGTAAATTACCGCCGCGGTGGATTTATTTAGTGCCGTCACTACACCTTCTGACGCACAGGTGCCAAGGAATGGCGATTATATCACAGCCTTACACAAACCATCACTCCGTCTAAAAACTCAGGAATGACATAAAGAAGGAAAAGAAAAACGACTCAGACTCTCCCAAAGCAGCAGCTAAAGGTGATGTGTCCATTTCAATTGGATTATCTATCACAGGCTTTTTGAAGTCTCCTGGGGAATCTGTACCACTGTCACACGCTATTTCCTCCAACTTTGATCTGGCCCGGGTGTATCTGGAGGTCCAAAGCAGACCCTCACCAGATCAGATTAATGGGCAAATTGGATTTTTCCCCCCATGATCCCCGTGGAAGAAAACCATAAAACAACAAGGAGATTTAGAGCACTCTCTGCAGCTCTTCTCAGTCCACTGAACACAACTTTGTTTCTGCTGCTGCACAAGTTGTAAAGCGTCTGTAATGTAATTTAACATGTCCACTGTTCTAACTGATCAGGTCACTACATGTGTTTATGAAGAGACAGCAGGGATAAAACTGGATAAGAACAAGAAACTGTTAAAGATTCCTGAAATTATTTATCTCAAAGCTTGATTTTATTCCTACTTTAACACAAAGACTGAAAGAAGAAAACAGCTTGTATGTAAAAATCACCTATCAACCAACATCTAACTATATAAACCTCACTGTCAGCTCGTATCTTATTTCATTTATACCTCAATTAAAACGTGAAGATTTCTAAGAATGAACACAAATAAAAACACCAACATACTGAATCAAATTTTAATTTCCTTAAACAAAACCTTTAATTAAATGCTTAAAATATAAATTAAAGTATTAAGAAACAAACTCAATGACAAGTTCGAACACACGATGGAACAAAACAGCAAAAACGCTGCCATAAAAAAACTGAAACATTCTCTCAAAGGCCAACATATCGCCACCTTTCAAACTAAATACGCAGAGATTTAGCAAAGATTTCTGCTCATCTGCAGGTAAAACTTGCCACTGGAACTTTTGAAGAGCAATAAGAGGAAGGCGGCTCCGAGTGCGCTCAGTGCAACTGTCTTTAGACCCCGGACCCTCCAGCTGCTGTGGGAATCAGGTTGAGGTAGCTGACAGCAATCTCCAGCTTCGTCCATCTGAGGTAGGAGAAAGATTCACACACAGACAAACACGAACATGAAAACACACAGCAGGAAGCAGAAGGGTTGCAGGTCATTTAAACCTAATCCCGTCTGGATTATGACAGTTTACTGGTCAGACAGTTTGAGGCCAATTAAAGCCTGACTGGATGGGAAATATTGGCTCAGTTACCGTTGCGTGGGAATCAAACAGAGACCAGCTCATTTTGAGGGTGGGGGCATGTCGGGTCTGATCCCACCAGCGCGGCATTACTCGCAAACCTCACTGTGCCAAATCTTCAAGGACTCACCAACCTAAGTGGAAAGTCAGGTCACGGTGAAGTCGTGGAGGAATAATGCTGCTCCTGAGGTTGACACAGTGTCACAGTGAATCCCTGTCATGTGACAACACTGGAACATTCAGAGAGTTCAGCTTCAACTTCCTTCTGCTAAACAGGACCTGGGAACTCACAGTGTGGCAGTGAATCTGTAGGCTACTGTAACGTCCTAAATACTGACTTCATAAAGAGGGAAAGGCTTCTATCACTTCACACCCACATCCAGGTAAACGTCATAGTTTAAATCGCTCAATTATAGCAAATGCTGCTGTAACTCCAGTCACCAGTGCTGCAAATCAATACGATGATATCAGGTCCTGTGGGGGGGAACCTGGCTGTCGGATTCATCTGTTCGAGATGAGAGAAAGAAATCTCCACAGAGCACCACCTTTTTAAAAGTTGCACATTTACGTATCAGACATGAAGCAGAGACTGAATCCCACAGAGGATGCTGAGCTGGTCATAACTCCCATCGCTTCTACACTATGTTTCTTCTGCCACTGCAGTTTACATGCAACACATATTCACTGTGAAAATCAACCACACAGTATCACACATTTACTTCAACACTAGTTGGCAGTGATCCTCACTTTTTATATTAAAGCTTATACAGCTACTTATACTTTTTTCCTTCAGGTTATTACGTGTGTTTTGAAAGAAGTGCCAAAATCCACCAGTCTGTCACAGTTTGTGTGTGTGTGTGTGTGTTTCCAGACGAGATTCCACAGATAACGTTTGATGTTGCGTGTGTGTGTATACACGGCCCTTCTTCCTGGGCTGCGAGCCAGTGGGTCCAAATGGGCTCTGTTGGCTGTCGGATTCCTGTCTGACACAACCTAGGAACCCACCCCCGCCCCCACCAACGATATCAACACACACGCACAAATATCTACCTACACTTTAAACACACCTCTATCAGCTGCTAAACCACCTCCCCAGACCCCCACCCCTACCCGTCCTCTTAAACTCCCTCACCCTGCCAACCTACTTTGTGTCCTCGCTTCCCTCCACCCCCACCCTCCCCTTTCAATCAGCCCCCTCATCCCTCCGCCTCATTGTCTGTGTGCTGACAGGTCGATGTCACAGCGGTGCTGACTTATGGGCTGCGAGGATTCTGCCCTGTCAGGAACGACTCTCTCCTCTTGGAATACAAATGCAAACACACACACACACACAGTCAGGTGCACACATGCAAGCACTCCCGCACATACCTGTCGGAGCTCGTCAGAATTCATATACACCGACATCTAACACATGCAGTACGTACTGTTCACGTTACTTAAACCTCTCAGTATGAAGAGGAAAGGTGACGGTGAGCAACAGTTTGGGGAAGGAGTTGAGATTTACCTGCATCAAGTATGAACAGACAGATCAGCCTCAGTGTGGAGGCAGACAAGAATAAATGACACTACATTTATTTTAATATTATTAATAAGAGTTTCTGTTACATTTACTGCTTCTTTATCGGTTATTGCAGTTACTATCAAATAACCAATTATAATATATTAGAATTGTATATATAATAAATACAATATAATATAAAAAAAATCTGATTTGAGTCACTCTTGATACCTAACGGACTCACATTATGTTATATGATATTTTTTAATTGTAATTTAATGTGTGTCCATATAAAGATATTAAGTAAAGTCTCATTATCAAAATGTAAACAGAAATCAATCAAAAAGCAAATCTTACACCTCTGCTCTCTTCTGTCGTGACTTATTTTATTTTGGAAACTCTGTTTCCAAACTGTTATGACATACAGCTACCCTGAAGTCCATAAACAGACTAACTTACTAAAGCTAAACTTCTATGCTGGTTAGTATTTCCTCAGCTAAAGACTAACTGAGCCAGTTTGTGTTTGCAGACATCAGCACGCTGCACAGAAAGTGTCTTCAGTGGTAAAATTTTCTTTTCCAGAAGCTAAAATGTAAGACAACAGTAGCTATAATTTGTTTTAGTTTTTCTCAGTTTTTACAACCTGTCCAGAGTTGGTCCACAGTTTCAGACAAAGAGAAGAGGTACTGCATAAAGTAAGCAGTTTTTAGAAAAGTACATCATTCAAAACTGTTTCAGAAAACAATCCAGAACAAAGACATGAACCTGAAATTATGTATAACATGACCACTCTGAAGAAAAAAAAAAATCAATCAATGCATTTGCAACTTTTCTCTACAAATATGTAGATTGTCAGGAAGGCAGTGAGGCAGTAGGTGGGGCAGTTGGCAACTGTCAACTCTCCATGACTCTCAGGGTTGAGAAAAAACATCAACTCTACAGCTACGATATGTGAAGCTGTGGAAGTCGAATCAGTGTGAGGATCCAACTTTTTTCCAATGTCCCTACGAACGGCCACCAACTAGACTGAACTACATGATTTGATTCCGGGAGACTCAACAGATATAGATACTAAAATGTATAGTCAGAAAACTCAAGACTTCTCATTACAGAGAATTTAAAAAATAAATAATTTATGGACTTAAAGATGAGAGTTAATGTCCAGAACTATAAACTTTACAGTTGTAGCTGTAAAACATTCTGCTTTAGTATGTCGCTTCATCTCAACTGTATCCATAACCAAACATGAAACCAGAAATCCATTTCTTTCTACCTGACTAGTCTGCGTCAAAGGCTGTAGAATGATGTACGGTTTACTGTATAAAACCCTGATGATAAATCTAATCAATCTGAAAACTTTGGATATAAAGACACTGTACAGTAGCTTGCTGGCTTCAATCTCACTGGTGTCTGAAAACATAGTGTGATGAGGGTTGTACTTTTTTTTTAGCAGCTTATTAGATTGAAGAAAATAGCAGGAAATGAGCTTTAAAATACGTAATAGAAATTCCCAGAGTACAGGGAAATCTGTACAGTATGTATGTACTGATACGTGCGTGTGTTGACCTGGAATAGCAGATTGCGGAGGCAGGTGACTTCCTTCTGCAGGTCATTCGTTTGGACCACCAGCTGGTCGCAGACAGTCTGAGCCTCCTTGTTTGGATCCAGCGAGAAGACAAGCTACACAGACAGACAGAGATGATGATGGTTTGTAACCTCTAAATGAGTGTATGCCACTTCAGGTGACATGTACCTGAGAGGCCTGGCGGGGAAAACGGCTGATGACATCCTGAATCGTCTCCGTCAGGTAGCAGCACTGCTGCCTCAGACTTAACAGGAAGGTATGCAGCTCCTCGCTCCTACAAAACACATTTAAATTAAACCATTCTGATTAGATATTAAACATTTATTAAGACAAACAGACAAAGTTTGGTTCCAGTTTGTCATTAATAGGATTAACTTCACGTTTTTTTGTAGATCAATGTGACCGTATGACTTAGATGTAATCATTAGCTGCAGTCTTTCAAACTGATTCATTCATTCTCAGTTTGTAAAACACACTTTATATATAGTAATAATGGTTGTGGGGAACATAGATGTAAAGCACTTTTTAGGCGTTTCCATAACGCTCTGGGAGATAAACATAAAGTGAAGATTAGTCTGTTTACCTTTAAAAAGAGAGCCATAAGGAGATGCCTACAAAAACGCGGCCAGGCCTGCTGAAGATGCCCAGCAATCAGCAATGACAGCGCAGACAGATTGATCGTTTGGACCAAATTTTGTGTTAACATTCTCCACCTTACAAACTCTACAGAAAACTGAGCAGGTGGCCAAGCCTTCTCCACCACCTCCTCCCAGTGATAACCCATGCTGTCATCCCTCCCTGAAAACATCCACCTGAAATGATTAGTTATTTATATTCATCAACCTCTCTATCCCTCTCTTCCCATTCCCTGGTCCTGCGGGATATTGATAGCTCTTATCTTAATGGTACATTTCCCTTGGTGAGGGGATCGGGCAGTCAGCCATCTCAGCCCTCCTCACACTCTGTCAGAGGGGCGAGTAAACACTGTCAGTCAGCCGGTGCTGCACCCTCACCTCCCTTCTCCCTGCTGTTAGTTTATCTAGGAGCAGAGAATGATGATGGGCCCCTGGTGGGAAGATCATTGAAGGGATTGTAGATAGAAGGGACGTTGTGTTTTCTGGGAATGCCAATAGAAGATGCATGTGTGCCACTTTGTTTGTGAAATTTATTGCAGGGAAAGTCAATTGGATCAGGTGCCCTCATCCATGCTGTTCAGTTCAACAACAATTCTGACAAAAATTATTTCCCATCTTCCCAACGTTTTATCTAGAATGTCTAAGATAAAGCAAAAGAAATCCCTCCTCGGACTTTTGATTGCTTAAAATATGTCATCAGCTTGTTCTTAGGTTTCTGCCTGGAGAGGCACTGTCAACATTCTGGCATTCCAAGGAGCTGGCTCAGCAAAACCATATCTGTTTCTCAGGGTAAGGCAGCACAGGTACAGTCCCACCTGTGCTCTTCCATGGGGTGACAGAAACTGGATTGCTGCACAAGGCATTTATACTATGAATGCACTAATGTGCAAAAACCTCCATCAAAACCTTTTAACAGGTCCCTGAAATCTCAAATATCTGTATTTTTAACAGTACAGTCATGTTCCAAAATAATCACCTGTCTCTTACTGTAATTGTGAGCAAAACCATAATAAAAATCATCTGATCATTGCGGGTCTTGGTATTAAGAACCTCAGGTTAACAAAACCTAATGACTTTTTTCACTGTACCATTATTTATTTAAAACAAATGAAGCCAATAAACCCATTCTTCTTAGCTTATGCGCAGCTCTCTTAAGGTCCCACTACAGAATTTCAATTGGGTTGAGGTCCAGACTTTGACTGGGCCATTCTCTATTTGCCACATCAGTAGATGTACTGGAGTCCTTCGGAACATTATCTCGTTGCGTCACCCAATTTTAACAGAAGCTTTAGCTGTCAGACAGATGGGCCTCACACGTGCCTCCAGAATTCAATTCTTCCTTCTCTGCTGTTCTTGACAGCATGTATGAAGTGTTTCTGCTGAAATTCTGGTGCTATGGTGGCCATCAGGGCCAAACAACTCTACTTTGGTTTCATCTGTCCATAGGACATTGTTCCATAAGCCTTATGATTTGTTAAGATGCAGGTTTGTAAACCTCAGTCATGCTTTCTCATTGTTTTTAGACAGAAAAGGCATCATCACTTCTAAACAAACCATTCTTGTTCAGTCCTCTTCTACTGGTGCTGTCATGGACTTCAACATTTAACATGATCACGAAGCCTTTAGAGTCACATCGCACAGTCTGAACTTGGTGAACTGTCAACTTTCTCACTGCAGAATGTTGAACTCCAAATTGTTTAGAAATGTTTTTTTTAAGCCTTTCCAGATTGATGGGCGGCAACAATTGCTTCTCTAAGACCATTGCTTATGTCTTTCCATCTTGGCATTGTGTTAACACATACCTGAATTCTCCAGATCAGCAAACTAACGGAATATCTGCTACATAGAGATCTGAACACCTTGATCAATTAATAAAGGGCTCTAACTTAACCTTTAAATCATACGGAAGCAGCAAGGGGGTATCTTGTTATGTCCACATGTTTTCTGTTTAACAAATAATGGCACAATAAAAAAAGTTATACGTTCTTGTTCATCTGAGGTTGTATTTGCCTAATACCAAGACTCACTGCAGTCAGATGGTTTTTATTGTGTTTCACACACATAAACGTAAAAAAACAAATACAGAATTAAAAAAGGGGGTTCCAACTTCAGAGCATGACTGTAATCTGCAGACTCTCGTCCAGAAGACAAGGGGTTGGGAAAGCTAGCAAGTCCAGTTCTGTAGAGGATTCATGAAGTGATGGGGTGCAGTGCAATGACTCTGTTTGGCCCCTGCTGCTGGCTCTCCTCTGCTCATTGCAACCTCCCATCGTGTCTCACCTTACAAATCATTACAGCTCCACTTAAACCATTATGACCTAGCTCAGGGCTTAGCTACGGGGATGGTGGGAGGGGATGCTGAGATAGGACAGTGAGATGCTCATAGGGCTGATGGACGACTTCCAGTGGAGGAGGACAGACAAAGCATTACGGGCAGATGAAGGAGTGCTGAATGTGGGGGGAGGGTTTAAGGTGTGTGGCTGACAAGTGTTTAAATTTTTGCTACTACCATCCACTATGTTTCTGGCTTTGTGCAGTGTTTTTGGATTTTTTTTCTTTTTTATAACTGACAGCTTATCAGACATTTCTAGCAGATTGTAACAGGCACATTTTCAAATACTGCAAGACTATCTTCAACACCTTTAGACAAGATTTCTGTCAAAGGAAAATCTACAATCATTTTTGTTATGTTTAGTCTGTGCTGTAGATATAAAAGGTAAAATACAGAGAACAAAACCTCTGATTACATTAGTAGTCACTGCCTTCAAACATTATTTACCACAATTCAGCAGGGCATTAACAAGTAGTACCCTACCCACAATCTGTGGCTGCCAGTTGGCTCATTGTGTCCAAGTCCACTTTGTCCAGGTGCATCTGCTGCACAGCACTCAGTACCTTCTGCTGGTCCACTGGGTCTGTGATACCAATCTAACAAATAGAAATGAAAAACCTCACACACACAATAAACTGTTGCCTTTTATGTTTAACTAAATATCTTCCTCAGGAAAAAAATTTACACTATATATCTTTGTAATAATGACTCCAATGTGGGGCAGGTGAAGGGAGCAAGATCCAATAATTTGTAAATTTGTTTATGTCTGAGAGCAGATTACAACTAAAATAAGATGCCAAAACAAGGCTTTTCAGTTCAATCTTTCTAACAACTTCTTTGTCGAATTTATGGCCTTAAACTGCAGTGACATCAGATGCTACCCTCATCTCTTTCTGGGTCACCTTGAAAGTGGGAAGACACACAGGTGCTGCAGTCAATCTTTACCTTCTCCAGGTCCTCCTCCTCCATGGTCAATAGGTAGCTCCAAGTGATGTCATTTTCCTTCACATTTGTATGTAAACAACGGAGCAAGAAAGAGAAATCATCACTGAGCATTTACCAAATCAAAACTTCTACAGTTGCTCCTTTCCTGACCCTACCACCTGAAACAGATGTACCTGCATAAGACTTTGCCATATAGCAACAACAATATACCTGCATCTGTGAAACCCAGTACTCACATATCAGATAGGAATTAAATGACCTCTTAGTTTAATTGAGGCTAAGCCAATCCAGCACAGTAGATCCATTATGAAACACTAAGCGAAATATGTAAACGTGTCATCTCATGACATGTTCCCGAGCATGTAAATGTCATTCTCTCAACGCAGCTGTGCTCAACGCATTTGGGATCAGTGTATCTCACCCATACTGTAGATCTTATACTGCACAGACCTGTGTGTAACAGCAGATCTCTCATTATCATGGCATCAGTGAGACAGGGGTAAGCACATTAGAAAAAGGCAACTTGCATTCAATAATATTATAATAATAATTCTTATTCTAGCATGCAATCAGTACTCACAGTCATGATTTCAGTGAGGTAGCCAAGATCAAGACCATGCAGGAGAAGCTCAAGGTCACCAAGCTTGGTTACACTGAGGAGGGCAGAGAGTTCAGCTTGACTTTTAAGGACTCAATATACAAGTATATAAATAATAAGAACACAATATTAACTCTAGTTTGCGCTACTTGGGTAGACCTGGCGTCACGGGTGGTGACGGAGATCCAGTCGCACCCATCCACAAATCTGGCCCAACAAAAAGAATAAATAAATAAAAAATGTGCAAGCCTCTGATCTCCCTGTACAATGGGTTGAACAAAAGCCAAGTTATCTTTCTTCTTTAGGAATATAGCAGTGCAACAAGCTGAGTTCAGTTTAACCGTTGACAAACTTTACAAATTAGCCTTTCTTCTTATGACTTAAAAATATGTGAAATGCGTTACTTGGGTTTGAAGCGGATATGATAGAAAGACAGCAATAATGTTTAGAGGCTTACGAGCTGTAATTCCTGCTGCCAGACATGACATCAAATACAGTGTTTCTGCCTAATGATAACTGCCCAGTCAGAACGGACAAAACATTCATGCAAGAGGTTTATTGTTGTTTATGTCTGGTTTAACAAGGCTCAGCAACACCTGCTGCACAGGCACCGGTTCACAGAAAACCCAACAGAGGGCGACATGCTCACAAACTGCAGTGAGGCACAAAATACCAAAGCTGTGTGTAAGGCAAAATGGCCTTATATCTACTTAATCAGATAGAACTTGCAGACACCTCACTCAGATGTTTCAAAGACCTGGATAACCTCGATAACCATAAACACAATGCCTATATAAATGCATTCTTTATCAAACCTGTTCAAACCCTGCAGGTCTCAGGTCGTCTTACTTTTCTTTGGAAGATTGAGGTTCAGCATTAGTCTTGAAGAACTTAGACAGGGTGTCCTCCATTGAACTGAAGGCCTGCGCTGTAGAATTGTTTGTTGAGGCGGCCAGGATCCTGCCTATCTGTGGATAGACACATGTATGAGAACACTAGACAGTTTTATTTTAAGACCAGGTAAAAACGGTTCTTTTGTAGGTTGCTGAACTTAACAATCAGACTATTTTTCTGATTTAAAATAAAAAGGGCTTTACAAGGTAACAAAACCTAATTAAACAATAACAGACAAGCTGTTAATTAAATGAATGATCAGACTCAATTAAGGTTCTGAAGTTCAACAAGATCATAAATGAGCTTAAACGGACTTTAGACTCAGACTTTAGCAGCAGAGTGGTCGTGTTATGATATTATACTGTTCATAATATAATATATCCATAACGCACACCCCTACAACATACATAATAAATCTGTTTCATACATAATAAATCTGTTTAGGTACCTGTGTGTGTTTATAAATTGTGGCCAGGTTGGCAGGACTCTTGCCAGTCCGTGTCGTTATGGTTTTGTCTGCTCCCAGTTGGAGAAGCTTTAGCACGGCTTCCTCTCTGCCATACTGCACAGCTATACTCAAAGCCTGGAGGAAAAATCAAATACAAGCAATATATCCAACAATTAAATGTATATAATGAATAAAAATTGTGCTCATCACTGTGAGCTACAGCATGAGCTGCAGATCATGACTGACATGCTGTGACACACCGTGTATCCATTGTGATCCTGGACATTAATTTCAGCTCCATGCGACACCAACAGGTTGATAACCTTACTGTAGCCATCCCTGGCTGCCAGCATCAGACAGGTCATTTGAGATCTAAAAAGGACAAAAGACCAAATGCAGAGAAAAGATTACAGTGCTAATTATATTTTAAATACAACACTTCATAGAAGAGTTAAAAAAAAAATAAAAATACAGGGAGACACTGGTTAGCAGGAGTGATTACACAGAGAAGCCACCAGGAGGGAGTAAACACCATATAATCATTTGAAACAAGCATCTAAGTACAGTACTGAGTCAGGACAATCACCAATTCATCTGTGGCCGGCCACAGTACAAAGAAACACAACTTACTCTGTGTGTTTATTCTGGTCTAATGAAATCACATATATGGATATATGAAGTTGTCTACTGAAATATCTCATTAAAAAACATTTTTTTCTGCAAACTTTAACGGTAACCCAGTATCAAAGCAATTACAGAAGCTTTACAATCTAGTCCTGCAACATAATACAGTTTCTTGCTGTCAATTTATTTGTTCAGTATCTTCCAAACATAAGACAACAGAGCTCAAATTGCACAGCCCTCTCATTTGATAGGACAACTGCCAGGTTACTGAAGAGAGACCAGGTATTCAGGGAAGAAGTTTACATGCACTTGAGAAAGCTGGCCAATGGAAACGCAGGTATACATACAGCCAGCAGATGAGTAATTTGATTTCTGAGGTTGTTTCTGTGTGTGGGGGAAGCTGACTGACAGCGCAGTGAGAGAAAGACACACACAATGCTTTTTTTCACACCACAAACTGCCTGAATAAAAAAAAAGGAAAATTTACTTTTTATAGTATACTACTGGGCACTCTGTTATTGTAGAGACCAATTGTCAACAAACTCAAATTAATCATAAAGCAAACTTTGAATCAAAAGGCCACTAATGCACCACAGGAAGCGTACTGCACACAGGCAAAATAATGTATTGTGCATTCTGTGAATTTGTGTTCAGATGATCTATTTTTATCCAAAGCACACAAATATACAAAAATACATTGTTCTTTTTGCACAGGCCCTCCGTGGTGCATGCAGGTCGTATACCTGCCTACCTACCTATAACCTTTATGTGCCCACTGCACTGCACAATAGCTGCCCAAGTAGACTTTAATGATCAATAAAAAAAGTAAAATAAATAAACTAATTAGAAATAATTAAGAAAAAATACAAAATAAACATGAATTAGGTTAACATCTAACGTAATCAGACATGCATAGTAACAATAAGAGACAAACAGACTTATAAATAGCTCCTACAGGTAGTTTGGGCTTTAGTTGGACTGGATTTAAAAACAAGGTGGCGTCTCTCGATGTAATTATCTCTAAGCAATAATCTCCCCTTCCATCCAGATGCTCTTCTGCTGCTAAAGGCAGCAGAGTGGAGACTGACTACAGCCTTCTCATCCACATGTACTCTTGCAAAAAGCCGAGTAGAAATCTGGCTTGTTTTTACATAAAGAAACTATGTTGGTTTCAAATACTTTGCATACTCTGTAGAGGTACCATTAAGAATCCTAGAGAACTAGAGAAAAAACCAACAACAAATCTTTCCTGACCAAGTCATTCTGTGAGAAAAAGAAAAAAAGCACAAACAGCCAATGAATCCCTCAACTGTTGACAACCGTGTACGTAAAGCACCTCTGTTATGGTCCTGCTTATCACCTCTGACTCAAACACAGAGGATGATCATCAATCCAAAGAGGTGGGAAAGTCCAAGAGCAATTTATCACTTCACTTAATGCTCTGAGTGAGTGTGTGTGTGTGTGTGTTGTGAGGACACTTAGGTTGGTCCTCGGAGATTCAAAGAAAGAGAAAGAGTTAGAAAACGAGGAGCCGTTTAAAAGAGATTTTTCACAATTCACATGTAAACAAGGTGTTTGTCCACAGGTGTGGGAATGTGTTACCTCTCTCTAATTGATCACAGACTTCCCTATGAATTATGGTATGTAGAGACACATACATTAATATATGTGACTCAAACACAAAAGTAGTAGAAAAATCGAATTCAAAAGCCCTTCACAAAAAGGAAATTTACTCATTTCCTGTTGTGCCCTTTTTTGGTTAGTCATCTTGAATGGAAAGTGCTCCTACACAAAGGGGGTATTTGTTTAAAAGGTGTGAACTTGTGTTGTGTATCTGTTCAATATCTGGGAGTATGATCAAAGCAATATGCACAGTTACATCTTCATTTAGCAAATTAAGAAGAACGAAATCAAAAGTTAATGTTCCACTTGAACTCAAACAATTTTACTCATATTCCTATGTAGTCATTAATCAGACAGTTCCTCTTTTACCCAGGAGAGCCGGACAGGTAGTGATTCATTTATATTTTTGTGCCTGTGTTACTGTATTTTCCCAAGGGCGGTTTTGCTGTGAGACTGATACAGAGGTCACGCTCATAATGCTTCAGTGTGATTTGTGTATGGCTGTCCTTCAGACTGTGAGCTTTGGCCGGTTCCCAAATGACAACCGATCGATATGTAGACAGTTGAGTATAAACATTGTTCCTGGTGTCAGAACTACAAGAAGAATGACTACTAAAATCATCTTACTCATTGTACCCAGGCAAACAAACAATATCTCAAACTGGCTATCACAAATTGAATCCTCCAAAATTCACAATATTTATATAAATATCTGAAATGATTAGATTCTGATTGACAAAATAATAACATTAGAATGAGCCAAGTATGCCTAGATAGCCAATAATAAAATAAATATGAGTTTCTTATTTTTATCTTGTTGATTACGAATGAATGAATTTACAGAACCTCAATGGTAATTGCTTGTGTCGCTTTGAATAAAAGCATCTGCCAAGTAAAATCAAGTAAAGTAAAGGATTATAAGACAGTCACAGAGTTAGCAAATTGTCTTGTCAACATATTAGCACTGAGGTTAGACAACTTTAATTCATCACAGTGACCAGTAGCGATTGTTATTTTTCAGGAATTTAAAAGTTCAGGTTCTAGCATTCAAACTCTTTGGTGCATTTCTGAGACAGTTCATGAGGGCAGAGAGAGTCACACACAACTAATAAAGTGATCCTGACTAGAGCTGGTTAGCGCCGTGATGTTAAATACTACCACCAGAGAAGAAGATGGATCTGCACTCTTCTCTTCCTGCTAATTTTATTCTAATTTGCAAAAAATGAACACTGCAAAAATATAGATTAGCTGAGCAACTTAACAAACAATGTGCAGCGTGTAGTTACTAAAGGCATGCCCTGCCTCTGTCAGTGGCACCAGCTTCACTTCATAAGATCTGGAACATCCAACAAATGAAAGCAAATTGACTTATGGGTCACCGGTTATATTTCATGTTCACAGTGTCCTCTCCCTGGTAACTTGCATGAGCTTTGAGTCTGGGGTGGAGGGTTGGAAAGAAAAAAATGCTGTCAAACATTTTGACCGCAGTGCCCTTTTTAAACACTCTGTGTCAGTACTACATGTCGTTCCTTGAACCACTTTCAGGTGTCAGAATCCCAAGAACTTAAGTTTTTTCTTAATAAAGGGCTTGCGAGCTGTGTGGCTATGGAAGGCATATCTTATTTAAATGTGTTGACTTGAGATTTGGAAGGTTTTGCAAAACATAGGAATTTTAGTCTGAGTCAAAGTAAAGTTATTACTTCTGTAATTAAGGATTATAAGTGTTACGTTTACAACTATATGCGTTTTATTACAGGCTCTGACTCAGTGCCTCTATTCCCTTTTTTAGTTTGTAGACAGCGTAAAATTAACACAAAACTGTTAACAGTTTACTGGTAGCTGAGAGAAACAGTAAGGAAAACGCTGCGAAATCCGCTGAATTAATGTGTGCTGAGACCCTGTCTGACGTTCCAGTGTGTAAGGTTAGGTGAGTATAAAATGTTATCATGTTTCTACCAATGTGCCCTGTGGACAAATATGTTGGTACCCTTCCACAAAAACAAAAGAAACCACATTTAAAAAAAAAAAACCCTGAATAACTTGAAACTGACATTAGAAACAAAAAAGGTTGGAAATAAAATACAGACTTTGCTTTTGATTTGGCTGGATATTATAAATAACAATAAAGAAATTAAACTGGGCTCAACAAAAACGATGGTACCTTTAAGCTATTTTGTTGCACAATCTTTAGAGGGAAATCACTGCACACAAAACCTCTATAGTTCTCAATGAGACTTCTGGACCTGTCAAAAGTGGGCAAACTGTCTCAGGTTTTAATGGAGCCTTCAAACTTGATGTTTCAGCTCTTTCCAGATGTTTGATTCAGATCAGGAAACACAGTATTCCACTTCAGTATATTTGTTTAGCCACTCCAGGATGCAATTAGCTGTGTGTTTTATGCGTTAGCACGTCGAAGGACCCATGACTGTGACTAAAACACGACTTTGTGACACTGGGCACTGTGTTGTGTTTCAGAATTCCTTAATATAGCTGAGATTTTAATTTGCCCTGCACAGATTCAAGGAATCCAGTGCCAGATGTAGCAAAGCAGCCCAATACATGACCTTGGAGTTCAGCTTAGATCTTTATCTAACAATTACTGTCCATCTGTTCTGTTGCATTATCTGGTGTATGTTGAGTGTGGTGCACACAAGGGTTGATGCCAAACAGCACTGGGCATTTCCATTTAACTAGGCTGAATGACTGATTACAACACTAGAGATATGTGGTGATAATTAAAGGGGACAATTGTCTAATCTTTTCTAATACCATAATTTTCGTCCGTGATATTTTCATTTATTGTATCATTTAAAATATTCTCTGAATCAAAATTCAAAAGCAAAGTGTGATGTTCTGTGAGTTTCATGTTTTTTTTCACAAATTACAAGTGGTTTTTCTTGGAAGACAAATTCCACAAGTTATTCTACATCAATATACAGGCAGGACAGCAGAGGATCATACACATAAGGAATGCACACAAAGCAGCAAATCAAGCATCCCATAAGCTGTATGGTTGATGCAAGTCATGTTAGAAAGCACGTTTGAAACCAAGAAGCAAAAAACTGTACAAATATAAAAGAAAAAGCCACACAAATGTGCCTGAATATCAACAAAGACCAGTACGATGAAGTTAAAAATGGGACATACGCAGGCAATGGACCCCACATCGCGTTCCTGTGGGACTTTGAAGGATGACAGAGAATGCTTGTTTACATTAAGACAAAGGGACGAGCAGCTGGTGTAAATCACTGCTTTGATATTCAGACGTAAGAGGCGATGAGGAGGAGGGGGTGGTTTATCCACTGCACCCACATGAACCTCATATTCTTCATTTGCTTTGGATGATGGGGGTTCTTGGCCCCTCCTCCTAACCACCTCCCCTCATGTGCATCCTTCTGTGTCTTGTTCCTTGCTCCAAATATTTTGTCTGGGAAGGAACCAATCAATTTGCTGACACTACAGCATGTCCATGTGTGTCATCAGGGAGTTTTCAAGCAATGAGTGTCGTGCATGTAATGGCATACTTGCAATGACAGAGTGGCAGGGGGATTTAGGGAAACTAAAACAAGAAAGCCACTGGGGGGCCGCATCCTCACTTTGACACAGCAAAAATCCACAGATGGTAACAGCAAAAACGCAACTTGTAGAACCTCTGTTCATTCAGGAATTTTCGTGTTCCTCACTATTGCAGGAAACTTGTATTTATCTAAATTGTTTTCACATTACAAGACGAAACTTGTTAAAACAATTATAGGTTGACTGCCAAGGCAAACTGAATGTGTTGGAAGCTAATTCATTCTTTCACCTAACAAAAAAATGCTAGGGATTACTAGATCTATGACTACTTTCTTCTTCCTCTGTTTGTCCACCACGCCTGTCTAGTTAGTTAGTCATTACCAGTTTTTCAGTCTGTATCTGTCCCACAGGGTCTTAGCTTGGTTAGCTTAGAAAATATTTTAAGGTACAAATGCACCATATTGTCAAGCTTAATAATGTTTCAGAAAGCAGATGAATTTCAAGATCACTGGGTTTTTTTCGTAACCTAAAAGGTCTAGGCTGCCTGGGACATTTTTGCCTACAATTAACCATAACCATGCTTACTGGTTTTCATCAAAGTGTGTACAAAAGCTTCTACAATTCTCCTGGCCACCCCTTACACTTAGTGTGTTTGTTTGTCTGTCTGTCTGATACACGTTTGTACATGCACATGCCATAACAGGACATTCCAAACAAAACACACAAATATACACACACTGTATGGAGCACTGTGGTGCATAATGCTACCACATGGCAGCGAAACATAACGAGAACCATCAAAGGAAATCTGATCCACCACCTCTCATTCTTCCTCCCTTGTTCAAGTCAAGTCTGGAGTGTTATTATTTGGCATATATCAATAGGGATAAGATGGTACGTATTGTGTTGAAAATCCTATAAACATTTTGACCTGAAACACATCTGTAAACCCCCTCACCTGTCCACCATGTTGGGATCTGCATTTCTGGACAACAGAAGCTCCACACAGCGTGCAATTTTGTCTTCGCTGGCAGACGCTGTGCAGCTGGCCATGAGCACCGTCCAGTGATCTGTGGGTAAGAATGCATTTGTGCTCATGTGACAATTTTAAAATGATTCAAGAAAACAATTCACTTAGGACTTTTTTTTTGTAAAGTAAGAAGACAGCACGAATTCAAGAGGCTATAAAGAGTTTAAGATACAGAAAGAATACTAATAAGAATAGGTATGTTTGAAAGGTCCTGCGCATGGTTAAATACAGACAGCCTCATATATGGCAGCTCACATTAAAATAAACTCTAGTTCATCAACTACCTCTGTATCTTTTTTTGTAGCTGGCATCAACCTAGAGGAAACTTTATAAAATCAGACAATATTTGCTGTCTGTAACCTTATGAGAACCGAGTCATTTCTTTAAGCATTTAAGTATTTACCTATTTTGTGAAAGGCACAAGCTCCACAATTATTCAACAGGAAGTCATGCTCTTAATTCTACAATTAATTCTGTTTCAATTAATTAATTAACAGATCTATTGCAATTGCTGAAAAAAAATCAAGGGGATCAAAAAGTCAGTTAGTGGTAATGGTGCAGAATAAATCGCAAAGTAACAAAGGCCAGTTTGTGTGAACGTGCAAGTCTGTGCAACTATTGCAAGCTTACAGTAGCCAAGTAGCGAATGTTTGAAGCAGTTTTGATTGTTTCTACTAGATGATGACATGTTTTAAGTCTCTGGGTCAAACATAAACTTTTAGCTTAAAAAAAATGTCTAAAGGAACAAGTGCGCCTGCTGCTATTCAAAGTTAAGTGTCTTCTTATTTTTTTTTAGGAACGATGTAGTTCATCACTGTAGTTACCTTACTGAAACAAATTAAACGTATGAAATTCTCATTAGTAATCGTAATTACACTATTTAGCAAAGCATCAGAGCAAAGAGGAGGACCGTCCGATGAAGTCATACATCATGCTGTAATAAGGAAAGAATCTGAGATGAGAACAGGGCGATAGAGATGGATAGCCATTTATCTGGCATCAGGAAGTGTGGCAGCTTTTAAAGGCCTAAGTGACTTCAGAGGAGCTGTCTTCTTATCTTATCCTGATAAGACTGGTCTGAGACCCATGGCAATGCATTCAATTCCAGTTTTGTTCCGCCAATGGCTGAGTCCCCAATGTGTATGTATCACAGAATGTATCTAAGTGTGTATTTTGTGTGTTTTCCTGTATGTGTGTGCATGCATGCATACCTCTATGTCTGTATGTGGGTTCCTGTTTCTTTGTGGTTCTGCATGTTTGGCTCTATATCTGTGTGCAAGTGTGTGTGTGTTTACATTATGTGTGTGGGTATAAACCAGACTGACTGGTTTGCGTCTACAGAGATTCGGAGTAAATAAATCTGAGGCCTGAGAATTGGTGCGAGGATACAACAGCGACATGGTGACCGTTATCAATCACTCATGCATTCCTCCGGTCGGCCTCACTGCTTGGATAAACGCCACCAGGACGTGACCACACGTCATCCTCCTGTTTAATTGTTTCCTTCACCTGCCTCAAGCATCAGATGGCGGGGCCTCTTGAAATCAGTCACATGCACAGTTTAATTTGACATTCTAGATTGAGAATGAATTAAAATCAGATATCAAAAGCATGACTAGTGCTGTGGTTCCAAAAGTAGGGCGTAAGGACTTCCTAGGGCCACAGGAGGGTTTATAGTTGATAAGATTTAGAAGAAGAATTCAACTGTCTCAGAATAAATGTATCAAAACTGCAGAATCAAAAGCATAATGAATATCAGATACTGAAACTGCATTTAAAAAAATGATTTGTAGTTTTATGTGTACTGTATATAAATACAGAACTCTTAACACAGTAGAGTTCTTCCCCATGCTTATTTTACCCAGACTGACCTCAATGCAACAGATGCATTCAATTTTTCTCGCTTTGGGACGGGGGTGCAATGTGTATGAACTAAAAACAACTCAAAGGATTAGTGGTGTGTTTCTGCAAGAGTTCCTCTTTGGCGTCATTGCCATTAAGTAATGTCAGATGAAGCATACTGGTGCAAAGGCCTGATTGGTTCACTAGTCTGTGGCTGTCGCTGGTTAGGAAATTGAAAAAAGGTGCCACAGGGAAGCATAGCTCGACACCAACGCAACAGGGGATAGTCAGGAGGATTAGGTATGGCTGTTTGATATCCAAGCCTAGAAGGCAGCATTGTAATGGTGTTGCCTAATCACACCAACTGATTAGGCAATCCACCTGAAAGGAGGTGGTTGGGGAATCACAGAGAGGTCAGGGGGGGCTAAAATTGTGGATCAAAATATAAACAAACCAAAACAAGATAGAATACATTTGTCCGCATAATTTTTGTTTTTGTCACTCTGCTACCAAACAAAGGGATTCACTCTTGTCTGACCTTTGCTGAAGTTCGCACTGGCTCCTCTGTCCAGAAGCAGATTGGCCAAGTCGTAATTAGCCACACTGACAGCACACATTAGGGGAGTCCATTCAAAGCCAAGTCTGGTCTCCACATCCATACCTGTCTTCAACAAAAGCACCAAATTAAGTGAGGCCTAGTGCGCTTAAGCGGACACATACACATTCTTTAGTACAAACACACAATGAGGATGTAGATTCAAATATCTTTTTTGCTAAAATTTTAGTTTTTACAAGAAAACAAACAAAACTTGTACATGCAATTATAGATACTGCCACTGTGACAACAATTTGTAACAAGAACAGATTTTCTTTTAGTGGTCAACCGATATGGATTCATTAAGGGCTGATGCCAATGTTCAGATAACAGTGAGAACAATTCGTACTTGTAGAGGTGCACACCCCAATAATTGTGTGCATTCATATGGGGTGATTTACAGATGCATGTACACATGTGAAATGCTCCCACTGTAGGCTGCAGATGTGTCTGCATACATTTTTTACCGTCAGCCGGTGTGAGGACAGACATTGGATGATCCCAATTTATTAAAAAATGTCAACCACTATCTTCTTTGTATTATTAATTACTGATTTACAGCTGACTGTGAAGTTGTATCATTCAGAAAGGAGGGTACTTGCCATTGCCCAATAGGTGTTCAACAGTCCCAATGTCTCCTTCATTGATGGCTCTTTTTAACAGTGACACATCATCTTCTGCATGTGGTACAACAGCATCCAGATGCTATTAAAAACAGGGAAGAATCGGAATAAATAAAGCAAATGTGATTTTACTCTAAAATAAAATTAAACAATAGGAAAATATGCTACATGCATGCTTGTGTATATAATACTTAAATTAGTGGAAGCAAAATAATGTTTGGTAAGAATCACTCATTCTATAAGGATCAATATCATTTTAACTTGTGTACTCTTGAGAAATGTAAATAGGAGCACTACCTAACATAAAGTCTAAGATAAAGATAAAAATCTTTGAGCACATGCAGTTTTTCCTCATTTATTTCAGCTGTGAAGTTGTCACCTGCATTAACATGGTGCAAATCAACATATACTTGCAGTTTTGAAACAACTGATAAACAGAAGGTATAATTAGAACACAAATTAAGTGAGGCTTAAAAAGTTGAAAACATGGCAATAAATCAGAAATGATGGGGTTAGCCTTTAGGAGGTTAATGTCAAGCTAACGTTAGGAAGCTTTCATTGAACTTGGGCTATCTTATTGTTAGCTAGCTAATTTCAACAAATTCGAAGCCATCTGAATAAGTTAGTTTGACAATGTTATTATCGCACTGGATAAAGCTACTTTGAGTATTTATCTTAAACAAATGTGTTGAAGCTGTATTAATGCTCAAATATTTGAGCTTTAACGGTCTGTTACAGCAAACTTTGCACATTTTCGTTTGTGAAGGGTGAGAAAGTGCGCCAAATATTCCTACAGCCTTTACTGTAATTACCACTGGGTATGTATATAGAGTCAAATATTTAAGCGCAAATACAGTCAGTTCGTCTGTAGAGATGAGTTTTTTTTTTTATTCCAAAACCAATCAATGAAGTGGAGAGTTAGCTTGTTAACATTAGCTAAGAAAGAGACTCAAACTAGCTTAGCGCTATGTTAGTAATGTTAGCTGCTGGGGCGTAGACGTAAGCCACAGTTGTCATCCACTTCGAGCACTTTAAACCGCTTTCTAACCTTGACGCAGGGGGGCGTTTTATCCGAACAACACCCGATGTCCCACTCGTCATTACTGGTGTCGCCTTCATCTCCTGCTGGAAAGGCGTAATCCATGAAGCCGCTCATTATTCTGTCCAGCCGGCTAGCTAGGCTAAAATAAGCTAAGCTAACGTTACAGAATAAGCGACAAACTGCTGCAGGTGCGGGGGCGTTACGGACACATACACCTCACTGTAACCTGTGGATGGGCGGTGTTTGACATCCACCCACGCCAACAGACCTTTTAAAGTTATTTAGTTAGCCATCTTTAAATAAAAAAACAAAAACTGAAAAACATAACGGACGCTGTGGAAGCGTGACAGTTAACGAACGTTACTTTGCTCTATGGTGGTAAGTGTAGTTTTGTTACTAAACCCCAGGAATACTGTGTCTCCTCACACGTTTCACGGTATTCATTCTATGTGTTAAGGTTAAATATGTTAACTTTACCTTTTAAACATTTCACAACTTAGCTTTGAATGCTAATGTCCGGTTGTCACAATATATGATGCTAGCTACTTAACATTAGCTAGCTCTACATCTGCTATCTCATACAAACTGGATAGTTAGCGTTTATTTTTCTGTTTGGTCGTTAATTATTTCGCCTTTTTGTGTCTTAAAGCTTTCTCTAAAAAATGAGGAGACTCTTCAGTTAACTTTGACGACGTTTTCATGGCAGGTGAGTGTCCATTTTGTCTTTTGAAGTTCAAAGAAAGTACAAGTACTACAAGTATGTCAGTACTGGTTTGATTTGCTAATTTTTGCTGACTAAAAACATTAAATGTGTATTCGATGTTATGAAGCTTTTTATTCATTATTCATTTCAAGGATGTCGCAAATGAATTACCATTAATGTAATTGTGCAAGAGGTTTGTCTTAGGGCACCTGCACACCTACAGTCCACCCACACAGGTGTGTCAAAGTATGTGCTGTGTCTACACTACACTGTCTTGACTTGACCATTCGTTTATTGATCAAGTTTGTATGCAATCAAAAATACATACTGAATGAATCAGTTCTTAGTGAGGCAAGGTGAGGAGATATAAGCTATCTCTGTGTATGTAAAACCCTGTCTTCTTCTGAGATGGCAGGTTTGGAAGAAAACGTTCCTCGGGCTGCAAAGAACATTAAATGTCCAGTAGAGGTCACTCTTCCTCTGTGTAATGCTCAGAACTTTACTGTCCCTCAGCGGTCATGACTCAAGGTTCACTTTCATGTCATTCTCCTCTTCACTCAGCTCCATTACAAAGTTTAGGTCCTTTCTCTCTCTCTCTCTCTCTCTCACACACACACACACACACACACACACACACACACACACACACACACACACACAC
>JAUYWH010000024.1:21551247-21578456 GCA_034779795.1 Ctenopoma multispine
ACACACACACACACACACACACACACACACACACACACACACACACACACACACACACACACACACACACCAGATGATCACCAGGTCATTGGAAAAAAATATATAAATAAATAAATTCACTCCCTCCCTCATTCAGCTGTTGTTAAATTTAGGCAGACAACAACAACATGTAATAGTCTCCATTTGGTTCTTTAATTCCAGTAGATATGCATTATGTTCAGATTTCTTTATAGGCGCTGTTAGGTTTTATTGAAGCATTTAGTTTTGCACTTTACTTCAAGCACTTTAAATCAACTTATCAGCTCTTTCTGCCTTTAAATGTGTTTTGGCAACACATTGCAGCCTCTTATATAATATTCTGATTCACATGTGCTACATTTTTTGTTTTGTTTTTAGTGACACAATGGTTCGATGCCACACGGTACGATGATCCAGTGTGAGCTGACGTGAAACCTGCACTCATAAAACGCTTCTGTTACGCCACTTTTAATTAAACGCAAAACACTCAGCAGGTTCAAGAGATAGTTTGTGTGTTGATCTTCACTTTTTATCTTTGTTCCCTTATGGAATGTCTGGGGGATTTGATCCTCCCTCTCCTGAAACTGAGCATAATCTGAAACTGATTAAAATGTTTCAAGTTCATTTAGATGTCCCGTAACTGTTTCTGCTCTTTTGTGAATGATAGGGAGGCAGCTGAGCGGAGTGGAATAATAAAAAGCCAAGGCCCTGCATTCAGAGGTAGTTCGGTCGACCAGTAGCAGCTTCTGGAATAACTATTAAACATTTACGCTGTTTTTCTTTCTTTTGTTTTAATTGACAAACCACCAGTTGACAAGTTATTTTTTTATGTTTTTTAAATTTTGGTAGTTTTAAATGTTACAGTTTGAACTAGTCATCTGAGAAATGTAATGATCTAAGAGAGAAAATGGATGTAGAACTTTAATGCAAACAGCACTGTAGTCTTGCATAAGTCATAGTGTATTTTCACTGTCTTTTACATGCATATTAAATATTGAATTAAAAAAAATGTAGATATAATTTAACAGAAAAGTGAAGCCAGATTGGCCTCTGAACTGCCGTTGTTCAATGCATTTCCATGTACTGCGTATGAACTCATTTATCTGCTGAGGTGGACTCGTTTGGATCAACTGGCTTTTCCTCTTCGGCGGGGTGCCACAGCTCGCACTGTGGCAACTCGTGCTCTTCGGTGTGAAAATGACGTGCGTCTCGCCAGGTTTTGGCAAGCCCATAAAGGATGGACTGTCCCTCACAGTCCCTCTCACTGTAACAGGGAGGGGGAGAGAGAGAGAGAGACGGGGTCAATAGAAGACCAGGGCGACGCGTAGAGATCGAGATATCAGTCGTTGTTGTTGCGGAGGAAGATAACTAAACGGTGACATCATATTCACCGGGGGCGCAAAGTGGAGGATAAAACAGGCGAGCACCCTCCGTGTCTGAGGGAACGGAGCCACTCGGGGGTGGGGGGGCACACAAATGTGAGCGACGCGCACGGAGACGACTCAGGTGCAGAGAAACCGACGTGGATGCGCGCTTAGGATGCAGAAATCACCGGTGGAAGATGCAAACGTTTTGTCCAGGTTTTTCTTCTGGTAAGATGTTTCCTATGGCATCAGTTAATATTTTCAGAAAGTGTTCAATTATCTGTTGGTCTCACTCGCTCCAGAAGCTCGTTTGGAGGCTCAATTGATTCACAGCACAACTTGGTCTAAGTATAAAGTCAAAGTGGAGTGACGTTAAAAACGTAATGTGACTGAGGTTTAGCTCTACATCATCATGAATCTTTAATAGCGTCAGTGTCATTTTGTCACTTATTCAATGACTAAAATGTGGAATCAACAGTGACGCTATGCGCTAAATGTGAGTTTGCGCTCCGGTGAGGCATGTTCCAGAAAACGCTGTCCCGGTGCGGGGGGGTAGACGCTCCTGAGAATTTCTAAGCTCTTAACACTGGTGAAGTCTGGCACCGGACCTTTACATTATCTACATTCTATTTATTATTCAGAGCCCGACTTTCACAATTTGCTATGTTTGGATATCACTCCTCTAAAATTAAGCCAGTTCCCAAAGAAATGAGCAAACTTATGAAGCCAAACGATGCCACGCAGTCGGTCACTCGGCTTTTGCAGCTTTCTTAAGGCGTTTAGTCACAGGGGCAAGCACACACCTGACTTTATTTTCCTTCTCTGTCATTAGTCTGACTGTGAAACCTCAATGATTACTTGTATCACAACTAACAACACTTTATTATAAAGGTTCCACACACTGACCATGGCTTATGTGACAGTTTTATCCTCTAACCACAGAGATAAAATGCAGTTCCTGTTGTCTAAGTTACACCAAAGCCTAATTGACCTAAATGTATCTTCAGCGTGACTGTTAATTTACTGATACTACTGTATATGTTGAGTGTCTTTTAGCTGTGGTTCCTAAAATTCATTTGTGTTTTTTTTCCAGTAAGCATGCACCTTCATTGACTTTAATAGTAAATCTGCCAGCATATGCTCAAGCACCCTTTTTTTATTCAGGCATCCTGACTGTAAACAGCTGTTACCCAACAATCTGTCTGTTGTGTGGTTTTTGTGCAGGTGGACGACACCACTGCTGAGAAAGGGCTTCAGAAAGAAGTTGGATCTGACAGATGTGTACAAGGCTCCTTCTTTTGATCTGGCAGACAACCTGTCTGAGAGACTCGAAAGGTTTGTTCTAGTGCAGTATTTTTATTTTATTTTTAAGTTTACATCTCAGCACACTGACTGTTTTGTGAAACTGTAGCTCAGACTTAAGAGGAGATTTGGATTGTATGAGAACAGATCGTTAGTCTTTTCTTCCATGCTTCCTTAGCACAACATATATTTTGATTAGTTTTCTCTTGCTACAAGCTAGCACAACAAAGAAAATGCATAATGGTGATTTATGGTAAAGCATTTTCAGGTAGGCTGATTAAGGCAATGCTTTATCTAACTGGGGTTACTTTAAATCTGGTCAGAGGGTAGTGATTGGGTAAAAAGGACAAGCAAGTGGCCTGTTTTTTGAGGGGGGGGGCGGGGTTTGGTGCAGCTAAATTTCCATGCAGCTAGTTTTTTTTAAATTGATTGAAGAGGTCTTTGTGCCGTTGGCACAAAATTACACATGCCCTCACCATAAAGTTGATAGGCACCTTGTCCTAACAAGAAAACAGAGCTGCCCAAGTATGTTAACAATGTTGAAAAAACCATTGTGAGTCACTGCTGCCTTATCAACATTTTTTTTGCATTGTAGTTCCTCACAATAAAAGACTAAAGGATTCTTTGGAAAGCTGCCATTTGGCACCAGTTTTCAGTAATCACATACAATTCTGCAAGTCTTCTATCCATATTACTTCCAGTGAATCTGAAATGCATGTGATTAGCTTAAAGGTAAATAAACATGTCAAAACATTACCTAGCAGTCTGTTGCCTTAATATTGTTCATACATGCCCTTTATATGCGTTTGCTTACCTTTTGCCATCCTTCTCTCAGAGTCCAGTTGAAGTATGGGCTGGCATTTAAATATGGCTACACATAAATCAAGCCTGTTTGTGTCAAACAAACAACTAGACAACAAATGATGGACAAGTTTAACTCTTCACTGTCTACTTTCAACCTATCGTCTTGCTTTCGCTTCACTTCTCACTTACGTTTTATATTTAGAAGTTGGATGTCCTGCTGAAGATTAATTCCTGATGTAGCTTCTCTCTTTTTTTGCTTACCACAATCATAGCAGTGTCCCACATTGGCCTTGCTTGCCCAACCCAGGGGCCTTCATCACACTGAAAGGTGCCAACAAGCCAGTTAATGTACATGGGTGTTAAAAAGGTGACCTTTAGAAAGGACCCAGTGCCCACAGAGTGATGAATGAGCAGTGCTTTCTTTGCTTTCTTTCTTCGAATCAGGCTAACAGTGAGGACTTCTGGGAATGTGATCTTTACCTTCTATAAAAGCATGCTGTCTACCATAAGCCCCTCCATCACCAGATTAGTTCAGTTTATGCTAGTGAGCTTTGTTGACTTGAAAAGGATTTCATTATTCAAGATGCAAGATTAAAAAAAACTTTATTAATCCCAGAGGGAAATTGTTTTGCCTCGTAACAGCTGCTCTTGTTCAAAGGGGAAAAACCAGAAAAAGAACTACACCAACGCAAATACAAGAAACTCAAACTCAACTTTAAGGTTCTCACATTTTGAGATCAATGAGATTAACTTCAACAGTTGTTTGTTTTCTGTTAGCTTTATTATCTAGAGGCTGAGTCTTAGCGTGACTCGGTATCCACAGTAGCCACACCTGAGTGACTGAAAATCATTACCAACATTACCCTTGTTCAATTGGGTTTTTTAATTTTTTTTTATTTAACACTTATTTTGTCCTCTATCCACCAGTGGTATTCAACACAAACTCAGGCATCTTTTTCCCTCCTTGTTTTGACAAAAAAAGAGAAACCTAATTTGTGCCAACAGGTTAACAACCAAATGCAACACTAATAAACAAACAAAATTAACTCTTCTCAATAAAAATAAAACACAAAGGCTGGCAAAGACTGAGGACTATAAACCTGATAACCCACAAATAAGAATAACAATATACCAGTGTTTAATTACCACTTACTCTACAAGGTTGTGGAAGTATTGGATCAGAAACTTTGACTAACTGGGCTGTTGTTTCGAACCCAGGAGGCTAAGTCAGTCAGTTTTCACCTCTGTTTAGTGATGCACTGATCCACAGTTTACTGTTCCTGAAAATGATTCTAGTACCTCAGCTCACAATACATTAGTGCAGCTTTTTATTTGTTGCATTACAGCACAATAAATGTAGTGTCTAGTGAGATACTACACAAGTCCAATGTTGTGCAATAGAAATTTTACTGAATGTAATTAGAGTATAAAACAAAACTGAGTACACTCTTGTGCAATATCTTTAAGTTGCACCATCTTATAGTAGGTGTCTGAGTTAAAGTGTAGGGTGTTAGAGTAATAAAACACACCTTAGGGTTTTGAAAACACACATCCCATAGAACAGTCTCAATGCCACAAAGGTGATTGCAACAGTGATTTCCAATTAAGGCTAGCTGCATGACCAAGGTTATTAAAAACCTGTAAATACCCCAACTTTCTCTTCCATAAAGATACACATTTGTAGCAGTGGTTAGGAAGAATAGGCAGAGCCATACTACCAATAACAGTGGCTGTCCTTGAAAAATTACGCCATGCCCAGTTTACTGTTTATACAACCTGGTTAAATGCTTCTGACTTGGCACAAGGATTATCTATGAGATTATCTATGAGTTTTTGTAATAGATCCGACATTGCATAAAGTCAAAAAACTGCAAAAGTAAGCGTGGCCAGAGAACATGAAAAGAAGGCTGTATATTGGCATGAAGGCATGTAAGTTTGTATATGTAGATGCTGAATGACAAGATGACTCCCGGTGACATGACAACGATGAGTTTTGTGGGCAGCATGACATGGCACAGTAAAGTCCACATTTTAACATTACCTGAACTTAGTACTAATGTAGTAGTTCTATCTCCAGGCCATGTGATTTGGACACTTGCGTTCTTATATGTTGCAGAAACTGTATTTAATCAGATAGATCCTTTCATGGTCAATACACAACCCACTCAGTGTGGTCTGTATCAGTGCTGTTATCAGCCTGAGTAATCAAATAAATAATATTTGTCAAAACTGGGAGTTTTACTTGTATAAATGTACACATTCTTTATGTCTTGAATCTTTTGTATTGTATGTCAGGATATCAACAGGGAGACACTTTGAACTTTGTCCTGTTATTCCATTTCGTTTTTCCACTTACTTCCTTATTGTTATCCCTTTCATCCTTCTCTTTAACACATATTTCCTTTTCTTTTCACATCATTATCGTGCTGGTAAGCCAAATCATTTTGGTATGGATGGATCTCAGAACATTGCAGGTACTTAATGCCGTGAAAACTTGATCTAGTGGTGTCAGACTCAAAGGGACAATAGTAAATATACCAAAATATGTTGGTATATTCTATTCAATCTATTAAACTTGCATGTAGACAAAAGCTCCAGCATTATTAGAGAATAAACTTTAAATCTGTCCTATGTACTTGAATCAAATTCTTTCAAAATACTGACAAATCTAAAGACTCAGTAGTGAAATTAATAATTATTCCTTGTCTTAATGTTTTTAATGAGGGACAAAGAATTTCATCACTCATTTCAAATGTGTGATGAAATTCTAACTACACCAAATACACTCTTTTTGTGACTTAATCATCAGCCAAAGATGTAAGAAACTGGACAGCTGATTGGTGGACAAAGCAGTCGTAGACAAATGGAGCAGCCAAAGCCAGACTTTGCTGGCATTTGATTACTAGATGTGCTCTTCCCCCACCATGCCTGCACTGCTGTTTAACTATGTTGTAACTCCTGGCCTGTCCCCCCTGCAGAGAATGGGACAGAGAGGTGGCATCAGCCAAGAACAAGCCCAAGCTGATGAGAGCCCTGGCCCGCTGCTTCCTTGGCCCCTTTGCCTTCTTTGGTGTCCTCCTTTACCTTGGGGTGAGTCTGTTGGTCTGTCCTGAATGGATCATACAGTTCTTGTATAACTCAACTTAGGAAGTCTTGTGTTAATCATTGTAGAGTCGATCTTGAATTTGTTTACCACTTGCCATTTTCTTGTTTCGGGTTACTAGAGTAAGAAAGTCTAACTTGGGGAAAATATGAAGGCTGGGTATCGTTGGAGACAAGAAACCCTCTCCCATCTACCATTCAATCAGATCTGAGCGATTGTGTACAGCACTTACATATTCCTCTGAGACCAGACAACCTTCTTTTGACATCACTATTGCTGACTGAAGTTCTTCTCTCTCTCTAAAAACTAAACTTGTTGTATTGATCCTCAGATCCACAATTAAAATAAAAAACATAAGTGTGGTCACTCTTGATCTGTTTGATCATGCTTGAGATACAACTGAATAAGATTCTATTCCTGTGCACTGGCTCCTCTCGCAATCATATTTAAAGGTGAACAATGGCTGCAACATGATTTACTCAGTAGGAGCCTAAGATGAGTCGATCAAATCTGGTGTGATCTGAACATGTGCTACAAACGTGGGCAATGCCACATAACATTATAATTGATTGCTGACTCTTAAATGGTGCAGAATTTTAAGTATTTATAATTTTTTAGTAATTATTTTATTAATGTATTTTTCCTTCAACTTTCTGATTATTTTAATGTTTTCTTGAAATTATCACAGTTTTACAGTTCTATTTTATCAAACATCAACTACTCTGTATAGTGACTCTGTGTGTAGTACTCGTTAACAGTTGGGTCTTACAAAGCTACATCGTCATGGCCTACAAACATCACAAACATGTGGCACTGTAGTGTTGCAAACCATCTCACTGTCCTGGGCCAATGCAAACGTGACGAAAGCACCCATGGTGTAAACTACACTTACTGTAGTACAGTTTGTTGTGGTTGTCATGGCACCAACAGTGCCTGTTATGTTAAGGAGGCTGTGTGGGGAAAGTGAAGCTTTGCAAAAGGAGTATCTGGTTGTTTGATGTGAAATATTTGGCAGAATCTGAGTTACGTTATGGTCAACTCTGAAATTGTGACATTGATATTCTTTTATACTGGGCATCGTAGTTAGCTGGCATACATTCTAATGCACATTTCAATTCAGAACAGGATCAAGATAAAAAAATAAATAATAATAATAAAATGCAAATGACTTAGGTTATGCACTACTGACTTTTATATTTAAGCTAGTTTTTGAAAAAAAAAAAAAAAAACTGATTAGGAACTGAAAGGAACTTACCTGCTACAAGGGCACCACACAACTCTCAAGCTGAAAGAAAAAGTAAAAAACATTATCATTGTAATACTATATTAAATACGTTAATCTCTTTTCTGTCCCATTGCCCTGTATCTTGGTGTAGGAGGCTTCCAAGGCTGTGCAGCCTCAGCTTCTGGGTCGAA
Organism: Ctenopoma multispine; assembly: GCA_034779795.1. Classification (NCBI taxonomy): domain Eukaryota; kingdom Metazoa; phylum Chordata; class Actinopteri; order Anabantiformes; family Anabantidae; genus Ctenopoma; species Ctenopoma multispine. The sequence continues at coordinate 21,559,255 of JAUYWH010000024.1, forward strand.
TCATTGCCTCTTTTGACCCGATCTATGCTGCAGAACGGAGCCAAGGATACTTCCTGGCCCTGGGCCTCTGCCTCCTCTTCATTGCCCGCTTCCTCCTTCTGCAGCCTGCCATCTTTGGCTTGCATCACCTAGGCATGCAGATCCGCATTGCCATCTTCAGTCTTATATATAAGAAGGTAAGAAGAGGACAGTATGTGTGTACACTTGTGTGAAATTAGGACTTACTTGCTTCTTTTGTACTTAGTACTTGTATGTATTAAATTCCACTGGATGCATACGATGACAACTGGAGGCACTTTAATCAAGTAATGGAAGTCTAACAGGATTTTGTCAGTTTGACGTTTACAGATCAGGTTTAGATTCATAATTGAGACAATTCTTCAGCTACTATATTTACCAGAGTCTTGAAATAACATGCAAAAATATATTTTTTCATTTCTGAAATGTTGACAGTTTTGAGGACAGAGTTTTTATGAATGCTATGAAATTGTATTATAATTCATTATAATTCAGCATAAAGGGTTACTTTAGGAGCCACATAGTAGTAGACAATATACTATAATTACCTGTCACTAAACAGTTTCCTGATAAAACATTGATTAAGAAGTCCCTATTTTAAATGGCTGCTTTAACAAGCCAAAAGGTCCACTTTTGTATTAATCCAACTCATCAGCTAAGTGCTTCCGCCATGTATAGCATGCATGACTGAACATTCCCAGGGACCTCCTCACATTTAACAATTCACAGCCTTTGTAGCTTTCCATGTACCACTGGCTTTCTGTCATCCAAGTCACTTCCTACCTTTGTCAGCTGTGCTACAACTGACCCCTGACCTTTAAACTTTTCAGACCCTGAAGTTATCCAGCCGAGTCTTGGATAAGATCAGCACCGGTCAGCTGGTCAGTTTGATGTCTGCCCACCTCAACAAGCTGGATGAGGTGAGGAAAAAAACCCAAACATTTAGTTAACGTACATATACTCATTCATCATTACTTTTTTGAATACTTTCTATGTTTTTTTTTTAAATCATTGGTATATTTGCTTTGGTACATCAAGTTGGGGTCAAATGTATCCTGTTTGCTTTAATTATCTTGATATGTTTAGAATTTGATTGAAGTCCACTTGAATATTTTTTGAAGCCACTGTGTATTGCATAGGTGCACTTTCATAAAAAAAAACACTGCTCAGAGTAATTTCTGCAAATGGAGATGCTCCAATTTGAAATGTAAGGCACCTGTGATGCTTGTCATTCAACAGGTATGCTTATCTGCTCGCCATCTAATGGTGAAGTAAATAGTAATTCTAAATAGGATAATCCTCAATGTTAACACACTGAAACAGTGCAGAGATCAGTTTACAAAATGCACAATTTTAGGAGGTGACTCATCTAAAGGTTTATAAAGTACAGCAAGCACAATTGTGATAAATGTAGATGTGCATGACTTGAAATAGTATTTTGAATGTGACTGGCATCCCGTTGTTTGGTTGCAAAAGTCATTTCACTTTTGCATAAAAGGAACAACAGCAGTATAATAGTAGTTTTCCACTCATAGATAGCTGGGAGAAAGTTATTGACTCCAGGCAGAATGAGGCAACAGAATTCACACCCTCACGCACTTCAGTGAATACACTTTATTACACAACGCTGAGAGTGTGAGCGTGTGAGAGCGCGTGTTTCCAGTGAGTGTTTCCCTGGGTTTCACTAAGGTGTTGAATGTTGAAACACTCTGCCACCTGCTTTGAGACAATTATCACCTGGCCTGGATGTGGCTTGGCTAACTGCTCTCTCACTGTAGGAGCTATCATTGAAAAGACAAAGGATGCAGGTGAGAGGATGAAAGGGAGTTTATTGAGGTGAAAACAATTCAATTTCTCACTTAAAGTACAACAAAGAATCATCAGCATAGTGCCCACTAGATGCAAGTGGATTTTCCAATACAGAAAGAAACCTGATAAGGTTTGCTTGTCAATGAGATTTGTAGACTCCTGTAAAAAATGGGGGTTTAGGTGGATTTCAAAACATCAAAATTTTTTGACTTTGTACAGTTACAGACCTCCTCTCCACCGCCTCACCTTTTTTTGTTTTTTTTTAGGTGTAACAGTGTAAACAAATTATTTTTTCATCATCGTAAATGCTTTTATGTAGTAAAAATCTGATATCATGAAAGCCCTAGTACAGTGAGCTGCAGTGGTTGAGATGCATTTCCTTTGACCATAGCCGAGGTTCAAGAGAAAATAATGTTTTTTGAGTATTGCATATTCTCTGATTTCTGTTTGTTGCTGATACAGTTAGCACAGCGTTTAACATAGGTTATCAGTGGGATATTCATTGAAACCTTTGACCCTCTCTTATGTTTAGGAGCACAAGAAAACATTTTATGTCCTGGAAGGCGTCCTACATTGAGGTCATATTCCAGTTACTATAGTTCTATATATTAAGGTAATCTTTGTGTGCCATGTGTGCATTTCAGAGCCTGGGTCTGGCCCATTTTATATGGATCACCCCCCTGCAGTGTATACTGTGTGTGGGTCTGATCTGGGAACTGATAGATGTGAACAGCTTATGTGCGCTGGCAGCCCTCACTTTGCTGGGTATCATACAAGCCTGGCTATCACAGAAGATGGGGCCTCACCGGTAAGGATGCCCACTCACATTAACGTTAAACTCACATATACATAATTGCACATGTTTGTGCATCTGCACATTCATGTTTCTTTCTGTACATACAGAAATCCTTCTGTGTATAATGATGCAGTAAGTCTGTGATAAGTTGGTAAAAATTGTCTTCTGTATACAGGTTGAAGCGAGCAGGGTTGATCAGCCGCCGCCTGGCTCTCACCTCAGAAATTGTGGAGAACATTCATTCTGTGAAGGCGTACGGGTGGGAGGAGGTGATGGAGACCATTATCAAGAACATCAGGCAGTAAGTCAGTGAATCAGGTGAAGTTATCTGGTAGTTGAATTATGGCAACTAGACACCAAGCCTTTTACATTTACAGGATATTATCTGCATGAAAAACTAACATGCTGTTAATTATATCATCTTTTTGGATTTTGGTTGTGCTTTTAAAACAAGAGAATTTCTCGTCTAGAGAGAAAGGTGTTGAGATCAGTAATACATTAATGATTTTCTGATTAAAAATTATATTAAAACAAAAAATCACATTTAAAATAAAGAAAAAAATCCTCTACTAAAGTAAATATAAATGGAAACTATTAAAAAGTTATTGTAGTAGTAAATATTTATTTACCTAATTTAATGTAAAAGTAATTATTTTCTCTATCCTTCTCCCCCCTTAGGGATGAGATGACGCTGACCAGAAAGATTGGTTCTCTGCGTTACTTCTACAGCGCGACATACTTCTTCTCTGCCATCTTGGTTATAGTGTCAGCTATAGTACCTCACGCACTCGTTAAACCAATCAACCTGCGTCCTATCTTCACCACAGCCTCCTACTGTATGGTGCTGCGAATGACGGTGACTCGCCAGCTGCCAGGATCCATACAGATGTGGTATGACACGCTGGCCCTGGTCAAAAAGATTGAGGTGAGTCCAGAGAGACGTGTAAGATACAGTATGTGCACAGTCATTGAGTGTACGAATCTTTTACTGTACATGCCTTTTTAATGCTACACTCTCAGTTGACACATAGTGATGATCACCAGAATGTAAATATCAACTTAAATAAATTATACAAGAACAAAATAGTTTATAGTTTGTATTAAATGGACATAAGTATATGTATTTTGCTTTCTCTAGGAATTCTTGATGAAGGAAGAATACGCTGTGCTGGAGTACAACCAGACTACCACTGAAGTAGAACTTGTCAATGTGTCTGCATCATGGGATGAGGTTTGTTCATACCTGAATGAATTTGTATATTTAGTTAAATTAGAGATACAAAGATTTCAGCCCGTCTTAATGGAACATTTAAATACCAAAATATAAATATATATATATATACACATATTATTGCAAAACTGGTGTAAATTTGGTATTTAAATGTTCCATCAAGACGGGCTGAAATCTTTGTATCTCTGTTTTAGTCATTATACTAAATAATACCATCACTCAGAAACAAAACAAAAACATTATTGTTTAAATGCTTTATCAAGAAGGAAGACTAGGCTTCTTCAATCTCTCACAGATGTCAGCTTACCTGTGAGAAAATATTTAGCTTTAAAGTTGAGTTGTGAATTTTGACTTTGAGCAGTGTCTGTACCGTACAGAAAGTCTTCGAGCCATGCTTCCAAGACAAATCTAAAAATGCATGTAAACTCATTCGTTGATGACCCAAAAAATCTAGTTTCTCTGAATAACTTGGTTACTTAAGTTCATTTAAACACAATAATTGAAATAGTGTTCAATAGACCAAAATCTGAATGTTGATTAATCATCAGCGTTAATCATTCCTTATTAGTGTCTTTAGTTTGACAGAGATATAGTTTAATGCTCCTGTGTCAGGCAGTTTTGTCAAAGCAACTCTGAAGTACCAAAACCCAAAGAGGTCCCAATTTCTCTCCATTTCCTTGTTTTTTTTGTATTTTATACCAGTTTAGTCTAGTTAAAAAATATCAGCCTTACTGGGTGTGCTAGCATCTAAACTAAAAGTTTAATTTTGGTTTTATCAGACCATAGAACTTCTTCCACTTAACTTCAGGATCCCCCACATGCTTTCTGGCTACCTCTAGCTGAGAGGTAATGAGCTTTTTCCTCTTTGCCGCTCTCCTATAAAGCTTCAGCTTGTGAGCTTGGCCAGTAGTTGCTGTATGTACAGTCTTTGCCATCTTAGCTGCAGAAGCTTGAAACTCTGAGGAGTCACAGGTGTCTGGCCTCTCATAGTAGTCGTCTTCTTGCACAGTTACTCAGTTTTGGTGCCATATTCCTTGTATTTTGAACCATAATGGAGATTACAATTACTGCACTCACCTCATCTCCATTTTAACTACTAGTCACTCGTTAAAAATTATTTATAGACACTTAGGTTTAAGCTAGTTTAGAGCATGTTGTATCAGATTAATTTCTCCATCAAATGCATTTATGTGAAAAAGATTACCAGCTGTATATTATGTAACTCTCAAATCTCAGTTGATATCAATTCAGTTAAATTCAGTTGATTTATATAGCGTGAAATCACAACAAAAGTCAACTCAATACAATACAGCATCAGCCAGACTATAAAATGTTAACTGCGTGTGTGTGTCTCTCCCACAGTCTCCCCGATCCACCATGTATTATAGGTAAAATAGTTAATTCGTCACAGTAGTAGACAGAATAATCTTATCTATAGGCAGTGGCTGTAAACTTGGCCCAACAGGTGTGATTCATTGACCATCAAATACCGTGAGAAAATGGACATCTAACTGTGTGTTTTTGCCACTTTGCATAATTAATTATCCTGTTGTCGTCACCGAAGTTTGCTGGGAACACTGACTCTCCCTTTGAGGCAATCATCACTTAATTCCCAGATTCTCGTCTTGCCTTCTCCTCTTCCCATTCGCAGATGAATAGGAGGGGTGTTGCCATTCTTTACTGCTGACAGCATGTACGTCAGCTCATTAGAATGAGAATCGCACAGACAAACCACACCAAGCCGCAGTATTAGAGGAACGGTGACCCATAAAATGCCACAGAGGTCAATGATTAAGCCTGTGAGTCGAGCAGAGTTCCCCTTTTCAACCAGTGAGATGTCACCCATTCATCTCTAGAGACCTTGACACGTGAGGTGAAATAAGGCCATTCTGAAGCTTTGGTACTCATGAAGAATCTTGTTTCCCACAGTAGCTTGAGCTGGTGTCACTGTCTGAAAACACAGCATGGCTGATGGGCTTCCTCACTTTGCTACTGAACAGTTTTGAGCAAGTCTCAAGGCTGACTCACTCTAACTAATTTACCATGTAGTATATTTCAATCTTCAATTCAATTTCTACACATAAATACATTTGTTTGCTGACCTTGTGTACCTAACTATCTCTGACTTTATCATCTCACTTTGTTACACTGCTTCAGTAAATATAGACACATGGTGCTGAGATCCTCTGTTTATCCTCTGGGATAAATATTATCCCATTAAATGTACAGTAGTCACATGGCAAAAATAGTTCTGTCTGCATCTTTTGCTTACGATGTGTCCATTTTGAAACTATTAATATTGTTCTGGAGAGCTCTGCCTGATTTTCCTGATTTAATATTGAAGCAGTTATTCGGTCATTTTGTTTATCACCCCACAGTGTCTTTGTTCTAAAAAGGCAGTTTATTAAAACCAAGACATGTTTTGTTTTATATGCCAGCAAAATCAGTCAGTTTCCAATTAAAACGAAAATTAAATCTATGAAAGACTGATACTCACACTTTTACTTTTCTCAAGGGCATTGGTGAGCTCTTTGAGAAGATCAAAGAAGAGAACAAAACAAATGGACACCTCAATGGTGACTCCGGCCTCTTCTTCACCAACCTCTATGTCACACCTGTCCTTAAAAACATCAGCTTGTACCTGGAGAAGGGCAAAATGCTGGCAGTGGCTGGATCCACTGGCTCAGGGAAGGTAGGTTAAAGAAATCATTTCAAACCAACTAAAACCTACTAAATCCCCAAGTACTGACGGATTACATGTTGTTCTGTATGAGGGAAACAGCTTATCATAAGGTGGTAGAATGTAAGTGTGACTACATTATTACCCGTGTCCTCCAGAGTTCCCTGCTCATGATGATCATGGGTGAGTTGGTGCCATCAGAGGGAAAAATCAGACACAGCGGCCGCATCTCCTTCTCACCACAGACTGCCTGGATCATGCCGGGAACAATTCGTGACAACATCCTGTTTGGCCTGACCTACGATGAGTACCGCTACACCTCTGTCATCAAGGCCTGTCAGCTGGAAGAGGTACATCAATTTTATCATTACTTTTTTACTTTAGTCAGTAATAAACTGTCAGACTTTTAATAAATTATCAGGGCATAGAAAATCTGTAAACTAAAGCTGATTTACAACCTGCCAAAATTTTCCTTTAACCCTTTTCCTCGTGGCTAACACTGACACATTTACAGCACTGTTTATTAATGAGCAATGTTCCAGAAATGAATAAAATAAACCCCAGAAAACTTTTCTACGCCTCTATTAAGATAACAAACCAGTGCAGATGGCTGCCCGAGCCACCATGTTTTCACTGGGCATCAATGATGTCAAGATACATATAGTCAATACTAATAATGCACAATGCAATTAAAATGACGCCAGGTATTTCAAGTTAAAATAACCAATACAATCTGCTCTTTTTATCTTTCGTTTGACTGATGCACTCTACTTTGTTGTCTGTTCTGAGCCTCTGCAAAGTATTAAAAAGATTCAGGTTTCCTCAGTCCCAATTTACGCCCCATTATGTCCCTCGCACACCCAAAGACACACATGCTCGCACATTTTCTCAGTCTTGCACAGATACGCGTACACACACTCGTGCTCTCATAAGCGCCAGTGTTGAGTGACAGCCCCTCAGCAGAATAGTATCTCCTCTGTTGCCATGGAAATGTGTCACTGGGAGGGAATATGAGCTTGTTGGTTCCCAGTAACACATTACTTTAGTCTGGTGCACAATATGAACTTATTGTATATTATCAAATATGTCTCACATTGTTTAGCAGAAACACATTACTTTCAGATGTTGCAGACATGACAGTACAGTAGAGGTTTATGATGGAGAACTTAAAGATTTATGCTGACAAACCTTTTTTTGCTGTTGCTTACAGTTAAATCAATGCAGCAGCAGTGACACCATATTTATTTTCAGCATGCTCTCATCTTCCCTGGTGCTGCCTCCATGATTTTGACAAACAGAAAAAAGTGTTAACACTGAAAACAAAGCTGACACACATTATTGACACTTGCATGCAAAGACCAGCCTCTATTTTGTCTTTTGAGGAGTCCTCAAACACTGACATGATGTCAATGAGAGTGACATAACAAAAGCAGTACGTGGAGGAGGCACACTCTCGTTTCTACTGTATACAGTACTGAATGGAAATGACAGAAAGTGTTCCTCTGTGTGCTTCTATTGTGAGCAGACGCAGGAAAAACTGAAGAAATGGTTCCTCTGTTTGTTAAAGCCACCTGCAAAAATGACACAATGTAAATGCAATGCTCACCTTCAAACATCCTTTTGCCATCTTTCAAGTATTATTTTTGGCACTGTATTATAAAAAAAAAACGAATTCCTAACATAAGTATCACTAGTTGTTCTTATGTGTTAGCATAATAATTTCTATTCGAGACTGGTGATATATTTAAATCTTGATTTTTGTGTTGGACAAACTATTTTGTTCATGTTTGGATCGCAGATCCAGTAAGAGAATAGAATCTGTATTTGATTATAAATGTGATGCTAGGAATCGTAGGCTCTGTATTATTTTTTTATAATAACATAATGCATTGTGAAATTACACCCAATACCTTTTAAAAGTTACCTTTTAAATTGTTTTAAGTCTTCTTTTCAAGAAGACACAGGACACACAGGATTTTCTGCTATAGGAAAATCCCACATCAGGACAGACAAGCTCCTGTGAGCTTGTGACAGTAATTCCTCACTATAGAAGCACCAGACTGCTGTGGGTGGTCTTCCCACTGTTGCCTGTAACCACTGGCTCGGCAGGTGCTTTTTGTTCACACTGAGACGCACAACATGTCTTTTTTACTATGCTGCCTTGTTTTACAAGCTGTTAACCTGTTAACTTGATCCCCTTTGCTCTCCTGTTGGGACAGTGGAAACTACCCTTAAAAAGGTAGGAGGTTTTAACAATGATAAACTTCTACTTGTTCCTTCATTCATTCTGCTTGTGGCATCCTTGATGTGCTGATTCCAACGGTTTAGTGTGTGTGTGTCTGTGCCTGTGTCTTTTTTTATTTAAATTCAAACACATCTTGTGGTCATTTCATCTTTTGTGTATGAGGATGAAGAGGGATCCATATTAACACTAAACGTTGTGCTTGAAACAGCATCTGCCTTACAGAAATTGTTTTATGTTTGTAGTGTTTTAGGCTACATTATGCACCACTAGCAGCGCATCTCGGACCCTGTCTGGGTCAGAACCTGAAGCACCACTATCTAGTAGTCAGTTTATAATTGAATATAACCTCTGAGTCAAGAGTAGAAGTGTAGGTTTTTTGAAGAAAACTGCAGAGAAGTCTTTAAGACTGTCCTGGGCTCCACTCTGGATTGTCATGGTTTAGCATGTCTAATAAAATCTTTATCATATTTATATCATATTTCAAGATAATTTAAAGCAGGACGGATGCTATCTCTCATAGTCGGCCCAGGTTTTCCCTAGAAAGTTGTCCAGTTATCTATATAGCCCACAGTGTTTGTGGGACAACACGCAGATAACCAGAGATTATTTATTTCAGTATCTAATAACTGTTTGTTACGCCTTTATCTGAGTGGTTGTATGTCTGTATTGTGTTCTTTGCTTTCTACATCCGTCAACGTCATACTTCTAATTTATTACTCTATTGAATTGCTGTGCAGATTACGACAGACAGGCGCTCCCATATTACCCTTGCATTATTTTCTGGTTGTAAAATTCCTTCATTGTCTTTTCCTTTGAACAGTTTTACCATGATACAATAATAAAACAAGCTCTCTGGTATCACACGGTTTCTCCTGCTGATGTACAGAAGGTGACTATGCATACATGTATTTGACCTGCTGACCCCTTGTTTCCCTCTCCAGGACTTTGCCCTGCTGCCTGAGAAAGACAAGACCCTCCTCATCGAAGGAGGGGTGACGCTCAGCGGTGGCCAAAGGGCTCGCCTCGGCCTGGCCAGGTACTGTACCTTCTGTCATACCTAGACACCTTTATTTGACCTAACTGTTTTCAGTGCACAGAATAGAACATGATTTAGAAAATGGGACAGATTTTATACAAATTTTTGATAAAGCACCATGAATAGGTGGGTGCAGCAATTGATCTGCCTCACTGAGAAGTGGCAATTTCTGCCTAAACATCATTTGCTCCAGAGTACTTGGATCAAACATCGCTTCTCATGGAGATGAACTGACTGAAACACCCAACACTATACAGTATTTCACTTTTAATAAATAATAAAAACCACTGCGTGTGTACTTGTACAGTCAACCAATGTGTGAGGTCTGTATACACACTGTATATAAAACATACTTTTTATTGCCATAAGTTATTGATCATTACCAATTTCATCAATACTGTCACTTTGAATGTGTGACAGTAATCATGGTGGCCAATAAAACCTCTAGTGTTGATGGTGTTTTTAATGATAATATTCGTTCCCAGTGTTGCAAAGATTTGAGCCACTATTCTACATAATCATAACCTCCAGAAGCTGATAACAGTTACTCTTTATTCTTATCTGTGATTGTCTGTGTTTTATGGCACCACTATTTAATGATGACTACTCACTCTAATTTATTACTTCATTAAATCTCTGTGTAGATTACAGCAGACAGACACTTTCATATTCCCATGTATTATTGATTGGTTTACTGTCCTGACATCAATTTGCAGCCACTGCTGGCTCCTATCATTACTGTAAATCCCTTTAATTGCTGAAGTTGATAAACCGCACCCATCAGCCCCACAGTGACCTGACTTCAAAGTGTTTTTATTACTGTTTCCTTGTAATTTTTTTTCTTTAAGCTAAAGTTATGTGGGTATATGTCATGTTTCTCAGTGATTTCTCACTGATGACTCACTTTTCTTCCCTCAGGGCTGTGTATAAAGACGCTGACCTGTACCTCCTCGATGCACCTTTCACCCACCTGGACATTGTGACAGAGAAAGAGATCTTTGAGAAGTGTGTATCCCAGCAGATAGCCCTCAGACAAGACTTGAAACTGTTGCACATTTATACACATATACCCTGTATTGTGTTGCCAGGTTCAATCACTTTCTCAAGCCACTGTAAGTTGACATCTTATCTCATTTTCTGTGTCACTACACAGATGTGTCTGTAAACTCATGGCCTCAAAGACTCGTATTGTGGTGACCAGCAAGTTGGACCATCTCAAACGAGCAGACAAAATCCTTCTGCTGCACAATGGCGACTGTTACTTCTACGGCACCTTCTCAGAGCTGCAGGCCCAGCGTCCAGACTTCAGCTCCCTCCTCCTCGGCCTTGAAGCTTATGATAACATTAATGCAGAGCGACGCAGCTCCATTCTCACAGAAACTCTTCGCAGGGTCTCCGTTGATGAAACCGCCAGCTTCCGAGGCCCAGAGCAAATTCGCCAGTCGTTCCGCCAGCCCCCGCCTCCTCTAATACTTTCTGGATCCCAAGGTCAACCTATAGGTGATGGCTATCCAGAAAAACGCAAACAGTCACTCATCCTAAGTCCTCTGGCAGCTGCCCGCAAGTTTTCCTTCATTGGAAACTCCCAACAGACTACAAATACTCCCCAGGCTCTGACAACAGAGAATGGGGTTCTTGAACTTTCTGAGAGGAAATTCTCGGTAGTACCTGAAGATGATCAAGTAGAGGAAGTGCTCCCCAGGAGTAACGTGTACCACCATGGGCTGCAGCATCTCAATGGGCAGCGACGCCAGTCTGTTCTTGCGTTCATCACCAATTCTCAGGCCCAAGAGCGCAGAGAGCAGATGCAGTCATCCTTCAGAAGAAAGCTGTCCATCACGCCACAGTGTGACCTGGCGTCTGAGCTAGACATTTATGCCCGCCGCCTGTCCAAAGACAGCATTTATGACATTAATGAAGAAGTGGATGAAGAAGACATGGAGGTAGGATTTGTGAAAAAAGTTTTTGCGAGTTTCTGGAGGTACAAGGGGATTGTTGGTGAGTGTGTCTGTATGGTAAAAGAGCAATTTTGTGTATTCACAGCAATGCTTCGCTGATGAACGTGAGAACATCTTTGAAACTACCTCATGGAGCACATACCTACGCTACATCACTACCAATAGGAGCTTAGTCTACGTCCTTGTTTTCATTGTCTTTGTCTTTGTCATTGAGGTAAAATAACTTAATAACATTTATGATGTGTGGTTTTTTTGTTTGTTGTTTTTTTTGTTGCTTTAATTAATATGTTCTTGCCTACATCAATAGGTTGCTGGCTCAGTCATTGGAGTTTTCCTTATTACTTAGTAAGTGTCATGTTTTATGTGTCGCTGGCTGCATTGAAACCCTTGCCTGTCTTTTAAACATAAACATTTAAGATGTGTAATATTGATGAGCTTTAATAGAATTATAGCTGACCAGTCTACAGTGTATTCTATACCTATTTCTGGATGCTCAGTTCTTTGCTTTGTTCTACCAGCCAAATAAATGACGGCCGTTCATCACCCAACATCAGTGAGCAGCTACCCAACGTATCTTCTCCCATCCACCTGTCAATCATTGTCACACCGGCCAGTGCTTACTACATCATGTACATCTACGTGGCCACATCAGAGAGCGTGCTGGCCTTAGGATTCCTAAGGGGTCTCCCATTAGTCCACACATTACTCACTGTGTCCAAAAGACTGCATGAACAGATGCTTAGTGCTGTGCTACGGGCCCCCATGGCTGTGCTCAACACCATGAAAACAGGTCAGTCACTTTCTTACTGTTCTTTTGCAATGTTTTTCAAAGCTTTTTGTTTGGTTTGCTTCACTATGCTTCTATTCACCTGCTGCCATACTAACGTTGTCATTCACCACAATTTTTCCCTGCTTTGTTGTCCTCTTCCAGGCAGGATCATGAACCGATTCACCAAGGACATGGCAACCATAGATGACATGCTTCCTCTGGTGCTGTTTGATCTCATACAGGTATTTAGCAAACACGATGGATGGATGACATGACGTAAAGTAATGCAGTATGCAAAAAAGATTATAAGGCTGCGTAACATATCTCTATCTAGTGTTTATACATTTACAGTGACATTTAACGTCACTTCTGAAAGTTTTATTACCCGAGCTGAAATCTCTGATGTACTGAAGTATTCACACCTTTAAAGCACTAGTGTGTAGGAGCCTCTTTGGCAGAAATTATAGCTTTGAATCTAATCTATACAAGCGTCTTGCACCTGGATTTGTGCCCTCAGTCAGACACACACAAAGGCTTGACACAACAAATATCATTAGAGTTAGCATGCATCTTTATGTCTGATCTTTTTTTTCTCTTTTTCCTCTCTCTTATCAGCTTACATTGATTGTTACGGGCGCCATATTCACTGTGTCAATCATACGGCCATACATCTTCATTGCTGCTATCCCGCTGGGTGTCATCTTTGTTATTCTCAGGAAATATTTTCTGCGAACAGGGCAGCAACTCAAACTACTGGAGGCTGAAGGTAAGAGGTTGTGGTAAACGTATGGTGACGGTGTATGCAAACTTATATTATTATTTGTATGGGGTATTCAACCTGAATACTTAGAGATTGCAGTTATTTGGACAGTGACCTTAGGCAACCAGACTAGCATCTATGTAGCCCAATGCTCACTCTCTTATTTGAGGAAAGACAAGCAAAGAAACGCTTTACTCTTGTCACTGTCTCTCTGTGAGAAGAGAATGCTTATGTCAAAGGACAATGATGACATGTCAAATATTTAGGAAAAGTAAAAGTGAAAACATTTCAGGAAAACCAATAGACCAAACAGAGGAAGCAAGCTTTCGGGGGCGGGGGACTGGCAGATGCCATGGTCATCACAACTTCATAACTGCCTGTCGGCAGGCAGAGCTGGTGGATGGCCCAAGGGCACAGGTCAGACTGAAGAACAACAACATGATAGAGGAAGGGTTGAGGGAGAGGATAGACGGGATGCCTCAGATGGGCAAGAGCATTTACAGGCAGTGGGACAGGGTGCTTTAAACACTTACCTTCAATTAGCAGTGTTCTGGTTTTGGGTTTTTTTTGCAAATAATTAGAAATTTGACCTAAAAGGTTTTATTCCAAGTTTTTAGTGATACAAATGTCCACCCCCTGTGTAAGTAATACCACTAAATAACACTTTTCTGTATATGTGATGCACAGTCCAACTGATGTACAAACTATAGCCTTCAACCTGAGCATACAGTTAAATCAACACCTTTGCTAAACTGCAAACTAAAACAGCACAATGTAAATACCTTAATGAAAGACAATTGTATTAGTTTTTAGCTTGTATTGCAGGCAATATAACTATTAAAACTATTACAGTAAATACATTAGAGCATGGCATGTAAAACTCCTCTTTTAATTCAGATTTTAGTTTAGAAGTCATACTTGTTACCCACCAGAAAACTGCCATGCTCAGATATCGGAGCAGGTTTGTACAGTCGGTGGAAGACAAAACAGGTCACTGTGCTGCTGACGAAGTTGACACTTTTTTTGACTTCCCTGCTCTGCTCTCTGTCATTGAATGTGTGTTACGATGATGACGGCGGGATGTTTCCGGAGTCGCTGAGAGCAGGTCGGGTTCAGAGAGACGAACTGTGGGATTTCCCGCTATCCCCATCCTGTTGTCACACCCTCTTGTGCTGCAAGCAGCATGTCAGATAAGATACAGTGGAAATTATGTGTATTAGTCACTCTCAGGATTACTGTATAAAGACACAAGCTTTGAAAATAAAGTGTCTCTAACTGTGGTTAAACAGAGAACATGCAATTTAAACACGAAAACTATGCTTAATTTAACAGAGGTACAGTAATTTCAGTTTTGTTCCCCTGAATGGATTTACATTATGCTTTTTGGTTAATTTCATAACGAACACACTGCAATTTACCCGCCTTAAAGCAAAGCAGGGTAACTTCACAATTTACAACCAACAAATGTCTCAGTTTTTAACTAGTGATGCATGTGGAAAACCTTACAGAATATAACTACATAAAACCCAACAAATCCCTCATGAGCAGCACTAGGCGACACTGGAAGGAGAAAAAACTCCCTCCAGCAGAACCAAGTTGGGCGTCCATCTGCCTCGACAGGTTGGAGTGAGTGGAAAGATGAGAGAGTAAAGAACAACAACATGCAGCAGTCTGCTTAGTGTGGCTTTATGTTTGTTCCCTTCAGTGGGATTCAACTCTCTTAATGTTTATTGAGCCTCAGCCTCAAACTGTTCTTTTCTGTTGTGCCTCATTTTCTTTTTTCCCTATAAATCTCCTGATTTATTAAGTAAAGTCAATAAAGTTTTTGTCTGTCTTTATTCTTTCTTTTGTTTTCTGATCCGAACCACTTATGCTCACTTGTTCTGTTATTATTGCATTCAGAGCCAATATTTGTGTGGCTGCAACCTTTTAAACTATATGTATTAAAACTTGCTGTCTTTTAAAATATGTGTCCCCTCTTCTTCTGTCTTGCAGCTCGCAGCCCTATTTTCTCCCATCTCATCATCTCTCTGAAGGGTTTATGGACAATTCGGGCATTTGGGCGTCAGACTTACTTCGAGATGCTCTTCCACAAGGCACTCAACACTCACACGGCCACCTGGTTCCACTACCTGGCAACACTGCGTTGGTTCCTCTTCCGCTGTGATATGATCTTTGTCTCGTTCTTCACCGCCGCTGCCTTCATTGCTGTGGGAACTAATCGTGAGTGGTGGGATGACTGTGTGCAGGGATGTAGGATAGATTTAAGAAATGTCAGGTAGAAAATGATTTCTGTAAAAACCATGTCTGTTTTTAGGCTTTTTATAATATAATGATCCAGGCTATGAGAAATATTTTAATAATTGTGTTGCTCTATCATTAGTTATGAAGTATGATTGCTCAGTTGAAAGCGTGATGAAGGAACACCAATAAACACCTCATTATTTCCACTGAGCCTATCAAGTGAAGGAGCCTCCATCTTATCTGTGTGTTACAGTGAGTAGAGTCAGATATCAGAATCATAACAGAACAATTTGTCTGTGAAAACAGATCAGAACTGTTGGAATGCCAACATATAAAATGTCATGTACAAGAGGAAGCATGTGTTTATTTAAAAATATGAACGAGGGGGGCGCTCACGCACACACAAACAGATGTTGGTACGTCACAGTGTGTTTATGTTGAAAGCAGATTAAAGGTCATTTCACAGCTCATTCGTTTCCAACAGAGGCAGTAGCAGTGTTACTCTGACATAAGAGAGAGGACAGATCTGATGCCCGTGTGTGTTTGTGTGCATTCTACAGAGGACGATGCAGGGGAGGTCGGCATCATCGTTGCTCTGGCCATGCTCATCTTGGGGACTTTCCAGTGGGCTGTCATCACCAGCATCACGGTAGATGGACTGGTATGTGGCCACGGGCGCTGTCATCATTTGGATTCTTAGTCATAAGAGCCAACTTGCATTAAAATACCACACAACCAATGGCCAGTCAAAAGTGCGTCAGACTTTAAAAACACACACCTTAGAGGAGGTTTTGGTGAACATGCATGGTTTACCTAACACCTGTGTCTCCCTCCAGATAAAATGTCTTTGTTTATGTGGTGTCTAACCTTCTCAAATCTTCCCACACTCCTCCACGTACACGGTTCCTTAGAGACTGACCGCATGAGGCAACATTCATACTTCACCTTGAAGCTTCAAAATCATCCAAGTCCAAGTAGTGAGCAGTAAATTGAGATTTCAGACACTAATAACTGTTTGAGCTGCCTGATTGTAAAAACAGTGAGCAGTTCACTTTTGGACTGTCACCAGACCATAGTGTACATTTAACCTGTAAACGAACGTACATGTCCTTGAGGAGGGGTCAAAGCACATCAGGTATTTACGACACTAGTGTAAAAGTGAATTACACTTGGCAACTGCAGGGGGTGCCAAATAACAAAAGTACCAAATCTTGCATATTGGGGCTTTAAAAATCCACCTTTCAAGACTACACTTCAACTACCTTTTGGTTATGTCTCATTAATAAAAAAACTATTTTGGCACAGAAGCGATAGAGATGCACTTCCAACTACTGATGGCACCTAACTCGTGCTGATATGTCAGTGAGCTGTTCCTTTGATTTGTAAAACTTTTACATTTTACATACCTTATAGTCATTCTCCACATTTCAGAGTCGCCCTCCATAATTGCAGGTTGACTATAGTTGAGATGATGGAGACTTTCAGACGTTATTTGTAGGATTGTTGGTTGGAGTCCTGTATTTTTACCACTACTCACCAATAGTCATGGGGTACTTCAGAGGGAAGAACAAGGTGAACTGCAGTCAGCAGTCATTGTTGTGTGTGAAGACAGTGTGAAGCACCAGTTTGTTCCCAGTTTTGGTCAGCGGAGCTGCCAGAGCTTATCTCTGTGCAGGACGTTTTGTTCAGTACTCATTCACACAGCAGTGGTGGTGTGTGTTTAGGAGGGTTGGTGCTGTTCTTCACGGCGTTGTGACTAATTCTAATGAGAGTGAAAAAAATCATTGCAGTGACTCACTCGGGAGAAAAAAAAAATTACATCAAGTGTAAGAGTAGTTAAACGTAATGTCTCCAAAATTAATAATCTGCAAGTGTTGCTGGAATTTTATGAATAAAAGATTTACTGTTCAAGACTTACAAAATAAAACAAACTCTTTTTGCAGCTACAGAAAGTTATTTATGCCATTTAAATGTCATTTAAAACGTCTTCTGTAAGTACAGTACATTTACATTTCTAATGTATTCTCTTCGTTTTTCCTCCACCTCTCTTAGATGCGTTCGGTGGATCGAGTGTTCAAATTCATTGACCTGCCATCAGAGGAGCCAATGCCAGGGAAGTCTTGTGGCAAAAGGGGCCCTGACCTCGTAATCGACAACCCTCACGCCCATGACTGCTGGCCCAGTCTCGGCCAGATGGACGTCCAGGGCCTCACTGTCAAATACACAGAGGCTGGACGTGCTGTCCTCAGTGACATCTCTTTCTCTGTGGAGGGTGGGCAGAGTGTAAGTCCTGAGTGACGGATGAAGGGTGTGTGTGGCTGGACTTTATTGATACTCGATTGATACAAACCCACAAATAACTATAATCATCTCTGTAGTTATTTGGAGCTCCAGAGTGTTTCAGCAATTTTCAGCAGATAGTTTTGTTAGTTAATTCAACTTTAGGTGGCAAATAAGGACGATACCATACGTTGTTCTCTGGAGTCAAAATATAAATAAAGCCATAAATCAGGCAACACAACAATACTATTATACATCCACAAAATGGCAAATAAGGGAGCTGTGTGAATAAAAAGGGATGACAAAAGTATTAAATTAACTAAATGACTTAAATAAATTAAAAATATTTCAGACTCTATCTGACTTTTGGAGTCAGGTGGATAGAGAATCTGTGCAACATTTGACGACTTACCTACTGACTCTCTGCTCCTGGCAGTAATTATGGTTGGTATGAGTTCATCAAAATGATTGTGGCAGAGTCCAGTGTCAGCACTCGAGCTTCCTCACTTTAGTTGCGATGTGGCCTCCGGGTAATTAGGCTAATTGTTGCCACGACGGCTGCAGAAGAAAGGACAGAGTGCATTTAGATGTCTGAACACGTTCACAATGTCATGAGTATGCTCGGCCTGTATTACTGTAAACTGTACTGTACACAATTCAAATAAGCATGTTCAAGTGAACCAGTTACTTACTAGTAGAAAACTGTGAATTTGCTGATGATAATTAAACAGATCATTAAAAAGAGCTCAGTGGATCCCAAGGTAATCTGTTTCTATCCTGTTTGTGTGTGTAGGTGGGTCTACTGGGTCGAACAGGTTCAGGTAAGAGCACCCTGCTGTCCGCTCTGCTGCGTCTCGCCTCCACCGATGGAGAAATTTCCATTGACGGCGTCTCCTGGAGCTCCGTCTCTCTGCACACCTGGAGAAAGGCCTTTGGAGTGGTGCCACAGGTACTGAGCTGCTTTTCAGAAACACACTTTCTTTTTTGCTCTAAAGTTGAAAATGCACTTATTGGAAAAAAACAAAGCATTGTTTTTTTGTTTTTTTATGAAAACTATTCCACCTTGTTACTTTTAGAATTAGAAATGGTTAAACAAGAACATGTCATGAGCCACGTGGTGAAACATTTCTAAAATGACACTACTAAGTTATTGCTTTCTCAACATTTCATTTTGATGCAGCCTCTTTAACCTGATCAGACTATAAGACTTAAATCATTGTGTTTTGAACAGAGAGTCTTTATTCTGACTGGAACTTTCCGGATGAACCTGGACCCGCACGGACGTTACAGCGATGAAGAGCTGTGGAGGGTAGCTGAGGAGGTGAGACTTCATCGATAGAATTATTAATCCCAGGGACATTGTTGAACCCCCCCCC
>JAUYWH010000024.1:21578556-21611579 GCA_034779795.1 Ctenopoma multispine
CAAAAAAGTGGGATTAAATATGTCAAAAACGGCCCGAAGTGGAATAACTTCTCCATCCTCAGCAAGTCCCTCCCTGCTTCTGGACGAGCGCCTCAGGCGCTCATTTTAACAAATGAGTCTCTACCAAACACATCTCTTTCTGAGACACTGTGGCGTTGTGTGTAGTAAAATATCTAATGTGTATCCCGTAGGTGGGACTGAAGTCGGTCATTGAGCAGTTTCCAGACAAACTGGACTTCCAGCTAGAGGACGGAGGCAACGTGTTGAGCAACGGGCACAAACAGCTGCTGTGTCTTGCCCGCTCCATCCTCAGCAAGGCCCGCATCCTGCTGCTGGACGAACCCTCCGCGTACCTCGACCCCATGTCAGTATTAACAACTAAACACTAGATGTACAGCAGCCTGTCTGCACAACAGTGTCTACAACCAAACAGTGAAATGCTGTTCTGCATCTTTTGTAATGTTCTGTTTTCAAACTTCACTGTTCAGTGTTGAGCATTATAAAACAAAAAAGGCATCAGGAGAAGTCATAACCTGTGTATCGCCAACTTTAGTATGAACATAAACACATTATGATTTACACTCTCATAGCATTGCTTCCAGGAGATGCGTTTATTTCACAGTGATCAGTGCAGTCGCGTTAAAACTTTGCTTTTGTGAGTCTGCAGGCAAATTAGAAGCTGTTAAATTTCGATACCTGAAAGTAATTAAGGGTTTGTATTTCCTTGTGTGCTTGTAGTTATAAAGTGAGGTCACTGCGCCGCATCGGCCACCCAACTTTAACATGTGTAGTGTTCCTGTCACTGCATATGGTGTCAATCTGGAGTGCTTACAGGAACTCTGACCTACTGTATTTATGTGTGTGTGATACCATATGTGCAGAGGGGATCATGATGGTAAATTGAGCATATAAAAAGCAATCTAGTTTAACCTGAGGGGAGTTCTGCCTTCATGGGAGGACAACGCTAAGCTAATGTGTTAGCATTTCACAAAACTGTCTTTGATGGTGATGGTGATGATGATGGCGTTGTTGTGTGTATGTGTGTGAGCAGAACGTTACAGGTTCTGAGGAAAACGCTGAAGCAAGCGTTCTCTGGCTGCACCGTCATCCTATCAGAACACAGGGTGGAGCCACTGCTGGAGTGTCAATCATTCCTGGTGAGTTTTGCGTTCATTTGGGATTTTGTTCGTCATTGGTGCTAATATTCAGCCTCCTTTTAAAGTCAGACAATTTGTGCAAGGAAACATCACTGTTCTACAGCAGCTTGTGTTTCCTTGAAGAGATGGAAAATGATGCATGAGCCAAAGAGGAACAATAACCAGTAGTTATACAGTTAACTGACTGTCTGAAAATAGCAGAATTTTATACGGGTGTTTATAACAAAGTGTCTTTTACAAAATGAACTTTCTCACTATTCTCACTATTTATGGGAAAAGCCCCTATAAATGTGTAACCAACTTATCCTGTTTGGGGCCTGTTTAGATGATTGAAGGCAGCTCCATGAAAAGCTATGACTCCATCCAGAAACTGCTGAATGAGACGAGTCACCTGAAACAGGCCATGAGCCCTGCAGACAGGCTGCGTCTCTTCCCATCTCTGCACCGCCTCAACTCCAGCAAGAGGACGCCGCCGCAGACCGGCAAGATCTCATCCCTGCCAGAGGAAGCTGAGGACGAAGTCCACGACACTCGCCTCTAACCGGCCAGACACACAAACACACACGAGCACGGACACTGATGATGTTTGAGGCAGTGTTTTTTTTGTTTTTTTTACAGATGGTCCAAATAAGAGTCTTTATTTATTACCCAAGTTACCTGTGATTTTTAGTCATTTGTGGGACACAAAACCTTGCCATCAGTCAAACGAAATTAGGGCAACTTAGTTTGTACAAAATCTTCATTTAGCTAACAAAACATTTAAATTTGCATTAAGACTAATATCAGATTTCCTTTATTTTAATTTACACTTTGCACAAAAGATCAATAGTATTGATTGACTGTTTTATACAGAATTAATTATCATACAGATCCTCATATTTCACACAGTTTCAAGAGTAAAAAGTAAAGAGAAAAATAGGGAAATAGTACTATTGTATGTGCTGCAGGAAGAGATCTGAATGGAAGGATCATACTTTTGATAGTAACAGACCACCAGGACCAGACACAATCTGACATGTAAATTAAGTGTGTAACATTCTCCAAAATACGTTATTCTGTTGCTGAAAACCATTTTAAATACCTTCTGCAGGTTCCAGAAAATTTGTTTTTTTCCCCCTATTTAAAATGAATTCCTCAGTATCTTCGTAACTGCAGTCAACACACACATCGGTAGGAAGAGCGAAGCTGTTGGCTGACACTGCTAAGTGATAACTCACATACCCGTAGTTTTTAATCTGTATGCACTTTAGAGAACTCCCCGAGGTACACGTCAGCTTTCAAAGCAAACACTTTTTTTCAGTTCCTCCTTGAAATGAAGTGTTAATGTAGAATTATGTTTGACAACAAAATTAGCTTTTTACCCTGATTGTTCATCATCTATTATCTGATGGAATTAAAGGAACAAGAATTAATTTCAAATAGAAAAATGTTTTTTGAATAATTTTTTGTTGCTGTTTCCAAAGCTACTGCTGTAAAAACGCATTTTTATAATCATTTTCATTAGGTTGGATTGTATTTGTCTCTGAAACTGGAAACCATTTTCACTCCTCTACAGTCTTTTTTTTTTCCTTCTTTGCCTCAGAGAAGAATGTGTTACTCTAAAGCAGTCATGTAAAAAATTAAGGTACCTTGGAGAAATGCCTTGATAACAGTTATTTTTACAGTGTAAATGAAATCAGTTGTTTATTATTCATAGGAAAAGGACACAGATGTCCAGAAAATGTATAAATGTATTTGTTCACTTGACTATATTTACAGTAAAACTAAAGATTTTGAGAATCTTAGTGTGGTTTTGTTTTTTTCCTCGCTCTCTTCAATCCATTTTCCTAAACATGCACCTGATCAAAAGTAAGTAGACACTTGGATGTTTCTGCCATTTGAGGTTTTTATTTGCAAGTCATTTACAATAATCTGCTGCTAAATTCTCCTTTGTTCTTTTGCTTTCAGGCTTTTCACCAGATTCTCCCATTCAGCCACAAGAGCCGTGAGTGAGGTCTGACGCACAGCTGTCACTCTAGATCATCACCTGGACAGAGGTCAGTGCAAGCAGACTGTGTGTTGTTAATGTTTCCCTTAATTGTAGCTTGGTGATGACTTGTGCAGGGAGAAATTCACCTTAGGAGGCCGAACAAATGTTATCATGTTAGGGGGTCATAACATACTGTAAGCGTAGCAATAGTACTAAGTATTAGCTAAAAAAACACTTGAAGTACCCAAACGTAATGGACCTTTTAGGCAGAATGGCTCATACCACAATGAAATTTGATTTTAAATACAGATGCATGAATGTGTAATCATCACTAATGTTGGAGCAGGTAAAGGTGGAGCAAAATTTGAGCAGGTCTTTAATCCATAATAATGCATCACAATGTATTAGCTAATTGTATTTTGCGTGTGCAGAACTAAACTAAAACTCAATGAATGTAGTGTTGGTGTAACATGTTACTTTGCGTTTAGTGCTTACAGTGTTTGCCATCAGTATGTTGGAAACAGCTAACAAAATAACACATATGCTGACTATACTTAGTCTTTTGTCCTGTTTGGACTACTTCCTCATAATACAGAATGCTTCGCTCACTGGCTGTAATTTTTCATATCTGCCGCCTTCTATAAAAAAAAAGCATTGTAAGAAATGTAGGAAAGTTTGAATATTATCTGTAATTTAGAGAGTTTTTAAAATACAAAAAAGAAAAAAAAACAAAAGGCCAATGGAGCTTTTTTTTTTCTTTTTTTTTTTTAGCAGTGTGATTTTTTTAATGTTTGTGCTTCAAAGACAATTCATTAAACCTCAAACAGCTATTGTACAGATCCAAATCACAGGTTGACTAAAATATCTCCTGTACATATGTATAGATATATATTATATATATAAATGTACAAAGAACGCAAGACAGTGAATAACACAGTAGGGCTCAGTTGGGGGGCAAACTGAACATGACTCAAGGGAAATGATGGGCATTTAAAATATTTATTATGGCTTACAGTTGACAGAGGACATCCTGTGTTTTTACAATTCTATTACTTATTGCCACATCCCCATTCACTTTTAAACAAGTGATGGGTTCAGAACCAAACTCATTTTACAAACGCTATGTACACATTTCTTTTTTTGTTTTTCAGCAGTTTTGCTTTAAGGTTTCATCACTGTACAAGCATCATACCACATACACCAATCTATAGAGCATTTAAACATACTAATTCTTATTTACAAATATATTTGGTAAAACCCTGATAAATTTCAACAGTATTTAAACCAACCTTGCAACTATTCAAAGATAACACTTGAATATCTCAAAATACTTAATAGCAAAAACGACAAAGAAAAATAAAAACTTGCTTGTTTCTCTCTTTGATCCGAAACACTTTTCACTAACAGGTAACACCTGTTTGAGTACCTTCAGTTACTCTAGAGTGGCCTTATACCAGTAGAAGTACAGTATTTCACTTTAAGTACACAAAAATACTGAGCCAGGATTGTGCTGAGGCAGGTTCCAGCGGTCAAATACTTTCTTGGCTCTCATTTTAGTTGCGTACCAAAGACTGTCCTGTAATATGCAGGAAGATACACTGGAATAAGGCAACAGTGAAGTAACCTGCTGCAATACTTTCTGTTTTCTCTCTCACGTAATATCAAACCAAAGCCTCTAATTTTTTTTTTAACCTCCTGAAATACGTCAAATACTGTAATAGAATAAAACTATGGTCCCAAGTACACAACTGTAGTACAGTGTAACAAGTACAGATAACAAGTACAGATACTAAAAGTCAAAGGTCGTCAGGTACCTAGTCTTTACATCATGGAGGGAGGTTCACAGCGGAATTATGGGGAGGAGGGGGAGGGAGGAAGATTACTTGTTATTTTCATGCAGGTCTCTGTGGAGGATCCAGATGTCCCCGTGTGATTGGTTGTCAATGTTGCGGTAGTTGTTGTTGCTGCTGTTGGTTGGAGTCTGCTTTTTTTTGCTGCTGGCGGTTCTGCAGCGGCTGGGGGACGCCTGGGTTTGGATAGGGCTGCTGATACTGATGCCGTTGTTGTTGCTGCTGCTGCTGCTGCTGGAGGCAGCGGTAGAGGTGCGAGTCTGCTGCCCCCTGCTGCTGGGGATAGGGAGCTGTGATTTAGCGCGAGGGCCTAATCGCCGGTCGCTAGTCTGGACGGGTGGCTGGCTGGACTCATGAACTATAATCTGCGGGAAGAAATCGAGAGGTTGGCGAGTTCATTTTTAATCAGCCAACCAGCTATTTAAGAAAAGCCTAAAATGCTTTTTGTACCACTCGTAGATTATACCTACTTGAATATGAAAATGACAACAGGGCAATTTTGCCCCGTCCAATATGGCGTCTACTCCTCTTAAAGTTCAACTGAAGTAAAGTTATTTCACAAAGCCCCACATGGGTGTTGCTGAACAAATCCGTTCTTGATTGTACAATAATATTTTTCCAGATATGTTCTGAAGGTCAGCTGCTAAGTTATAATCATTAAAAAATGCTAAATACTTGAAGTGCAGATGACTCAGATGTGTTTGAAAAGGCTAAACAGTACCGTCAGTTTGCCCCGACGCCAAAACAATGAAGCTAAAAACCTCCAAAGAGCTATTGTACCTCAAGTAATAACACATTATACAACACTTCAGTCCCCAAACTGCTAATACTGGACAAATTCACTGCTTTAATTATGTGTGAGGTAACAGCAAACATGCCGGAGACACATGATTAAAGGTGGTACAAAACAACACACATTTTACAATTTGAGTCACCGGTTTGTTGTGGTTTGGTCAGGTCACCTAGGGGAGGGTTTTTTTTTTGCTTGTTTGTTTTGTTGTTTGTCTGTGCAGATGAATTTGTCTGCATACATTTTGAGCATGTCTGTCAACTTAGGCAACTCAAGTTTAACTCCAGAGC
This sequence comes from Ctenopoma multispine, assembly GCA_034779795.1. Lineage (NCBI taxonomy): Eukaryota > Metazoa > Chordata > Actinopteri > Anabantiformes > Anabantidae > Ctenopoma > Ctenopoma multispine. Next base: position 21,584,613 of record JAUYWH010000024.1, read on the forward strand.
GTCAAATGCACTTAAATGTTTGATTGGAGGGACACGTGGCCCCCTGTGATTATTCAGAGTGGTGCCTCGTACGTCATGTAGACAATCTTTGGCTATATGCAGAGGTGTTGTATTGATGCCTGTCTTCTCACCAAATTTATTTTGGCACAGAGTTATCCATCACTAATGTACTGTACTTTTGTTTTTTTGTCCACCTCACCGTCTGCGGCTGCTGCTGGAAGGTGGTTTCCTGCACGGCCCCATGACGAGGAGATGCCTCACCGGGAGAGCTGGAGAACAGGATCAAGTCGTCCTTGGCCTGAGAGATCTGTGGGAGATAAACAAGAGCGGACGTTACGAAGCAGATAAAACCTGGACTGAAGGTGAGTAACAACACACACCTTAATCAACGTTTGGCTTCATTCAAAGTATTCTGTTAGTGCACAGTGGAACAGGTGAGGACTGTCATTACTACTAACTAAATTGCAGGGTGAGATGAGGTGTTATCAGCATGTGGGCCATGCAGGTGAAGGTGTAAGATTAGAGAATTACTATTTTAGGGTCGATCGTGATACCAATAATTTAAAAACCAACTTACTGAAATATTTCTTTTAAAGGCTTCGGTCCAAATTAAGCAAAAACTCACCTGTGATAACGTATCTTAGAGATTCACACCCAGGAAGCTGTTGCGTAACAAAATTGAATAGACTATAAAGACGCTAGAGTCAAAGGTCAAAATCAGCCCGATAAAGAGGTGTAGCCCTGACATCACAGAACAGGAGCTAGTTGAAGCTAAATGCTATTCACCACACCAGAGAAAAGCCCCAGACACACATGAGGCGTCTCTATTTGGAAAGATGACAGCGACAAATTAAATCGGCAGGAATGAGTCAAAACATGTGACCTAAAAGCAGCAGTAGAGTGTTTGTGAATAGCAGTGTAATTAAGACACGAGTGGCTTCTGAGGATGTTTATTTTGTATTCTGCTGGATCACAGACACACTGGTACTCACTGCTCACGTTAGTTTGAATAGATTTTTGTTTAGAAGTGCTGTATTAGTCCATGATGAATTTAAACCTATAGGTACAAAGCAACACTATCATCCAGTGACGTCCAACGCTCACTCCTTCAGCTGTGCTTTTGGCATCTATGAACTTCTGCTAACACCTGCTAAATGCTTCTCCGTGCTCACCAGCCATTGTCTGCGTGTTGTTTGGTGTTGCTAGTGTCATGTACATTTTTTTTTTTAGCATATTCAATGACAATAGCTATCTTCTGTGGCCAAAACAGTACTATCAGAGCAGAGAGACTGAACCCAGACAGTTATGAGCTGACACTTACTATAAAGCTCCATCTGCAGTTTCATTTGATTCATAATATCTGTACATGTGACTAAAAAAGGGTTTGATTCTGACACATTCATTGCTTTAGTTATTTTGGCCAGCATTACAACTTGAGCTAAAATGAGTCAAGCGTTTATGGGTTAGGGTTATGAGGGCATGTGAACCGTCTGGTCACATGATTCTACAAGAGAAATTAAATCCTGCATGTGCATTTCTTTACAACACTATCAGAGTCTAGACACGCTGTTAGTGCCGTAGTGTGTGTCAGTACCTTGCTGATGTCTGGCTCTGACCTGCTCGAACACAGGGTCTGCAGCTCCCTGATCAAATCCGTCTCGTCATCAGAGAAAACAGACAGACCTACAGGCTCCCTGCACACACAAACGGCGACATTTAATTTACAGTAGTGTCAGACTTTGCTCTTTGGTGCTGCCTGAGTCTTCTTTCATTTCATAAATGAGACAAGTCTGCTCTCTGCTGGCTGCTTAAAGTCCTTCTACTACAGTGCAGGAGCACTGTTGCTGCTGCATAATATTCGCAATAACTAGACAGAGCACAAACCTCTGGACTTTGCCGTTGGAAATGAAGCTGACATCAGTGCTGGCAAGTGAACCTGCAATCACAAACGTATCATAATACATTTATAACGAGTTCACTGAAATCATTAATTCAGCATGTAGTGTTTTAAATGTGTAGAGTTTCTGAGCCTCCCAGTTTGAAGAAGCAAAACTGCCTTTTTAAAAAGCTCGTATCATTACTGGCAGCAGTCGTCTTACCCTCTCTGAAAGAGCCGCCACAGCTCCACACAGGGCCTCCCTTCTTCCGGGGACTGGTGTTGGATCGTCTTAACTTGCTGCTTTCCAGCCCCTTCCTGCCCCCTCTGCTGCCACTTCCTTTATAGGAGCCAATGGCTGACAGGGGGAAGGTCCCACCACGAAACTCCAGTAGGTGCCTGTCCATTTCTGATGGATGAAGAAAAGAAACTCATATAGATTTTTCTACCATACTTTTCCCCTCTATATTCAAAAGGTTGTTGATTGGCTGAAACAACATCATCTGTGACGCCCACACACCGCGCCGAGTCAGCGGGCACCCCGTGAGCACAGCCTTGTTGACCAGGATGCTGAGAGCGGCTTTCACCACAGCCTGCTGCCCGGGACTCAGCCCACAGTTGCTAGGAGATGGTCGCTGCAACGACGACAAGGAGGCAGTGGAGGAAGAGGAGGAGCGCTTGGCTGTTACCCGGGAGATGATGGCTTCTTCCACGCGGGGGACAACGACGGCGTTCCAGAGCCGAGCCAGCCACCTAAATACAGACACACCAACATTAAAGTTACATCTGTCACTGAGGTGGTGTTATACTGCATCTACTGTAATGTCAGCACAATGGGAAGAGGAGCAGGAACAACACTCCTTACACAACATTACAAAGTCAGCCATCTGTCTCTAGCACCTCATTACCAAATGACTCACTTACACACTCACTCACCTGACGACTGCCTGTGTGTTGTTGGGGACCACAGGGCAGGACAGGAAGAGCTGCGGGCCCAACAAAGCTTCATAGGTCCCAAGACGGGACAGACAAGCATTGAGCTGCTGCCAGACCTGAGTCACCCACATCACCGACCGCTCAATGACACCATCAGGTGTCCAAACTCCAGTCCCCATCTAGAGCAGAGACGAAGGAATTATTCTAGTGTACGTACGGCTAAGAGACCTAATTTGATGTAAATACCGGACGACACCTTCATCCTGTGTTAAAATGCACCGACTTGAGTTGATAAAGCTACCAGCATTCAGATTCTGAATTCTCTCCCTTTGGCTGCGGCCGTCGAAACCTTCCTGACTGACCTTGTGAAGCAGTTTCCTGCGTAGGTGCCTTCCCAGAAGGCCGTGCAGCGGCTCCTGGTCCCATCGAAGAGTCACCCAGCGGAAATGCTGCTGGAGGCGAAGCTCTGATCCCTGCAGCCGGGGCTTTGACAGTGTTGCAATCAGGAAGCTTCCCTCGCAGAAGTGGTGGGGACCTAAATGAAAAGAAAGATTAAATCCTCTGGTACTGGAGGACAAACAACCAATACTAAGTATGTTTTAGGCAGAGCCGCTTTCTTTTGACTTCTTTAAAGCAACAATCACATAATAATGATGCACACAGGGCGTTTAAGCTCTGTGTTTCATTACCAGGCCCAGAACCTGGCTGTAGTCATACCGGTGTTCAGGGCCAGCGGTGAAGCCCCTCTGTTGTCCAGACTGTGGCAGAGGTCTCCCAGCAGGCCTGTCAGGGACGAAGCCCTCTCCAGTCCTTCCAGCAGCACCACCACACAGCGACCAGTGGGACCAGGTGATACGCCGAGCCTCAAACCCACAGTCGGAACCAGGAAACCTGAAAGCAGAAGATGAGAGGAAGGTCAGAGGTGAGCTCGTGGAAAGATTTTTAATTCTAACAACACTGAAGTGTTACGTCATGATAACATGGCAACAAGAAAGCAGTTTAACAAGTTGGCAGGTTTGGACAGAGACTGAAAACATGGACACATTTAATATTATAGAGCTCATAAATCTGTCCGGTCTTTTTCTGTGAGTCCTGAAGATTTCCTGTGGCATCTGGGCTCTGTCGTACCACGTAGCAGTTTTTCTATGACTGAATCTACAGACTGTTTAGCTCCTGTACACATCACTAGTATAATTAGTATCGGGCCAATTCATGCAGCAACAGAGGCAGGAGACGAAAAATAAAGCAAGCTACCAAACATGGACGTGAATAAAGTTGGATTTAAATACTACTAAATATTTACTAATGCACTCAACATGTTGTTAGTTGATCTACAATGAGCATATATTTTGATTGATATATTTAAAGATAAATTAAATAAATTGGAGGTATGTGTTATAGATTTAACCTCAAACGTGGGGTTTTGTGTAGCTGTGTATCTGCAAACATCTGGATCCAGGAACCAGTGAACGTTGGTTATTTTGCTTTAATGATTAATTCCATTGCTGTGTGTGCGCGTGTGTGCGCGCGTTTGTGTGCGTGTTCACAGATCTAAAGCCTCCTGCATCGGTGGGAGTTATTTACACCTTTTTGTCTCTGAGTGTTAGCGTTCGTGTCTCTGCTCTCACCACAGGTGATGAACGTCTCCAGCAGCTGCTCCTTGGTCAGACTTTCCTCCACCTCCACCCTCACGACGTCACAGCAGAGCCCCCCCGCCTCCTGCTTGGACTGGCGGAGACGAGGGAGAGAGGGAGGGAGATGAGCGAGGAGGCAGAGAGGTAAGCAGTGAGCAGGTTGTCATGGAAACAAAGGAAAATCTACTATTACTATGTGCCTGAGAGAAATGGAGCAAGACGAGAATTTGAATGAGCATAAAGGGCTTTTCCAGGCGCAAAGAGAGAACAGCTGAGGTGCAGCTACTGAAGACATCTTCCTCCATCTCCTTCTAAACAGTCTATTTACGATTAGGATAATGAGTCACTCGTGTATGTTGTGACACATGAATCAAATCACATCTCATTTGATGTGAAAATGCAGCATTTTGATTCTAACGCCAAGTTTTATTTCTAACCAAACTCTGCAGTGATTCTGATTTTAACGTGCTCGCATAACAGTTTATCAGTTTTATCATTTACTGCACTGAAGCAGTATTTGAGCAGTTGCTGACCAGTTTCATCACGTTGCAGCGTGTTGCACTTTCACTGCATCACACTGATCAACAGAGACGAACCTAACTTCACTTCAAAACTAGTCCAGGTTTCCATCTCTCTCTCTAAGCAACATCATTTTCATTCTCGGTTCTTTCTGCATCAGTGATCACCTTGATGCAGCGAGCAACCACATTGGCGATGTACTCCTGACAGCTGCCCTCCAGCCCGTGAAAGATGAGGCTGCCGTACTGTTCCACCTGGATGCAGAAGAGCAAAACAAACATGAAACCATCCTGGAGCTGGCTGCTGACCTTTATTCTGTGGAAATCTAGATGGATACGAGTGCAAATATAAATCTAACACACAAATGTTACATGAGCAGACGCAGTAAAAATGTCCTTATGTCTACGAGCACTTCAGGGGTGATGTCATTTTTTTGGTGCCTGATTCTTTAAAACTTGTATGTTGTCATTTTGACTCTGTTTTTTATCGCTGAGAGTAAAACACTTGATCATTGGATGGATGGAAAATATTAAATAAAAATTCCCTTGACACAGCCAGCAGGGGGCAGTGCAGCTGTTCAGAAATAGTGAGCACTCTCCTCCAGGTGTTCCACTCGCCTCTTTCTGCAGTCTTCTAGCTTCCATCCATGTATTTCAAACGTCTTACTCACCTAATCCCTCACTCCTTTGTGTGTGTGTGTGTGTTTGCAGAATGTATACGTGCATGTGCACTCACTAGACGGACGTAGTTGTGCAGCAGCGGCAGGGGGAAGAGGGATTCCAGAGCCAGCTCATCGAGACATGACTCAGACAGGCCTGTCAAAAAAAAACACACCACACACAAATAAATCTTCAAATCCGCTCTGCTTCACATGCTCGGTGTCAGCAACAGTAAGACGTTTCAACACAGCAGAAGCTGAAGGTGCCTTTGAAATACTTACTATACGTTTAACATGTTCAGCTGATTTTCCCTGTGATTAGCACTGAAAAATAATATTTCTTTCCAGGAGTCTTTCTCTGAAATCAGAGGAAACTGAATGCATTTTGAATTACGGGCATCAGTCACGACTTCAACTGTGTCTCTTAATAAAATTTCTTCTGAGACAATAAATTATTGATTCATTTATGACGTTTCTAACAGATTTTGTTCTCCCCAAAAGCCTGTGAATACAGCGAGTGAGAGACGTTCTCTGAAGGAAAACGGGCCGCGAGGCCACAAGTGAGACTGAGACGAAGGCAGAGAAGGAGAAAGACGCCGGAGACGCCGGAGGAGGGAGGCGGAAAGAGAGAAAACCGATTGATCGAGAGAAGAGAGGAGGCGGAGAGAGATGGAGAGCTTGGCTGCTGCTAAACCCTGACTCACCGAGACGAGAAATACAGTAGATAAAGCAATTCATGGAACGGAGGCAGCGAAAGAAGCAGAGGCAGACAGTGAGAAAGATTATTCCACCGACCGTCTACGGCTGCTGCTGTGACTCATCTATAATCATTAACACTGGGGTCTGAGGAGCTGCTCTGCTTCTGTGTAAAACAAAGCTTATTTTCATTTAGATACTGCCTGGAAGAAGAATGCAGCCTGGGTCGTCGCTCTTAGAATAGCTTAGTGCTCATTGAGTTAAAATAGATCAGGCGAACCACGATGAGCAGGGAGCGACGGTGGACTGGCATCATTTCCTCTCAATCCAGCATCTTTCTTTCTGTAGCCACAGAAATGCCCCAAATGTGCCACAAGAGCAGCAAACAACATATTTTGTTTGTGCTTCATCTTGACCGCTGATCTATTTGAAAAGGATTTAAATCTAAAAAATAAAAAATATCCACAGTGTGTATTTGCACTTTTGTTGTGAAATACTGTTTTTGCTGCAGCACACACAGGTTTGATGTCCTAAGTGCACTTTATTTAAAGTATTATTATTATTTAGTAGTGGACTCTACCTCACAGATCTTCAGGCAAAGGGGTGGGAAGCTCCTTTTTTTTTTTATTTTAAAACAAAATCCTCCACTGTTGTTGCCGATCACGTATTGATTCAGATTCAAACTTATTATTTAGTCAGAGTGAACACGCACACACACTTGATTGCCAGTTTTGTACCTTTCAGGCAGATTGTGATGCGCTGACTGAGAGGCTTTCTGACCAGGTCCCAGGGGGATAAAGGCAGCTCCTGACCTGGCAACCACTCAGTGTCTCCTGGAAAAGAAGAGCAGAGACAAGAGACGCACAAGAATCACACAAGCTGCACAAAATACAAAGTGTAGTTCAAATGTCACATTTGTCACACGAGTTAGAAGATACGATGAAACACCAGAGGAGGCTCTAGGTTTACAAAAAAACTAAATAGTATACATAAAGAAAATATGAAATGATATGCACCACAATGCAAAATGTTTGTATAATGTAGCATCAAGTGCAGAAAAGTGAAAACATGCTGGAGGCGTCTATATATTATATGTATGTACAAATATTTCTGATCCACTGCTACAGTACTTTTGGATAAAATGGAGACGGTTTTTATCCCCTTTAACGTTTGTCAGCTTTGTTCTGTGAATTGTAACATGGGGGAAAAGAAAAGACGACTCTACAGCTCTACACTCGACAGTAAAGTCATGAAAACTTTAATCCCCAAGAGAATAAAAGAGAACAAGTTTAGCATTTTCTCACTAATTAGATATGCAGCTTTCTGAAAAATGAATTTTACACCGAACCTTCCTTATTATAAAAAACTAATTTGCTCTTGGGTAACACGTAACTGTGACGCAACAAATGAGCAGAATGTATGCGTGTGACACTGCTGTGCTGCTGCCCTGAGGTTTCTGGTTGTATTCCCACTGTGCACTGTAGAAACTAGGGCTGCAAATAATTAATTATGACTATGGTGACGATTTGTCCATCTCATCAATTAATCATAATTAAGTCTTTAAAATGGTCATGGAAGTGTTGTAACCAATCAGTCATTCCCAAGACGACGTCTTCCAGTTCAAAAAACAATGATTATTACTGATTATTCTGACAATTAGTATTCATGAAGTCATCACGTAGTTTGATTTATATGACAGCCAAAAGCAAATATTGATAAATGAAGTGCTGGAATAAAAGGATTTTGAGATGTCAGCTTTTGAAAGTGACTTAATCATCCTCATCAAACAATCCTTCACTTTCTGTCGACAGACTATCAGCTAATCTTTCCAGATATTACAGGTTTTATTTCTTCTTCTTGTATAATGTTCTATGTGATGTTGCCTTTTTTTCCCATTCACTGAGATGTTACTGGTAAAATAAGTTTATACATCAAAAATGTGGCTAAGTCGTCCCACAATTACAACAACCAAATAGCAGGGGGGTAGGGGGGGGCATGAAAATGATATGCAGGCACGCTGAGGCAAATGAGACACGTACGCAGACACAAAGTCAGACACTAAAGAGCGCCTGTGTGTCTGCAGGTTGACTTCGGTTGACAAAGACGACATTTTCCCCTTAAACTGGCTTCTTCCCTCCTTCATGCCTCTATCTCCCCCCTCTAGCTCATCCATTATGCATCCCCTCCACGGCTACGGCTTTCTTCGATCATAATCCCCAAAAAGGCACAAACAGTGGAGAAAGAGACGAGTAGTCCGTGTTGCGTGTGAGGGTGATGACATTGATTTTCCTTTTTTTATCAGTCTGAGACTCAGACAGATGCTGCACTGCAACACACACACACACACACACACACACACACACACTCGAAGCCTGAACTGGCCTCTAGTAGAAGACTAAGCCGAACATACGAGAAGATTAGTTAAATTCAGTTTTGATAGTTTATTTTATTTGATTATTTTTGATACTTGTTTTTTTTAAAGGGGTCAAAGGGTTGAAAATGATGTGCTCGTTTTGAATTTTAATCATGTTTCAACAGGAGCAACAAAATCCTGGCAAAGCAGAATACAGCTAAAGAGCCACCTGGTGGAACATCTCACGGCTACGCAGGTTAAATGGCAACATGTCAGCATAAAAAGAGTTTCACTCCAGAGAAGCTGAGGCTTTTCGAAGGAAGGATTTCACTCTGTCAAACAAGTTTCTCATCATAAAATGAACAATAGACCACATCCTGCACATGTTACGGCATCGTGGCTCAGCAGTAAAAGAGTCCAGGTGTCCGTGCAGTAAAGGAGAACCTGAACGCAGCATCAAATAAAAATACACAAAAGGTAAAAAGACGTCTCCTCACCAATAAGGAAAGAGGCGATACTGGTGGGACCGAGGCCTAATGGGGGACGTTGCACCTCCTCCCTGCCTGTCTGACAGTCTCCGCAGAGGATCTGGAGGTGGGAGGTGAAGGCGTGGGTGAGCGTGGAGCCCAGCTGGGCCCAGCGCACCGAGCGGTCGACTGAGACTCTGCCCAGCGCGAACTGGCTGCTGGTGCCCGCCCTCGCCGCCTCCTCCTCCAGCGCCTCCACAGGACACATGGCCCTGACTCCTCCTCCGCCTGAGCACTGGAGACGAACCAGGACCCGGTACGAGTCTGGAGGAGAGAAAGCAATGGCTATATCACGTTGTTAAAAAGTCAAATTAATAAGGCATAAAAAACACAGAGGAGCCACTCACGGAGGTTTTCAAGTAGATCTTTGCAGTCATCAGTTGCCACATCATGAATGGTGCGATTGCATTTATCTCTCCTTTCTATGTCCTGTTCACTGTGGCTGCACAGCACCTCCAGACATTCCTACACACACACACACACACACACACACACACACACACACACACGATGTACATGATGCACAGTAACTACATACATGAGTATTTCTGCTTATGTGTCATGAAAGCTTGTTTCAATCAGGACTCATCATCAATATTCAAGTCGTGCACTCAGTTTAGTGTAATCAGGCGTCTCCTGCATTTTTTAGGCTGTGTGGGACATTTCCAGCCCGCGAGGTCAGCACTCCCATTAGCCTGCACTGAGGAGAGTGATGGCAGAGCTGGATGTTACATAGTGGACTGTGTATGGGCCGTGTAGGTGGTGAGTCAGTGTAGAGTACACAGATTGAAAGAATCAGTTACAGACTAGCTATAGATCAGCAATGAGGTTCAGATAATGTAGAATGTGCCGTTTTTTGGCCACAAGGGGGCAAAATCCAATGTTCTGCCGGCCTCAGTGTATGAAGGCCGTGCTCCAAAATGACCATTTTCACATTGCAGGTGATCCGTTAATTCATTCTTTGGACTCCCTCATTCTCACCTTGAGGCCCAGGGCAGCGGCCATGTGTGCAGCTGTCCAGCCATCACTATTGGCCTGGTTCAGCAGGGCTGCAGGCAGTGCCGGGGTCCCGGGGAGGGCAGGGGTCACAGTGGGGTCAGCCTGACTCTGGTGGCAGAGGAGGAGACGCAAGGTGTCGACGTGTCCTGAACGCACCGCCGCGTGGAGAGCTGTACAGCCGTCCTGCAGAGAGGTGAAGGACACTTTAAAGTCCATTCCAGAGACTGTTTAACTGTTGATTAATGGACGTGTCTGTGACACTGTTGACCAAACTGATTGGTTGATGGATTATCAGCTGATAATAAACACTGAAAAGTTTTTATGCCAAAACTGGACACAAACACTCCCATATAAAAAAATACCTCTCACTCTCCTCCACATTCAGCCTGTTTGTTGCTAACCCACTTTCCAGCCATGCTAAATCATTACGTTTGACTCAACACACTGGGCAACATGTTCAGGTGTCTAAAAATAACTCGGTGCTGAAGAGGTCGGATATGCTATAGAGTCTCTGGCAGCTCTCTGGCTCAGCAGGGAAGCCAGGCTAAATGTGGAACAAAGCAGGTAACTAAATATAGGGGCTCATCACACGTTGCCACGGCAACTAACGAGCTCCTATGGTTACCGTGGAGACCCAGGAAGCCCATAAATCAAGGAGCTTGTACAAATCAGACAACTAAACCCCTGAGAGGTTTTTTTGTGTGTGATTCAGGCTAAGTGTGAATTTACGAAGTGTTGTAACAAGTCACAACCTGTGAGAAGCTCCTGGGATGAGGAGGAAACAAGGGGACAAAACTTTTAGTTTTTAGAAGGATTTTAATAGGATTTTGTTCCTGATATTTGCTCAGACTATAGTCCACTCTTCTACTAAATAAAGTGTGATTTACTTGATTGCTTAATAAACCATTAAATGGCTAAAAATGATATATGAAACTTATTTCATTCAAAAGATGACCACAGGCTCTACTGTCCCTGAACACCTCAACTGCAGTGTATCACAGCTGCAGCTTGTGATCCGTCTTCTTAATGTAAAGTCCTCTTACAACAGATCACAGGAAATGTCCGATCTTCAAATATGAACTGCTAATAATATGCAGCATGTTAACAAGTTAAAAGTCCAACATTTTTCAGTCAAACCAGTACATGTGCAGCCATTCGCAGAGCAGACCTACCGTGGCGGTGCACGAGCGATCGGCTCCGGCACTCAGCAGGACTCGAACGCAATCCAGCCTTCCTGACTCACAGGCCAGGAAGAGGGAGGTCTGTCCCCCTGACGCGGACACATCCACGGCGGCTCCTGCAGTCAGCAGCACCTCAACACAGCTGCAGAGGAGGCGAGCATGTTGAATGTTAGCATCACACAGGTCAACATACATTCACACTGGAGTCGATCCAGAACCAAAGTGTGTTTGAGAAACTCTGAGGCTAAAAAGGGCAAAGAAAGATGAAGTGCTTTAGGCTTACTTTCTGCTGTGGTAAATAAAGTTCCCTCTCTCTTGTTGTATATGTGTGTTTAACTATAGTTACCATAGAAAAGAGGGATGACAATAATCCGGCCTCCACATGTAGTAAAGCAGAATAACTGCAGCCCAGAACACGCGAGGGAAACTGATCCTGTCTGCTAACATGACCACTGAATCACGACCTCCATAAACCAGCTAACCCCATAAAATAAACCCCACGCTATGTGCGTGTTTGTGCGCGCGTGTGTGTGCGAGCATGCCTTCTGGACATCTCCACCCTATAAATAACTCTGATCAGATATTATAACACTGCACATTCCCCAGCTGGTCCTGGGCAACTGGTTTTTTGGCACAGACGCACAAACGCTGTGACTGACAAGTGGCTCTGTGGCTAAGGATTCATCCCAGCAACGCGTCAGGATCAATACGCGTGATCAGTGCTTCATTAATAATTTAACTTAATAAAGAAACGTAGCGGTGGAAATTTAAGCCTGGATCAGACATGAAGTACAGTTTCTCCCCATGACAACCTACACATGGGGCTCAGCTGAAACCGGTGTGATGACGGCACCGATCGGACTGCTTTTGGCTCAGAAACCCAGCGTGGCCGATGGATTTTACACATGGTGGGCTCCAGCTGCGCTCATCTGGCTGCTAAACATGAAGAACGAGTCCTCAACTGTAAACACAAACTACTGCAATAAGATCAGAATCACCGACACAGGGATTTCAGGGGCCGGTGTGACGTGATGATAAAGACCTGTCTTAGTCTTAGTGGTACGAGCTCACCTGCTGTGGCCGTGGGCGGCGGCGCAGTGTAAAGGTGTGAATCCATTTTCATCAGAAACATCAGCAGGCGTCCCCGAGGACAGCAGCAGCCTGGCACACTCTGACAGGGACACACGGAGAGAGACGCTTCAGCCGTGACACACGAATCACGTAATAATACGACACCATAGTACTCTAATATCAATATGAAACACTGCAGAGACTGATACTGTAGGTGTTAGTCAATTTATGAATGAGAGCTTTTTTTATGAATCACTTACAGCCATTTATTATTATTCTTATTATCATTTTTACTGTTTTACAGCCTCAGCCAGACGATTAAAAGAAAAAAAACCTTTGTTTTACAGGTTGTTCTGATAAATATCAAACATGATTGAGAACAACTTCTCTCTGTCCAGTTATCTACTGCTGGACTGGACAACAAAGGCAGCTCAACATTGCACTAGTACATTTCCCGTGAGTCTCAGGCACTGAAGTGCTCTTTTATCTTTGTTCAGATGCTCAAGTCCTTCATAGTTTATGCTTCAATGCAATAGTGTTGTTGCCATTTTCTTATAATACAGACAGAAACTCTATGTGAAGCTTCCAGCTTTCCAGGAGGACCACTGAAAGAACCTTTTGTGAGAAATGACACTGAACGTTAAAGACTAGTGGAGTCTCTGTGGAGTGCAACAGAACATGTATTAAAACATTTTTTTAACATGTTCCAGACATAAACACAGTCGACTCAATCACTGTGCAGCACATCAGGCCCAAAGAGCACACGAGAAAAACACAGCACATCCAGCCTGGTTATTCTCTCTGCTGAGGTGAATATCACCTGTCATTATGGGAGGGAACACGCTGAACACTCAACCGTTTTAAACGAATGATCACGTTTCTGCTGGTTCTGAAAATGAAGAACGTCCAAAAGAGATCCACTGAGGGAGGTAAACTGAGATCAGATGAGAAGAAAAACCACTTGGGGAAAAGCGAAGGCCGTCCTTCAGCTGCATTAGTCACGTTCATGGGTCAACGCTCCACATCTGACAGAGTGTTACTAAACATCCCAGCAGGGAAGCACATCCTGATACACCTGACGTGTGTGTGTGCGTGTGTGTGTGTGTGGGACATGGGTCTACATGCATTAGCCAACACTGCTGGTGGTGGGTAATTTCCTGCGTGCATGCATGTGTCAGCTAAACAAGCTTGTAGTTAACATCCGTGCCGAGGCTACAACCCTGACATGACAGACCGTCTCACTTAACAGCAGCCAACATAATGGGATCAGCCGCAGCTCATGCAATTACAGCCTGTACGGCGGCACACGTAGAGTGTTTCATCAGCACCGGGTCTTTGTTATCTCACTGCATCTTCTCACAGCTGCTGCACAACACGCGTCCAGGATGAAAACGCTTCCTGAATTAGTTTGACGATTCTGGGCTGAGGATGCTTAAGAAAAATAAAACCACTATCAACTGCAAACAACTGATCAAGTGGGATTGTTGGTTTAGCTGAAATCACAAACTCAGACCATGTTTCTGCAGAGACTAAACAAGAAGAAGAAAAAAGAAGCAGGTGTCAGGGAGGTTTTGTGTTTTTTTTAACAGAAATGTCACAGGTTTGATGTCGGGCACAGGTTTCTCTCGCAAACATTGAATCCTGGATCACTCGCTCTGGAAAAGGGCAACAACTACAAAAACAGGAAATCGCCTTTGTGGAAGCATCTATCCATCGTGTCCAGCCCACGGTCAGAGTAAACCTGCTTTGAACACTTCGCTTCACACACACAGTATGTGAGCCACGGGTTCTTCAGCACTGCTCTATATTCATACGTGACCTACTTCACGGCCTTATTCAAATGCTGTGGGGGCCGAGCAACTGCAGCAGGTACGTTTGCAACAGTTCATTCAAACTGCAGAGCCCCGTGCAGTTTGTTTCTGTAACTCACATAGCATAAGAAGATTTAACACAGAACAGATGGACGTTTGTCTTGTATTGATTAATTAAAGGTCAGTTACCTGTGTGTCCATTCTGAGCAGCAGCAAACAAGGCAGGGGTTTGGTTGTGGTTTTGGTAGAGGTGGTGGTCTTGGTCAAGGTGATTGGGCTTGTTCTCCAAGGCGGTGGTAGAGGTGATGTTGGTGGTAGAGGTGGTGTTGGTGGTTGTGGAGGAGGTGGTGGTGGTAGTGGTGGTGGTGATGGTCGGGTCTGGTTGGTTAAGCAGCATTGACAATAAAGTGACATTTCCCTGGGAAGCAGCTTGGAGGAGCAGGGGGCGCCCGCCGTCCAGGGCAGCAGGCCCACCACCGCTTAGAGAAGAGACTACGGAGGGACACCAGCCTGCAGGAGGGATGAGGAGCAGGAGCAGCACAGGTTAAACCAGGACAATGGAAGAGCAGGAGGAAGAGGAAGCAACTAGAAGTGCTGAGCACGGGAGAGCGACGGTGTAAAGACGTGGACAGGTGGGGAGGGAAGGACAACACATTTAAGTTCCACACACAGTGAAGTACAGCCTCTTTTGTCCGAGCGTCCGGCAGGATGAAGAACGGTAGTTAAGAAACTTTTGTTTTAACCAGCTGTAACCAACAGTCCGATTTAGGTGTCTTTAACTATAAATGTTAAAAGCAGCGTCTTGTCCACCGTCTCCATCCTGTTACAAAGGCACCACTGAACTCAACTAAACATCAAACCTTCAAACAAGAAGCCAACCAGATGGTTTCAGGTGCTGACGGCCTGAGGCTCTGATCATCTAAATCCCACGCGGTGGTTAGTTGTGTTATAAACTAATCAGCAGGATTACAGCAGGATTAGGAGAGAAATGGGTAAACGGGTAAAGCAACATACCAGCAGGTAAATGACTTTGGTTTTCTCTCCCTCTAGATCTGCTTAAGCCAAATATAAAGTGTGTCCTTACTTTACTACTTTATTTAACCATTTGAAACGCTGCATCGCCTCATTAAAACGTCTTTAACACAGCGTGTCACAACAGCATTCGAGGTGCTCACGCTGAACTAAGAATTTAAAAACCCATAACAGCTTATTAAAGAGAAATATTCCGGGTATCTTTTTATCCACATTTTCCTTCCTCATGCCAGCGCTTTATGATCACCACTTGTTTTTTAAATAACATTTTGCGAAAAAAAACTGAAATTAACTCACCACCACGAGTTCCAACAGAGTTTAAAAGGCTCATTTAAAATTTCTGAATGTGTGTCGTGCCTGTACTTAAAAAGTCAGGTGGTATAAATGAATGTTGTTGCACTGCTGAATGTGCTTTAATTTGGAATACAAGGACAGACCACATCATGTCATACACCATATTTGTATTTGCTTTTTTTTTGCATTTTTAGACTTTTAAAAATGAGTTTTCCTTTGACCTGGCAAACGCTTTACCAGAGATTTCTCAGACTGCGGAGACCTGATTTTATTAGAGGAAGCTTGCCGCCTGGACAAAAGAGTCTGTCATCACATTAGATTAACGCTGAGATGATTGATGGTATTCATCTCTCAGCACAACCATTCATCCACACAAGACAAACACATACACACATCATTCAGTGTGATACAGTTGCAACTATACAGCATTATTTTAAACGATTACACGCAACAAACAGACAAACAGATGAAGTAAAGAACTGATAAAACAACGAATTGCTAAACCCAGCAACGGTGCTAAAACTAGAAACTAGACAAGCTTGAATCTATAGATGCTAATGTCTGCAGATGCTACTTTTAACACCACAGATCTATATTGTCATCAACTAGATGGTTAGAATGAGTTAGGAGAATGAAGCATAAACAACTACAGTGCTGAAATCTGTCCCACAGCCTGAAGAGAGAGAGAAAAAAAAAAAGGAGTAAAGCAAAAGTGCACCACAGAACGTCAAGGACATGGATTACAGCAGTCGTTATGGCTGCACTTTGTGTCTGAGTGGGTGGTGGTGATGGAGAAGAGGAAAAGGCTGCACAAACATCTGGCTGCTGACAGGTGAGATTATGGCCTGGCTTGAAATTGTGATAAATATGTCTAGGAAGTAGCAGAATTTCCCCAAAGTGCTCCACAGCTTTATCAGATTTGTAAGTGGGAGATGCTGCAATCGATGGCAATGATATTTGAAAGGCGCGCAACACCAGCGTTATCACATTTTTCCTTAGGATCATTGCGCCGCAACAAAGACATCATTATTTCGATCTCTCAGAGATTTACTTTTTCTGATACGTAATACAGCCATCTATAAAAAAACCGATATAACCGTCACGTATTTTGAAGTTTAAATGTAGTGCCACAGATAGAGCTGCTGCATCTTAAAAAACAGCTACAGATGCAAAGATATGGAAAACTGAGCTATCATCGTATATTGCTGTAGTAATTAGATCTTAACGACTTTAAAAATTCTAATTACTTACATGCTCTGCGATTACTTAAATATATTAATGTCATTTATACATTTTTGCTTTGAAAGTATTTAAGATATTTGAATTCAAACGAATGTTGGTGAATCAATGAATAAATGAAATACATTAAGGCTTTTATGTCATTTTATAGTCAGAACATTGTTTCTACTGAGCATAAAAATATGACCTTATATGCTGAGGAAATAAATTCTGGGACAATGACGAACGCATCATAGAACGATAATCGATCACAGGTCGAAAAATTCTTACTGCAGAAACTTTAGATGCTCTTGTCAACAGTTCCATCTGGATGTTTTTATTTTTTACTAAAATGTGGATGTTTGCCAGATCAAGTTTACATATCCGATCATCTGAATGTTTGTGTTTCTTTTTTCACTGATGTCACCACGGCCCCTTATCTCAAGAACGAACCTACTGAGGTCAGGGTGAAAACAATGTTATCGTTACCAAGAGAAATACAGTAATGGCCCAAACTTTGAGAATCACACCCTATTTGTAACAGTACGGACAAGCAGAGAACTAAAAGCACATGACAAGGTTAAAATAAATGCTGACATTTTATCAAAATTGCATACAAAGTGCTGTCAACAGCACAGGAAGCCGCATGCACAGAAGGTCAGGGGAACGAATTAAGCAAGCTGAAACAGGATGCAGATAGTGGAAGAGTGGTCATGCTACTGGAGGATGGAAAATGGGAAGGGTAGGAGAGAGCAGCCTTTGGCATCAGCTTCAGAGAGGATAGGGGTTACTGGTAGGAAGGCCTACAAACCAGTACAGAAATGTCTGGTTTGCCTCAGTTCACTCTGAAATGCTCCTACTGCTGCGGGAAAGCTAACCTCTCCACTAAAAACAGTCCGACACACATTAGCGACATGTTTGTCAATGTCCGGCACTGCTACTGATACTGACGCGGCTAAAGTGGCAACATCGGAGACAAAAGGTGCCCAGAGGGAGGACACGAAAGAGGGATGAGTACAGAGAGAGAGTGCAGCGAGCAGCACTGGACTGACCCATGTGCTATTCTATGTTGCATTCCTGTGGTTAGACCTGTTTTCCTGCGACCTGCTCACTATGCTACACTTGGCTGGGCTAGCACTGTGGAAAGGCAGTTGAAGAAAAGAGGCAGTGGGGAGAACTTGAGGGAGATGGAGCATGAAGGAGCCCCTTTACCTGATGCTGTTGCCATGGGGCTGCCTGCAGAGGCACAGGGACTATGGGAGGATGGAACACTAACGGAGGAGGAGGTGGAAGGGGGGTTTATGGAGGAGGGGCTACTGACAGTGATGGCAGTGCTGATGACTGGGGGGCACTCTGCACATGCTGCCGGCTGCCTCTGAGGCCCCCGGCCAGGCCCCGGGGAGCGGGAGGAGGGGCAGGCACCCACCTGAGTGGCCGTCAAGGCTGGGACCAAGTCCAGGGCGGGTTTGGGCGGCAGCTGGGGTGTGGCTGGTTTTAGCCCAGCCCCAGGAGAGCGGCTGCTGTCCCCTACCACCTTGATTGGTGGATGAGGAGGAGAGGGGGTCTGCGAAAGCCCTGGCTTTTTGGGAGGGATAGGGGGAGGGTTTCCCCGGTCGATCCTGGCCACTGTGGGTGACTTGAGGCCAATAGTATGGCTCAGGCGGCCGGGAAAAGGGCCTCCCTCTGAGGCAGAATGGGGCAGGCCTGGACGCAGGGGTCCAGCACCTCCTGCTGGAGGGCTGGTGAAGCGCGAAAGGACCTGTGTGACGGTGTGACGTGCTTGCTGCTTGGCGGCAAAGTTGTCACGGTTGGTGGGAGAGGGGTCACGAGCTGGAGGACTTTGGGACGCTGTGCCATTTTGGTCCTGTTCCTGGAACTTATAGCGGGCTGCCTGGACACGGGGACTGACCCCGGTGGGCAAGCTGTGGGGGACTTGGCCCTCTGAACCATTCTCTGTCTGTCCCAGTCCCCCTGAACTGCTGTGGACAATCCCCCGGCCAGACGTCTTTGGCAAGCTCAGGCCCACATAGTTGGCAGGGGTTGGTTTGACAGGTATAGTAAGTGGCGTCTTCTTAGGACCCTCCACCTCAGTAGGGGCCAGGTCCGTTTGGCAAGACGTCGTCCGAGAGCTAATCGGCTCTGTAGCTACAGAAACAGACGTCAGAGCTTTAAGTGGTGCGCTGGCGGCAGCAGGTTCTCCAGCAGCAGCAGGCTGGTCGACAGCAGCGGCATCCTTTCCATCGCCTTGTTCAGTCCTGAGCTGCTCCACCTGCTGCCGCAGGCTATGGGTCTCGGCCTCCTCACGGCCCAGCCTCGCGCGCAGCTGCTCCCTCTCCGTGTCGAACTCAGACAGCTGTTTTTCCATCTTAGCCTCCATCTGTTGGCTATGCTGCCGCTCGGCACTCAGCTCCTCCTGCAGCCGCCCAGAGGTGCGACTCTCCTCGTCCATGCGGGCTTGGAGTTCATCGAAGCGCTGCGACTCCTCTACCACCCGTGTGGCGAGCTGCTTGCACTCGCGCACCAGCATCATCACAATGTGTTTGTTCTTCTCGCGCTCGTCCTTCAGCTGTGCCGTCAGTTTACGGTGTTCCTGCTCCAGACTCTGAAGCTGCAGTTTCTCCATCTCCAACTAGAAGAAAAAATACAAACAGTAGTGTGGGTTTAGATATTTTTTGATATTCGGAGTTCTGTAACAGTAGAGCTAAAGAAAGTAGAAGATAAATCTAGATAAATTAATTGGGCTATTAAGAGAAAATTATTTATTTAAGATATTTTAGAGACAAATATACACAACACTTGCTGCTTTTCTTACAGCTAATTCAATTATTTCTCACATAATTTCCCATATTTACTTAAATAGCAGAAAACGAAACGCACTCTGGTCTTTGTGTGTCAGATAGAAAACACAAGTGACTACATTCTAGGAAAATGGAAAGCATCCAAATTTAAATACCGAGTCATTCCTTAGCAACAAAGACAAAATGAGACAGAATGATTTTCTCAAAGACAGCACAGATGAGACTGATTAATCAATTGAGCCTGACACAGCTTAATTAAACAGACAAGCAAGATACATAGATAATCAGTTATTTACACAAACAGACGCAGTCTAATTTGTCTATTCACATAGTCAAAGCGTCTTTTCATACGCCTGAATTTCAATGACTTGCCAAAGCCCTGGCCTCTATATCTGGAGCGCTCGTGCTATTGTTAGCTCAGAGTTGGATTCACAGAGGGTAACAGGGCTTAACTGGGGCTCTCCACCCAATTGCCAAGACACCATCACTCTAACAAGCCTCAAACAAAAGCGCCAGCCCCTGTTGCCCTGTCCCAAATGAGAACCCCTCCCTTCCCCAGTGTCCGTCTACACTCCACCACTTCCCCTGTTCCTAAACATCAGGGAGTACATATTCCCGCCAGCTGATGCTGAGGAGAAGCAAGGGGGAGCGCCAAGGGAATGCCAGTTGTTACTTAAAAGGAGGTGCTACGACTAGCTGCTAATTGGGTGAGGATTATGTCTGCTGTAAGTCAGTCTAATGCCTCTGATGAACAAATATAGGGATGCTGTGAGGCTGGCTACAGACTGGGCAGTGTGTTTACTGAAACCAGGCAGGATAAGGATGCATTAAAATATGCATCAATATATTGCACTGTATCCATCAATGAAATGCAGCATTTCATCGATGGATGAAAACGTCTTATTAAGTGCTTATTGGATGATTAAACACCTGCAAATAACCAGCAAGACTCTTTTTCAGCATCTGCTTCACACTCATACTCTTCCACACATCCACACCAAGTGTAACAAAGCACATACTAACAGGAGCAGTCCGATAACTTCCCCAAATGAAGGTAGATGGACTTTTCTATCCTTCTGAATCCAGTACAGAGATTGGAAAAACATCAGAGCTTTAGACTTTAAACTCAAGTTGCTACTTTAGGCTGTCTCCACACTGCCGATGACCTACCAGCTCAGCGCCATCACCAGGCTTTTCTTTTCCGAGAGTCATTATTTTACCATTCCAGAAAAGTTTCACTCACAATCACAGTCCTAGAAGCTGGATGCTACAATCTCCAATGTATGTCTACCAGGTCTGATGCTGAGTTTTGTCCTACACCCAGTTCTTTTGCTGGATATCCATACGATTTATCCGTATGCATTAGAAACCTCCCCTGTGACAGTTTTTCTTGATATAATCTTTGCTCGTACTCGTCACCCATATGCATAAGCTCGTTAAGCCAACATCCACAGAGTGAAATAATAATGACATTAAACTGGAACTCATTTCTGTGGAAGTGCCTCGGGGGCAGCTCAGGTAGCACAGGCGCTCCACGGACCTAAGATCCACCTACTACACAGAGGAACATTTAAATGAAGCATACGAGTGGTAAAACAACTACAGCTAAAGAGCTGCAGCACTGATGTGTCAGCTATTGCTGAAGCAAAGGAGGTGCCCTCAGTACTATTTTTAAGAAAACTATGACCAGCAACCGGCTTCCAGATTCAGACTCACAACTACAACAACACCACTTTGGCGACATGTTTACCCACAAAACCTAACAAGTACAGTGTTACTTCATCACTGCTGTGAGTGTTGTTGCTGTAGCAGAGTGGGTGAAGGGGCTCATGACTGATTCATGGAGGAGAAGATGTGGGGAGTGGGGGGTGTCTTCATAATGACTATAAACCAATTCAGACTGTGTCACATACAACTGCCTGCCTGCCTGCAGCTCGCCTCAGACCTCATGGTTAATTCAACGGCTTACTCACAGGAGGACGACAGCAGTGGAAACGGATGGAGAGGATAAAGATAGTACCGACGACACGGGTGAAATTCACTCTACCCAGCAACCAGGAGATCCCTGTTTCAGCAGCGTTAGCTTACTGTTGCATCACCAGTCATTTTAAAGATTCCAGTGAAATCGTTCATCAGTTGTTTATATGGTTTATCTACGACTGTACATTTAGCGATTTATCATGTGCTAAAGTGGGTCAACTGTTGTTTTGTGGAGGCTGTCGCTCCTTTCAGGAACCTCTCAGGGCCAAATGAATCAAACCCTCCCAAGGTCAAAGCCGTCATGTGTAGCTTAAATATAGTGTGCGAGTGCAGTCAACGAGTCTGACCTGAAATTTCACGAATGTAAAGATGTCAGCCTTAGCATAATCAGATACTGTAAATACAGTATCTGACCAGTTGTGAACACAAAAGACCGCATGTAACTCTCCTCCCTGCCCACGCATGCCACCATTGCATGTCAACGACTTTGTGTTTTCTCTCTCCCATAGTCGTGCTTCACCCTCTCTGTACCTTCCTGCAGGTATCCTCAGCCTCTGAGTTGTAAGATTCCAGTTGCAGGTAATCGTCCAATCAATGTGTCAGTATTTTGTCTGCCGAGTGGGTCTGTGGGGTTTTCTGTATAATTCTATAATAATTAATGTATAATTTATGATCATAAGTTATGATCTGTAAGGTCTTAAATCTTACACTGTAAAGTGCTTTTAGATTATTTTTGTTGTGATTTGGTGCTGTATAAATAAACTGAACTGAATTGAAATGAACAAACACATGCTGGCAGAAAACAAATGTACCAGTGCTCACAGTCAGTTAGGACTGACACAAAAGCTGACGTGCTGTATATTCTTATTTGATAGGCAGAAGCCAACACATACCAAACCACAGCCCTAAAATCTACTCCAACCTCTCCCTTCCTTCCCCTTCTTCCTCCATCCATACCTCCACATCAAAGAATGTGTGTGGTTACACAGCCTCCGTTTGGCTCAAAACTATATCATCTCCTTTAATATTACAGAGTTCAGGGACAGGGCACACAAACACGTTAACACTGTATTTTCGTTATTCCTCACTCACATTCATTCTGCCAGCCTCATCCATATGAGGGGAGGGAGAGGGAGAGGGAGAGGGAGAAAAAAAAATGGGACAGAGCCGTAACAGACATCTGGCTGCCCAGTTGATCAGGGCCACATAATCCTAAAGAGACCTGGGACACACAATCACACACACACACAACCATCAAAAATAGACTTGACACACCAGAAAACAGGAATTGAGTTTACACACAACACACAGGTCCCACCCGTCCATGAGGCAAAAACAAAAACAATGACACAACACTTTGAAAACTGAACTCCTGCCAACCGTAGCTGCACTTTGAGATTAATGTGGCGTTCACGACATGTCATTCAAACTGTCATTACCAGCACCCACGTGGGAAACGTCAACCTTCCACTTATAATTCCAAGTCCAGGATTTCAGGAATTGCCAACATAACGGATTTCAAAAGAGCTACAAAGCAAAAAGTCCTTATTACAAATACTATAGTTGATTAATACATGACCTATGTTGTGAATTGGAACTATGTAAATAAAGTTGAATTGAATTGATTTTTAATATACTTAAAATGTATACGCACCGTCTTTACATCTAATTTTCTCAACTAGAAATGATGCTTCGCTGATTATGTGCTTCAGTAGCAGTAACAATGCGACACCAACATAACAGATAACCACCATCTTGGGCAACAAGTCGTTTCTAATGGATCAAATCCCACTTTTCCCATGTTGTTGACTTCACGTAAATGCCTAATAATGCAAACAGCAGCACGCTTAATCAACTCCGTAGAATTAATGTAGAAAGGTAAGTGATGTGTGAATGCAGGACTCCACACACCTGTTTTATACAATCATTGTAACAATACAAAGAAATTAAAAATAGGTCAAGTTATTTGTTAAAGCAATAACATTCTTGATTGAAAAACACTTTTACAATCCTTCAACTTGCTGCGTTCTTCAGTAGATTCTTTGCTGATGTGTCTAAACACAATATTTTTCACTTGGGAGCAGAAAATGTTCCCTTAGTGCCAACATAAGTGATGTTTCAGCTTCACAGTCAGAAGGCAGCCCTCAGACTGTGTTTGTCTCTAACTCAAACGCCCCCCTCTGCTCCCTGGTGTCTTACCCTCTTCTGACGGCTCTCGGCAGCGGCCAGCTGGGCTGACATGCGCTCCTGCATCTTCCTGCAGTGGGCCATGACGGCCTCCAGGACAGAGATGGGGCTCGAGCCCAGGGGCCGTCGCTCCTTGTCTCCTCCAGGGACCCCACATTCAAAGTCCCTCTGAAGTGCCAGGAAGGGGTCGGTAAGGCTGTAGTGACCGTAGCGCTCCTGGAGAAACACCTCCTTTCTCTGAGCCTGGAGAAAAATGACATGGGGAGAAGTGTTATTTACCTTTTTCAGCACTTGGATCTTAAAATGAATAACTTAAGATTAAACCTTTAAACTTCCATGAAGGAAATATAAAACGTTTTTTATAATTTGAATAAGCTTTATGTACTGCATTTTGAAACCAGGACTATCTCTGTATAACAGTTTTATGAATATGTTTCAGACAGGGCCAATGCAAGTTTCTATGCAACATATATCATTCATTTTTACTCCGTTTTCATTTAAAATCAGCATTGTTGCATTTTAAAAGGTCACAAGCCAAAATCAGGACCGAGTCGACCCTCTGAACCCATTTAAGGCACACAGACATCAGACAATTAAAAAGCAGGAGAACGATGCAGCACATAGTTACAGCTGTCATGAGTCTTCAGAGTCGCAGCTACTCAATATTAAATGCTGTGACGTGTCAAGCTGACATCGAAGAACTAGAGCCGATTGAAACCGACTGCTGTCTCGCCTCACGTCGCCTTTGACTGGACCAAAAACTGGCACA
This sequence comes from Ctenopoma multispine, assembly GCA_034779795.1. Lineage (NCBI taxonomy): Eukaryota > Metazoa > Chordata > Actinopteri > Anabantiformes > Anabantidae > Ctenopoma > Ctenopoma multispine. The sequence goes on from JAUYWH010000024.1 coordinate 21,609,152, forward strand.
GGGAAATATCTCTCTATACCAGCAGGTGGCGTTAGTCTGTATTCATCACTGAAAAAGGGAAAGCAGAAGACGACCTAGGAGCGCAGATAAACAAACCAGCGTTTGCTCACTGTTCACAGCTACTTTCAACCAGATCTATTTGAGACTATGTCTGGTAAGAAGTCATAAATGACACTTGCTAAGCTGAACAGCCAATCACAGCTGTCTCTCACGAACAGGTCCACCAAAGATTCAACATGCCGACATGGGTCCAACTTGTGTCCGTGGTGTGGATCTACACAGACTCTGTGGGCTTGGGGTGTCCCAGTATTAATTCCCAGCATCAACATTCAGCTCCTGCCTCATCGTCCTAAGGTGTACACTTGCTCCACTGCCCTGTGGTTCAGGAGTCCTGTGGCCTCTGACCACTGAATGAATAGAATTCAGGAGTCCTGTGGCCTCTGACCACTGTGAGCCCACCTGTCTGACTCCACAGCACTGCAGCTGCTCTCAGGTTACACACAGAAACTGAGCTGGGAGCTGGAGTCCTCTGGTCAAAGGTTTTAAGCAGGATGCTCACAGTGTGAAAGAGTGGAACTGGGTATCACAGCCAGACCAACAACCACGGACTAAAACTAAGGAAAACGTTCCCTTTGCATTTGACTTGATCAGCCTTGACTGACTGCAAGCCCCCACCGCGACTACTGCACAGATGCAGCCTCTCATGTTTATCATTCATCACGCAGCTTTGACTTCTAAGAGAATGTAAATAGACAATGTTCAGCAGATGAATCAGGTGCCCAAGATGGCAAGTTTTCCAAACAGCACATGAACGCAGCATAATGGTTATGACCAAAATACAAAAACTAAATAAAACAGCTATATTAAACATATATTTGGCAGAAAGCTAATTCAACATGTGCTAATCATCAGCGTCCAGTGTTTAAAGCATTTCGCATTTGATTAGTTTCATACTTTGAACCCTGTATATTCACAAACAGCTCTGTGGCTGTCGAGTGGCTGCGGTACAAACTTGGTGAACACACACGAGCAGCATCATAACTGGTGCAAACTATTCCTTCTGTTCCTCAGCTGACTGGATGCTTACATTTGGGAAATTAAAGTTGTTTTTGTCTTCATTCCCATGTGGCGACCCACAACAGGTGGAACGCTGCCAAACCCAAAACATGACGAAGACACAACAAAGAGGTAAAGAGGTCACAAATACGCCCAGTTTGAGGCAGGTTTAACATTAAAGGACTGACTTTATTTTGGCACCGTGTCAGCAGACACACACAGTCATGTTGCTCTTTAAATCCTAACTTAATGACGTGTCTTAATTATTTTGGCTGTTCAATGGGAGACAATGTAAAAAGTAAAGTTTGGTACCTGGTTTCCTGCCAACCTCCCATTCCTCCAATATCCCAGCCAGGTTTCTAGATAAGTGCCTACTCTAAACAGCTGGAGGGATCGTGCAGTCGGATCCTGTGGATTAGTAAACAGGATAAAGCTGCTGTAAAGTCCGGAGTTATCCAAACTGCTGCCTCAAGCAGAAGCTGGCATCAGTCAGCCCCGAGTACAGTTCAGTAACATTAGCCCTGTTAAACCTGCTCTTAATCATTCTGACCACAACCAGATGACCGCTCACAGCAATACGTCAAATAATACCCCACCAAAAACCCCACTTGGCCGCAGTACAGCAGCTGCACAGAGACCAAACCCTCTGACCACAAGTGGTGGTAAGAGAGTAATAACTCAGGCAAACCAGCAGAAACCTCCACAGGAACATTCCACACAAACAGAAGGGCAGAATTCACAACATGAGAATGTGATAAGTGATAAGGATGATTAGTCTTGCAGACAAATACTGCATACGCTAAACTGTAAACCCACAGGAAACACTTCAAAGACTTAAGATCAAAAATGTAAATAAAAAAAGAAAACGCATGATCACAGTTATGCTCGGTAAGTCTGAATTGTTTGTTAAGACCTCTCTTTTTTTTTTGCTTCTCGTCAGAAGAGAGTTTTATGATTCCTGTCCATCTGTAGCAGGAGGCTGGTGAGGGAGGAATATCTAATAACGGACAAAGACGTGTTTAAATTATATGTGGGGGCGAGTAAAAGACAAAGAACCGGAGTGAGAGACTGAAGAACAGTCAGCGGGGACAAAGAGGAACCAACAGCAGGAAGGTGTTGCGAGATGCTTCGCCAAAGAAGGAGATGGAGTTTGGATAGTCAAACAATACACACGCACAGAAAGCACAGAGTGTGAAGACTGATGGTGAATCCTGAGAAGACCGAGGCAGCTCTCGGTACTGATGGTTGACTGTGAGCGGGCCAATATAAACAGCAGAGAAGAAAGGTAGGTCTGTGTGTTACTGTGTGTGTGTGTGTGTGTGTGTGTGTGTGTGTGTGTGTGTGTGTGTGTGTGTGTGTGTGTGTGTGTGTG
>JAUYWH010000024.1:21621989-21660289 GCA_034779795.1 Ctenopoma multispine
TAATAGAATTGATTCATGTTTGTGGCTGTAATGTGACAAAATGTGGAAAAGTTCAAGGGGGCCGGATACTTTCGCAACCCACTATCACTTCTGTGGCACATTTTCACTAACTTTCATTAACGTTATTCCTCCTGCTGATTTGTAAAAATGTCCACGGTTTGTGACTGAGGGCGTGGATTTTACAGCTGACTACTGGTGGTTAACCATTTGGGAACTCGTTTTATGTATGTGGACTTAACAAGATTAAGAATAAAACCAAGGTTGTCAGATCAGATCACAATTTACCTGCCAGATGCTAAGAAAATGTCACATACTCTTACCCAAGGCATATTCATCCAATGTTGACTGGCCTAAAGTCGCCTTTAAAGGACACTAAGCAGAAAAGAAAACTTTTACACAAGCTATCGGATCATATTAATAACACCCCAGTAACACTACAGCCATGACAAAGTTTCTATTTATAGCAGCCATTAGATATTGAATATTAAAAACATATCTACAGTATCCTTCATTTACATTCATGTCACAATGGTATTATGTGTGACAAAGAACTAGAGCAAGAATAACAGAGGAGAAAGGTAGAAAGGACTCTTTATTCAATGATAAGAGGAGAGAACACAACACAACCTCCAATGGACTTTACAACAACTGAACATTACCGGTTTTTCCTGCAGCACCACAGGTCTAAAAAAACAATAGCACTGTAGCTTTATTGCATGACGTTATGCATGCTGTACATCCTTCATCTTCATCCAAAAATTCACACAAACACATCTCAATCTAAACTTAATCCTGAATCCAAAAAAGCCTTTCTAATGACTCCTCCCAGCACAAAACCATAACGTACATACCAGGGCTTCCCATAAAGAGGCCGCGCTGTAATGACGCGGTGCCTCCTGGCGCTGTTAAAAACAACATTTCACAGAGCTGAATTAAAGCAGCCTGCAAAGGGCAGAGCAAAACCAGCCGCAGCGCTGAAGGTCTGTGGTGCAAACGGCCCAGTTAAAGGCGTCGTCTTCACCGTACACTGATTTTAACGTTTTCTCCAGCGTACAGCTTGATGGGAAGACAAACTCTGAGAAGTGTTTTATTAAATCTGGGTTTGTGACGTGTTGCTTTAGATGCACATTGAACATCTGAAGACGTTTGGTGTATGGCTGCAGTCTCAGGTTTTTCCTCCACGGATCTGTTGCTTGTTTTTCAGTTAACAAATCAGTTTTTAAAATAGTGAGAAGTTTATATTAAAATTTAAATTTAGAAAAGAAGCTTTAGAATTACATCTCAGAGGATACTCCACTCATTACCGTAAATTAGAATAATCTGCCGGATGGAGCTTTACCCACACTATGCTCCAACTTGACTGCAGTGCCAGGTTCTGAGCATCCAGAACAGATTTGGCACAGCCTACTTGTGCCACACGGCTGGTTGGCGAGGTTGAGAACCTGCACTGGTGTGAAACCGAGGGTCACTGGCACACTGGCAGGGCCAAAGCAGCAGGTACGCTCGGTCATACTGAGAAGTGCTGGCTCTTTCTGAAACGGTTACTCTCAGCCCTGTGCCATTAGGTTGCCAGCGTCGGCAGGTTTTCATTCCAGCATGATTCCGCTGATTAGCAAGTCTTTATCCAGGGAGGAGGAACTAATTAGTGAAATGAACTGGATTAAATAAAAGTCAGAATACAATCAGTCCAAAGTGGCAGCAGGATGAGAACCAGTCTGAAAGAAGTCGTACGCAGGTCAAAGTGGAGGATTTCTCTCTGTATTATAAACATGGAGGCTTTGCTGCCCGTCTCTTTTTCACACCTTTGTGTAAAAAGGTGGTTGGTGGCCATCTGCCTCGACCGGTTGGGTCGAGGATAAACCTAAATGAAATCAAGGCTACTTCTGATTTGTGCGTTCCAACAGGTGTGACCCACTGTCCTGTGTCAGTAATGTCCGATAAAAAACACCTGACAGCAGAGGACGCCTGGACAAACTGACATGTCCGAGTCTATTTTTTTGTCCCACACACAGAAATCTTGTTTTCTTCTGATTTGTTCAGAAATTGCCGTCAAGGTCGAGAACAGAGACACCAGTGTTGTGCAGGAACTCGACAACTACACAAAGAAGTAGCTGTGTTGAGGCCGAACTCACAAGCCCCTCGACAGCAATTTCCTCACCCACATCAGTCACGACCTAGAGTCTCCGCCCTGGGCAAAGCACTCTTCCGCCCCCCCCGCACCGCTGAACAGAACAACACAAAGATCACACCGTGAAGAACATGAAAGTGGGAGGGGGAGGAGGCAAGGGTGTTTGTTAGGGCCGTTGCCTTGGAGAGAGAAGGTGGATAAGAGCATAGACGGAGTCCTGTGGTAGCTGCTGAATGCTTGTAAATTTAATTGCTTTCGCTACAAATGCATTACTGTCAAGCCAACAGGGAGACAGCAAGTTGTGCTGGAAGGAGGTGTAATCGATTAATGGCTGAAACAAACCAAAAAAAACACAGAGGTAGAGGCCCTTATTCCCACACTGACTCAACTAAAACCGTCTCACACTCAGAAACACCATGACTGCACAGCGGTTAAAACAATGGTGGATATGCCTCAAAGTGTACAGCTTCATTTAGTTGTTTTATTTGTGCCAATTTAACTAACTAACCCTTTTCACACACACACAGACTATTTCTACCAGCTAAATGTACTTATTATGTTATAGCAAATACATATTGGAGGTAAAATTACAAATTTGTGGTATAAAATAGATTTATGCACATCTTATGTACAATATACTATAATATTTTCATTAACCATAGTAGCAGCTTTGTTTTGTCAGCCATCACTGTGCCTTGAGCCGAATGCTAATGGCAGCACGCTAACACGCTGATAATGACAATACAAACATGATGCCTTCTTTGTGCCACATGCTAACATCAGTGCATCTGAAGCTAATAAGAACGTTATTAGTTTTACAGTTATATCATGAAACTAATGAAAATGGTGATGTGTTGCTGGAGCCACGAGCAGAGCCAGGGGATCATCAGGGTTGCTATATTGCATCCTGGGAGAGAAAGAAATATCAAATTTCAAACAAACAACAAACCATCCCATAGATGTTGAGACATTTTAATCAAAACCATAAATGCAGTAAAGTGATCCTCTGGGGACAATGAGTGGCTGTATGAAATACTGCAGAAATCGAGCCAAAAGCTGCAGAGATTTCAGTCTGGACTAAAGTGGTGGACCAGTCAATAAACATTATCATACCAAGAGTCATTCTGCAAACTTGGCTGAATAAGTGTATATTTCTAGTGCCGTCTCTGTAGCATCATCCTGGTTTAACTTGGCATCAGCCCACAAGCCCACACCGTCCACATCTTGGCCTGCGTTTCGCAATGACTGTTTTTATGACATTTAGATTAGAGTGTCTCTTCTGCTCGCAGCCTCTCGCACACCTCCTCCCGCCGTTTCACACGCCGAGACTCATCCTCCATCTTTCTGTCACCATCTCACACAGTAGCTTGAGGAATCCATTTGTTGGCGAAGAACACCGTGACACACATACAGTACATTCACCTCAGGTGTTAGACTGTACCAAGAGCAGCCGGGAGAGGACTCTCTGCAGCAGGTGGGTGGTTCAGTGCTTTCACTCAAGGGCACTTCAAATGGGACGAGCCTGAACGTTTTAACCTGTGTGAAAACAGCTGTAGGCTGAAAGACCTTACACAGAACTCTCTTCGTTTCCCTTTCTATTTTTAAGGCTCTACCGGCAGCGGAACACAAAACCATTAAGAGACGATTACGTCGGAGAACAAAGAGGTGAAATGTGGAGCGAAAATCAGGGACCACGTCTTCATTCAGTGCTGCAAAAGTGGTAAGCCATTACTGAAAAGGCGGAGGCATAAAAGCAGCTTTAATTTTTGGAAGATTACTTTCCTCATCAAAGATTTTCCTGTTCTGTAATATGAAGCATATCAGGTAAAAGTTCAAATGATGCTTTACACAGTGAAATGCAGAGCAAAAACTGAAAAGAGCCCCCGTTTATAACAATTATAGCCTGGCTGTAACCAGAGCCTGGCTGAAAACCAATCAAAAGGATTCAAAAAAGAAAACGAAAAGTTCAGTTTTACATAAATTTGTCATGTATCTGTGTTAAGTTAATGACTTATATTTCTTGAAGCTCTAATAAAACTTAAATTTATTTCAGTACAGTTATGAAATGTCCCAACGCAACTCGGAAAGGTGCTTATAACTTTACAACGACACTTAACTTGAAAAAATAAATGTGATGCTGACCTATAGGGTAGTGGAAGGAAATCAAAATTAAATTTAATTGGACCCCCACATCTTTAATATGTGCTAATAAACACGGCTATCGAGGATTTTGGTGCATTAAGCCAACTTCACTCTCACTAGTGAAACCACTACAAATAGAGTGTCGTAGTGGGTGTTATTTTGTGATTACGCATTAAGCGCATCTTTTCTCGTTTTTTTTTTGTTTTTTTGCAGCTTCTCATCCTCCTGCTGCAGCTGGAAATCTCCCACGCTCCTCTCTGTCACCTCTGGCTACATCAGCAGCAGCAGCAGGAGGAGAGGAGCAGGTAAACAGGCCGGACAGAATACGACAAATATTATTTCATGTATAGAAATGAAGAAGAACAAAAGAGAATAGATAAAAAGGGAAAATAAAAGCTACACAATGGGGTCTGTCATATTTTTTCGTGTTCCTCTCTGATGGTCTCTCTCTATGGTAACCTGAAGTCGGCCACTCACAGCTGCTGCTCTCATTCTGCTCCAGCTGAACACCCACGTTCTATTAAACTGTGTGAGAGAGACACGTACACACTTAAAACAGTGTGTGTGTTTGAGTGAAGACACACAAGGATGTCGGGGAGTGACAGAAAATAACACAATGTCTGTTTGTATAGGAGAGAAAATGTGCATTAACAACATTTTGAAGCCATCTAACACACAAACATCCTCCTAACAGTATTCTCTGTATGTAACCAACCTGACATACCCGTTTTCCGCCAAGCCGACACCAGAGCTAGTACGGAGCCGGTGCCTGATCTTAAAGCAGAGACCAGCTTTCACCCAGGAAAACTGGCTCCAGAGTGGCACCAACTCTTTACTGGTCTAAAACCAAGAGCTGCTTGCATTGCTTGCTGTCATGTTATCATTTTTTCCACCTCTATTTGCACGTCAGTGAGACTAGAATCACCTCTCTGTGTGATTCAGTGAAGCTCTAGAGCAGAACATACTGTGTCTTCAGATGGTAAATGGAAACAGGCCTAAATGGTCACTGCACCGTGCCTGAAGATGCACTACCAAATGATAGAGCAGCACCGAATACACACACAACAAGCCTCACAATCTACTATGTTGTTACTTTTAATTGCTATTTTTGTCAAGGTCCTGGGGCCAGCTGTGCATGACAGCACTAAACCAGCCGACACATAGAGCTGTTAACTTTATTATTATAGTGCTGAGAGCTCCTGCTCCAATAAATCCCACATACAGGATCAGGTAAGGCAGGACGAGTTGACCATTTCCGTGTTTTTTGTCACCGTCTCTCATTTCATGCAGCAGCTCATCACATGCACCAGCCGTGTGCGTACGCCTCTGTGCATGAGTTAGAGTGTTCATGACACTTTGAGCCCACATCAAACAGCAGCCGTGTCATCAGAGCAAGTGACCGAGAGACATCGAGGGAGGGAGGGAGTTACAGAAAGTAGTAAAGAGGAAGACGAGGAGGGAAAGTTTTTGATTCATCATTTTTAGTTTATTCCTTTATCGTTACTTCCTTCAGCACAAACAAAAAACAAACCTCATGCATGAGTAAACAAACAACACCATTAAAAGACGTCATTATAGGACTAAATATCTGATTAAATGCGATCAGATTAAATTGTGAAGCAGTAGTAGCCTTCATTGTGTTGTTGTACTGCAGCACAATAAGGGTTAATGATATTTTGTCAGCTCCTGTAAATGGGGGAAAACGGCGTGAGTGGCAAACTGCTTATAAACGGTTCACTTAATGCAGCTTGTGCTGAGATAAAGGTGAAAATTCACCCTGTCTAATCAGCCTGACTAACACATTGAGGCTAAAACAGAGACAAGTATCTCATCCTCACTAATTGAGATGCCACAGATCTATAAAAAAACCCTAACCACCCACAGAGCACTAGACTTCCCTACACTTCTGCTGATGGATCATAAAAAAACATCAGGTGATCAGTCTGTTAGTTAATGAACAGGAAAATATTAATGTCATTCATTTCTTGTTGATACTGGGTTTTTTTTTTTTTGCTAGTTCTCAGATCCATCAACAAAAATGCAGTAACAAAGTCGACTGTAAGAAATGAGCTGCCAGAAAAATCTGACCGTGTCCAACTTCACAAGAACATCCCACATTCACGGCTGTTGGGAAACAGGCAAACAGCTGGGTTGGGGGTTTGACTCCCACTGGGACCACCCATGTTAAAGACACCTGAAGCACTGTGAGACTCTCTAGATAAAAGCATCCACTAAACAGCCCGTTAAATAATTATGAATATAAGAACGATGGAGAAAGCGGCAGTCGAAGTATCAAGTGTGAAATTATAGTTCAGTGTGAAGGGGTTACAGTGAGAGAGAGAAAGAGAGAGAGGATTAAGAGAGAAAGAGAGGGATGGTTGCTATGACCTACTTCCTTTCACAGTTAAGATTTTCGCATGTACTCGGTGGCTTGCAAAACACAAACGACCTACACTGTGTACTGTCCCTGAATGCCACACACTAGAGCAGCCATGTCAGACACGTTACTTTCCAAACATGAAATCATGTATTAGGTCCTCTTCCAACAAGACACAGCAGCTTTCCAGGATATTCTATTAAATTTGAAGACATCACAGAGACTCCCAGCTTCTTTACAAATATTTTCTTCTTAACTGATAAATCCAAAAACAGCTCACATTCTAATTTATCATTAGATTAAATCACACGTAGCCCTACATGCTTTATACATGCACACACAGCCAGACGTGCTCTTTCAACTCTGAGACAGTCCATCAATCCCTTTGGGAGTGAAAGCCGTTCTCTGCATTTACTGACAGCACTTCAAAAACCATCTTATCAAAAAAAAAAAAAAAAAGAAGTGTCATAAGGAACGGGCTCTCCAGAAATATCCAAAATGGGTCATACCACTTTCTCTGAAATAGGGGGAGGGGGCTGTTGGTGGTGCTGAAGAAGAGTAGAGTCTTTAAGCCTCATTCTTAAGTGGCATGTCAGTGGGAGGCAGTGAAACACGAGCCTGGGAGCTTGTGAAGGAGAGTCCGGGTTGGGGGTCTGGTTGCTAGGCAGCCGACAGATCTGAGCAGGGCGGTGATTGGCTTCTGTGTGTGTGTGTGTGTGTGTGTGTGTGTGTGTGTGTGTGTGTGTGTGTGTGTGTGTGTGTGTGTGTGTGTGTGCGCAACAAACAACATTCACACAAAATGTTTCTGAAACTAAATCTATTACGTTTCATGTGCATATTATGAGCTCTTCAATGTGAATTTCAAACCAAAATTTCGATCCAAAGATTGTAAAACTGACGTCCGTGCAAACTTCCTCAGCGCTAGCAACACTCTCCCAGAAAAGATAGGGCAGGTGGTGATGATGATATTCCTGCTCAGTATTTTGTTTGGCTTGAATAAAACAGAAAGATTATTTCCCTTTGATTTGCAGGTTCACAGATTTTGCACAGCACATTATTGAACTCGCTGGGGGAATCTTTGTAATTCATCACTCTCTATCAGGAGGTGAAAAAAATCTAAGTTGCAGCATAGCGTGGTTCCGGGAGGGCACTGTGATTCTTAATATATTTCGGATTAACAGTGCAGCTCAAAAAAAGCCAGAGATACATTCCAAGGAAGAGAAATACAGAGATTTGTGCGCAAGTGGAGAGGCGTCATGAAAGACAGCAATAATGAGTAATGAGCTGCCACAGCGTCTCTACAAAGAGATAACTACAGAGACAGAAAGAAAGAAGCAGTAAGTGATGGGGAGCATCACAGAGACGGCGTAGGATGTCCAAAAAAAACAAAACTAAGATTTATGGGAACAAAAAGGGATCAACGGAGATACAGAAGACGACAAATGTTTCCGCGCGCGTGTTTGTGTGTGAGGGAGGGGGAAGAAAAGCCCAGCAACAGGGCATGCCTTAAATAGCTAGATGGTCGGAGATAACGTGACGATGGAGAAAGCCTGATGGCTTGGGGCATGTGTTGTGTTGTACTAAGCATGCATGAGTGCTGACAGCATCTCCATGGCCCCGCTTGGTCATATGGTGGATCACATGAACTCCAGAGGAAGCCTGTCTGCATGAGGCCTGATGCTGGTGGGCAGAAACATCAACTCCGCATCTGGACTCCCAAACAACGTCGTCTGTGGACGCCACCTCAGTCCACCTCGAGAAATGTTTGTTGTTTATTCAATCAAATGACTTGTAATGCCAACACCAATGAGAATGAACACTAACCTCTGGAGCTCTGTGTGGCTTTCAGCATAATTAGCTTCTATTGGCTCGTTGTTTTTGGCTCTCTAGCTGAACACAAACTACTCTACACAGTGTCTGAGTGTCAAGCAACAATAACAAGAGCGTGAATAACCTTGAGATTGTTTTCTGCTTCCATCTATGAACAGAATCAACAATGAAGAGGCTTCAAACATGGTGCCTTTTGAAATTTTGCCTTTGTGTTAGTGGGACACTACAGCTGGTCATCAGCCAAATATTTATATGGTGGTCCTGGCTGTCCCCATTAACCACTTTGACTCAGGCATCACTGTGCCAAAATCTAACCTAACAAAAGCAGCTACTTTAGAAATCGACCTTATGCTTGTGGGTTGTTGATACAAACAGAACCATTTGTCTCCTGCTCTGAGAACTGAATAAAGATGCCGTCTCCAAATGCCCTCTAAAAAGCTCCTGGCACAGAGGAATGGGTGACTTGTGTAGCTGTCGGCCACGGTCATCTTGTGATATCGTTGTCATTTGGCTAATCTGCTTTCAGTGTCCTCTCTTTTTTCTCCAGGATGAAACCTGATACGGCAGCTCAGCCAGCTTTAGCCACACGCTAATTAATCTGCGGCGCCAAAGCCTCTTCAACACCCAAACAATCGGTGTAGTCGTGCCAAGCTTTTGGTGTGGGGAGCAGGAAAGTGGCACAGTTGGGGAACTGGTAAAACGTAGATAGAGGATTTGAATTAAAAATGTCAGGGCTGAGAGTTCAGTTCCCTGTGTGGCTCTGTGTAACTGTGCCACTGAAGACAGTTTGGAAATGCTGACTAATAAGGCTGGTTAGCTTGATTTGGGGTTAGATTTTTCTTTTAAAGGACAGCATTGTCCTGTGACATTGATAGCCCTGCAGCTGGTGGCCAGATGATGCTTTTCTTCAGGGTATTTGGGTTTGGAAGGCTTTAGAGGGAGCAAGTAGATGGGGGAGTTGGCTTAATCCTCTCAGTCCCACTGTCCCGCTTTGTCCAAAATCATATCTCCATTTTTTTTACTTTCTATTTCGCTTCCTCACCCGCTCGCCATACACCATCACTTTCGCTTTGATTCGAACTAACAATCTGGGTCAATCACAGTAGATCTATTTTTTATTTACCCCCCCCCTTCTTCAACCCCCGTTCCGCCTCCTGTCTGCCTCCGTCTCTCGCTCTCACTGGGATGGGGTTTATACACAGCAGAACAAACGGGCTCATTGTGTTTGGTGAGAAACATGAAGGCAGCAGAGAAAAGTTTCATTGCAACCTGGATAGGATATCTACCCACAGGGGAGACGAGGCCTTCAGGGACCCTTAATGCCAGAGGAAAACACGGGCAAAGTGGCAGCGAGGGTGAAACGGGAAAACCAGAAACATCAGAGGGACAAAGATGAGGTGACACTGGTGCACACACTATCCTAAATTTTAAGAAAGGGAGAGAGTAGGAACAATAGAAGAACCAGGACTGCCTGGTGCTACGATGCCAAGGTTACCAAGAGTGAAAAACAAAACTGCTGCAGGGAAAGTGTGTAGAGATGTGTTTGCAACAGAGTAAGTCATTAAGGCTTTATGTGTTGTTTCACCTATCATCAGATAACGCAGCACTTGATAAGAAAAAACCAACAACTGAGACCTCATAGTTAAAGTGGAACTTGGACAAACTGAGGCGACCTCAATACAGAACTGCAGAGAGAGAAGCACCTGCAACGGGTTTGTTCAGAAATAACTCCCCTGTGGAGAACCAGCAACCTCTGGCTTTAGGACGAGACATTTGAGAGTCATCCCCGCCTCAGTATTCAGTAAGATCAATAAGTCATCCATTAAACTTTGTTACCCTGCCATTCTATATAAATACTCACATATCAGGACTATTTTAATCACCAAGGACAGTAACGATTAAGACTGAATCCCATGGTATAACTCCTTAATTCAGTATTTCATGCTGATCTAATGTGGAACACAAAGCAGAACATACCTCAGCACATTAACTATTCTTCCAAATGAGACCACAGGAGAATCTCCACACATCATTTATTTACACATTTTTGTACAATTATTGGCTAACATCACTGCAAAGTAGTTTAGAAAAGGAGTGGGCAACCCTGGTCCTCAAGGTCCACTGCCTTGCTTATTTTACTGCTGATTACCTGGATCAAGTGTGATCAGTCAATCAGAATCTGGAAGAGACCAATTATCTCTGTCCACCCCTGCTCCACCCTCATCTAAGACAGTATCTGCCAAGTAAAGGGTAGGGGTAGATGGAAAATGGGCAGGGTAAAAGTCCTCAAGGACCTCAAGTGACAGTGCTGAGGACATGTTTTTAGGGCTCTGATTGTCACTCAAGAAGCATCTTCCTAATCAATTTCAGTAGTCACGAAAGAACAACCAGTCACCTCTCCGTTACCGCCAGTTAAGCCTGTGGTTCTGGGTGGACACAATGATTTGATCACACTGGCCTTCTGGCAGGAAACAAAGTGCTAACCAGTCGCTCGGTCAGCTCCCGTTCAACCAAGGCAATTAGAGAGACTGCTTATCTGCGGCTAATTACAAAGAAAAGAAGGAAACAGTGGAGCCAAGTCTTTTGGCGTGGTCAGCCGCACAGTTGTGAGACACAGCCAAAGACTTTGGTTTTGTGATACTGAATTTCTGATTATTCATCAAACCAAGCGATACCAACTTAATTATGGATCACAATCAAAGCCAACAATCTCATCTCTGGCAGACTCACAAAGGCAACATGCTCTAAATAGGCTGTTTTAGATTTTAACCTGACAGTGGTTTAGTGCAGAAGTGTGTGTGTGTGTCTCTGGACTCACCCTCAGGGCCTCTATGACCAGGTCTCGAGCCTCCAGCTCTCCCTCCATTATACTCAGCAGGGTGAGGAGCTCTGGTTTGCTCAGGTTATCCATGTTGAACTCACATTTCTGCAACACATGTCAGAAGAAAACATGAGAATTCAATTCAGTTTATTTATATAGCGTCAAACCACAACATATGTCATCTCAAGGCCCTTTACAGCGTTCAAGGTTTAAGACCTTACAGTGCACTGTAGATGTTGATGACAAGAATTTCTTGATATTTCTCAGGCTGCTGCTGTATAATCATACAAAAACCCAAAGTCTTGTCTTGCCAGAAGATAAACAAGAAGCCATCAAACAATGTACACACTTTGTGTTGAGTCCACCAGCAAAGGAAAAAAATTGCTTACACGAGAAATGCACAACTTAATCCCTGTCTCCACCTGGTCTCATTATAGCAGCCCTCAAATCAGGCTAGATACCCCATCCTACCTCGAAGCTATTAGGGTCTAATTACATTTAGCTAGGTCATTAAGCACCTATTTGGTCAGCAGCGACTGCAGGGCAGACGGGTAGAGATGACTGTAATTGGGAGTGACCAGACCACTTCATGCTTCCCCTCACGTCAATTAAAAGCTTTTTCCGGTCTACTTACAACAAGCAGAATGGCTATGTCTAGTGTGTTTATAAGACGAAGGCATGGCTTGTTTTTGGTAAAGTCAATTTCATCTCTAATATAATTAGGCCCTGAACTGTGTTATCTGCACTTTTAAATTGAAGTAAATTACTATAGAACTAGAAACTGCAGCATATTTAACTGAAGTTAATCATTTCACTTTAAAACAACACACCACATTATAGTACCGTGATCTTTTTTAGTGTCAACAGAAGTTACAAGTTATTTAGCACTTAAGGTCAAATCATAGAATGGACTATTAGAATTTTAACCACTCAAAAGCCTGTGAAGCAATAGTTCATTTAAACTTCAGTATGTAAATTCTACTGCTTACCTGCCAATTTTGTAAAAAGAAATTACAGTATAATAATAAACGACTGTATATACGGTACTCTAGAAATTTGATTCTGTTCATCTGGACAAAGTTTTTCCAGAAATATTTCAAGACTTATCCAAGTCTCTTCTTCAGTCTCAACTACTCTTCAAATGAGAATGAATCAGTTGATGCATTTTTCAAGGAAACCCTTGAATTTAGCATCTTTATGGGGGTATGTTATCAGTAATCAATATATTAAACTTATCTTTAGTTGCATCCGTATTATAACAAAGGAACTAGAGCTACAAAAAAAAAAAAAAAAAAGAGTCAGAGACCAGCATATTTGTGAAGCAATATGAAAAAATGTGTCAGAAACTTTGTAATTCTAGTGTTAAGATGTCAAATTTAACAATAAATCGGCATTTTTCCTCAACAAATCATGATTTCTGAACACTGTGGTGAGTTCTATTCCTCAAAGGGAGACGGCACTATTACTGCATTTTCCTGGTCGTATCTGTACAGCATCTGGTTAGTCGACATTCCAAACCAAAGTGTCAGATTGTTGTGTTAAGTACTCCTGAAAGGCATTGTGTTCACTCAAAGCCGAACCTAAGTGGGGAAAATGAGTGAAATTCTTACCAGAGCAGTTTAAAAAAAAACACCATAGGTTCACATAGAAGGGTCAAAAGATAAAACTGTCAAAAGAAATTTCCAATTACCATGCTGGCTACTGCTGCAGCCATCTGCTGGGAAAGCCACATCCAGCTGCATTCCCAATATCTGGGAGCTGTTCACCAGGCTATCTGTTCAATAAGAGCTTAATAAACCAAAGAGGCAAGTGGAGGAAGCATGAAGCTTTGGTGGTGCACATCAAGGTGGATTGCTACCTGCTCAATCTGCTGTTCAGTTGTCAGCCAGCCATTTAAGACCTGATTTAGAAGCCAACATCACAACCTCAGCCAACATTATTCCATTTAATCAAGGAGTCGCACACATATCCAGCGGTTTACTCGCACACAACATGACTTTGAGCAGACCAGCCTGTATTTTTTTAACAAGCTGTTAGCCTCTATGTGTCCTTTACACGCCGCTGTGACACTGTTTATTTCACCGCAAAGGGGGGAAAAGTTCAAGCTCAAACAACTGCAAGAGTACTAAATCCATATGAATAAACAGGCCAACACTCTCTCCTTTAAAAAGAGCCTCTTCAAAAATCGACCCACTCAAACAGCGACACTTTCTTTTCAGAACAATGGGCTGGAAATTGTTGCGTCAATCACGTTTCAGTTTAGTCGAACCACATTTTTATTCCGATGCGATCCCAGAGAAGGTTGGAAACAAAAGCTGGAGAGAGTCCAAGCGATTGATTCACACTGAGCCCTCCAATCAATCCTGAGCCACATTTTTTTTTTCACCACTCAGAGAATTGGATGACTCAGAGAGAACCCTGATGGACAGCAACCCTGAGCCTCGCTGTCCTCGAGGCCTCAGGAGGCGGAGGAGGGCCCGGGCTCTTTCTCTCTGGCATTTCAGCACAGTGAGCAGGTGAAGGGAAGCAAACGCTAATTTGTTCCATGAGCTGCGAGCTGTCCGCCAAGGGCACGAGCAGCCTGGACGGCATTCACAGACTCGCTGTTAGCCTCGGTCCACTTATTAAAGGCCTGTGTCATTTCTCTCTGAGCCACAAGGGAAGAGAGCCGCTCGCTCTGTGAAAGCTCTTCTGCTGCGTTTTGCTGGCGTATGATCCTCTCAGATTCATGTCCTATTAGTGCAAGCACTAAACTGTGTGATTTGGCAGGCTGAAAATATGTCACCACCGGCAAACAAGGAAAATGCCATCATGTTGGGGGAATGACTCAAACGGTACGTTGACAACCAAGTGTCATTGTTATATCTATCAGTGATATATAGATATATATATATAGTTTTGGAGATAGTTTTGGAATTAATTCCTTCAAGCCTTTAAGATTTAAGTTTCATGATCAAAAAACTAACTTAAATTGATAATCTGCTACTAATTCTGTTTAATAGTCGAGCAGAAATAACTGAAACTCACTGGCTGGTTAGACAACAAACTTATAAAAGCTTAAAGAAACCAATATCTGCAGTGTCTGCCCTGCTGGAAAGCTATTCAAACAGTCTAGGTCTGGCATCACAAGGTAAAACTAACAGATTTTAGTTTGTACCTTGGGTGCAGAAGCCCTTTAATAGATTCTAGACTTTAATAAAATTCTAATACTTAATCCGCTCCGATGACCTCTTCAAGTTGTTTACAGGGTCATTTGAACTCCCCGTATCAGAGCACAAAAAAATTTTGTTGTCAGGAAGGAGAAGCACTACGGCCACTCATGGCAATGGCACTCCTCCAACATGGCAGCACATCCCACATATCTGCTGATGGCCACTCTTAGGAGTCGATTACACAACGGTCCAGTCAGGCATTACAACAATGTTTGAAGAGGGGGTTGAGCAGGTAACTGGGTGACATTTACAGGGAAATACCCATCATTCCTGTCTGATACGGTAACATTTAGCATGGAACAATGATACCTAAACAGTAAAAAGACTAATTGTTTCTTGTACTTCATGAAGGACAACACAAAATCTGTTCCCCCTCTTTGTATTGTAAAGATTTTTAAACAGAGGCGTTTTTGGTGCTCGCTTTTTGGTTTCAGCTCCCCGGACCATGAGGGCTAGTCCTTCAGATGGTCCTTAAGACTCTTCCCCCCTCTTTGGGCCAACAACAGAAAGTCTGACAGGGGTGAGGAAAGAGCAAAGCGCTTTATTTAACCACAGCAGGCACGACGGTGGTCGTGGTGGAGGTGGGAGGTCACAGAGACGGAAGCCCCCTTTCGTTGTGAGTGCGCTGGCAGAGCGACGTGTGAGCTGAGGAGGAGGCTGCCTGGCTCTCATGTCTCTGGACCACCTGTTCACCTCAACGCTAAATGTGAAGTAGCCTGGAGGCAGTTCTGAGCACGCTCAGAAAAGGAGGGGGGGTGGCTGATACGGTACTCCCAGCTATGCCGGCTGAGTCACTGAAATTAAGACCAATTTAGAAAGGTGTCTGGTGAACAAGGCCTGCACCACCACCACCACCACCACCCCTCCTCCACCATACTTGCCTCTGCCCTCCATCCACCCCCGCAGCTCTTCTCCCACTTCTTTCTCTTTACCATCTCCCCGGCTCATTGCTCAAACACACCCCCACCAACCTCAAACACCCACACTACCATCCACCCACTCCACGGGCCGTGGCCGTTTGCTACTCCAACAACTCCACACACACACAACAAACCTACCGCTTCAACCTCCCAAACCCCCAAACAAGTTTATATTTTACTGGATGTGGATCATTAGAACTGAACTAGAACAAAAACTCTAAATGGTCAAAACATAACAGGCCGCTCTGGGTTAGTGACAGCAGTCCGACAGGTTGCATCGTGCAGCCAGCTGAGGGAAGGAAACGCTTCACGACCTCCCACCAGCCAGACCAACAGTTTTAATGGTCAACTGGTCCAGAGGGGAGGCGAACCGCCGTCCAGGCACAAGCCCAGCAACCTGCAGAAGGGCACGTATGACAAAGAACACGTAGGTGTGTGGAACCATGTGGAACCCAACCCCAGGTAACAACAACAAAAGGACTACTCCGAGTAGTTCAACACTCAGGGTAAATCAGTGTTCACAGTCTATGGAAGCCTGTGAGGGTTCATGTAGGGCTGACTGGAGAAAGACCACCTCAGATGTTAAAACCACAATGAGCTCCACAGGCCAACTGAACATCTGCACACTATAAAAAAAACGGTGGAATAAAGCTAAATCTCTCCTGCAGCCTCAGGTCTCTGCGTATTAACGTATTAACCCAGCTGCTGTAACGTATACGAGCTCCAACCTGTGCAGCCAGAGACGAGTCCGGGCGCAGGACAACGTTACAGCTGCAGGATCAGTGCTCGAACAAAAGGATCCTCTGACATGCTGGAAAACACGATGTGCCTGCGCTTGAGGCCAGATGAGGTTTATTCTTCATTAGGTACCCCCCCCCGTATGCCGACATATTAACCCCCCGTTTTTTCTCCAGGCTCCCGCTGGACACCGCTGTTGCTCCACGAGCCTGTGCGGAATAGATGCGCACTGCATTTCTCCGTCTCTCCCCCCGCGGTGACCTTAAAGCCCCACCGATAAAAAAAACAACGACCCCCGTGTTCCCGAACCCCCCCTCCCGTGTCTTACCGTGTCGACACTTCCCAGGACGGCGTTAGCCAGCGTTTGTACCGGAGGAGGCTGCTCTCCGCTGGCTCCCTCCGACGCCATCTTCGTGCTGTAGCGGTCTGTCGGAGTGAGGGCGCATCCGGCTCTCGTTAACTGTTACGCTGCTGAACGCGAGTCACACCGCGGACGGACGGCCATCGGACAACAGACACACACAGACGGGGTTTGGCGAATTAAAGCAGCTGTATAAGAGGAGAGTGAGAGGACGACGGGTCTCTCAGCCGTGAAAACGCTCACAGCCGAGTGTGCGGGAGCTGCAGCCCGGGGCGGGGGGAGCGGGCGGTCTTGTAGGCGTGGACCGAGCGATGCGTAGATCCAGATGCGAGGCGCCGGTGCGCTCCCAACTGGAGAGGAGGTGCGTCCTGACAGGATGAGTGACAGCAGCGTTTGTTGGCCTTTGTGTCTTTGAAATAAGTCGGTGAGCGGTTTCCAAACTGCGGTTTGTGAGTCCTCAAAGAACCAGTGCACCGGTAACACGACAAAGATTAATAAAGACAGTACTCTTAACTTCACAGTTTCAGTGGATGTCTATGAGGGGGGCAGGTTTCCTCCCCTGCACTTACACAAACACTCAACTGATCAAATGTGGTTTAATAGAGTCTGTGTTACGGGCTCATCTCTCATTTCTGAGCACTGAACATCAGTTTTAGCCGCTGTATGAACTCTTATTGTCCTGTGCACCACACACAAACGTGCCAGTGTCATGTGGTGGGTTTCAGGGCCCTTCACAATAAAGCATCACACAAAATGTCCTTGTTTTCATTATCTGCTATGACCCTGAGTCTGAGCATTAACCTTTACAGGCCTGGTTTAAATGCCTCTCTAACAAACAGTAATCATCAGAAATATTCTCTGACGCTGCAGACCGTCTTACTCGAGGGCCTATAAATCAAAATCAAAACCCCAAACAGTGGTAATCTTCCACGAGTCGATGCTCAGAGATCAAATCTCTCGGCTCTGCAGTCCGTTCATCCCAGAAAAGCAGGGAGAGGATCGGGGTCCTCTCAGCTCCCAGATGTGCCATTTAGGATTAACCAGCGCTGATCTGGCCTGGTCATCCAGAATGAGGTTGTTAAGTCTCTATTTAGGTCAAATGTTGCACGATCGACTTTCACTGGCTGCAAAGGGCTTTGGCTGTGTATTGACTTGATATGTCATTTTTCCCCATTGTTTCTTTTTCAATCTTGCACAGATTATCATGATCCCTCCTGTGCATTAATGACACAACTTCCCAAACCATTTCACTCTGGAAACTTTGAGTCCCGAGCTGTTAGTTAGGACAAAGCTGTTTCCTCAGTTCTTCGCCATTTCACACAGTTTTCCCTCAGCAACAGTTGTATTATATCAGCATCATGGGATACTTTCCAAAAACCTTTATGAGTATTATACGTACATTGACTCTTCAAATCATATCTGCAGAGGACTATCACTTCATTTCTGGTTATCCACGTGGGATTCCCGTCTTTTCCTCAGAGATCTTTCTGTCTTGTCTTGCATCGGCTCCCAAACTAGTGTCTAAATCTGAGGCAGGTCAGCGTAGATGAAGCTGTCATGTGGAGATAATCCCTCACCGCCTCTGAGAGGAAGCTCATCATGAACCAGTGATTATGGTGTGACTCTTTTCCTCAGATAAAGTTGACTGTGACCTTACAAGAAAATGTTTCCCTGTGGAGTCTTCTCGTTCAGTGAGCTCCTGGAAGTGTTGCGATTACCTCTTGTGAACTCGTTCTTCTCAGACTAAGGTCAAACAGGGATATGGGATAATGGTGAGAGGAGAGGTGAGAAAAAGTTAGACTCTTGTGGTCAGATTTATCCTCCAGGGCTGGGTTCACCTCTCGCCTGACCTCCTGGCTGGACAATAGAAAGGATTAGAATCGTTAGGATCTAACGGTCGCAACTCTTACTAACCCTAACACCCAAGAACGGTGGGTTACCTAAAAGAAGAAGTCGTTAGCCACAGTGCATCTTCCAGATGTATACTACATGAAGAATAATGTCTAGAATAAAGAAAGATGATCTCTTCTTGATCCATTTTTGTGTCGACTGCGAGTTCAAGCACTCTGCTAAATCTGTGGATACTGGTTAAGGTTAAGTTTAGGTTTGGACGAGGTTAAGCAGCTGAAAGTGTTAGATGAGAACCTGCAGGAACTCGGTTCAGGCATGAAGGCTAAAATAATTCCTGTATAAGCAGCACAGCAGGCGACCACACCAACACTTACAAACATTTGGTTTGTGCTGCAGCGTGCAGGGGTTTGTAGCGGCAGCCTCCTGCTGTTATCATAAACCACTGAGTGTGTGAGTCTGAGTGCTCTTTTTTCTGCAGCAACACCCCAGGTGGCCAATATAGAGGGGGTATAGCTTTAAAAAATATAGGTCATCGCAGGCATGGTGCACATGCAAAATGCATGAGCCAACATGTTTATCTGGGCACATAACTTGTCTGTGAACGGCCTTATCGCGTGATAGATCTGTAGATATTACTATAAAGTGATACGAAAGTCTTGTGGTAAAACAGTCTGCTGTGTGTTTCAGCTGTCTTCGTGTCATGTGGAGACACATTTTGCCATGTTTTCCGTACGATATGTTGAACTCAGGTGACCTAATCCTCATCTGAGCCGCTCTCCGGCTGGGATGACACTTTGATTGACACTTTGATTTCCTCAACCCGCCTCGTCCTGTTTACGCTGCCAGTGGGCTGGAGCCAACTGTGACGATCGTGACAAGTTGCTCATAAACACAGATAGAGAGAAAACCCCTGCTCGTATGGGGGACATCTCTAATCCACCTCACCTACAGGCGAAATCCACCCATAAAAAAGGGTAAGAAACCCACACATCATGTACATATTGTATTTGCAGTATTAGAAAAGTGTAACATCTCGACAGTTTCTCACCGTTGTCTGGGTCAGACGATGGTGACCTTTTGATGTGACTTCACCCACTCTGTGAACCCAGACTGTGCTATTTACAGGCAGCTGAGGGGAGCTACTGTTCTCGCTCAGCTAATCGTATTTGCTGCTGTAATTGGCCTAACAGGAACAGCCTGCACCATCACATAGGAAACTGAGGCTGAGGGTTTATGAATGACCGGCTTCCAGAACCACCCCTCTGATGACGTTAGGAGCTGAGGAACATAAGACATATGAAAGCATATTATTGTTATGCTGCGGGAAAACATGCATGTTCCAGCAGCCTCATATTATGAGTCTACAGATGACCCATAAACTGCTAACTGGGAAAAAACCTTACAAACGGAGACATCGGGTCAGACACTGATGGATGAGGCCGGAGGCAGGGAGCAGCAGCAGCAGAACCCCCACCCTGCCTCACTCCAGTCGGGAACACTTGGCTCATATGAACTCACTCATTGTGGGGGGACACAGCAGGCACAATGACTCTCTTTTTGTCGGTGAGGGCATGGTGGACCGAGAGGGCGGCCGGGACGGCCAGTCGGCCATCACTGGATCCTGTGTGCTGCGGCTCTGAAGCTGGCTCGGCCAGCAGGCAGGCAGGAAAGAAAACAGAAAGCGTGAAACAGCGAGCCCCGGATCCTAGAATCTGGCTGTAGCTTCAACTGAGGGCACAGAAGGTGTAGATAGTGAATCTACTGACAGAGAGAGAGGAACTGGAGGGAAGGAGCAGGATGTGGGTCATATCTCTGTCTTATCGTCCCTGCGGGGCTGCCAGCAGCTGAACCAGACCTCTGTTCAGTCACCATCCCTGCAGATCTGAAGTCAGTGCTACTCTGACTCCTTCCCCTGTGAGCTCTGCTCTCGCTCTCTGTCAGTTTATGTCACTTTCTCCCTCACACTGTTTCTCAGTCTACCCTCAACCCCGTGACAGGGGAGTGCAGGGAGCAGGTGCTTCTACTAAAGAGTGAAAGGCTGTAGTCACGGTTTTCTCCACAGTTTCATTCAATGAAAGCAACCAGAGAGGAAAATGCTGTCTAATGATTTAAAGTCCTGCTTCTTCACTCTAATGTCATGTTTCCACACCCACCTGCATAGAGGGGAAAGTTTCTCCACACACACCTTCGACTTTTAAGACGTGTATGCACAAGTATGATTCTGTGACATCACAGCTGCTTTGACAGCCAATCGTGGTTCAGTATGCAACTTCCACAAACGCGATGTGGAAACGTGAAACCTCCGGCGCACATACACTGGTGCAGCATTACAAGTCATTTAGATCCATATGTCTAACACTGACTGTGTTTTCAGCTCAGTTCTTAACTCCTGAAAGAAATGTTCTGACTTTTTAGCTGCTAAACTCTCCACCGCTTTCCCCAGCTGGTCTCTGTCTGCTGTTTGGTGCTGAACAGGTAGCGTGCAGTGGAACTGTAGAGCTGCTGTGGCCCCTAATGATGCAGTTAGATCCAAGGACAGTAAAGTTGAAAGGGTCCCACTTTTCACTCTGTAGCCTACTTTCTGACTGCCCACCACAACATTACAACCACCAGGTGCTCTTAAAGTTGTGTCCTGTTCTGTTATTATAAATCTCTTTGTTCTGAGCTATTCCATGAATTACTAGCACGTACCCACCACATTGCACAGTGTCCTGAGAAACTAGTTTCTTGGTTTACTTGAGAGACGCCCTTTGTTTTTTAAGAATGTGTGAGTGCACACTGATGTAACCAGCTCTACAGACGCTCACCTTGACATTTTAGGTACGTATTGAAAAAGAAGGAAGGTGAACATTTGAAGAATGTAACCATGCGCAAGAGAAAATGAAAATGAATGAGGCAAAAGACACAGGATAAGTAAGAAGCTCGAGTCTTCTGCTACGACAGGTGCAGAAAACTCAGCGTCTGCACTTTGGGCGCGGATACATGACAGTGTTGCCCCCTCGCCCGTCTCTGGTTTGCTGTTCCATGCGGTCCAATCAGCATGCAGTCGAGGTCACAACCCTGATACTTGGCACCCGGAGTCGGGGAGAGTGACACTCTTGTTCAGAACCTGCACCGACTTCAGATGCCAACGTGACTCATCCAGAAACTCGCAGACTTGACGCGCTGCATGGAGCTGTCACCCCCTCTAGCACATTCTCTGCCAAGTGTTTTAACATTAACAGCGCTTCAGAAGAGGTGCCAAAAACAGTTGTTTTCGAGGTGGAACATTTTGAAGCAGTCATTATACGACTGTTACAGAAATACTGGGAAAATACTGCTACTACTATAACTACTGCTGATGCATCACAGCTACTTAGTATTCTTCAATGTGCATTTTTATTATTAACGTGTATATGAATAAATGATGTTTGTAATCATTAATGATTGTTAAATATTCTCCTCTGGCTGCTCCTAAGTGATGACAGTATAGACCATTGTTACTGGAATATGTGGCTAACATTTCAATCTGCCCTTACTACAAAAAGTTTGACATATTTACAGTAAATTGTTCTTTCTGCAAATAACCTGTGACTGCAGCACCAGTCACTGAATAATGTTTGGAATCCAGTTTAGGATTGTGGTGTCTTCAGGTGACTTTTCCACACAGCGAGTCCAGCATCAACTTTACGTTCACAATTATACATTAGGACTGGTTTAAACAGTCTGAAGGATCACCTCACATGTTGTGTTGTAGGGTTATGTTTGCAGCATAAACAATGCATCAGCAGGTCTGTGCACGTGCAGAGGGTATATGTTGCCTTCTAGTGGACAATACAGGAAGCAGGTTTGAGTAAGTGGCAGTTCACTACCGCTGACACTACAGTCCTTCGCATATTTAAATAATCTATAATAATAAATACATTTATGATTAGACTACAGATGTGTTCATGATTCTTGGGAAATTACAAATGTACATTCATGCGCCAAACTGACTGATCAACATGATCAGCCACCTGAGAAAGATTCATCTTATTTTGTTTTGGCACATACTGGATCATCACAGACTTAATCTGTTAGTAGAGCATGAAAAACTGAACTAGAGCATGTCAAAAACAAAATTACCAACGTTTTTAAATTAGATGTAAATTAAGGCTTAATTATTGCTAATTGTGTAAAAAAATAATGAGGCTCTAAATAAATGTGTCGAAACATTAATTTAATTTGCTTAATTACACGTTTTATCCATTTTGTTTTGGGAGGAAACGCTGGAAATTAGTTTAGTCGTGAATAGACACAAACTCACCACTCAAGTAAAGGTGCAAGTACATGTCCAGAAAAATACTCCACTACAAGTAGAATTACTTAATACTACTACTAAATAAATAATACTACTTTAAAGCAGAAGTTAGAACCTTAAAAAAAATCCCAGCTTCGCTGCGCTGTTGTTTGATTGGACCACGGGACCGGGGCGACGGTCCAATCAGTGAGGTGGGGAAGCGGGGAGAAAACCTCAAGCACCAATCCCAGGCAGGCATCCGCACAAGCTAATTTGCATAAACGTCAAATGTTAGACACACAAGAAGAAGAAGAAGAAGAAGAGGGCGAAAGGTCAAGGTCGAAACATCTACTAATATAAATGTAGAAGTTTAGTCCAGATTTGTTTGAATATTCTTTAAGGTAAAAATTATGACTAAAATGTGTTGTTAGCTACAGACTCTTTGGGTTGGACTGATTTTAACCACCTTATATCTACATTTTAAATAGCGAATCACAAATACCTTCCACAATTTCGCCTACTGTCAAGTGGACGAGAAAAAGCAAAAAATGATAAGAACGACAAAAACAAAAACTGTGTAAAGGGCAAAAGAGTTTTTAAAGGTGCATTAAACTCTTGAATTGTAAATATTGTATCTTAATTTGAATAGTTCTTGCTAATAGTATTGCATAACAATTGTTGCTTTGTATTGTTTTCTCGGAAAAACATATGACAATATAAACCACCCATGTAAATTGTCCTTATTGGCTGATGTGTGTTTGTTTGTGGTTGCATTTCATGTTTTGTTTTACATCCATTCTAATAAATTACATTACTAACATGTGGCAACATTTGACAGGAAGAAGGAGGGAAAGAGTGCAGGCAAATTTAGTTTTGGTTTGGTAAATCAGAATATGACAGAGTAGACACTGCACTGTGGGAGTTGGAAGGAAGGAAGGAAATCCTTCTGTCAAAATCAAGATTTAATTCACTTGTGTTTTTGGTGGTTCTTTTAATCACCACACTGTCTGTTTAATGAAGTATTAGGGTCATTTACTTACTTAAAAGTAGAAATACTACAATACAAGCACAGACGTAGCACGCTGGTAGCCTAGATTTTCTGCACATGCTATATACTGTAACTGCAGGACTCTCTCTCTCTCCCCGTGTTTCCCGTCTACCTTCTACTGTCAAACGATACAAATAAAGCATCAAAACGTCCAAAAAAGACACACAGGTACACAAGTTACCAGGATAATGTACAGTACAGTAGTGTGACACAGTGGCTTGAACTGTAGTTGTACTAGCAAATCATTCTTGATCTGGTCCTTCTACACTGTGCACAAAGGCCTCATTGTCCATTCATTAAGCTGAGGATCATTATAGTCAAATACACAGAACGGACACATTTGAACATGAAGGAGTGATTTGGCAGAATTTCACTGTCTGGACGTCAACAACACCTTCACAGCATCAGTAAGTTATTCCTACATGTTTGCAGAAAGTGAAACATCAAACACTTAAAAACCTCCTTTGTTCACGCGCATTAGCACAGCCACCTGTTTGCTAAGGGCAGAGCCAGAAACATGTGAACAATTCACTGGACTTACAAAGTAAATATTTTTTTTTACAGGATTAAAGGGTAATCCCCTGCATACACTCAGCTAAAAGTGGACCTCTGCAGGCTTTGCAATACCAGAAGATGACCAGAGCCTCCTCAGATCACAGCTCCTACTCTCCTACCTGCAGTAAAGAGGTAACGAGTGATTCTGCTCCTAATGCTCCTACAACTACAGTAATGCTGCTGCAGGGATGAAGTGCATTCTGGGTCTCCTGGTCCTGCTTACGGTTTCAGCGTGGACCGAGGCGACGGTAAGTCCCACAGCTGACGCCTTCGCTCGGGTCTTTGATTTACACATTTGAGTTTTGGGTTCCTATAGAAGGAAAGGAAAGTAAGCTTGTTCCTCATCAGATGGAGTTTCCTCAGTTATCATGGAATTTACATTTTTCTTCATGACAGAAGGTGATTAAGTCCACAAACTATTTAGAGGTTCTTATATTTAATTTTGTGTTACTTTTACTTTGTTAATTCCCTAATAGTTAATTTATATCCTATATTTTTCACCTTGTAAATTTAGTTTGCTGTTTACAGCACAAATGTGAAATTAGTTTCATTAGTTTAGTTTCAGTGGTGTGTAGTCCCCAGCATTCAGTGTTCCCTGTCTTATGCACTGCAGTGCAGCTTCTCTGCATTTTAGTTTCCAGTTCAATGTGTCTTATTTTATGTCCACTTATTTTGTACCTTGCATTTTTATTTTACTCCACAATCGGGTGTCACACTGACCTGAAACGACATGACAGAAATGCAATGTCATGTTTTGTCGGCAGTTTGTGACGATGAGGAGTTCTGACAATCACGAAGAAAGTGAGGACGACCCGACTGTTGCAGAGCAACTGGAGAAAGCCAATAAAAACCTCAGTAAGGGACAATGGACACATTTTACTGACTCAAATTATCACTAGAAACTGTATGTACACACAGTTTCCATGAAATGATGTTTGATGAAAACATGACGGTTCATTCTGGTCATAAGGGGCTCGTTATTTCACAAGGGTTTCTAGACTTATAGACATTATCGGAAACAGACAAAGAGACTACACTCAGGAGGTGCATCATCTGCTGTCATTTCTCTCTGCAGACTGTAACCGCCACGGTATCCGGATAAATGGTGACATTGCCGTGTCTTCTCTGCCCACTAAGAGGGAAGCTGAACCCTGTGTCTTACATGGATGCATGTGGCCTAAAGATACAGATGGGAAGGTTTATGTTCCCTATGTCATTGCTAACCACTACTGTAAGCACCTCCATACTTCTCCTTTTACTTTTATGATATAATGCACACATTGTTTACTGTATAAATTCTAAGAGACATTTTTGTGTTTTGCTTTTCTGTTAAATCTTAGTTTTATTAAACTGTATTTTAACCCGTGATAACAGGGTTGGCATTGCTGGCGACCGACATTTTATCTAGTGCCTCCAACAAGTCAAAATGTACACGTCACACAGGCAAATTAAAATGCAAACTCTACATTTAGTTCAGTTTAAATCAAACTGTTAAACACCACTGCACAATAACAAGCAGCAAACTAGAATCCAGTTTCAAAAACTCTCTGCATCTGGCACCCAATCTGACCTGTATCCTAGAAACATCTACACTGTGACGATCACCTGGTGGTATTTATGTTGTGGTGGACAGGTGTCAGCATGTGTGCTCTGAGCAGTCTTTGCTGATTCCTGTCCTCCACAATATTAACACCACCAGGCACTGTTACTTTGGCTGATCACTTTAAAACTCATGCATGCATATAGGCCTGCAGGATGACTTGAACATTTTACTCTTATACTAACACAATGTTAGTATATAGTATTGTCCCTCTCCTTGTCTTAATTCATCACATGTGTGTTCTTCCCTTTTTATGTTTGCACTTTCAGTCTCTGAGGAGCTGGATCTCATGAAAAGAGCCATGGATTCATTCTCCAACTCCACCTGCATTCGCTTTATCCCCCGCGCCGACCAGAAAGACTACCTCTACATCCAGTCTCTGGGAGGGTAGGTAACACACCTATTTGTTCCACAGTGACACAGAAAGGATGAACCAGTCTGGAACTGATGTGGGAGTCCCTGTGCTACCCAACATCTCTGCAGATGCTACTCTTATGTGGGTCGCCGGGGAAATGGCCAGCTGGTGTCTCTGAGCCGTCGGGGCTGCATTTATTTTGGAACAGTCCAGCATGAGCTGCTCCACGCTCTGGGCTTCAACCATGAGCATTGCCGCTCTGACAGGGACCAGCACATCCAGGTCCTGCTGAAGAACGTCATGTCTGGTAGGCTGCAGCAACAAAAAGGGAGACAATCTATTGTTACACGAAAGTTGCTGCTTTTATTTAAGCAAAGGTTTTTTTAATTCTACCACTGCAGGTCGTGAATACAACTTTGACAAGATCAACACTCTGAACGAGGGAACTCCTTATGACTACAACTCTGTCATGCACTATGGCAGGTCAGTGTAACTACGAAATCCCCCAACGGCAAAGAGGCAGGGTACACCCTGGACAGGTCACCAGTCTATCACAGGGCTGACATATAGAGACAGATAAGCATTCACACCTATGGTCATTTTAGAGTTACCAGTTAATCAATCTTTGGAAGGTGGTAATAAGCTGGACTACCTAGAAAAAAACCCGTAAAGATACAGGGAGAACATTCAAACTTCACCAAAGTCACAAATACCAACAAACACAAATATTTCTAAGCTGACAAGACACAAACTGTCAAGTCATTCTGTAGTTAGTAGATTTACTTGTTGTCTTCCACTCAGCTTCAGCTTCCACCCTGATAGCATCCTGTAGGATGACTTGGTAAACTTGGGAATTCATTTTCCGCTCTTCAGGTCTAGAGGAAGAGAAGCGGCCCCAGATCATGACGCTCCCTCCACCATCTCATGCTGTTTCATGTTGGTTCACCGAACCTTTTTTATGCCATTCTCAGACTTCTTGATCTTGTTTGTGGCACTAAACCCCCCCCCCCCCACGGCGCAGAAATTAAACTACAGTACAATACTGTCTGAGGATTGAGTCATGGCAACTGGACTTCTTTCTTCCAAGTAGAGACGTTTCGTTCTGCATCCACAGAACTTTATCAATCTGAGTGAAGTTGGTAGTGACCACAAATATATACCTCCAGTACCTACAGTACAATACAAAATCATCATAGCCTCTGGTTGTCTCTTCCCTGCAGACTGGCTTTCTCCAAGGGGAACGTCAGCCCCACCATGGTGGCTACTCCCAACGCTAACGCTGTCTTTGGTACGGCCACACAGATGAGCCAGAACGACATCAACCGCATCAACCAGCTGTACTGCTAAAGCAGTCAGATTAAAGGATTTAAGACAGGTGTGTATTTGGAGAAGAGGAGAACAGGGACATCTGCTGGCAGGAAGGAGAAATGACTGATATTACTTATACAGTAACCCTTTCAGTTTGTCTTTTACAGCAGCACCCCTGAAGGATGCAATCTCCAAAATCCAGCTGTTAATGCACCATAGCATACAGGCCGTCTTTACGAGAACTATGTATTAAACTTTGGGGAAATTACCAATAACAATACAGGAAAAACACCTGAACATCAGTTATATTCTTTTTGTAAAGGTAAATCTTTACAGAAAAGGAAAAGTATGACAGAATGCACTGCACAGCTGTAGATACAGCACCATAGGAAACCGGAGGTATTTCCTGTAGAGCAGAAGATTCAGGAACTTCAGGTGCACAGGTTTTTATTATT
Organism: Ctenopoma multispine; assembly: GCA_034779795.1. Lineage (NCBI taxonomy): Eukaryota > Metazoa > Chordata > Actinopteri > Anabantiformes > Anabantidae > Ctenopoma > Ctenopoma multispine. Next base: position 21,649,949 of record JAUYWH010000024.1, read on the forward strand.
GATGAATAAAGAATAAAAAGCCATCGGCCCTCATTGATGTGCAGCCACGTGATGCACGTTGTACCAAAACATGGGGACAAAAAGAGTCTTCTGAAGGCAGTAAAACAGCTACAACAACAACTAGAGAGTTTAGTCACAGTAAGTGTGTAGAATGAACTGTGTTCATATGATGAAACGTATAGTTTCTGTTTGCATTGCTGGGAGCGTGATACTCGACACGGGCAACTGAAGCTGAGAGCAGTTTACCTGTCTCCTCATCCCTCTGCTCACGCGTGACTGTTACATGTTCTCAGAGAGTGAACACTTACCGTGAAGTCGTGACATGAAACCTTTAAACGCCTTTGTTATGATTGGTATAACCATATAATGTATGTGCTCAGGGTGGAGGTTTTAATCTTTTAACCTTTGTCATAGTTTGACAAAGTAAATATCATCATTATTTCTAGGACAATGATTCCTCTACACATCCGCAACTGGATCCTGTGTGTACACTATATATCAATTTCATAAGGATTTAGTTATGTAAGTGTAGTATCAGAACCCTACCCTAATTACGTATGCAGAAAATATACAATTCCATACTGAACACTGATGTACCAGCTTGGACGTTGAGGGGATTATTTTCAGTGGTGCTCAATGATTAACTTTGTTAAAGAGTAAGTGTGACTTTGGGAAAATATGCATATTTGCTTTCTTGCTCAGGATCAGACAAGATGATCAGAAGATGATTGTTTTTCCCAAACATTAAATATGAAGCTTCTGTCATGAGTTTGTGATAAAAAAAACAGAAGGCTATAGAGCAATAGAAATATATAATGATAGTAAATCAAGCTTATGATGAACAGAAGATGAATGAAAGATGTTATAAACAGTTAGATCTTGATAGCCACATCCAGCTGTCATTGTATTAAGACCCAACATCTCTAAACATGTAAATTAATGTCAAACATTTGTATAATTTGCACAAAAACAAGGTTTAAAAAAGACATTAACTTTTATGAGTAGTTGTCTGACCAGACCAGAAGTGAATGCCTGCTAACTGTAGTTTAAAATGATTAATCTTCTCGTCTGACTCTATCTACGCCCTTCGTAAAGGCCGTGACACCAATCCGTGTTGCATGAAAGAACACATTACTTTCTCCTTTCTGCATTGTTCTGCAACTGAACTCCAAAAACATGCTCCAAAACATTTATTGACCGAACACAGCTGACCCAGGTAGAGCAACATTTCATTATTTTTTATTTTCTTAAAACTGAACCAATTGTAAAACAACATGAAGACAGTGGTGATGAGGATGAGGAGGATTCTCTGTGTGAAGAAGTTCTGTATTCTTCACATCATCTCTGTCAGCTGTTTAAAAGACAACAATAAAGTTAGAACAACCTTTTTCTTATTATGTTTACGATGCAGTAAAAACTATGTATTAATGAAAGCTGTACGCAAGAATAAATAATCATTTAATAAACTTAAACGAACAATTTAACCTGTTTTCCCTGTTGTTGATTAATGGGAATAGGTTTCAGAATATGTTTAGCTGAAATATATTTTGTGACATTTACCTGATCGATTCAGCAGTTGTACAGCCTGTTGAGCCGGATGATGTCCTTCTGGCTCATCTCAGTGGCCTTTCCAAACTCAACACTGGAGTCGGGAATAGCCACCAAGGTGGGCTGGTTGTTCTTGGAGAAAGCATTCCTAAAAAAATAAGTGGTCATAAATGTAGGTGAAAGGAGCACAGGCACGAAGGTGACCAGACCTGCAGGTAGCAGACAGCTGGTAGTAAAACACAAGAACAGGATTGAACCATGCTAGCAGCACAATAATAATGTGTAAGTGAGAGCGGGGGGGAAACACAGATGTAACACTGCACTGTTCCTGTTTTACCTACTTGCTGTAATGCATAACAGAGCCATAGTCGTAGGTGGTTTCTTGGTTCAGAGTGTTGACTTTGTTAAAGTTGTGCTCTTTCCCTAGTTAAAAGAGGTTAACAGAAAAAAACATGTACATAAGAAGTGAGACATTATGTGTTAACATGTGACGGTTGGAGCTGCTGATAGAGGTTTCCCAGGCCTAAACTGTTAGGGGACAGCAGTGAGTGTGGTATCAATCTTCTCATCCAACTCTCAGAAAGAAAACTAAAAGTTATTTATTTTATTCGTTGTGGTTATGATATAGTAAAACATTTTGTAAACAAACCAGGAATGACGTTCTCCAGTGCAATGCGGATGTACTGATCACGATCTGAGCAATTCTGCTCGTGGTGGAAGCCCAGAGCGTGGAGCACCTCATGCTGGACAGTGTTGTGGTAAACGCAGCCTGAACCCTGCAGGGAAAGATCCTGGGGGCTGTAACGACGGCCAATGTAGGAGTAGCACCTGTGATGATGATCACAACAGATGTCAGCCGAAATGCTGACGACACGATGTGAATCGTTCAGTTTCATCTTACTTAATATGTTGTGCAAAGTGTTTTCTGTTTACCCGTTGAGGGACTGGATGTTGAGGAAATAGCTCTGGTCAGTGCGCTTAACAAAACGGATACAAGAGACACTGTGGAAGGCCTCCCGAGCACGCTCGATGACTGCCACCTCACGAGAAGCTGAAGCAGATCAGTGACTTTAAAATGCCTTTAAACTGATGCTACACCCACAACAAGTCTGAAGACTAAGACTATTACATTTTCATCATCATTTTAAAACATAAATAAAACATGAATAAATGTTCTGAATGTTTTCTGGTGCTAGTGACATTATCCACTACTCACAGTATACACTGGAAATTAAGTAGGCTACGTAGACGTTCCCATCTGCAGACTTGGGCCACTTGCAGCCAGCAGACGTACAGGGGTCAGCATTTCTCTGAGCCACTGAATCATAGGCAATGTCATCCTCGACATATGGCTCACCAGGAGACTGCAACAGGAACAGTATAGATATACTATATTTTAAAAATATGGGAATCATGGGAACTTTGGTGGGAGTTAATGAAACAAACCTGATCCTCTACGTTCGTCAGCATATTTAAATTTGACAATTAACCAATAAATAAATACACAAATGAAGGATTTTGTATTTTTTAGGTTAAGGAGTGGAAGAGGGAGTTGAACAAACCATAGCTAAAAATAGAATTTAGCGCTTGATAAGAATATTTGACCACAGTGCCACATGGCACATTCCCATAACACGAACTTTTGTTATCCTGGCCTCAAATACAGACTGAGTGTCTTTCACACATTGCACAAGAGCAGAGCGTCTGAAAATCTGCTTTCACTTCCTTTACTTAGCAGATGTGCATACGTGTGATTGATTGTTTTATATTATTTACTGGCTACAGTACAGAATGCAGCACATGTTCTATTTAAACTGGTTGCCCGACCTCTTGTATGTTTGTATAGTCTGTCTTTCTTCCAGGTCTTCGGATGTCAGCGAGCGTGTGTCTCAGTTCCTCACTCTCTACTCTCTATAATCCTCAGTGTTGTCATCCCTCCTCTACTCTTCTTTCTGAGGTTTCTTCCATATTTTTTCTTGTTCTTTTAAGTAAATGTGTCATAAAAATCATAATTGTGAGCCAGAAAAGTCTTTCATTGGTGTATTCACACACTGTTTGTGCTGCTATTGATATACACAGGGGACATCAAGAACAGCTTTAACAGACATGTATTTAAAAGTTTATTTCATAAATAAGATTCAAATCTAAGAATGTAAAAACATCTCTACTGACTGGAAGCAGTGCTGACTGTGCAATACTGTATAAAATTATACACTTTTATAATGTCTGTTATATTAGGTAATATAAAATATATAGGAAATGTAAGGGATAAAACTACAGTTTGGGAGGTTTAAAGACGTCTTTACCTTAACTATGTAATTGATATCTTGTCATTTCCAACGCACAAGTCAATGGAGTTAAGTAAAGAAGGTGTATACACGCCCACAAACACAGAGATTCTCACCCAGAGTCGGACTGGATGTTCAGGTAGTCTCTCTCACTGGTTTGCTGGATGAAGCGAATGCAAGAGACGTCGCGGAACGACAGCAGCCCACGCTCGATGATGGAGCGCTCACGAGAAGCTGAGACGAGAAACACGAGTAAGAGAACACGTGAACATACTTCATGTTTATTAGCACATCCAGTTTTAAAGTTTGTGTTCACTCATATTTAAATGAAGCTTTTATTTCACTGTGAAAACCTGGTTAAATAAAGATAACTGAACTGGATCTCAGTCAATGTATTCGGTTACCAGAATCTCATTTTTTGACTTTTTTTAATTCAGTTTGAACAATTTTAGAAAATAAAAAAAAAGAAAATCAGCTAATTGAATTATTTGCTTTTGCTTTAACTCAAATATCTGATAAAAAAGCAAGATGTGAGTTAAAATGATCTACATCTCTGACCCATTTATCTCAGATGAATTGTAATATACAGTAGTTGTCAAGGATTTTAAGTAATGAAGATTTCATTACATGATTGATTGTCAAACTTTGTTTTTCACTAGTAAAATCATGTTAAATAAATAAAAATAAAAATATAAAATCTATTATATAGTGTAAATATAGATATGTTTTTATCTACTGTGACAATAACATGGTTACTTACAGTAATGTGAGGCGATGACGTAGGGCACGTAGACCTTCCCATCGCTGGACTTGCCCCACATGCAGCCCTGGGAAGTGCACTGATCAGCGTTCCTCTCATTTTCACTGTCATAAGCAATGTCGTCCATGACGAGGGGCTCGTCCTTTCTGCGCACTGTTGGAGGAGAACATAAAAAGTTCAATGAGTAATTTCACCAAACAAATTATGCGAATATTTGTACCTATAGCAATAAACAAAGACATATGATATGTCTTACCCACATCCTTGTTGGCTCTCCACAGGATCTCAGACACAGACAGTTCCTGCATCAAGTGGAGTAAATTACTCAGTGAGGAACCAAATGAACAGTCGAATGTATTTCTGTTGTCTATGTCAACTTTCATTTGCGAATAAGACATTAAAACAAAGACAGAAGGAAATCCCTGCATTTTATTTTCAGACTCCTAACTAAGAAACTACATTCAGGATACTCTTACCTCCTCTTCAGCCCAGGAGGAACCAGAGACCACGACGAGGATCAAGAGACTGAACAAAGCCATGTTAGCAGCCTGAAGGTGTGTCGTGTTACCACCTGAATCCTGCTGGAGCTCCTGCTTTTAATCCTCAGTTCTCTATATCTGTTTTCAATCGAGATAAGCTGAGAACTGCCTTAAAAACATGATGCCAATTCCCATCCTAACTAAATGAATATAAATAAACAGAAACTTATGTTGTGAGAATGAAAGCTGTGAGGACACCTGGTTTGTTCCCGTTTTCTGAGCTGCCTGTTGTGTAACGAACTCACTAAACCAATCCAGACACCTGAAGGTTGGTAGATCAGAGTGACAAGAGGGATCATAGATGTAGTTAGTCACCACAATTAGGCCCAAATGAAGAGCGTCAGACCCAGACTCAGAGCCTTAAGCTTGTCCAGTTCTCCTACTTCAACTTCAAGGACTTAAAGTGCCACTGTAACAAGATCACAGTGTTTTTTTACTTCACCCGTCTTTGGTTCCAGTGTTGTGGCTGATCAAGGTTTGAGGGGTAGAAAAAAACATCTATGCACCTGTGGTGGATTGTATGAACTGAAGCGAACTGGTGCTATCAGGAGCAGCGCCCTGTCCCCAAATCTCTCTGGGGGTGCCACAAACACTTGTTACATTGCTTCCCCAGATCATGCTCATCTGCAGAACGAGCACCGTGAGGGTTTGGTCGTGAAGAGAACAACCGTTGCTCATTGTCTCGACGCTGAATTCAGAAACACAAACTACACAAACACTCTATGCTGTCCCTCAACCCATGCTGGGCCTAGTTTTTATTTTCCTTTTATGTAAAGTCTGCACACAGAGTCGAGTTACATGGTGTTTTATGATAAAAACTGGAGACATTGCATTTGATTTGCAGGTGTCGAGAAGATTTGTAGGAGACTATGGATGTCTGTGAAGTGGTACTGTTGGGCAGTATTGGACCTGATACACAACGCTGATATTGACATTGGTGCAAAACAAATTTCTTTAATATTTTTGCTGTTGTGTTTCCGTGTTGTTGTTGTTGTGTTTCTCTCATCCAATTCAATAATCTAAGGACAGAGGATGTCATCTGTTGTCTCTGTTGTGATTTGTGATACTCAGCTTTTTTACTTATTTTGTGTTGATTCACAGACCAGTTGTACTGACACAAAAAGTATTTGAGGAAAAGCCAAAATTCTTAACTAGAAAAGTAATTTCATTAGTGTAAATCTCTACTGCAGCTCTGTAGTCTATAGCAGACAACAAGGATGGACAAGAACTGAAAAGTTTATTTCATATGAGAAAACAGAGTTGTGAAAACATCTTCAGTATCTTAAACATCTGGTTGAATTAATGTCTGAATTGTGGCACCATGCTGTTTTCTTCACCTGTTGGAAAAGCAGAAACATGTTGAAGACAATAAACACACACCTGCACATTTTCTTCTGGGTCGACCCAAAACTTTAGATTTAGCAACACAATAAAGTTCGGAATACAAAACTCTTACTGTTCAACACTTGTACAGCCTGTTCAGTCTGGTGATGTCGTTGCTGCTCATCTCAGTGGCTGTGCCAAATGCGACATTTGGATTGGGGATAGGCTGCATGGTGGGCTTGTTGTTCCCAGAGAAAGCATACCTGGAATCAGACAGAGACTGAATTACGTTTGGTTCTGCTTAAACTCTGTTATGTGATCAGTAAATGAGAAAAGTCTCTGTCTATCTTAAAATAAGGACACAGTGTTACATCACAAATTATAAAATCAGTTATTGTCTAGATGAAAGAGAAGGAAGCGTTCTCAACTTGTGGTACTGCATGACAGAGTTGTAGTCGTAGGGGGTGTTCAGATTCAGAGTGTTGATCTTATCGAAGGCGTACTCCCAACCTGAAAACAACACAACATGCATCAGAGAGTGACAGGTCTGTGGTCTTTAGGCTTTGTGTTTACACGTTTGTGATTTTGTTTGGCCTTAGAATTTGGGTTAAGCACTGGAATAACTGTATGATGAAGTGTAGGGTTAGGTAAATTAGGGGTACATCATGACAAGACTAAGTTTGTGTGTTTGTGTGTACACGTGTTTCTATGGTTGTGGTCCTGACAAATACAGAAAGACATGTATATGTCTGTATGAGTCTCAAATGCTGACCGGACTGGATGTTCTCCCACAGCACTCGGATGTGCTGGTCTCTGTCGGAGCGACACTGCTCGTGGTTGAAGCCGAGGGCGTGGAGCAGCTCGTGCTGGACGGTGCTGTGGTAGAGGCAGCCCTGACGGTCCAGAGACACCTGCTGGGCATTACCACGACGGCCGACGTAGGAGTAACAGCTGCATGCATTTTAATAAATAAATAATAATCAAAGGAGGCAGAAAAATTTTGTGCATCATTTTTTTCTACAAAATAATTATTTGCTAAGTTTTTGGTTTGGAACAGTTAAAGTTTTGTGTTACTACGCACATTAAGGAAATAGTATTTTGTAAAACTTGGTGTCTGACACATCATTATTTGTCATTTGTTCTAATTTGGTCTTGTTTAAAATTGAACTGCTCAGCCAATGTTATGGGTTAAATAAGTTACGGATTCAGGTTACAGATGTTACATTGTACTATAACATTTTCCCTGTTGTGTTAAAATCTAAGCAACAAAGCTGTGATTTTAAAAGGTAAAAGACATATTTAATCAACGTTTATTGTATGATAACTGATACTAATCAATACCTGTTGTCTTGACATTTATAATACAGAAACACTACATAACACACACACATTCAAACACACAGACTGTTACCCATTGATGGACTGGATGCTCAGATAGTCTCTCTGGTTGGTTTGTGGCACGAAGCGAATGCAAGAGACGCTTTGGAAGGACTGCAGCCCACGCTCGATGATGGAGCGCTCGCGAGAGGCTGAGCAGAGTAACAGAGGTAAGTGACAACATATGTGTACATGTACATTCACATACTCGTGCTGCTGAACATGTAGATACTGTATGTCTGTATTAGCATTAGGTTAAGAGTTTACTTACAGTAATGTGAGGCGATGACGTAGGGCACGTAGACCTTTCCATCGCTGGACTTGCCCCACATGCAGCCACGGGAAGTGCACTGATCAGCATTCCTCTCATTTTCACTGTCATAAGCAATGTCGTCCATGACGAGGGGCTCGTCCTCTCCGTGCACTGTGGGAGGAGAACATAAACAGCTCAGATGATGATTTTTTTTCTCATATTCATCATCTGACATCATCAGTAAAACAAGTGAGTTTCTGTTGCCATTCCAAAATGTTTGGAGGAAGGTTTCATATGTCAGTGACCAAATAGATTAAGTCAGTACATTAAAGAAAAATGACACATAGATTAAACAGTTATTATGCTTTTCATCTGATTATAGGCTGGTGCTTCTGACCTCTCACCCCACTGTTACTAGGCTTATTGTCACTTACTACAGTTGCAGATGTGTTGTTCTGGCCTGAGGGTGGTGCCAGAAGGACGCTCATGGAGCATGAATATTATCAGCAAACAGAGGCTGCTTGTTAGAAGTCCAACCTCTTATTGGTTTATGATATTGTTGTAGCCAGGCTGCACATACAGGGGCAAAAGTACAACAGTCTTACCGACATCCTTGTTGGCTCTCCACAGGAGCTCAGACACAGATGGTTCCTACATCAGGGAGATTAAATTTCTCATTAATAATGAAATGTTACATCTATAGAGCTGGATGCTTTTTAGTAGTATAGTCTATTTTTTTACTGCTAACACGTTAAAATTTACTGTGAAACTATGCACCAATAGCCACTCAATTACCAGAAACTGGTGGTTTTAATGTAGTTACGTAGCCTAAAAAGCCGTCAGATGTGATGCACTGTGTTCTGAGAACTGTTGATCATAGTTAAAAGTGCTAAAAAAGTCTGAATGAGTAAATAATATATATAAAACAAACTCTAATAAAACTGGCTATAATAAAAATGTAAGGCAAAGCATTGCAAACAGGGCTAGTTAACATAATTAAAGTACATTTTCAGCCCATAAGAAGAAATAAAATCACACATAGCAAAATGAAAAAATCTAGACAGACTACACCAGATGTTGCATTGAGAAAGCACAAATGTAATAATTTTTTTTCTATATATGTTTAATCTTGATATTATCAAAATCCTACCACTAAGATATTACAGGTATTCTCACCTTCTCCTCAGCCCATGAGCAGTTGGAGACTGCAAGAAGGACCAGGAGACTGAGTGCGCACTTCAACAAAGCCATGACAGCAGCCTGCAGGTGTTTCACTGTTACTACCTGGATCCTGGGGCAGCTCCTGTTTTTAACCCTCAGTATACGTATCTGTCTGACGTAGAGATAACCTATACATTGCCTTGAAAACATGCTGCCAATTCCCACCTTAACTAAACTAAATCTGCTTGTGATAGCAAAATTATGCTTGGAAAACGTCAGGCCACGTTGTGAGAATGCAAACCCTAAACACAGCTGGTTTATTGTATGTCTATGCATAATGCATAAATCAGATGATCGTTTTAGCTCTCAAACTATGGAAGTTAATTTCTTTTCAAGACAAACAAAAAGATCATCAGAAACCCACGAACTGATTATATTTTGACCCTTTTATGATTGTTTACACCACTGATGGAAAATGTCAAAATACTGAATAAGAACAGTGCTACCAAAAATAAATATATAATGACCATAAAACACCACCAAAGAGACACAGCAACCAGAAACAGAAAAATGACAGACAAACATAAAAAGGACTATACCAAAGATAAATCCTCACTGACTACCAAGTGGGAGCAGAATCTTGCACAAATACGTAGCCACTGACAGTGCGAAGAGCTGACACAGAGTGAACTTGGTTTTCTCTCCAAGACATCATTTACTATATGTCAGACAACCAATAATCAACCCAGTATAGTATAGAAAACTTTTCACTACACTTAGAATTCATGAAGCCTTCTGGATGGAGAATAAAACTGAAACAAGTCCAGTTGCCACTGAACAGCAATGTTTGGGAATTCACTAGTTTCTCAACACAAGTGACATGCAAGGTTAACATAATGTATCATGCTAAAATCCAGCTAATAATCAGTAATATGTAATGGTCACGCCTTATGGGTCATGGGCCCCAAGTTCGCAATCGCAGCAAGTCTGTTAGCATGCTAATTAGCATGCTAGGCTATGTCTGTGAAGATTCTCAGTCATCCAGGTAAAGTAGTCTGAGGATTGAGTCATGGCAACTGGACTTCTTTCTTC
>JAUYWH010000024.1:21660389-21684967 GCA_034779795.1 Ctenopoma multispine
ACAAGATCAACACTCTGAACCTGGGATCTCCTTATGACTACAACTCTGTCATGCACTACGGCAGGTCAGTCTAACTATCAAATCCACCACATCAATGGCTGGACTCTAGATTTCAGCAGATGCTACTCAAACATCTGCAGCTAATTGAAAATAATCACTGACTCTTCTCTTCTCTTCTGTGCAGACTGGCTTTCTCCAAGGACAACGTCAGCCCCACCATGGTGGCTATTCCCAACGTCGTCTTTGGTACGGCCACACAGATGAGCCAGAACGACATCAACCGCATCAACCTGTTGTACTGCTAAAGACAGTTACACTGACGTTTCTTTGAACTTAGAGAGATCAGTTAACGAGTTAACAGGTTAAACATCAGTCACTACACTTCAGTTAAGTCACAGATGCTTCAGTTAAGTTTAATCAATAAATAATAATCTGAAACTGATACATTTGTTGCCTCATTGTGTAAAGGATATTGTCATCATTTTTATTTGCTTAAATGATCAATAAAAATCATATAAATATATGTTGCACAGTAGCACCCCATCCTTTAATACAACCAGTCCGTTAAATATCATATTTGAATTTATTAAGAGCTCCGTCATCTTCACAATCAACATCATGACACTGTTGTTTTTAGCTGAGAAACTTAAAATAAATTAGTGTCATATCCAATTTACATTTGGGGGCATTATTCTCTGATGAATGTGTTTTTCAAACTGTACGGTACAGCAGTAAATACAGCTCCAGATCTTTACTGTATTCCTTTTATTCCTTCATTTGTCTGTCTGAGCTGTTGATGATGATTTATAATTGAATAGTTCTAGTGAATACTGAAATAACAACCTGTAGTTTATTAATTTGGAAACCTCTAAGTATAGCAGTCCTTTCCCTGTGCACAGCAAGGTACAACTGAGCAACCGACATCCAGTCATAATTATTCAAATTTGGGATTAAAAAGACGAAACAATGCAGATGAACCTTTAACGTGACCAGGTTTACTTTGCTTGGCAGACGCTTTTATCCAAAGCGACTTAAAAGGAGTTAGCACTGAGTGTCTTGCTTAAGGACATACCTGGTATGGGCTAAGAGTCTGGACTGGGATTCGATCCTGCCACCTTCTGCATCCCAGTCTGATGTTCCATTGAGCTACCAGGCCACACCTGGAACCTGCACCTCTTACCCTCATGAACCACAACGTCTGCAACAAGACACAAGTGCAAGAGGTGCGGACTTACTACAATGTCTGAAAGGTTCTGGATCCATCATTTAAAGACATAAAGTCTACTGGAGCAGATTCTAGGTAAAATGTAAAAGGCAGAGCATTCTCTGCAGACGAGTTGAAGGGTAGATTTGTTTGACAAGTTGAGACTAAATAGTGAGAACCACTGTCTGAAGACAATGAAATATTAAACTTAATTAATATAACTTAATTTCCTTAAAAATACAAATTTAGCAATGGTTGTGCAGGATGTTAAGGATTTAAAAAATGTGCTTCTCACGCGATCAACAAAGCACCAAGCTAATGACGGCATGACGCTTACATGTAGACAAAGTATTTACACTTTCTTTGGGTAAAAAGAGAAGTTGCCTCTTGATGAAACTATTGTTTTTAATGTCTAGTTTATTTCAAATACTGTTCAACTCCTTGACTGAGAAAACTACAGTAAGAAATGTGCCAATCCTCACATTTAAATCAGTCTGACTTCAGGATTCTCCAGCATCACTGTTTCTATCAGGTATCAACACATTTGATTTTTGGCTTTTGATTTTGTTTTTTTCTGAAAAGAAGTTTCACCTGAGGCTGCCGAGTTGAACTGAACCGAATAGGAAGAGGATGAAGCTCAGGAGTGACTCAACGCATGAACTGCTCACTCACTGCTTTTCAGATGTGGTGAAAGCTGGATCTTGACACCTGACTGTTACGTAATAGGAGGAGATTCAGTTTTAAAGCACACTAGTGGGCCCTTCTTTCAGTCATTCATTCATGTGTGAATATTACAACATATTCACAAATTTACATAATTTGCGCAGAATAAATCTTTAAAACTGTATCGTAGTTTTTATCAGGAATATTTTATATGTGTAATAAAACTGTAAGTTAACACCAGCAACAATTACCTGGTTTCATCTGCATCTAACAGTGTAGTGTAGAGGGTGAAGTGCTTCATCAACAGCTGCTGCTGCTGTACTGTTTCTCCAGGCAGCTCTAGAAGCCTGATTACTTTGCTTTTGAACAAATGTCATGTGGGCACTGAGGACAACGCCCAGACCTTCAAGTGTGATGTCTCTATCAAACATGTTTAGTTGGAGTACAAGAAAAGTATCAGTGGTCTCCTTTGAAAGTCCCACTGGTTGCAATAAAAACTGAATGAGGAACTTAAGCTAAAATTTATAGACACACACTTCCTGATATAAACAAGAATTTCAAGCGTCAATTTGCGGTCGTTGTGTGGGCTTGCATAGGAAGCAATGGGTGCACATGTTTTTGCATGCTTCGGATGTAACCAGTGTGCATAACCCTATTCAGATAACCGCTGATTCTGAGGAACAGCTGGTTCTTTGGTTTTGAAGAGACACCAATTCAGAGACTGTAACTGTTCATTGCCAAATGCATCGATGACTGACTGTAACCAAGAGTCAGGGATGCTGCCTTCAGAAGCAAGGATGCAGCTGAACTGAGATCAGCCAGCGCCAACCTTTCCCGTGGCATGAAGGAAGCAAAGAAACAGTACACAAAAAAGATTGTACACCAGTTCAGGGACAGCAGAGATACACACAGCCTGTGGCAGGAAATCCAGACCTTCACTGGTTATAAATGTCCACCACAGTCCTGTGACGTTGCTTCTTTGCTGAACCAACTAAACTAAACACGGCGACACAGAAGACTGAACCCCCACCAGTGAACAGGTCCTGCATCTATCCTCAGCAAGCGTAAAGACATCAGTCGCCATGGTTAACCCACGCAAGGCTGCTGGCCCAGACAATATACCTGGCTGAGTCCTGAAAGATTGTGCGGATGAATTCAAGGATGTTCTCACAGACATCTTCAACATGTCTCTGAGTCAGGCTGTGGGGCCTACCTGCTTTAAAACTGCTACGGTTCTGCCTGTGCCCAAGAAAACACATCCATCCTGCTTAAATGACTACCGCCGTGTTGCACTGACCTTCACCATAATGAAGTGCTTTAAGACACTACTTTACTTTACTTTACTTTAGTTCATTTGGCAGAAGCTTTTATCCAAAGCGACTTACAAGGAGACACAAGCAATTACAATTCGGGTTCTGTAACTATGAGTTATTTCCAGCTAAGAGCCCTGATAAGAAACAACTTGTCAGAAGAAAAAAAACATGCTAAGGCGTTGAGTGCTAGATAAAAAAATTTTTGTGGTTTTTGTGTGTGTGTGTGTGTGTGTGTGAGAGTGTGAGTAAGAGAGAATCATTTGAAATACTTTCTAAACAAGTGAGTTTTCAAATGTTTTTTAAAGGTGTCAATAGTCTCTGCTAGTCGAATGGAAGAGGGTAAGTCATTCCACCAGCCAGGGACAAAAAATACACTTGATTGGAATCGGAGACCCCGTGAAGAGGGAATTTTCAGTCTCCTCTCGTTGGCGGACCTGAGTGAGCGTGCAGGAGTGTAGCTTACCATTAGCGCGTTGATATAGGAAGGTGTACTTCCATCAACAGCCCTTTAAGCAAGCATCAAGGATTTGAACTCAATGCGAGCAGCTACCGGGAGCCAGTGGAGAGAGTCCATTTTGGACCATCTGGAGGGGTTTGATGGTGAGTGCAGGAGCCCCAGCCAAGAGAGAGCTACAATAGTCTAGTTTAGAGATGACCATTGCCTGGACGAGGAGCTGCGCGGTGTTTAGCTCGTGTCTGGCCTCTCATGACTCTGTAGTTCTTCGTGTGTGTTGAACATGTCATATACATCCTCTGTTCTGATCGGACAGTCGTTTTCTGACACACTGAACCAATGGCAGGGATTTGTTTTTAGCCCCAGTAAGGACTGATCAAGACCAAGGAACACGAACCCAATAATATTAGCAAACTGGAGGAGAAGCTTCACCTATTCAGCAGCACTTTAAAGCATCTCACCTGCAGCTGCGCTCTGTCCTGGTGGTGCCGGGGGCTGGGTCAGTGCCAGAGGTGGGCAGCAGCCTTACGGGCCGACTCTGGCTCGTGGGTGTTGGGATGCCTGACATCTTGCGCCTCACTGGGGTGGGGAGGGCAGAGGGACGCCGCGCCTTCACCTGCAGCAACCTGGAGTCGCCAGCAGAGGGCGTCAGGGAACCCGAAGCAGGCTTCTGATGAAGACTACAGAGAGGAGGGTTTTTAGCAGGTTCATTCATGGGTCTGCATTTAGTGTATCTTCGGTTTACTTTCATAAGCGTTGCTACATAAGACTGTTCTGCTCTGTTACCCAGGAATGACAACAGGAAATCCACAATGCAGAGATTAAAACCATTAAACTCAGCAGTGTCAGTAAATATAAATTATCTAAATGTACAGTCGACAGGTGGAGTCATCTACCTGCCCACGCCGCTCACTGACATCAGTCTCTTCGGCTTGATCATCTTTGACACATCTGGTAACAAAACACAAAGACAGAAAAGAGAATCAAGTACAGAAGCTGTCAAATTTGTATAATTAGGCAAATAACTGATTTTAGTTCTGCAGGTGAAGACTAGAGCAGAATGTGCTAAACTCTCAAAGTTTATTTTTATTTGTGGCTGTGAAACGCTGTCTGCAAATCCCTTCCTCAGTACTCTTAGAGAGGCACCTGACGGGTCCCAAACACTTTGTTTACATCCAGAGAAATATATTCACAGATACAGATACTTGTATTGCCTGAAAAATCTGCTCTGTATTGTATTATTTAGGTGCTAAAATCTTCTTTATTATATTTACAAAGACAAACTATCAGGTACAAAGGCTTGAAACATACTATAAATACAGTAAAAAGGAAGCAGCTGCCAGTGTTAACTCAGCACTGAGTTAGCTGTGCGCTACAGAATGATTGTTTGGAAGTTATGAGAGGAGGAAATAAAAATAAAATAAAAGCGCATCTGAGTCCACAGATCAGTAAAACACAGAAGTTTCAGAAGCCGTTTCTATTCTGGGATTAACTGAAAGAAACAAAACTGACAGTAGAACAACAGTTTTCTGAATCAACCTGAGGAGAAAACAAAGTAAAACATTCACACCAATGACTTTTTCTGCTTTACCGTCTCCACTGCAGACTCCTTTGACTCCTCCGCTGGGCGTTGATACACCCAGAGCGTCAGGTTTGGCCTTTAATGCACTCTGCAGCCGGACTGAGGCTGTGGGTGGGATGGAAGTGCTCCTCTCGAAAACTCTCTTGGGAGGCGTCGGCTGGACGGGCATAGTGTCTGCTCTCTTCAGAGGTGTGGACCTGGTAGACTTAGCGCGCTCCACCTCAGAGAGCTTCCTGGCCTGGGTGGACAGGGAGCGACGACCAGAGGTGGAGGTCGCTGGCTGTGTGGTGGTGACGGTGGAGCGGCGAGGTCTGCTCGGATTAGTCTGCCTGCTGATGCTGCTGGGTGCAAGTCCAGTAGAGCTGCTCAGACTCCGGTTCAGAGAAGTGTTCAGTTTGCCTGAGAGGAGACAAAACCTCTGATGTTCTGACTGGTGGAGCTAGTACCTGGTTAGTTTACAGTTAATGCTGGTGGTGGATATTAGAAGTAGCTGGTGTTTCCTCCGCCAACAACTTTGTCTGAGTGAACACAATTCACTGAAAACAGAAGGTGTTTCTGCAGCTTCTGTGAGCTCCTACAAACCACTGCCACCTGGAGGTTCATCTGACAGGTGAAGTTAGTCTAATATTAACGGTGGATTCAATTCAGAAATGATTTGAGGTAACAGATCATTTTATATTTAGTCAGTTTGTGTGTTGGGCAGGTACAGGTTGGAAAACTGTTCCCAAGACTGTGGTCAGGAACTGTTTGTTCATTTATCTGGTATATGTGGGATGATCAGTTTTTCAACAGTTGGTGTGGACCTTCTTCACTACACAATAAAATGACTATTAACAGTTAGTTGGTAACCACTCGGTGTTAGC
Organism: Ctenopoma multispine; assembly: GCA_034779795.1. Lineage (NCBI taxonomy): Eukaryota > Metazoa > Chordata > Actinopteri > Anabantiformes > Anabantidae > Ctenopoma > Ctenopoma multispine. Next base: position 21,666,469 of record JAUYWH010000024.1, read on the forward strand.
ATACCTTTAGCAGGAGACAGAGACATGCTGGAGTTGAAGCTGGACACGGAGGACGAGGATGAGGACGTGTTTTTCCTGTCCGCCACCCTCCTGCTCTGAAGGGACGAAGCCTTCACAGCGGACAGGTTCCTCAGAGAACTCTGTAGAAGAAGATAAGCTTATAACTATCACTGGAAGTGTGGGAGAGATCATATCCTCAGAGTTTAATCATTTAGCTTTGTCGATATTTACTCATCAAAATTTAAACCATGTACATTCTGCTGAGCTGGAGGATGACACGGCTTTCACCAGATATTTAATCTCTGTTCTGTCACATTCATCAACCCTGTCCTTACTCATTTTGCTGCTCACTGCAGGGCTGGGGTTTGGCTGCTCTGAGTGACTGTGTCCAGCAGGTAGAGCTGCTGTTTTCATGGAGCACTGATCAGAATCACACATGTGACATCGGTGCGTTACCTTGCTGGGTGGAGCCAGTGTGCGTTTACCCAGCAGGCTGGAGTTGAGGGAGGAATCGCTGATGTCTGAGGCCACGCTTGCCGAATCAGAGAGCAGATCTTCATAGGATTCCGCCCTGCTGGAGGCACAAGATACTGGGCTCCGTCTCCAACCCCCTACAGGCTGAAAGTCAACACGAAAAAAACCAATGGGTGAAGTTATCACATCTTCATACACATGTTAAGGCTGTGGTTTCCAAACTGGGATCAGTAGCCATTTAACTGGCCACCAGGTAAATTTGACGGATGGTCACAGATGATCAGTGGGAGAAGATCAAAATAAACCTGTATCCTTACCATCATGACAACCCTGACATCAGGATTACAAATGTAGTATTATTATAAAGTTTCACATATAAACAGAAAAAGTAAGAAAGAAACATGCATCTTACCTTGCTCGGTGGCTGCAGCCTGGTTTTCTCCACTTTACTTTTGCTGGATGAGCATAAAGTTGTCGGAGCGGCCGGTTTGCTCGGCAGCACAACACTGACGTTTAGCGAGGCCTTCCCTCGCAGGGACATCTTAGTTTGAACCTTAGTCCCAGCCACAGGGCTGGAAGTGCTGAGTCTGGCAGTGGGGCGGGTGGATGAAGCTACGCTAGTGGTCCGGGTGGCAGAGGCTTTGCTAGTGGCAGTGGGCCGGGCAGATGAAGCTGTGCTGGCACGGCTTCCTCTCAGCAGGTTGCGCTGGATAGCAGGTGGCAGCTGTTTCATGGGACTGTCCTGCACACAGAAAGTCTCCCGCTTGATGGGGCTGAGGGCACTGGCAGTCTGACTGAGCATGCCCAGTTTGTCCTCTGCATCCTGGATGAACTGCTCCTTGTCCATTGTGGCGTCGGTGGCCTTTTCATTTTCACTGTGCAGATTGTCCGGCTCTCCGCTCTGCAACTGGGTGGCTAGTCTGTGAGCTTCCTGACACACAGCCTCCAGCTGATCTCCGGTGAGCGGGCTCCAGCTCGTCCGCACACCGCCGCCACCTTCAAGACGAGACCCCACGTTAATGGAGACACACCTCTCCTTATGGGTGACTGGACCCACGAACACCTCGTCCTCATCTTCACCACCACCTGTGGAGCTGAAGAGCAGAAAGAGACATCAGTGAGGAGCACAGAGAAATGAAAATCAAGAGTTAAATGTTGATGACAGATGAGTGGTGGATACACATCTACGTTGGCTCTGTCATAATGAGGTCTTTCATTTGATTCAGTGCCAGCAGTTGACTAGAAGATGTCAATATTTAACCAGAAACAATAAGTAAACTTCATAATAACTGCAGCACAGTATACAAATTATTATTACATCGATATGTTGACTGTAAGTTAACGTTTCGTTTCCATACAGAGCTCTGGGTGGTGTATTCACTGTGTGCTTCTGGATCTTTGTTCCAGCACATTTTAGCAGAACATTAACGGTGAATCCAAACATTGACTAAACATTCTCGTAAATGAAACTGACGTGACCAACATCATGTGTTACCAACCTGGCAGGTGACAGTGAAACATCGAAGTCAAACTTCTCATCAGACAGAAAGAACAAATCTGTTCAGAGACACAAACGCGGATCATAAAACGGTTAATAAACACATGACCGCGTGTGTTAACTGCGTATAAACGGTGCTCGGGGTCTGTTCGGTGTCAACTTACCGCTGTTAGCTCGACCGTTCATCCCGATGTTGGTTCTTCTCTGTGGGGGAAAAAATGTGCTGTCGATCAAACCTTCAGAGGTAAATGCAACTCTGATGTTAACACTAAAAACAATTTAACACTAACACGTTGACAAACAGCGGAGAGATTGGATCTAAACACGAATATTCATGCTAACTTACATTTAACGCTAGCTAGATTGCTAGTCCGTTGGTTCTCCAGCTAACGCGAACGATAATTACGCTTTAAACTAGATTTAAACATCAGTATTTGTTTTTGGCAGCGGCTAACTGACTCATAAAACTGTATTAATTTACTTAAAGTAACAATTACAAACCTGAAATCACCCTAAAAACTCACAAATCTTTTCCTCTGCGCATTCAAACTCCGACAAGAAAAAAAACACACAATTCAAATCTGCTGCGCTGCTGGTCACGTGACTCGCACGTACTCGTCTATTGGTTGAACGTGTATGACGTGTAGGTGAGCGGGTTTATGGGAGATGTAGTCCAAAGAGTTAAATCGGGTTTCCTGGTTTGCGTCCTGCAAAAATAAACTTTAACATGAACAAAAAACAGATAACACACAAAATAATAATTGAAAATGATATATTCATGAATATATAATTCTTTACAACATCTCATCAACATTCAGTCAAAATATATCTTTTTACTTCGTAAGACATAACATTTCTGGATTTTTTTAATTGAGCATTTAGAAATTGAATCTGTTATAACAAACAGAAGAAAATACAAATCAGCAGAGCAGAAAGCGGGCTGGTGACAAAAAGAGCTGTATTTCTTAAAATGTATATTGATTATTTATATGTGTAGTGAATTTTACCACGTTGTTGTGCGACATTAGTCATCCTGTAATTTTTTTGCACCTCTAATAACATTTAATCGTAAAAGTATTGAGAAACTGTACAGAAATGTAGAAAGAAAACAGAAATAAAAGCTATGACAACGTTTAGTCTTATGATTATGATTTGAGGAGTGAAGCTGTGGCTGAGCTGCTGGATCAGACTCTTCTAACCACTTGCTGGTGGTGGTTCTTTTGTCTAATAATTACAATTTTGATGTGACATGTGTGTTGTTCATATCTACTGTCAATATAAAAAAATCCCAACTCTCCCTCCACGGTTGGTCTTTATTCTTCAGGTTCAGGTCCTCCACCAGGGACCTGGGAGCTCGAGGGTATTGTAGCTGGATTCCGTTTTGACCTTGGGACTTCCAGCTGATTCTCAGCACAGATGTTCCTGTAAACTATGCTGTGCTGGATTATTACTGGATTACACAGCCTGAACCTGGAGTCCTGCCTGGTGTGGTTGACTCCAGCTTTTATTGATCTTGTACTTAGAGCCTGTTCCTGTGTTGCTATGATTAAAATCTCTGTGCTCTCTTTCATTCCATTTTTGTCCAGCCACTGGTAGGGTTTTTCTGATATCAGCCACTTGTTCCGTCTGTCAGCGGTGCACACTGTGCAGGGGTTTGTCCTTCCATGATGTTTCCTGTTCTTGCTCCTCGTCCTCCTCAGGTTCCTGCTGCCTAAGGAATCCACTAAGCACATCACCATGTTCCTTATTACACTCACTAGTCCTTGGTCTCTATCCTTCTGGTTAGCATAGTCTCTGGGTGTTGGACTTGGGGTAAAACAAGCCTCCTTGTCTTGATGTCAGTTGCTTCCATCTCCTCCCGACCAGCTTGTTGTCCCAGCGAGGTACCTGATGAACCGCAGTGTGTAGGTGTTGCCCAGAGCTTGGTTGTCTTATTCTTTAGCTGACTCCTGCAGGTCTTTGGTAGTTCTGGTTTTCCTTGCCTCTTTATGTTTGTCATTTGCCTCCAACATCTCATCATACTCAACACCGGCTGAAGTTTTCCAGTGTGTGGAACAGCATCTCCAGCAGGTGGAGCTGGTATCACCTGTCAGACAGCTTCGTTAAGCCTCCTTAAGGACGAACCCACAGTAAATTTCCCTCACAGACAACTTTTCTTCTAACCAGTGTCTCCAGGCTGCCACCTCTTTATCCTCCTTCACGTGGTGATGACTCCTTTAAAAAAAGACTGCAGATTCTGGAAGTGCCTTAACTTTTTTCTTGGACTATTTTTTGACCTTAGATTAAGATTATCACTATCTTTCAACTGTAAATGTTCACACTTCATTATATCTCTTATTTTCCTCCTGGGGATAAAGATGCCTTTGAAGTCATTTTAGAAATGTCATATGAAGAATAAGAGAAGAATTGTTAGTTTGTTGGCAACAGCTCTGTCACATCACAAGCACCCTGCTGTACAAGTTGTTTTTATCTTTTATTAATTTTTGGTTTTACACCTTTTTAACAACAATCTAAAACATTTTTTTACAAAAATACTAGAACAAAATCAAATGTTTGACATTAACTTTAAACACTTCTGTCTACAAACACAAATCTCTGTAAGAATATGAGCCCATCCAGCCCTACCTCTCCCCCGTTAAAGCTGACCGACTAAACATTTCAGTCTTATTTCGTTAAGTTGACACAAAACTAACTTTAGTCTTTCACTGACGTTTACATCAGCTCGTCTGCTGACAAACAGAAACACTGCAGATTAAAATGAGCCCTGACTACGTCTGAACATCAACATGAATATTTACAGATCAGAGAACCACCTCACAAAGACTCTTCTCCTACACAGTAACTGCACAGTTCATTAAAGTAAAGAAGGAAAACATCAGGAAGGAAGAGACCAGTCTGTGTGAACCACACACAGACTGGATTATTCTGCTTCCTGGATTCTAAAAACCAGCAGGTGAACTCCTGATGAGAACCAATCAAACAGGTCTGTTTTTAAAATGTTTTTTCATTCTCCTGTGCTCAGTCGTACCAGAACTCGCCATTACAGGCTCAACAACAGACCGCTGTAACCAACGTGGTCACGTCTGGGGGCAGGGCTTCACAGTGACGTCTCCAGGCTGTGTAGGGGGCTGCCAGGACAGGGCGGCAACCCTGCTGAGTTGGGCGGAATAAGACCAGACTTAGCGGTGTCTTTATGCACAGGGGAAACATGGTCCAGAGTGGTGTTGTTGTGGCTGGGTGAGGACGGGGCTGACGGCACACTGGGCAGTTCGGTCAGCAGCGGTGGGACAATGATCGAGTTTCGTTTGGTGGGGGCGTCATCCTCGCCCTCGTTCTCATCAATCAGTGGGATCTGAGGCTCTGAGTCCTCGATGCGGAATTCAGGGTGAGTCATGAAGTTGTGGATGGAGCTGCGAGACTCGGGTGTCTCCAAACCTTCATAGGGAGACACACTGTCTCTGAAGGCGTTCACCACACGGATCTGAGAGATAAGAGGGGGACAAGTCAGTTCAGGGTTCAATGGAGGAGCTGGGTCCTTTTCTTTCACTACAGGTCATAATATTAGCTCAAATGTGCATGAGAGCAAGCTGGATGTGCTGAATAATTTTCAATGTTTGGCTCCGAGTCCAAATGATCTACTACAGGGAAAATACAACAAGTTAACTGAACAGCTCCCAGAACATTGATAGTCTGTATAAATATTTATAACTTTTAGCATGATTCAGTTATTTTTGTGATAATGTGTAGCTGTGGAGACAGCATCGACTGTTTTCTGCCTCCATTCTTTGTTTCTCCTGTTGAATCATTTCATCATCTAATTCAGCCACACAGGAGAAATGATTATCATCCCTGTACGAATTGATGTGAGGTGTGGTTAAATTTTGTTTTGCTAGTTACGGTTTATGAATCTCAGATCCAGGTGGTGCTTCCCTGTAAAGGTGAAGTCATACCTGTGTCTGGATGCGGTTGAGGCCACGACACCAGAGCACCTGGCCCCTCCTCAGCTCCATCTCAGCATGGTCAATCTCATCTAGATCATCCATCTCTTCTAACTCCTCTTCAGGGATCTCCTCCTGCTGTGTGCCGTGACCCGCTGTCGTCAGGAACTTAAGCCAACTGGTAGGGACAGTGGACACCAGCTGAGAGGGAGACACAAATATTAGTCATTGATAACTGCAGCACCTCCTGGTCCTCAACCCTTCCATGACCTGAAAATGTTATTGACACCACATAAAGGTTTAGAGGCCTTTTTCAGTCACATACGTTTTATTAAACATTTGCTAAAACAAACTTCATGCTTCTTCATAACTTCTTCTTCATAACTGGTTGCATCTCATTTCTCCTTTTCCTTCTTTCTTTTCCTACCAACTATGAAAATAAAGCAGATTTTTCATAAAGCAGAAGTGTCTCACCTGTCCCCACAGGAGGGTGCCAAGGCCAAGGAAAATGCACCACAGCCACTGCTCAGCAGATAGTCCTGAACAACTGAATGGTTTGCCACCAAACTGCACAATGATGACCTGCAGGAGTCCAGAGGAACAACGTCAAACAGGGGCTCATTTGCCATTTGACACCACTGACCAGGTGTGACAATTACCCCACCCCTGACAGGTTACCTGTGTGAGAAAGGTTCCCAGGACGATGGTGCAGAAAACAGGATTCCTAAAAACTCCCTCGAAAACATTCCTCTCCCCGTGAATCTTACGGGCATTGAGCTCATTGAATATCTGCATGAGGACAAAGGTGTTGAACACGATGGTGTAATGCTCAGAGGGTGGGCCGTGCAGAGGGACATCCCTGCCACTGTCGATGTTCAACAACTTCTCACCTGCAAGAGGGACAAACAAACATTATTGAGCTGGTGTAAAAAGTCCCTGCATTGAGTCTACAATGTGCCATAGTACATATTTGCATATGTGGATCTATGGTTCTGAACCCAAACCCTCAGTCTGTTGTGGTCAATGAAGCTGTGATGTATTTACTGACCAACGAACAGCAGGGTGAAGATTACAGTTAACTGGTAGATGCCGTGTCCAAAGATGTTCTTCATCATGGTGCGTGAAATGAGCGGCTTCTTGCGTCCGTACGGTTTCCTGAGCAGCAGCGCCTCGGTCGGTGGCTCAGTGGCAAGAGCCAGTGATGCAAAAGTGTCCATGATAAGGTTGACCCACAACATCTGCACAGCTTTCAGAGGAGAGTCCTTGATAAAAACACACACGTACATGCTTACTTTTCAATTCAAATGTCGCTAAACTCAAACTGGTGAAATCACCTTTTTAGGTTTAATGAGGAGAAAAGGTGTAAATATAATGACAGTAATAATCTTCATCAATTGTCATGATGAAAGTCTGTAGACTGGGTACAACCTGGTGAAACTGTTATTGCAGAGGTTTGAATACCTGACAACACAAATGACCTCCAGCATAAATCAAATCCTCTGTGACAGAGTCACCAGCGTCTGTTCAACAAACTTTCTTGTCATTTTGTTCACCCAGCATCAAGTGACTCTGACCTGGGTGATACAGGCTCCGGTAAAAGCTACGATGACGGCGACCACATTGACAGTAAGCTGGAACTGAAGGAACTTGGAGATGCTGTCATAGACGTTTCTGCCCCACATCACGGCCTTTACGATGCTGCTGAAGTTGTCGTCAGTCAAAATGATGTCAGACGCCTCCTTCGCCACGTCCGTCCCAGCAATGCCCTACAGAACACAGCATTAAGGTTAGCTGCACTACACATGATGCTCACGTGGTGGTTAAGGATTAATAAGCAGAATCTTTACCCAAATCCAAACAGACCTATGGCCTGCTCTTAATGTAAACATCACATGAACATCCTGTCCTCCTTTTCTCTCTCTGTCCACGTTAATACCATCATAACATGTTATTAACTTTCTTTCTTCTCTCTCCCCTAGTTTTGCTTCGTCCTCTCTCTCTCTGTATCTTTCATCAGGTATCCTCGACCTTGGAGCTGTGCCTGCTGGTCCAGTCAACCTGCCCAGTGCCTTATCTGCTGCTCCTTGTTGTTCTTTTCTCACTCCTCTGTCCACTCACCCCAACCGGTCGAGGCAGATGGCCGCCCACCACGAGCCTGGTTCTGCTGGAGGTTTCTTCCGTTAAAGGGAGTTTTTCCTCTCCACTGTTGCCTTACGTGCTTACTCAAGTGGGACTGTTGGGTTTTCTACATTACTCTGTATATATTTCTATAATGTGTAAGGTCTTAAACCTCACACTGTAAAGTGCCCTGAGATGACTTATGTTGTAAATTTGCGCTATATAAATAAAGTTGAACTGAATTAAATTAAAGTCGGAGAAGAAGTCAATTCTCAGTCATCAAGACCATTGTTCTCTTTGAAGTTCTTAAAGACACCGAACATATAAGCTTGTAGTGCTCATGTGTGGAATATGTCTGTTTATGTATCTGCAGTATGAATATAAGCACGTGCATAAAAGCTAATGTGCTCCATATCTTTTTTGTGGAGAGATGCTGTCGAAGCTTCCTGTCATCCAGAGCCAAAAGGCAGTACCAGCACCTGAGCTTTGTTTTTAATACTTGAAAATATAGCTAATTAATATGACTTTTTGACTATTTTATTACATTTGAGTGCACTTATCTATCACCTTACCTCATTAGAAAGATTTTATCCTTCATGTAATAATTATCATCTCAACTGGATTAAGTTAACTGGAAACAGCATTGTTACCATGGCAAAGCCAACGTCTGCTTTTTTGAGGGCGGGACCGTCGTTTGTTCCATCTCCAGTTACGGCGACAACCTGTCTCTGCTCCAGAATCGTGCTGTCGATGATACCTGAGAGAATGACAGATACACAGCTGAGACACCCTTATCCACCAAAATGGGATTTAAAATGTGTTTTTTTTGTCTTTGCTTTAATTTCATATCAGGACCAGCTCAGAATTTGACATATGCTCACAATTTCTTTGATTCACTCTTTTACAGTTTACATCTACTGATATTACATGTACTGTACAGTATATAAAACACTTTGAAACTTCTACATATATCTGTCCTACACCATCCTGGTTAAACTGTATCGAACCTTTGACCAGAGTGTGTTTGTCGGTTGGAGACGATCTGGCAAGGACTCTTAGCTTTGGCCAGATCTTATCAATGCGCTCCTGCTCAATCTGCAGAGAAAAAAGACAAGACAGAATATACAGTATATCAAAGCATCATAGAATCAGAAGTGTTTTTGTCTGGAGCAGAAAATATGAAAATAAAAAATGTTTGCATAAAAAACTGCACATATCTCTAAAAAGATTGTTTTGTCTAGCTGAATCTGAATCTTCAACAAGGAAATTTCACTCTAAACTGCTTATAATAAACACAGCCTTCATGGGCAAACAACAATATTCTGAGAGGTTAAACAGAACAGAGTTAAAACGTGCTTTGCAACCACACTGTCATCAATGTGTCCTGAATTCCTCCCCTTTGATTAATAAAGTAAGTAAAATTGAAAACTGAAAACTAATAAAAAAATACCATAGAAAAATAATGGAGCCAATTAATGTAACTGACCTCTCCCAGCTCGTTGCGGATCCTTCGGTTGAACTCTTTGCCTTCGATACACAGGAAGTCATCTCCAGGTTGCAGGATGCCACATTTGATGGCAATGGCACGTGCAGTATTGATGTTGTCTCCAGTCACCATGCGGACAGTGATCCCAGCCCGCTGGCACTTTCTAATGGCTTCTGGTACCTGAGCAACAAGAGAAATAATTATACCTGCTGAGATTTCTGAGCAGGTTTACCTGAATAGATATGTAAAATAAATGTTTTGTGGAAAACTGCCTGTGGTTTAATGTAGCCTGTGATGAAATTCTACAGATATTTGTACCTAAGTTAGATATGCAAATATATATGCCAAAATAAAGCTTAGCTAACATCCCATAAAGCTATTTATTAATTTGCAAAAAACTGTAAATAAAGACTAGCAAGACACAGCCTGAAAACATCAATGCACATACAAGTTAGAAATCGACTCTCCTCTTTTCTCTCTCCACAGTCTTTTATCAATTCTAATATTCCACACCACAAAAGGGATTGATTGTAAGAGCAAAATGCCTCATGATGTACTTTCAGATTATTTAACAATACATTAGACTATCTACTGTGAATAGTGACTTATACTGTGTGTATTTTTACTTTGCTACTACCTGGCTGCGTCCCTGTGTCCCTGTGTAAAGACAAAGCTGACATACCTCAGGCCGCACAGGGTCCTCAATGCCAACCACAGCAATGCAGGTGAGGCCGGAGAGGATGTGGGCCTCATCGTCCCAGTCAGGCTCTCCATCAGCGCAGGGGAATTCTCTGTAAGCGAGGCAGATGGTCCTTAAGCCCTCCAATGCCATTGGCTCGATCACCTTCTTCATCAGGTGATCTCGGTCAATAGGTTTGAGCATTTTGGTCTCGCCATTGGCTATGAGGATCTTACAACACCTGAAAACACAGAACAGAGTCATGCAGTGTAAAGTTACACACTTTCATACAACACTGAGAATTTCCACTTGTTGTAAATTTCTTCTTCACACCACTACAAAGAACTTGTGCAAAGCATCAGCTGTCACACTCACAATGGATCCAGAGTTACATAACAGGGACTTACCAACACATAAGTAAAACGATTTATAAACTGTTCATATGTGCTTTAAAGCCAAGGTGTGTGAGCTTCTTGTACTGTTACACTCTTAGTGCCATTTGATAATCATCTCACTGAGCACAGAGTTGTCATCTTTAGCAGTAAACCTACTTCTTAAGCAGGAGCTCAGCTGCGCCCTTACTGAACATTCGATAGCTGCCATCAGAGTTCTTCAGCACAGTGCTCATGGACTTCCTCACAGAGTTGAAGGTGTAGACCTTAAACAGTCTCTCTTCTGGGATTTCATTGCGGATGGTCTGGTAGTCTCGATGCAGGTCAAGGGAGAATCCCAGTAAGGCACATTCAGTCTTATTTCCCACCTGGCGAGGTAGCCCACCCTCCTTCTCTGGAGGCTGCAGGAAGCAGCAGCAGAAAGGATGTTAACTTCTAATAAATACACGAAATCTGTAATAATGTTAAGTGTTTAACATTAAAGCAAAGCTTGGTTTATGACTAGAGATCTTCACAGATCTGGTTCTGTGGATGTGAGACCAAATTCTACTTGTCTAATTAGAACTGATTAGACTTTTACTATTCTACTGTATCCTTGTTTTACTGTGGGTCACTCTGTCTCTGATCACATCAAATCTCTGCAGGAGAAAGCAGACTGACAAACAACAGTGGGATCAAATTAATTGAACTACTTGAATCATTTTGTAATATGAGTGTAATTGAACAATCAGCAAGCTACTGCAATGAATATAGTTTAACTACTAGTTTAATTACATATAAATCGGTACTCCCCAACTATTTTATAGCTTATATAAAATACAATTACAGCATACAGTATATGTAATATAAAACAACTATTCACAAGTTCATGATTCTATTTTAAATGAACTTTATTGTAATAAGTAGTAATAAGTCACATGAGTCCTGAGCTGCTGCTTCTCATAACTCCTTTCTCAGCCAAATGCTTAACTCGCACAGCTTCCTGAATGGACAGCTATATTTACATCTCACCATGATCTTAGTGGTGTAAGCGCAGTTGACCCCGATGCCCAGGACAAGCAGGTCCAGGATCTTGGCAGGAATCAAGTGCGGCTCTGGGACTTTTTTATAGTAGCATCCTGCAATGTATGCCTGTACAACCGTCATGCGGTTCATAGTAAGTGTGCCCGTCTTGTCTGAGCAGATGGCTGTGGCGTTGCCCATTGTCTCACAGGCATCCAGGTGGCGGACTAGATTGTTATCCTTCATCATTTTCTAAAAGAGGACAAAAGAGGAGAGCAGCAGTATCTTAGTCTTAGTGTTAAAAATATTATTCGAATAATATTAACTGTTATTCAACACATTATGCATGAAACACATATTATACATGAAACTGTCAGTTCTGATTACACATAAACTCATTTTAAAGAAGCTTTTAAAGAAATTATAAAATCATATGTAAAATAAAAAAAAGTTCAGGAAACATGATCTAATTATATATGTTCAGGTAGCTTAAGCCAGTCGACAGACATGCCGTGTATGGTCAGAATAAACAAGGTACAGTATGTTTGCTGCACACTAACAAACCTTGACTGAATAGGCCAAAGAGATGGTGACGGCCAGAGGGAGGCCTTCAGGCACGGCCACCACCAGCACTGTCACACCGATGATAAAGAATTTGACCATGTACTGCATGTAGATGGGCAGACAATGTTTGTTCCAAGGAATTCCTTGGAACCAGTAGATGTCGATCAGGAAGCGAGCGATGAGGATGAAAACGGTTAAAGCTGACATGAACAGACCTGAGACGAGGAGACAGACAGAGAGAGACAAACAGAGACAGAGACACAAAAAGTTAAATTCAGCTGTAAACCTGAACTTGAGCTCTGCATGTCTCTGTGTTATCAAACTGAACTGAACTGGATCAAAATGAATTGGTTCTAAACTTTTTTAGAAAGATAATTTCTATTGAGAGATCAGGTCCAAATTAGGTGCATGAAGATCAACAAACACTGCAGATTAAGCAGTAACACACTGATACAGAAGATACTGAAGGAGTTGGAAATGAATAATGGGATACCATATTTCTTGTTCACTGCAACTCTCTCTCTCTGTCTTTGTACCTGCTTTGCCGATCTGGACTGCAAGTTTGGTCAGCTTTCCCTGGAGGACAGACTTCTCCTTCTTTGGTAGCTTTTTCTTCTCTGGTTCTCCATCATTCTTAATTGGCTGCATCTCCACACTGGCTTCATCCTTGCTTTTCCCTAGAGAGGACACAAGAATTCATTCAAGTGTTTCAACACAAATCATCTAAAATGTTTCTGCTGATTTGTCATTCATGTCAAGACAATTTTATTTTTTGAACTCCAAACATTCTCAAAGTATTAAAATAATGGCTTAGGTAATATCAGAATAAAATAGCAATGATTGCTGTAATTTATCTGTTTAGTGATATGTAGAGAAAGTCTGTCAGCGGTATAAATGACATGACTCCTGCCCTTGTTGTATGGATGCACACTTCTCTGATCCCCCGAAAGGCAGAAATACAAGTGGAACAGCAGCAGAGTAAAACTACCACCAAAAGTTAAAAACTACAGAAATGAATAAATCTAGAACATAGTACAAACATACAGAATAGATCAATGTGTAAGAGTAATAATAACAATGTTCAGTTAGAGGAGTGAGATACAGTATATACACCTTTGTGAGTTGTGTGTCATGTTGTGTCAAGTTGGTCAAGTCATCAGTGTGTTTGACCCCCCCATTTTTTTAAATGAATCACAGAAAAGGAGCTCAGGATGATGATTTCGCTAACCATCACACTTGGACAGACCTGTTAACAACTAAGCTAAAATCCTTAGAACAAATGATCAGTATTGTATGTAATCTGTGTTAACAGAGTCGTAATATAATCATAGTCAGTCATAGTGTGTAACAGGATAAAGAGTTGAGGGCAGAGACATGATGTGATATGTCAACAAGCTAATGGTGTTTCTCTAATCTCAGTCTGGGTTTTTTGTGTTGTGTTGCTTAACTCCTAACAGTATAGGAGCCAGAACAGGGCTGCTGGTTAACTAACCAATTTACTAACTAACTAACCAATTTACTTACTAACTGAATAATTTCTGTTCCAACTGGATTAATGAAGTAACAATGAACAGCACTACAAACTGAGTCAACTGACACTATAGATCCATTACAGAAAGTGAGGGTATCTGAAGGTGTGTGTCTGTGTGTGTGTTATTAGTGGACAGGCAGGCAGCAGCAGCAGGCAGGAGAAGAAAGCTGCTGCTGAGCTTAAGACAATAAGCTGCTTGGTCCTAATCACCATCAACAGAGTCAGGAGCACCTGCTGCTGCCACTCCAACCACAGGGACACATACTGAACCACGTGAGACCACAAGGACCACAATGAATCAATGAGAACCAGACACGGACCAGGAAACATGGGCTGACTGAGGGGTTCTGATGTCCATTTGTCTGACTGACATCAGAACCTACGGTGAGAACATGAGACGGGTGTACGTGAGTCTGTATATATTCATTACTAGATTTATAAATCAATTAAGCTATTTGGGCTTAGGCTTGAGCTTGATGACTGTCTGCACTATAACCAGGAAGAGAAACATTCTATCCAGACATCATTAGAAAACTACTTAGCTGCGTGTGAACCTATCTGACCAAGGACAGCCTGCTGGCTTCTCCATTGATCCACAACTTTCATATGAACCAAGGGCTGTACCATAAAAACATCTTCTTCAACTCAGTACTGACTGAAGCTACTACTGCTCAATACAAACTGTACATTCTCTCATAGTCATAAGTCACAGCACTGAAGCAGGGATGTGTCACTCACCCTTTTTGTCCTTGTCATTTTTTTGACCTGTAAATGGAAAGCAGGCAAAAGTCATTAGTGATACTTAAGGAATCAAAAACAAAACAAAATAATAAATGTATTATAATGTAATAATTAAAAGAACTGTTAGTGAATATGGATATGATACCTTTATCTCATTTGTAGACAATATTCGGTCGAAAAAGCCAGATCGATATTGGCTTTTTTACTGATATCCGATATAACAACATTGTCTAACTCTTAATTTTCCGATACCGATCTAAACTGATACCAATATGCGGGATCCCCCCTCATAAAAAGAAAAACTAAATCATTTTAGGTAACTAACATCACATATCTCCTATCATGCATACTTAAATGTTAAACATTATTGCAAGGTGCAAAAATATCTCAAAAACTATACCTCTGATTTGTCATATTTTGACATTTTGAGAGAGAGTAGAAGTAGCTGAAGAGCTCGATGTATAATATGTGCATGGTATGTAAAAATTGTGTCATGGACCTTTTTTCCTATTCTCGTGACAAAAAGGGAAGAAAATTTTAACGGATAAAATAGATCTTTGGACGTTCGAATCGATCTTTAGGAACTGTCAATTTTTTTGACACAGCTCTACTATCCACACATCAGAAACTGAAACAGTACATAGTTTTTTCTTTTCTTGTTTTTTGTTCTGCTCTTTTGTCTTCTATGTACATGGATGTATGCATACACCATAGCAGAATTACCCATTAGTTTCAATAAGGAGGGATGATAAATGAGATGAAATGCCTGCTGTGAAGGCATCTATTGCTCTTTTCACACATTTGCTAGAATTCTCCAGACTTTACCCAGGCAAGCTGCATGTGAGAACGCAAATGTCTTTATTCTGCGAGCCCCGTAGTACAAAGTACACATCATGCCATGTGAATACAGCGAGTAATTGCCATGAGGATTCACCGCAAGTGTGTGGGCATACTGTTTCAGTCAATCGGCTTGGCACAACACCAAAAGTATAGAAGATATGTACCATCCTTTCTGTTGTTGGGTCATGTTTATTTCCTTCAGGAAACTGGAGTTATATACATGAGGCATAGCTTCTAAAAAAACAACCGATAACAAAGTGTATTTTCTGTGTCACATCGTTCCTCTTGCATGCTCTAGACAACAACCACCCCTAACTCCACACATGTCCCGTTCTGAATCTGGGCAGCGTGTAAATGACATGCTAAACACAACTACAAATTATTGAGAAGCTAGATCTGTATCTGTATGTATGAACGTACCATTACTTTTCTTGTCCTTCTTCTCTTTCTTTTTTCGTTCATCATCTTTCTTGTCTTTCTTCTTTTTCTCCTTCTCAGCTTCACCATCACCTTCCTCACTAGCACCAAGCAGAGTGAAGATAATGCCAGTCTGAGAGTTCACACCAACAGCGGTGACCAGCATTTTGCCAGACCCCTCCATTACATGGGTACCTGAGAAAGACACCATTTTTTTCTATTGTTATTTCTGTCCACTCTGTACACAAAACATCAGTTATATCTGTTTAATGGTATGGAATTTGATATTCCTGTCTATAAATAAAACCTCCTTAATAGCAGAAGTCAGAGAGAAACCTGATGAGCTCTCAAAAGAAACTCATTATTAACCCAGCTAATGCTACAACTACTTCCTACCTTAAAGGTGCATTGCCTAAGATTTAGTGACATCTAGTGGTAAGATTGCAGATCGAAACCATATCAATCTCCAACCCCTCTCAAAGTGTGAGACAGCCTACAGAAGACATTAGGTTCCATGTCATTGCCTAGGACCGCATTGAGTAGCAATTTACTTTAGCTAATTTTATTTTTCTTCTTCTTCCAAGCAGTGCTATAGTGTCACCACAGTACCTTGTGGTTAAACACTAATGAAAACATAATTAAGAATATTTAATTTCTGCAAATAGACACCTCCAAATCTCAGTGCACAGTTGTGAAAACTTGATAAATGCACAGATTTAACTGTGAAGAATCAGCAGCAGAAACTGGTAAGGGTTGACAGTGAGAGCTCAGGTCACACTGAACTTGGCTGTAATTTGATGTAAATGGAGTAGTGCAAAGCACCTGACAGCATCATGGGGTCTTTGTCAGCACTCTTCTTGACATGATCAGACTCTCCGGTCAGAGAGCTCTCATCAATCTTCAGATCGTTGCCCTGAATCAGAACACCGTCAGCAGGAAGGAGGTCACCTGAAACATTAGAGTTGCCCACATCAGGTTAAACTGTGAACACCACAAACGTAACATCACCACCCACTAGAATACCATGTGATATTATGTAGAGTTCTGTTCTGATGCTCACATTAACACACACCTACAAGCCTGTTGGGGAAGCTACAGTGCGTGACTTTTTTACAATAAAATGAATCAGTAGTCATTTTCTCTACAGATCAGTGAGTTATTTACTCACCATATTTGACTTGTGCAATGTCTCCAACGACAAGTTCAGACACATTGATCTGGATAACCTGACCCCCTCGGACCACAGTGAACTTCTGCTCCTGTTCGATGCGACACTGCAAACTACGGAATTGTTTTTCTTTGCTCCAGTCATTGAAAGCTGTCACCAGGACCACACACACCACAGACAGCAGAATAGCAGCACCTTCGATCCATCCTGCCTGTGCCTCACCTTCGTCATCCACACCACCGACCACTTTGCCACAGTCTGAACAGAAACAACACAGACTGGAGTTTTACTTTTCTAATCACGAGTGATCAGAAATGTTAGTTAAATGATCCCTGATTCTTCACAAACTAAAACAAACTCAAAGTACGTGACCTCTAACCCTTGTCTACAGGAGGATCCAGCTTTCTAAAGCTAAGTAGCTGATGTCATGCAAAAACTGTCCATTATTTTAAGAAAGGTTTCATATCAACTGAGCTCAGGGTCAGAGCTGATCTATTTTTTTCAACAAGCTGATGGTTGAGATTCTAAAGTCTGAATTTCTAAGGGGGTTGCTATCTTTTATGGGGTCATGCTGCCATCATCCATGTCCTTATGGACCTTGCTTTTTGCACTGGATTCATCACATGTATAAATCTTTTTGTGCTGAAACTAAACAAAATAGTGGCTAGAAGTTTAAGTTAACATTCACAGAAATTATTAACATTTACTTTCTCTTCTCACAAAAACTACAGCTTATTTCAGTTTTTTGATAAAGAAGTGGGTACAATTTATTTCTTCTGTTTATCAATGTTATATACAACTTTGTGAATGTTATATACAGTAGAGTAGTGCAGGTCCTCTAAAAATTACACTAAAACTGGTGTAATACAGGGTCCCTGAGTGTCTTATTTTAGATGATTATGTGGTGTACTGTGGACACTTGGTAACACATTAGTTACCTGTAATTTTGTTCTGCAGTACTGTTGCCCCAAAACTGTATTCTTAAGTTCTATACATTTAATTGCGGTCATTTCTACTATGAAAAAAATTATAACACACTGAAAGACACATACAGGGGAGGGGAATAGATACAGAAACAGACAGAGTGATAGATTGACAGCTATGGAAAATAAAGAGATAAACTCACTTTGTCTCTTAGCTTCTGGCGGATGGTAGAAAGAGAGGCCTAGTGAAATGATGGCTGCTATTTCCAGTATGATAAGCGTGATATCCTGCAGGGCTTCCCACACTAACTGCACAAAGGTTTTTGGCTTTTTAGGAGGGATGACGTTCCTTCCAAACTCCTGTTTCCTTCTGTTGATATCTTCAGGGTTTCCATCTAAACCTGCAACAGGGGACAAAGACAATGTCAATTTACATGTCCTTCTCTGAATTTGGCATAAAACTGAGTTCACACAAGGTCATGCTTCATCCTAACATGGTTTAAACTAAGAACAAATCTATTAAATAACATAACATCTGTAGTCACTTACTGACTGTATTTTTATTTATAAAGTCAGTTATCATTTTGTGGCAAATAATCTAATTAGATTGAAATCATCCAATGCATCCAAAAGATCCATAAAGATATTACATTATATATCATTCTGTTGAGTGCTTGCACCTCAGTACTATTGAGGTTGATACGCCTTGGTTTGTCTATCAAAAGGTT
>JAUYWH010000024.1:21685067-21729268 GCA_034779795.1 Ctenopoma multispine
AAACCTTACACTGTGAAGTGCCCTGAGATGACTTATGTTGTAAATTGGCGCTATATAAATAAAGTTGAATTGAATTATTCTGATTGTTGAGTTTAGTTCCGGCTCTGTAAAGAAAGTATCGGTGGAAGTGATTTTAATTAAAAAGTTAAATAAATAAAATGTGAAATGTTCTAATTTCTTAAAATGGTTTGAAAATCGCACAGAGTTTGGTTGGTAGCTAGTAACACATCTCATACGCAGGCTGTGTGGAGAAACTATATTCAAAATCCTGCCTCATGAGACTGAGCAGTGATAATTTGAATCTACTTTGGTATAATTTAGATTCTTTATGAATAAAAATGTGATGGAATAATCACCAGTCCCAGATTTTTGAGTCGCATGTTCGGCTCCTGACACGTTCACTAAGTTGTGTCTCCCACAATTTGCTGTACTGAAAACTAAAATCTTTCACAGACTCCTTTCACACATTTTCTAGCTGTCATTTTTCCTGCTGTGCTTCTCTTCAGGTTTGCTCCAGCAGATGCTTAATCCTCCTCCTCCTCGTCACATATCCCTATCCTTCCTGCCTGTGGCTGAGAGCAGGAGCAGAGAAAAGAGGCGCGACAATCACTGCTGTTAATTCCACGATATTCTCCCTTTTCACCAACAGCAGCTGCAACAAAAGTGTTGCTGATTTCTCTCGAACCTGCAGCCTGTTGGTTCCCAGAAGCAGGATTTCTCAAGGACCTGCTCAAGGACACACAAAACCACGTTAAGAACAATAGCAGCTCTAAGCCGTCTTCTCCTTTCTGAGGCCTGCAGAAGGACTCATGAACTGAATTAAGGGCAGAGAATAATCTGAAGTTCTCAGTAAGTGCAGTTTTGAGCAGCAAAATCTTTTGAAATCAAAGTTGTGCTTGTGTTCAGCAGGCAGAGCTGACGACGCCAGAACTCATCGCAAACATCAGTCGACAGTCCAGCTCATTTAGACTGTCAGAAACCGACGACCTCACTGAGCTTCCCTCCTCTCCTCTCATCTCGTGTTGACACCAGCTCAGCCTGCATCTGTTTCACATCCTCTGATGACTAAACCTCATCACATGAAGCTGCTGCACCGTCTCTGGCTGCAGCTCTGATTACAGTTATTATCTATGAAAGGTTCTCAAAGACTCCTCGAATCTCATCAACGAGCACTGGAACCCCAGTAAATCTCTAAAGGACTCCCTGGAACTTATTCAAGGACCCTTACAGAGACACATGCAGACATCAGACCAGTAATTATAAAGAAAACGTTCATGCAGACTAAACTTCATCTCAGCAAAACGAAATTTAAAGACATTTAAAAGTCGAATGCGTCACAATGACCCAACTGAGAGAAACAGCGCTTTAGCTTTACACAATGACTGAAAATATCAGCCTGTTCGTATCATCCGCAAACATCCTTCAGGTTTAATTGGGAAACAAAAATGAACATTTAATTTAAATACACACATACCACAAACCAACACACATAAACCCAACATGTCAACACGTACAGAATCAAACCCCCACCTCCATCCCCTCACCTAACTATCAGGAATCAAAACAGCAGCATTAAAAAGCAGTAAATCACATTTAGTCGCTGTCCCTTTATTAAAATCGTCCACTTCTTGGTGGTGGATCGTGAGGGATCAGTGACTGAACCTTTAGCGCTGAAGGAAACTGTTTACTCAGACAGACGTGTTCACTCTCTGGACTCGGCAGCTTGTGTTAAGGACAAAGTTAAGTTATTGTTTTGTTTTTTCTGAGGTCGTGTTTGTCCATCATGTCACTCCTCCGGCCCGCTGAAGCTGTCACTGAGCAGAAAGTGAGGATGGAGCAGGGATAAGATGGGCCCCCGCGGGGCCCCGGCCAGGCAGTACGCCTCATCCACACTAATGCCGCGGGACCGCAGTGTCTTCAGCGCGCTGCTACAGCTTTCCCTGCCGCCGCGTGACGTCACCAGGATGATGCTGAGAGGGCTGTCGAACATGCTGAACCTCACCCTCATCTGGCCCAGCCGTGCCGAGAAACCCTGCGGAGGAAAAACGTGAATTACCCTTTAAAAATCAAGCGTCCTCTGAGACTTCAGAGCGAGCCGGAATCAAAAATGAAGTATCAGCAGGATGTGACTGTTCGCACCTGAGCGCCCTGTCGGATCGGCGGCGTTGGGCCGGTGTCGGGCTGGACGATGGCGTCCCCACAGAACAAAACTCTGAGTTGTTCTGAGGGACATAAAGCGGTCTGCCGGTCCAGCAGTGCAGACAGAACACCTGGACCAGTAACAAGACAGATGACTGATCTTCTGACATCACACTGTCCAATTCATCAGCACGTTATTAGTTATTATTAGTTATGTTCATCTCAGACCTTTCAACGGCTGTAACTCTGATACGTGTGTGAGGTGTAACAGCTGTAACAAACAACAGACAAACAAGCAAAGACACTTCCTGACCGCTCTGGGAGGCCTGCGAGGTCTCATTTCCGTCTGTCGACAGGAAGAGTTGAACGTGATTTTGCAGCAAACTCTCCACGAAATCCTCTTGACTGGAAAAACAGAACCTGCCGACTTCGATACCTGCAACAGAGCAGCGACAAGTCAACGCCAGCAAACAAACTCCAGGACTGTTCTGCTGCAGGTAAAATTACCGTAATGTCTAGTGTTGTTTACTGTGGTTTATGATGCCGTTGATGATTGTTAAATTACCGTAATGTTTGTTGTTGTTGATGATCGTTAAATTACCGTAATGACTGTTGATGGTCGTTGAATTACCGTAATATCTAGTGTTGTTTACTGTAGTTTATGATGCCGTTGGTGTTAAACTACCGTAATGTCTTGTACAGCTGATGATACGGGAGCTCTGCTGCTGCTGCGTGCTGTCGGTGGTGATTAGCACGACGTCGAACAACAGCGACTCAGCAGGATTCTTTTCCCGCAGACGTTCATTCACTCTTTGCAGTGCCTGAAAATAATTTTAAAAAACACAGTTAGGAACTATCTGTAATCTTCCTTTACAGAAATGGCTACCTCACTTCTCCAACTAACAGAATCTAAGCTGCTTTTGGCTGAACGTTTTTAATCACGAACAACCTGCAGCAGAGGGAAAGCGACGCCCTCTCCGTACACCTCGTCTTCATCGGCTCCAGGTTCAAACACCGAATGAGACGTCACCGCGACGACCACTGCACGATCAGCATCTTTCTGCAGAGGACAAACAGAACCTGCATCTTCATCTGCACGTCCAATGTCGCATATCACTGAGCACGAAATAT
Organism: Ctenopoma multispine; assembly: GCA_034779795.1. NCBI lineage: Eukaryota > Metazoa > Chordata > Actinopteri > Anabantiformes > Anabantidae > Ctenopoma > Ctenopoma multispine. The sequence goes on from JAUYWH010000024.1 coordinate 21,688,338, forward strand.
GTATCATGGAAATATGCTTAAAGTAAAACTAAAAATATAATAGAAAACTGTATTTTGCAGCACTGGATCTTTATAGTTTTGTCTTTGCAGACGCTTCTTCATGTTCTCCGGACCGAACCCCCGATACAAAATGTGTCATTTTCTGTTTTCGCTGCTAAACGCTGAACTTTTGTAGCTGTTAATGAAAGACTTAAGTTGTTGGTGAATAATTACACCTCGTTCTTTAATTTGGCACAAATGCTGCGGGGTGAATTGTTATTTATTGCAATAAGAAATCAGCATAGATGCTGAAGTCTGATCGGAAGAACTAGGAGACGTGGATAATGATATTTAAGTTTTGTATTCCGTCTGGTGGAAAACGTCGTGTTCACATGTTTGGTCAGAGTTATGTGGGAGTGTGTCTGCAGGTGAGTTCCCTGACTGACCACCTCTCTGTCCCTAACCTCCCTGCAGGCTGCAGGTGAGTCTTACCTGCTTCACGTCGGTGTTCTGGACCGTGGACACCATGTCCGTCTCTCAGCTATGAATCTACCGAGCTGCTCGCCGTGGTTCAACTTTACCACAGCGCTGAAACTAACTGTGTCAAAGTACTTGAAAAGTTCCCCCCAGAAACAGAGACTGCGCGTTTCTGTTCCGCCTGCCGTGGAACGTGACGTCGCTTCACCATCGCAGCGTGATGGCGTCACATCCTCCGTCAGCTGGTCACGCAGCCCACAGCTGCGTTTGTTGTGCCAGGTGAGAGGCGGCGGTCCGGTTTCAGCCCCCTAAACAGTCACATCTGGACTGACCAGCTGCGGCGGAGCAGGGTGCTCGGTGTGGAGCGGTTCTGAGAAGAGGCAGGTCCGGTTCGGAGCTCAGGGGAGGCGGCGAGCGGAGGTGAGTTCGCTTCGGCTTCTGTTCACGGTGAGAGACTTCTTTTCTTTTCCCATCTTTCCTTTCACACCCTCTTTATCCCGCTCCCTCTGAGCTGAGGCGGAAAGGTGGGTCTGGTCTGGACCCCGCTTCAGGTTCCTGTAGACCCACTTTGATTTCTGCAGGTAAACAGCATCTGCTTAAATCGCGGTGAAATGAGTTCGAAGTTCGGTTCCAAACCTCCGGTGTGTGAGAACAGGACCTCACCTTTGCAGCACATGACGTGATTAGTTTAGGGACCTTCAGTAAATTTACCTTCTGACTGACCCGCAGAAAGATTCATATAAAATGTACAGGACGCGTTTAACATACATGATTAAACTAAACCGGTGCCAGAGGTATTGGTAATTTATGTTTTATAATTTCCATGACACATGACCCAGTGGTTAAACATGTATTCATGTATTAACTACACTTTTTCAAAAGCTTTAAATTACAGTCGGGGGGTGGGAGAGAAATAATGTATCACAGTTAAAAACGAGCCTTTAAGAACATTTACGCTTTGTTTTATATTCTCATCATCTACCCAGGATTCTCCCCTTTAAACCTTACTTTGAGTCGCATTGTAAAAATGACCATCTCATACTCAAGTCTTGTGAGAAGTTTGAATGAGACACTGAACACTGTAATCGTCTTTTTTATTTACTTAGATAAGATTACATACTCACACTGATGCCAGTGCAAATATTAATGTCTATGCAGCACAGCCGAACACTCCCTGTAATAATCAAATTCACACACGGTGAAATATTTTATTCTCTGTAGGAAACTATATGTGGACCCTTGGACTTTGTTTGCTTGAAACTGTGAATCTGTGTTTAATGTTTTTGCCTAGAAAGATTCAATTAATATGAATCTGATTAATCAGTTATCAAAACTTTTGTCATTTCCAATAATCTAATAATCATTTATTATTTATTAATTATATGTTAAGAACATTAATCCAGCTCTGGTCAGGATGCAACAGTCTGCAAGTCTCCATCAGTCAGTGTAAAATCGCTCGTTCTGTCAGTAGAGACCCGTTAAGTCAATAAACTGTCAGTCAGTCAGTCTCTGTTCCCACAGAGAATCAGACATCAGTCACTGAGCCGACAGCGAGGAACACGAACTTCATGTTCACATGCAGTCAGTAAACAGTCTCCTGCTCACACAGAGTTTTTTCATGAGAAGCAGTCCGACCAGTCAGACAGCTCAGAGACCGAACACGCCTGCAGTCCTCAACAGTCAACTGCCGACACCAAGACAGCGAAACAGCTCAGATTTAAATTTGGTCTTTATTTTTTGTATCAGTAGATTTTGTGACTTTCATCCTGCTACGACATGGAGAAGCACAAACGGGACATTTCAAACAGCAGGTCAGACACTTCTGCATGTGCAGATTTGGATTTGGTTTTGAAATTCATGTTTCCCAGAGGAAGAATTCAACTGACCCTTCAACACGTCAGTGGCTTCAGCTGCTGGATGGAAGTTACTCTATTATTCTATTATGATAACGTGGCAGCGTCATCATCGGGTCACACCTGGCAGTGGTATTTAGGAAATGTGCTGTTACGAGCGTCCCAGCTGTGCAGCTGTTTCCAGCAGCTGGACCAACGTACAGTGAACAACACGCGCCGCTCCCGACGTGTGACTAGGCCTCGCTGTGAGGAGACTGTGTTGATTTACAGATGATTTACTGTTGGAGGCTCCAGCACTTTTGATGAAACAGCTTAGACCGTGTTGTAATTTCTTCCAACAGGTTTAGTCTGATCTAATGTGATTTGTTTTTGTTGTTGTGCAGCACGACTTTCTGTCTGGATTTTTATCTAACCATCACTGAAAAGTGATTGAAGGAGATAAAAGTTAGTAGTTAACAGATTGTCCTGAATGTTGTGGCTATCCATTCAGTAGGCAACATATTTCAGTTAAAATGAGAAGGGGAAAGGATTCATGGATTCACCAAAGTCAGGGAGATTCATCCTGTGGGGAATATGATTGATTATGCAAACCTAGTGGACAGGCTGACGCGGATTTTCCTTTACACAGTTTATTAAAATCTGAGTATTCTTCGATGTTCTGTGACTCGTTTCTCAGTTTTTCTGTTGTCCCTGCAGCTCAGCCACCGGTCATGTTCAGGTAGAGGCCGGCACCATGGCGTCCACCATGAGGAAGCGTCTGGACAAAATCCGTTTCCGAGGCCATAGACAGGACGAGTTTCTGGATCAGCCCGAATTGCACAACACGTCTGACTCAGAATGCCCCGAGGAGGTCCCGATGAAGCCTCAAATCCCCGTCAGAGAGCCGGAGGAGCTGAGGGAGGTGGAGGGAGAGCAGGGTGACGCTCAGGTACTAAGGAGAACAAGGAACTTAAAAGGAAACATAAATGAGATGTATATGAGGTCTATACTGCTTCACAGGATTTTCATATCTGGACTTAAGTCTGCACCAGAGATTACAAAGCTAAAAAGTAAAATATGAGCAGGACTCATAGGAATGATGGAGAAAACCATCCAAACTAAAAAGAAATGCAGTTTCTCCAGACATCTTTTCGCTGTTTGCTGTTGGACGTTTTCCCCGTTTGTGTTTGTTCAGTCTCTTTCCTGTTGATCTTATCTGTTTCGGGTGAAGACTGATCGTCCTCCAGCTGCTGTCTCAAACTCTTAGTTCAGCTGAGCGAGCTGAGCGTTTCGGACACTGAGATAAACTACATCACACTGAGCAGTGAACATACTGTATTTAACATTATGTAGCTCGTTCAGGTTAATTCACTTTTTATATAGCTAGTTTACTCCAGTACTGAGATCACAAGACAAGACGAACGTTGACAAAGCAGGAACATTTTTAAAAAAGCATCTTAATATCATGTAAAGCAGAATAAAAACTTGACTTGCTGTTTCACACGTCTGTCTGCGTGTTCACCTCTCAGGCTGGTCCACCATCGTTCTCTGCAGCTCTCCAAGACGACTCGAGAACAGACCTGAACGAGGTCAAAGGTCATCTAGAAATTGCTTTGTTGGAGAAACACTTCTTACGTGAGTTTTCAACATATCTTCTCATCTCTGCTTTATATACAGCACGTGTGGAAATGTGAATTGAAGGTAAGATGTTCTGGCTTTGAGTTTTCAAGCTTCACTTCAGCATCATCAGGAGGGTGGCGCAGAAAGAGCAGGTGTGCCAGGTGATCGAGTTACCTGAGTAATCAGCTGCACGCCTGCTCCTGACACTTCCAGAAATAGGAAGTAAGACGTGTAATAGACGATCCATTAAAATCTATTTTTATTTCTTCAGTTGTTTTCCTTTCCTGCGCTGGACGCGCACGTGTTGATTGACTGTTCAGTCCACATGGCTCAAACGCTCCACAGCACAATAGCATGCTGGGTAATCCGTCAATATCTGCCCGTCTGTTTTATGTAAGACACACACAGCTATTAATAACCTTGCAGACACCATCTGACACACAAACACAGTGGCACCCGAGGACACGGTGTTTCCTTCAATACAAGTAATTCATTAATATTATTTATGAGAATTAAATGTAGTTAAATGAAATGAAATGTTATTTCTGCTTGGTCACTGTTAGAGGTTATGGAGACTGGAAGGAGAGACAGCAGGTGTGGCAGAAACATCAGCTATACAAATAAATCATGGAAGATTAGCGTGTGACCGTCCTCATTATTTGTCACGTAACCTGTCGCCATCACGAGCTCCTGGATTCACCAGGATTTCACTGATGAAACACGCAGCAGAATTACCTCATTAATTATAAAACTGGTGATAAAATGCATTTGGACACATCCCTCCCACTCGAGCCTGATGGCTGCTGTTGCATTAAGACATTTGAAATGACTCTACTTTGGATATTAAATTGTGTCTCTGCATCTTTATAAAACCAGATGTCTCCTGCTTCCTCACTGTCCTCATTTGCTGCTTGGTGAACATAAAAAATCTTCACATCGCATGTCGTCATGTCGCTTGTTAGACTGAAACAAAAACATCATTCTGACCTAAAAACTGAAGAAGGCACAGAGAAATAAAACAGTTTTGACTGGAGGTGGACATGGATTGAGACTTGGAGCCAAAATAAGTTTCATATTCTGCTCTGTGGTTTTCACTTCTCCTGTCAGAGACATCATGATCTGACTACCTGTGTGTGTGTGTGTTTCAGAGGAGGAGCTGAAGAAGCTTAAAGAGGAGTCCAACGTGGAGTCACTGAAACAGGAGCTGGAGAAGGAGCGCTGCAGACGCATTGAATTGGAGCAGAAGATCAACGACACCCTGAAATCCAGGTAGGTCCTGGAAAAAACATTTTATTTTAACAGCTGTTTCTGTGGTTTTGTGTCTGGTCTGATCGTTTCTATCTGCTGGAAACTTCAGGCTTGAAGATTCACCTTCCCGGACACCTAAGAGTATGCCCCCTCCGTCACCTGCAGGCAGCAGTACAGGTGAGCCACGCAAACACACTCACATACAGGAGAACTGTATCTTTTGTTGAATCAAATTTACTCGTCCTCACCTGGTACACCTGCACAGGTACAACAGCTCTGCCACATATTCCTCTGCTGTGGTTGTGATGTTGTACTTACTTAAAATATCTTCTGAGCATGTGGCCTACATTCAAAAAAAAAAAAAATCACTGCAAAGTCTTTCTACTGAGGAGCTCTGATCTCAGTCAATGCATCTTGCGCATAATGTACTGGTTTATAGAAAGTGTTCTCATCATTGTGTCCTAGTTTAAATCCCAGTCTGTCAAAAACAAGGCCAAAGTCTAAAACACTGACTCTAACAAACACCGGCTAGTTTGTCGCCATGACAATATTTGCGACCCCACATTAATCCCTGAACCACCGTTTTCTGCTTCTGCTTTGAGTAGACGGAACAGAAAAGAAAAAGAGTAAAGAAAAGAAAAAAATCATTCATCCATTTTTTAAAAACAGCAATTATGTTGTAGACAAATTTAATTTTACAGGTGTACCTACGGTACTAATGAGCCTTAGGAGCCTTCGCCAGCAACATTAACAAATGTGAATAAATGTGAAACGCTTCACCCAGAATTGAGCCCCAGTCTGAAAGTGATTTTGAGCTGCATGTTGTGTTTATTTATAGAATGCAACATCACAATCTGTACAACATCCGCTGCTCTGACCTTCAATCAGAAAATCTGAAGAAAAATTCCTGGAAGAAAACACAGGAAGTGTGTACACAGAGTGTAAGAGATGGCATTTGTAAACATAGAGCAACAGATTAACAGCCTGTGAACAGCTGGGTCAGTGGTTCGACTCCCACCGACAGCCAGAAGAGGGAGACAGGTCATGGGGTGCCTGATGAGAGTCAGTAAGAGAAGAGAGCAACAGCACAACCAACAATTGGTGTAGTAACACAGTTTTAAGATCAGTGATTGGATATTTGTTGTAGTTGAGACCCTCCAAATTTTGATCTACATTGGGTCATACCAGAAACCAAAAGCAAGAACCAAGTGTTTTGAAATAAAATTGTACAAATGTTCATGTTGGCCTGATGATTCAACCAGGACAGTTTTATGATGAGCAGCGACACAATAGATCACAACATTTTCTAACACAGACAGGAACATTTCATTGGGATTAAAGGAACAGCACTAAGCTGGTTTAAATCTTATCTATCAGATTCCAATTAGTTCATATTAATGAAAGTCCACCACGCACACAAAAGGAAGTTATGGAGTTCCCCAGGGTTCTGTGCTTGGGCCAATTCTTTTCCCTTTATACATGTCTCCACTAGGCAATTTTATAGGGAAACACTATAAATTCCCATTACTACATAAGATCTTAAACCTTAAACAATGTGAAGTGCCCTTAGATAACTTTTTGTTGTGACTTGGCACCATACAAATAAACTGAATTGAACTGAAAGTGCAAAACCTGCAGCATGCTCCATTTTTACGTCTCTGAGTGTTGTTCTGACATCAGTGAGTTATTCTGCCTCAGTATCATCACACTGGAATTTCTTCTTTGACCATGTTGTACACATGGAAAAGTTGATTCACTCGACTCAGTCATGTTTTTTTTGAGATTTTAATCATCGTCCCCTCCCACACATTAAAGCTCGGCACTAACCTTAGTTTGCATGTTGTTTCCTCTCCTTAGACAAACACGATGACACTCTATCTAACAGCTTCCTGAAATGGCTTTACGAGCGTTTTGGCGTTTATATCGAAGACTTCCGCTTCCAGCCGGAAGAGACAACGGTGGAGACGGATGAGCCGCTCAGCGCCAGGAGGTGAGGGTTAAAATCCAGAGACACTGCAGTGGTGTGATGTTAAGGAACACGTCCTTAGGAATTAAAGATGTGAACGATTTTGTGATCTCGTTTGTGATCCACAGGTTGACTGAAAACATGAGACGACTCAGTGAGTATTTCATTTTGTTTAACTGGTCTTTTATTCTGAGTAACTTTGTTAATCTAGATCAGATTATCTACACAGGTTGAAAGCAGTGTAGCTGGATTGTACCAAAGTCTATATTTTTATCCTGTTTTGTTTGAGAAGCATGTTTTTTACATGTTCCAGCTTGATAACGGTGTAACACCTTGAAATAGTGAAGCCCCAGATGTTTACTATGTTCTCAGTCTGTTGTCATGTTCCCAGAACGAGGATTCAGGCCTGTGACCAACTTCATGAGGAACCTCTCTGCCTTATCCAGCTGGTACTCTGTCTACACGTCAGCCATCGCCTTCATCGTGAGTCACACACACACACACACACACAAAGACTGATGTTCAGCGGCCAGCGAAGATTTTTACGTTGCCTCACATACTCAGTTTGTGTTTGTGTGTGTTTATTTTTAGGTCTACATGTCTGCAGCGTGGAGAGGCTGGGTCATCCCCATGTTCCTGTTCCTCGCCATCCTCCGCCTCTCCTTGAATTACCTCATAGCAAGGTCAGTGCAAGTCTCGTCCACACAAGCACACAGTTAGCACCAGAACCAGAATCAAAACCAGCACCAAAATTAGAACCAAAGTACAGCAGTGCTACTGAGCTCTTAGCTGACTGTAAATCAGGCTCATCTGCACTTAAGTCACTGCTATAAAACTGCTTTACATCAGTAACAGACTCTCTAGATTAAATCTAACTATGTTCCACGTCTCCCATGTTTGGTGGACAGGTGGTGTCTCTGAATTACAGAGTTCACCAAAATCCAGGTTGTCACCCGGTGTCATCATACCCCTGCCAAAAAGCAAGTCTAACTTTAGATGGAGCTTTGTCATAGTTTTAGCACTTAGCTCATTCTCTCTTCTGGAGTCTTATGATTTCATGCTAGGTTCAGAAAGATGGCAACATAAGACTTTCTCATCATGCCGAGTTTAGGAATTATTTAATTTTATATTTTAAAGGAGCTGCAGAGAGGAAATGCTGGGAGACAGGGACACTCTGGTAACCAGGTCACTGGACGGCCTGTCTGCATACTGAGAACTTGCAGAGCACCTACTGTACCTGCACGTCTAGTTCTGTCTTTAAAATAACTTAAGGGGACATCTGTAGTTTAAGGTGTCACTTTGAATAAGGTATTTCTGTCTGGCAAAGGCGAATAGTGATTTTCTGGTAATATGTTTTTTAATTGTCAATTAATCTGTGTGTTGTCATTATGTCCTGCTCTCAGAGGTTGGAGAATCCAGTGGAGCATCGTACCTGACATCTCGGAGCCCCTGGTGAGAAATCTCCCGCCTGCAGCCACTTTACTTCAACATCAAACTTTTAAAATGAAGATGTTCTATTTAAAACAGGCCTGATTATGTTACCTGAACAGGTGAACAGGAAGATAAAGCTAATGTGACAGTTGAACAGCTTCACCTGCTGGACAAGCTACCACACTGCATGTACTGTATAAGAGTAGAGGGCATCAAATGACTTGCTAACAAGTGACATCAAGTCATTTCCAGGCCTATGTATGTGACATTACAGCTCTGCCTCCTCTGGTTTTCCAGGAGCCTCCTAAAGAAGACCTGACGGTGTCGGAGAAGTTCCAGCTGGTTCTGGATGTCGCTCAGAGAGCTCAGGTGAGACATGACGGACAGGACGCTGTTTACCAGCGTTAAAGTGAACTTTACCTTGAATATCTTATTACTACCAAAAGTGATATAACTAAGTGGTGACGAATGCAACAACCTGTATGTTTTTTGTTTTGTCCTCACAGAATCTGTTTGGCAAGATGGCCAACATCCTGGAGAAAATAAAGAAGTGAGTGTGTCTGACAAAACCAATTATCCCTATATAGATGTTTAGATATGTTTATATACATATATATGTGTGTGTGTGTTTAGTCTGTTCATGTGGGTTCGGCCAGAGTTGACTCAGAAGCTCTACGTTGGTCTGTGGGTAGCCTTTATCGCCTCCTGCCTTCTGCCGTATAAACTGCTGGGATTCATCATCGGTACGTTTCATCTGTGTAAATATAAATAAAAACATATGTTTAGATGTTTTAGTCCATTTCCTCTAAAAATCCTTTATTCTGTGTTTAGACTGACTTTTCCTTTTTTGATGCAGTTACTGGTTCAAACAAATTTCTGTGAAAATACAAGTTCAGAAAGTTTAATGTGTGATTTTTGTGGCCAAACACACTGGAGTCATGTTTGATCCGGTTTACCTTTCGCCAAACAGTGAGTGAGTTTTGTGCTGTGTCTGATCGGAGTATTCCTGCTCTTCTTCCTCAGGTGTGTATGCAGGTATAAAGTTCTTCATCATTGACTTCATCTTTAAGAGTTGTCCCAAACTGAGGCTCCGCTTCGACACCCCCTACATCATTTGGACCAACTTACCCACCGACCTGCAGCTGAAGGAGCGCAGCAACACAGCAGTGAGCAGACGGGTCAGTCTAAACTCCCAGACTTCAACGCTGGTCTGAAGTCAGTCAATGCATCACTCAGTTACATGACAAGAGAAAATAAAAGTTCCTCAGCGCAGAGATAGAATTTCTGTCTAAATCCACTTTAGACTAATAACTTGCCATTGTTGGTCACCGCAGGATGAAGCCTCGTGTCTTAGTGATCTTCTGACTTTTCTCGAAAAAAGTTTTTCAGTAGCAGCTGGACTTGTTTTAGTTCCTTGACTACCTTTCACCCTTCCATTCCAGAGCGCTTTCTCAAGTCTGACTGACCAGTCAGACTTTTCCAGCAGAGGTTGAAATTAGTGGTTTAAAGTTAAATGCCTCATGTTTTTGAATGGATTTCTGTAAATGTAGTACCCCCAGTTCCTGCGTCAGGATGCATTGTATTTACCTTGGTGATTGTCATGCCGTCAAGACTGTGGTTTATGACCAAAAATCAAAGAATGTATGAGTTTCCTATTAATCCATTTAATTTCTGGATTAATCGTCTAACAAAATATACTGATAAATACACCTCTCATCACGCCCAGCTGCAATTAGCTCTAATTTGCCTGCTAATGTTAGGATGCTAAGGTGCTAAACACAGTGCACAAAATACATTGAGCTTAAAGCAGCTAGCTTTGCTGTGGAATCCTGAGTCTTGTTTAATTAGCTTTAATTGTGCCAGTTTCAAATTTAAATTGTGGAGAAAGAAAATAAATAAATAAATGTTACAGATCCTCAAATACAGATTAACTTATATAATACTACAGTTCTAAAGTCGAGCAAAAGCAGACAGGTATATATTTAACTTTGATGGCATCGTTATGTCCTGGTCGTCTCTCTCCCTTCCACAATTTTATGTCATCTGTCTGCAATGGAGTATGTACTTAAAGCTAAAAGCATCTGGGAAAAAAAAGTACTGCACTAGACTTGAGTTGATCTGTAAACTAGAAACCTGTAAATTCTTTGTTTCAAGGTTAATTTAAAACCTTTAATTCTGTGTCGTTTCATAAGGCACTGATCCTAAACATCAAATGCCAAAGAAACATTCAGTATTAGCTAAAAAATAAAACATCTGGGGAGAACACAATCACAGTTTTACATTAAATCAGCACCAACTTGTCCCAGTTCCTGGTTTCTGGTCTATAAAGGTTCAGTTCTCTGAGCTGCTGTTTCTCTCTCTCAGCTGTCTGAGTGTGAACAGGTAGGATCCTGTTGTGTGTGTGTGTGTGTGTGTGTGTGTATTTACAGCCACAGTTTACACTCAAGGTGAGCCAAAACATTATGACCACCTCTGTCTGATAAACTACTGGTCCTCTGTGTAATGCCAAAACCCGTATGTTGCTCAGTCCACCACGTCTCCCAACACCCTCTGCCACTCAGCGTTTCTGCCAGTTTTCTCCCAGAGGCCACTGGCTGTGATGCAACGAAAAGTCCCTCCTGATAAGAGACAAGGTTAATTTTTAAGTGTTCTGTTTGGTTTGTGGAAGTTGCCACTTTCGACTTCCCATTTTGCCTGCATCCAACACAATAGCTATGTGAACTAACTAACAATCTAATATGTCCAAACATCACAGTTATTAGCAATTAACCTAAATAAACATGCTGGATAATTGTGAGTGGTCACAACGTTTTGGATCCTCTGAGTAGAGATCGGTAGTTTGTACTTTAGCTAGAAATATAGTTGTCAGACCAATCAAAACCGATCAATAGTGATAGTCTGTCTTAGCTAAAACTTTCCTTTCTAGAGTGAGACATCCCAACAAATGTCCTGAACGTATTCCTGCTCCTCTTTAGATTTAGATGACTACCATCATAATGTGAGCTATTTGGTACAGGTCTTCAAATGTACCTGTTTGCCATCATGATGACAAACTCAGTATTTTTATATCCACAACTGGTAAAACTTGAATAGTTGAGGTATAAAGATGCTGTCTCTCATCTAGTGGGTGTAGTGATCACTGCAGCCTCTTGCAGACACGTTTGAACAACAACAGAAACAAAGTAAGTGTTGGTAATCATTAAAATTAATGAGCTGTGGACACACTTGTAGAGGGGAGATTTCTGTTGTCTCTGCCAGTGCGTCACATGTTGCTGATTTATTATTTCGCTTGTCCATCCGATCAGGTTCAAACCGTGGGGAGTCGGGGCAACCTCTGTGCTGCACCTCCTCCGGGTCTGAGCAGGGACGAGGATGGAGGACGATATTACAGCACCAAAAGAGGAGCCTTTCATGAGGTCTTCAATCTGCCGGAGAGTGAGCACCCCCTGACAGGTGGGTGAGGACCTGCAGGAGGGAGGGTTTAAATCCAACATGATTTCAGACAAGCGTGATGACAAACTCGTCTTTTAATATTATTATGAAAGAAAGGAAAAATTAATGGAGCATTAAAACCAGATTTTTTTATGGTTTTCGTCAGAACTCATTCCACCCACTCAGAATGTCCCTGCTCGCATTTAGATTTGCTCTGACCCTGGTTCGGGGGCGGCCTGATAGCTCAGTGGGTAGAGCAGTCGTCTTCAAACCCAAGGATGAGCGGTTGGATTCCCGGACCTGCCAGGCCACATGTTGAGGTGTCCTTGGAAAAGACACTGATAACCTGATCCTTGGCGCCTCACAGGAAGCAGCCTGTCTAAAACAAGGATTTCCCCTAGTGGATCAATAAAGTATCAGATATATTATTATTTGATTTGGCTGCTGCTGCACACGAGCACACACAAGAGTTCTGCTCTAAATTTTAATTTTAATTTTGCTGAATGAGCTGAATTCACGAGCAGATAGATTTCAACCTGAAATTGATCAATCATGTCATGGGGGAGGGTCAGAAGGAGTACGCCAACAGAAGTCAACAGATTCTTTAGCAAGAAGCATCTGAAGGGATATTCTGAGACTGATTAAAGTGTTAATCAGGAAAGTCAGAGAAAGCATAACACATCACAAAATCATGTTGAAACACTCCACTCTTTAATTATAATAGAATATAAGCTCTACAGGTAACTGAGACATCCATGTACGAAGAACTGGACCCTGGTGTATAACTGTGCTGCTGTTGCTTCAGAATGCGTGAACGGCTGGCGCTGCTGCCTCATCAACAGAGACAAGAAGACGCCGACGGACTACATTCGCCACGGTGTCCTCTATGTCACCGAGAAGTAAGTTGTCCTCTTCATGTCAGTTCTGAGGAAACGGATACTGATACTGAGAAGGCTTCGCTAGTCCCTGATGGATCGGGCCATTCCTCCTTTAGGAATTAGGAATAAGAATACTGATCCTGTTTCTGTGCCTTTGTAAATGAGCGTTAAACAAATCTCTTCCATCTCCTCAGTTATCTGTGTTTCGAGAGCTCCAGCTCCAGATCTGGATCCACCAAGAGGAACAAAGTCATCAAATTGATCGACATCAAAGACATACAGAAGGTTTGCACAGACACACATCATGTTTGGCACATGACTTATCCCTACCTCTACGTATCTACGTAATGAACTCTTCATATCTGGTACAGCTTTCCAATTGGAACATGTGATGAACTGATTAGTTTTCTATTGTCAAAGGTCAGGGTTGTTGTGACCTCACATTCATCCAGTCCTCCTGATATGTCAGGAATGTGTCAAATTTGTCCACTTAGAGTCAAAGATGAACTTTATTAGTAAAGGTCCAAGGTCAAGGTCACAGTCACTTCATGTTCATTCATTTCTCGTTTGGGAAAAAAAAGAAACTGTGTTGTTTTTTCATGCCTCGACAGCCATGGCCACAGACATGTTTGCGTCATCTGTCACATTATCGTGACCGCAGTGTCTTAGGAACACCTTGAACACCAAATATCCACTTGGACTCAGTGATGAACTGATTAGATTTTGGAGGTCGAAGTCAAATATCAACGTCACTGTGTACTCACATATGTTCAAATCTTGTGAACACAGTACCTCAGGAACGAATTATATATGGTACAACTTAGAGCTGGACTCAGGCATAAACTAAACAAAATATGAATCTGGACAAACCTAAATGTAAGTCGCCTTGGATAAAAGCATCTGCCAAGCAAAGTAAGTAAAGTAAATGTAAACTGTGATTTGGCTGGTTTCTGGAGGCATACAACCTTAAGGGGGTAATTCTAGTTCATCTTAGTTCTGGCCTCTGCTATCAGAATATAATATGCCATTTGCTCCTCTCTGTTTTTGTCCTGCTGTTGCTATAGACACGTCTGTGACCCCTCAGCTTTTTCATCGCCATCTCTGTTTAGCTGTTACATTTTTGCCTGCTAATGTTTAGAGCTTACTAAAAATGTATTTAAAAGCTGAAAGAAAAACTACATATTAAGAGATTCTGTGTGACGGCTGTATTTTTAGTTATTAGTGCAGTTACAAATGTTAATACTGAATGTTGTTTTCTAATGCTGCTCCAAACATAAGATGAAAGTTCTGGTTCTGTTATCACCATTTTATTTTAATGTGTTGTTTTCTTCAACCTTTACAGTACAAAGTTTTGTCAGTGCTACCTGGATCTGGGATGGGTATCTCCATTGCAACGCCATCCACCCAAAAGGTAAAAGCTAGATAAATGCAGTATGACCTAATCTGATGTATGAACTTATGTTTACCTGTGATGACATCAGCGATTAAAACTAATGTATATTGAAAAAAACTGTCTATAGTTCTCTAAAACAGCTGAGGTTTGTATTTTTTAGCAATACCGTACATTTGTTCCTTTGTTGCAGCCGATGGTGTTTGGTGCAATGATCCACAGGGACGAGGCCTTCGACGCGATCTGCTCTCAGTATAGGAAGAATATGGTCATAGCTACAGCCACCAACCCAGAGACGTAGTAGTACTTTTACTTTATGGCTGCCTTGACACAAACACTCAAACTCTTTCTTCAAACAGCTGCTGACTTCAACTTGAGCTGCTCCCCATCGGTCATCGAGCTTAACCATTCAATGACATTTACATTAGTGTTTGATATTACATTAGGTGATTCCAGACAATCACTGATTTCGTGTCAACCGATCCAACACAAATCACTGTTCTTAAACAACTTTACAGAAAGTTCCCAGTCTTCAATCTTGAGTAGAAGCAGAAATTTGGATATTTACTGTAAATATCCAAATAAGTCGAATAGAATAGCCAACAAAAACACGGGAGGAGAACGAAATCACTAAAATCGTACTACAATCAGAATACTACATGTACTATATAGGAAAACTAGTCGGCGCATGTACTCGCTGAAAACACGTATATATTCTTATTCATGTCACTCTTATTTATGTCATTTTCAGTGGTTGCCATTTTTTGACTGTAGTTAAGCTACTGTCAATGAAACTCTTCACTTCCTGTGTTAATGTTTCACATTAAAAGCCTTTCAGTGGCTCAAAGGCATAATCCCTCCTTTGCTTGGTAGGCTTTAAATGTGAAAATGGATGCAGGGAAACTGCAAAGAAAACTGATTCACTACAGTGATTTTGTTCACACAGAAAAATGCTGGTTTACAATCACAAAACCACAAAATAAGCATGCATTTTATCGCTACAGCTACCATCATCTACAGCTCTTCAGTCAGCCACAATGACTGTGGGTTGTCATTGTCAGGAATAGATTGAACTTAAATGTTTACCACCTTGTGTTATTGCAACATTTTTGATGTATTAATAATTTAAATATTTCTCAATCAAAATTTTCAGTCATTCTGTGGTTGCACCTTCATTAGTATGAAGAGTTTTCTCTGTTTTTATATATCATTGTAAACTGAATATCTTAAATTAAAAAAAAAAAAAAAAAAAAAAAAAAAAAAAAAAAAAAAAAAAAAATATATATATATATATATATATATATATATATATATAGTTCTGCATGTGCACAGCCCAGAGAACAGTCGCTATGGAATTAATTTAAATATGTTAAGAAACAGAACCACAGGACTAAGGAGGAACTTGTACACAACTGCAAGGCGTCTTCCTTGGGAATTAAAAAAATGTGTGTCTAGGATCTGAAAATATCTGATGTTGGCGTGTCTTGCTAGTAGTGCTGAAAATGATGTTGTTTACCATCACACTAAAACTTAACTTTAATGTTAAGCTATGACTAATTTTATTTTTTAATAATGCTAATTGTATTTTCTCGATACATGTCTGCTGTAGACAATGCTCTTGATTATTTTGTCCAATGAAACCAAGTTTACAGTGATATAAAACATAGAAAAACTGAATTCTCAGTTTAGAGAAGCTGGTAGTATAGAATGATTTATATGTGGTTATGGGTAAATAAAAAAAATAAAAAAATACAAATAGGAGTGATATTTGGATGGAGGCTGTCATTATATACTGTATTTCCCACTGGAAGGTTTCCTACACAGTGCGTTGAATTTACTACTGAGAACACAGTAACATGTTCTACTTACATCTAAAGAGAGAAGATTTGTTTTCACAGTATTAGCAGATGCACATTTAAATCTTATTAATTTACATTAGTTTCTTCAGGGAATTGTAAAAAAGTCATTGTAGTATTTTGTATTTCATTCCTAAGCCTTAAAGTTATTATTACAGTATGTTGGTTTTACGTGGTGTTACGGAGAAAGTTTGTAATCTATACGGTTCAATGTTTTTTGCAACATTCAATGTAAACAACTAAATTATTCTGATCTTCTTTGTCTTAGGTAAAAGCTAAAAATACTGGTGTTATGTCTAATCATATTTTATTCAGTATTGCTTTAGCTTGACTTTTCTCAATAAGGTGAAAAGCTGAAGCTAAAAGATGCTTTAGCTTTTCACCTAGCTGAAAGCTAATTGGTTATGTTAAAACTAAACAACTGAAAACCACACAAAACAAAAACCCAGCTCTTTTTCTATTATTTTAGTTATCTTTGTAGTTTTATTTCATAGCCATCAAGCTATTCTAATATGCTAAACAGAAATATTGATAGTTATTTATTTAGCTTCTGTTCTAAGCCTAAAGCTAATGACTATAAGTTTAGCATGTCAAATAAAAAAAAAAGTGGCCGCACAAATGAATTGTTGTTCTTAAATTAATAGTTAGCACTCTGCAATGTAAATGATCTATTTGTATTAAAAACTTAAACTTAAAAAAAAATGTGAACATCCATAAACATACATGTTTAGTTCATTTCATGGCACATGTTATTTTGTCCGTGTGAGAAAAAATTTACATCTTGATGAACAGCCAGCCAAAATGCAGTTATGTACGTTCTTGAAATAGTGCCTCTGTTTCTGCCACCGGTCACTGTGTATATTGGTAAGGTATTCTGTGAATTTACTTAGTTTGAAAGCTTTCATCAGAATTTGTCATTTTTTAATTTGTCATCAAATTTAACCCATTTTAGATGTTTATGCATACTAATGATTAATTTGATTATTTATTGATCTACCAATTATTTTTTGCATTGGGTGATTTGGTTTACAAAGCAGAAAATAGTGAAAACCCTATGGTCATGGCATGAAATATCTTGGGTTTTTTTCTCGACTATTTCAAACCCCAAAGACACCAACTTAAATTAAGAAAGTCTGAAGGTTTGAAAACCTTTATAATTATTTGATAAATTTTTTGTCCAATCAGAGTGAAGAATACTCAGTATGAAAAAAAGGTCTGTAACATTATATCAGGCAAAGCTCTTCTATTGCCAAATATTTTGTGTGCTTCATTTTCTTTATAAAATATTATGTAACTGTTTTAAATTTTTTCAGTATTTATGCTAGTCATTGACGCCGTGTTGCCTTCTGCAAACGTATTGCTTTTATGCATTTCCTGAATTACTTTGCTTTACATTTTAGGCTACATTCACTACACTACACATTACAGGCCTTCATTGTTAGTTCTTTTTCACAGTTTTGTTGTTGTTGTTTCTCAGGTTTTGTTGTTTTTTCCCGTTTACGTCAACCTGTTGTCTTTCGATTTTAAAGCTTTTCTAAAATGGTGTAATTGTACAAATAGATGTGAAGTTTTTAAATTAAAAGAATTTTCTTGTATTGTGATGTAAATTTTTTGAAGTTAAATCAAATTTTGTCTTTTTGGCACAAACAACTAAATATTCTGATTATACAATATAAGTTCACTGTGGTGTCATATTGCAGATAAAAATTAACTCAACAATAAAAGTTGGACTTTTAAACCAACATATTCTTCAGTTTAAGACTTTATTGTAATTACAAAATGTTTTCAGTTTCACGTGCTCATTATTTTAATCACGCTGCTGACTAATGTGTCTTTTAACTACTGAGCTTTTTTATGGAAGTTCAGATTTAGTTTCTGTCATAATGTTTTACAATCTCCAGTGAACAGAGAGGGTTATATTGTCACAGAAAGTAATGTCTGATGATATGTTTTTGTTTTTTTGTTTCTCTAGTCAGCGCCAAGTAACCAACACAACCAGTAAATCATTAGCCCAAAATACAAGTAACACTGGTGAATTAAAGTTTCTTCAGCCACCTAAAAACTCCACATACATGAATACAATATATTTATTCAGATTGTACAATAATTATGAAACGTTAAGTATTTACAGAAAGAATAAAAGTTTAAAAATTTTGTTAAGGTGTGTTCAGTTTCATTAATATCACTGATCTTCTGGACTTACCAGGCCCAGTGTCAGTCTGACTGCTAATAAATCATCACTAGATTTTATTATGGCTCGTTCCCATTATATCCTCGTTTTCTTGCTCTTCTTAAAGATCAGCGGTCAACATTTCATTACTGTCTGAGTCCTCTGAAGGATCCTCTATTTTTACCCCGAGTCCACTATCCAGATCTGCCCCCCGTTCTTCATCTTCATCCTCACTGTCATCCTCTCTGCTGTCTGGGATGATGACAACCTCCTCTTTTGCATTGGGGTCAATGTCCTCTTTAAACCACACTGACTTGTATCCCTCCTCCATGCGTCTCTCCTTGGTTAGGATGGGTTTTACCTCTTTCTCACTGTCGGCCTTATCTGAACCCTCCTGGCTGATGTCATCTGGCAGAAAGGCATGCAGCGAAGCTGAAGACCTCGCAACGGCCTCTTTGACTGGCAAGTCTGCCGCAACTTTTTGTGGCTCTTTACCAGCCATTATAATTCCCCTCGCTGGACCACTGGAGCCTGTGCTGCCTCCATCTTCATCATCCTCAAAGGCATCATTGGTGTATTGTATGCCCTCCTTATGGCCACCTGAACCTTGACCCAACTGCAGAAGTACAGTATAGTCAGAGAGAGACAAGACAGTCTCTAACAGTGTAGATATAAATCAAAGTAAAGACACCAGTTGAGCAATAACATTTGATAATGATTTATATTACTTAATGTAGTATTAAGCATTAACTAACAGGTAAGTACAGTTAACAAATGCATCTACTGATCATTTATCAGATGTGTTTATGTTAACAAAGGTGTTACTTTGTACATTACTTTATGTTTATAGTATAAGTAATATCTTAGGTAACATTAACACCTTTAGTAAATGATTAGTAACTGTATTCCCTGTTAATTACTGCTTATCATTGCATTAACTAATGGCTATTAATGTACCCTCATTGTAAAGGGTTACCAGTCCAGCTAACCTAAATCAAGGATGATCAGTCTGGGAGCTTAAGTGAAAGCCAACAGTTTAAGAGCTAATTAAATTTACATTATACATGCTAACCAGAAGAGAAACTATTTTATATAGATATCAAAATGTACCAAAATTGTGTTGAGCCTATGTGAAGCTAACAAAGGTAGCTTCTAGCTAACTTAATTTCAGGCTGGTTCAATGCCACACACTCACTGATGGCAGTCTAGGAAACTAACTGAAGTTGCAACTTTTGAAGCTAACCAAACTCAAAGCTGATATCGTGTATAATGTAAAATGAGTTTGTCATCTCACTAACTGGCTAACATCTTGGAAAAAATAAAAACTCTGAAGGATTTAGGCTGAATTGGAAGGGCTTGGTTAGTCCTATATTAAACAATAAAAAATTGGCTAAGAAAGTGCCTGTCGAGGTTTAGTCCATCCATATTTGAGCACACTTGGTCATAAATATAGTCTATAGGAAAGTGGGATGACCAAAAGTAAGAGTCTTCATCTGGGATCCATATCCACAGCAACCTTTAAGAAAATCTAACCTGCAGGTATAGCCATGGACCAAAATGCTGGACAGATTCTAAAATATTACATGTTGTAAAATCACTTCAGCATGTTGATAAGATGATGAGACTAGATGGTCAACGAATGTTTCTCTTCTTGGCCTTTCTCAGAGCACTTTGACATCTTCTAAAACAAATTTTTAAAGTTGGTCAAACTTACAGAGCTTCGAAACATGCTCGCTTCATAGATCTTCCTCCAATCCCCTTTCTCCTTTCGCATGTGGTAGACGAGCACCACGATGACCACCAGACAGACGAATAACAGGACACCCAGGGTCGCACCAAGTGCTGCCATGTCTGCAGCATTGTAGCCACCAGATGGTGTGATCACTACGGGAACACAGATGGAAAGGGGCTCAGTACATTTGGTGTCATCCCATTATTTTGTAAGTGGATGTTTTCCAGGCTATTATCTTCTAGAAAAACATTACTTTGCTGGTTTTGGATAGCTAAATAGACTTAGTCCACCAGTAAACATACAAGACATTAGATAATGACAGATTAACTAAGAAAACACCTTTTGAGATTCAGTACACAATAGGCATTGTTTTTTTGTTTTGTTTTTATTTAAGTACATCTGTGTAAATGTGATAGCAGCTTTATAGAGCTAACTGATGTTACTCCCTCGCAAATCATTGCTCTGTGGTTGGTCACTTTGAATGTCAACATGACAACTATTCAGGCTCTTAAACACGTTAAATAAAACACATAAAAATTTAGCAGTCGATTCCTGTATCTTCTCTACCTGGAAATAAAAGTCTTTCCAGGAGACCCTCATTTTGTTTTTTGATAATATGCGGTGGTACACTTTCTAATGATGGTAATTTGTTCGTGATCGGTCTCATCTTTGTTGCTTGTTTAACTTCTCTCAGAGGGACAATATTTGCATATGAAAGAGAAGCAACTGCGAGATTAGTGTGACCACCTGCGGGAGGGTGAACTGTGGTGTGAGTGGAACTTCCTTCACTGGTCAAACTGGGATTAGTGGTTGAAACACTGCCTTCAGTGGACATACTGGAACTAGTGGTGGAGATTGTAGTTGAGAAGCTGCTGTCGGTGGTGGATTCCCCTACAGACATCGTGGTCATAATGTCTGTAGTGCTCAGAGGCAAACTGGTGGTGGTGAGACCTGGGAGGAGAGCACACTTTGAAGCTTAATGGTTGCACATCCCTGTTTGAACCAAACCATGAAGATGCTTCAGAGTGGATGCAAAGTGAATTTATTTAATGGCATTAACCTGACTACTGTTTTCCTCAAACTAGCTACATACAGCCAGTGGACCTGGCCGTACATACTCTAGCTAGCTGGCTAACAGTTCTGTATCTTTGGAGGCATCTCAGACCTCAGGCCTCATTTATATTCAGGTCTACAACGTCTTTCAACAGATGTGCTCAACCAACAAGCAGCATCTGGTGGTTCCTACACCAAACACAAAAAGATTCCTAGCAAAGCTCTTCAGCTCAGTAGCCCCACAATGTTGGTAAAAGCTTCCTAAGTGCATGCTAAGCAGCCAACTCTTCCATAACCTCCCATACACTTAAAATGATAAGTAGAACATTCTTCTATATCTAACACATTTCACAAACATGCCTTCTCCTAGCACTTTGCTTTGAATGTCTCCTCCCCGATTCGTCCATTTTTTTGGGTTGGTACCACACTTGTGAGTTACTTTGGATAAAAAGTGTAACCCTAGTCTAACCCTAACCCCAAAACGCCTTTAAAGTATGAACACTAACATTGTATTCCATACAACTGCATTAAGATTGCATGAAAAGCCCTTTGTCCATATCCAAATGATCGTTGTTGTATTTGCAGTGATATCAAAGTGGACCAACCACAGGACTGTGTTGCTGTTCGACCCAACTTAGAAAAATACTGTAAGTGAACTCACTTGACAGGAGTGACTCTTTATTCTGGCATTCATTTTTAACATGTGTTCATGCTTCATTGAACAACAGATTAATCAGGTCCAGAATGTTTATAATAAGTGGTTTTAGTTAGTAGAGCCCCCAGAGATATATTTAATTTGGCTGTCCCAAATGGTTTTATTATTTGAGATATTTATTTATTCTTTTATTTTGTGTTATTATTTCTGTGCTTTTATTCTTTATCAGGTTTTTTATTTGTTGTGTTATTTTTTTCTTTTCTTTTCTGTTTGTAATCTATGTGTGTGTCATCTCAGTTTATTTGTCTATTCATTTTTACCTGTTTTGCTGATAATTTTATTATTTGTTCAGCACTTTCGTGAACTTCGGGTGTTTTTAAATGTGCTATACCAATAAAGTTGATTCGATTTGATTTGATTTATTTCCTACCTGTTCTCACTGCCACTGAGAGCGCCACTGTGGCTGATTCATCGGTTGATGTATCTTTGGCCACCACCTGGAGGTTTAAATTGAAAATGGGTGCTTAGTTTGGAAATTATCTAGCAATTAGTCACTTTTATTAGAACTGTGAACTCACTTTCAGAGATAACGTGGTTGCAGGCAGATCCTCAGTCATGAACAAGTAGTCATTAATGATGAGGAAACCACTGCTTCCATCAATGGAGTAGGTGATGTGGGGATTTAAACCCTGTTTGAACAGACATAAAAGGTGCTGACAATCCATCAAACCCAGAACTGAACTGAATAAAGCCAGCACATTTAGTGCTACATATTTAGATATAAAAGGCTCATTCTATGCTGAAGAAAGTGCAGTGATTATTACTTTCAGGTAATTTTGCACCAATATAAAATCTTTCGTTTGGGCACCAAATATTTTTTGTGGTTTGTTTACAGCCTGATTTAGTAAATGTTTGTGTTTCTTGACACATCACCGTGTTCCCCTGTCTCAGCTAATAACTTGGTAAGTACAATGTCATTACACCTATAATACAAATGATAAGCAACACTACACCCAACTTGTAATAAATGAATGTAAATGTGAGTGGTTTACCTCAGCGGCAGTGTAGTCATCGTCTTTAGCAAAGATCCGCAGAGGCTGATTCTTGTTATTCATGTCCATAGCCATGGCACCTACTGCAGTGACCAGGGCTTCATATGCAGACTGTTCAAACTGTGGAGGGTGGAGACTCTTCACCTGAACACTGATCGTGACAGTAGTGGGGGTAAACTGATGACTGTCTACCTTCTGGGCAGCCTGGGAAAGAAACACATACTGTATATACTGATGGAAGATTTTCATTCATGTTTCTAACCCCAGAGAACAGTGGCGGTAAGTTATCAAAGTCAAAGCTTCGTTTTCGTCTTCCCCGCCTTATGAACACTGTTGTAAATGTCACTCTGCGTTTCTGAACGACGCACCATATCTGTTTCTGCTGACTGCCGTTGACTTCCTTCCTTTTGTGTATATGAATTATGTAAAAAATTGGCAAAAGGCGATTTTACTGGCATTACTGCATTTTAAACACCATCTGGTTAGATTACACTAGACTGAAAGAAGTATTAAACACCAAACACTAAACAGTGTGTTCTGTTTTTACCATTACTGTCAAAGTAATCGTCTCCAACACATCAGCCAACTTCAGCATGGTGATGTTCCCTGTGTCTGGGTTGATCTCAAACAGACCGTCGTCATTACCTAGAAGACAGAAGGACTGAGCTGTTTCTACTTGACAATGATCAACAACGTCATTATGTAAATGTCAGAGGTGAGAACAAACCACTCTGTTCTAGTCCAAGCTGCTTACCGCTCAGAATTGAGTATGTGATTTCCTCCTTTATCCCAGAGTCTCCATCGATGGCATAAAGAGGTCCTGGTTTCAACTGTAATGCTCCAGTCTGCAGAGGAGAAAATGTTCATTTTAAAATGGGAAAAACAAAATTTATAGGCTGTATTAAGGCTTCAGTGTTGAAACACAGAGGCTGTCAGATTTGAAACCTTTCAGAAGAGCTTGATCTGAATGCAACATTTTATTTTAATTGTTGACTTGAGCACAACTTCTACATCCAAGAGGCTGCTACTTCAGTGTCTTGTTCAAGGACAGTTTGATGTGTGACCTGGTTGAAACTTAGGTTGAAACCGCTCACCCTGGGTTTAATGATGTCCATTCTGCTAACTGATCCACGGCTGCACAATTATGTAGTGATAGGCTGAGGTTTCAATATAGCAGTTATAGTTTATGATACAGTATGAGGACTAGGCTTTCCAGATTAACTACTATAACGTTTAAAATAGAATTACGATTTAATCACCTCTTGTTCATTTAAGTTGACCCTGCCTGTGTAGCCGGAGCTCTGGCAGACCAAATTGCCCCCCACATTGTGCTCGGTGCAGGGCTGGAACCATGGTGGCCTGTCGTCCCTGTCTGTGATGGTGACCAGTATAGTGGTGGTGGCGGTTAATGAAGTGTCTTCTGCTGATGTCAACGGTGTGTCCTGAAAAGAAATGACAAACGAAAGGTCAGGTCTGAGGAAGTGGACTTAGAG
This sequence comes from Ctenopoma multispine, assembly GCA_034779795.1. Lineage (NCBI taxonomy): Eukaryota > Metazoa > Chordata > Actinopteri > Anabantiformes > Anabantidae > Ctenopoma > Ctenopoma multispine. Next base: position 21,712,602 of record JAUYWH010000024.1, read on the forward strand.
TAGCCTCTACCACCACTTCAAACCAGTGATCCAATACAAACCAATACAACTAGTCTAACTTTGGCAGAAAGTGTGTTAGTTCAGGAGCTCAGCCCATGTCATCTTTCAAAGACAATGAAAAAAAACTTCTTGTACACATTGTGTTGGAAAAGCAGTACTCACCTGAGCGGTTAGTACAAGTTGGACATTTTTGACTTTGTCGTATTCAAGAAGTTTGTTAACAAGGACTTCCGGGATGGTAGATGTCCTTAGTTTAAAGTCATTCTGCAGAAGAAGGACAAAACGTTTGTTTAAATTTGCCTTGGGAGGCACAAGATGATTTATCTAAATGTTGGACCTACTGAAAGATGACAAAAAAAAAAGGTCTTACAGATTCAGATGTCAGTGTGTAGAAGAGCTGATCGTTGTCTAAGTCTTTCGCAGGATACCTGCCCACGACTGTGTCTAAAGGAGACATCTGTTGCAAAAAGAAATACAAACGATGTTGCTTTTTGTAAGGTATAGGAGAGATTAACAATGAGACACAAGTGTGACAGATGAAAACAAACAATCCAAAATTCAACGATGATGTATGAGTCTTACCTCACTGACACTGACGTGGTAGAGGTTCTGATCAAAGACTGGAGGGTTATCATTCAGATTGGACACAAATACTAAAATAATGAGGGGTTCCTGGAAACAGGAAGACAGTAGTTTTTTAAAGATTCTTTCCCTTTTATATTTGTATAATATTGAACATATTAAGAATATCAAAAGAGCACCTGGAGAACGTTCTCACACACCAGCATAACATTTCTCGAGAACCCTCATGCATCAGGTAATGGTTTTTAAATTACAGACTCCTTTTTGCACAACATTCCTAATGAAGGTTAGAATCTTTTCAAGAAGCTTTAAAGGCTCTTTAAGTATCTGTAAAACACCTTAAAGTAAGTAAATGTCTTCATAACATTATGGGAACATTTACGACTTTTCTCATGAACCCTTACATGTTCTTCAACTGTCAACTCTTCAGAACCTCCTCAATAACCTGAACGCTTTTTAAAATACGTTTGAAACATCTTCAAGCACCTGTTCAGCCTCTTAATGTGCTCACACAATCCTAACAAGAACCTGGGCAACATTTACATCCTGATAAAGAAGTTAGAACCTCCTCAAGCATTCAGAGATTCCCGCCAAACACTCTTGACATATACAACCTTCCCAAACTTACTCTAGTGCTGTTTATGACCTCTCTGAGCACAGAGAAAACTCAAAACCTGTGAAAAAATCTCTTGGAAAGCCTTCAAAAGAGCCGGCCTCTGTTTAATGTCTGGAATAATGTCCTAGAACCTTTCCAACCTTTTCAAGAACCTTTACAGCCTCGCCTAGAACAAGGACAACATCCTCTCTCATTTATACTCTATCTGCTTGCTGTCTTAATGAAAAACCAGTGAGTAATTTTTGAATCTGTGTAGTGTATGGATACAGTTTTACCGTGATGCCAGTGGCTGCCTGAGAGCAGGAGATCTGGATGATATATCTTTGTGCGATCTGCAAAGAAAACACAAGTCAGGCTCACCAGTGAGATTTTTCAAACAGATTCTAAATCTAAACTTAGACATGGATGGTCAGTTAGTCTGGTTGGATAGATTAGCAGTGACCTACTGTACCTCATAGTCCAACTGTTCAGTAACTATCAGCTGGTTTCCTTCCAGCTTGAATGGGACATTATCTGTTCCAGCTTTGAACATGAGGGTCACCCCTGTTTCGACATGGATTGTCTCTACCAGTTCTCCCACTGGATTGTTTTCTGGAATGTGGATTTCTTGTCTGGCTGAACAGACTGTTGGGACAGAACAATAACACAGGTTTCTTACACAAAACTGTGGTACATTTGCTGCTCTTATGTCTGCTGTTCTTTTCTAGCTCCTTTTCCCTTTCACCCTTACCGGTCGAGGCAGATGGATGCCCACCCTTAGCCTGGTTCTGCTGGTGGTTTCTTCCATTAAAGGGAGTTTTTTCTCTTAACTGGTTAATTGGAACTGTTTGGTTTTCTACGTACGTAAATCTATATACAGTATATTATATTCTGTAAGGTCTTTAATCTTAAACAATGTTAAAATCCGCTCAATCAGCTCAATAGACGTCTGTCTTATTCTTTGAGTAGTCTCTTATTTATAGTCTTCATGGTGGAAGGACGTCATTTGGTTGAGGTCCTATCTGCTGGTTGCACCTTATTGTTGCTGGACGTCCCCCCCTGAACACATTCTTTATCTGTTTTGAACTTGTTGCTTTTATTCTTTCTCTCTCTCTGATTTACTTTTTGTAGATTTAGATAAAGAAGGTTTTCTTTGCCAGTACATTGTTCTTAGTGGGAGGACACTAAAGTCAAATAATCCACTGAAACAAGGAGATCTTGTCGCTTTTTTATTTCTTCATATATTCTCATTTAATAGGTCATTCCCACAGCTTTGGCCTGTACCGCCAGGCAGCCAGCTAAGTGCTTATTTGACTAATCTGTCGGTCAAGTATTTTATAAGCAGGGTAGATTAACTCAAATGCAAAAAGGATTTAGACAAAGTTATGTGTGGGTAGCGCAGTGCTGGTGTGGTAAAACAGGACTTTACATTTAAGTGTCACATACAAAGCAATTTGTAAGCCTCTGACTAATGGCTATGGTATACTGACACATGTACAAATGTTAAAGAAAAGAAAATGATCAAATTGCCACATTTAAGGTTCTGGAAACATTTTGTAATTTTGTCAAAAAACAATTACTTGATTATTAAGATATAAAATAAATCTTCTATTGCTTTAAGAAACTAACCACTGCAGCTCTAATTCATCATTTTCATTGTATATACTGGTAAAAGAATGAGGGAAACCTGAAGGGATAATTAGGCCTATGGTTACAGTCCTGTTGTTTTCTGGATTCATGTAGTAGGAAGCATTATTGAATTAGCCTCAGCTGGTTCTCTCTACAGGTGAGGTGGGAACATTTATTAGCGGTGTATAAACATGTAGTGGTTTATAACACACTATAATCTAGTTTTAGCTGACGTAGCAAAGTTTATTACGTATAGTCCTTGTCAAAAATAACTTTTACAAGGACAAAATGAATAAATCTGTGATTTATTGTGTTATTAATTATTATCGATACATATATCGACACAGTTATACACTTACAGGTGTGCAGGAGGAGCATACATTTATTATTAATGCTTCTAAAGGCCTGTTGGAAACAAAGTCAAACATTTTGCTTTTTAAAACTGAGTACTTCCTCCTGTTTTTTCCAACTTTACAAAATGTATCTAAATTTAAACAGTTTATTCGGCACCTGTACCTGTCAGCAGACTGTTAATGAACCTATTACTCTCAGTACAGATTAAACAAATGAGTCTCAGATTAATCAGCAGAGTTCAGCACTCACTCTGGGCCTCAGTGGATGTTTGCAGCAGAACCAGAAGTAGGAAGCTGAAAGATATTCTCACAGTGAAATGTGAATTAACGCCGTCCATTTCTCCGTCCGTCCTTTCAGAACTGATCTTCGTCTGTCTTAGCTGTAGCTTATCTGCGTGGCTTTATGGCTGCAGTGGACTTTTCCCCGCCATAAAAACGTAAACACGTCTGTTTGCTGGGAAGTCATATAAAGATCTTTTTTTAAAATTGTTTTTTGTCACTAAATGTATTTTATTTAATAAGTTTCACTTGTTATGTATATATGTTATGTATGTATAGTGTAAAGATTCAATGTTTTTACATACGTTTCGTAAAATGTTCTGAGATAAAGTCTTATGTAAGCAGGTCTATCTATGGTCCTCTCCTCAAACCGCCTTTATCTGGAGTCCATGTTTCCTGATTTGCATTTATGCTTGACAACGACATCAGGACAAATACAACACATAGATAAAGGAAGTAAAAAATCTAAAGTAAACATTAAGTGTTCAGATTCCAGTGGGTTTACAGGCTAATACCTTCTCTTCCAGATTTTAAAAATGTTTTAATTAGTGAAACACTGATGACACAACAGCTCCGGTGTTTCTGGTGGGAAGTTCACTGACTTTACTTCAGAACTGTACTTTACTACAGTACAACAATCTGCAAAAAAAACAAAATGTATGGTCTCTTTGGAGCAACAGAAACTAGATGCCAACTCACCAGTGACATCAACTTTTAAAGCTGATGTAATGAACATACAGCTAATACGTATTTCCACATTATTTAGTTCTTTTCACTCTGTTTTTGGTCTCCACCAATTCCTCACTTTGTTTACCACCTAGCCTCTCATCGCTTCTGTCGTCTGTCTGTTGTTGCAGAGCAGAGAAAACAGAGAAGAGAAGAGTGGTAACTGTGAAACTAACTAGCAAAGCTGTGATCTGAACACTAAACACTGAGCTGAAACTTACTATGCTAAACTGAAGAGCGCTGCAGATTCAGCGCGTGCTTATCTGTAGCTTCACTGAACAGTTGAATAGTGCCACTGAAACTCAGGACTAATGTTTGCCTCTGTACATGTTCATTAACATCATCAATGTCTACACTGTATTTCTGATTCATTTAATAAAATCAGATTTTCTTTCAAAAACAGGGACATTTTTAATTGGACTGAAAGTACCTGATTACTTTCTTTTCATTACACTTTGTAATTCTACTACTCTGAACTACTCTAGAGAAAATGTTATACTTTTTCCTCAATTTACTACATTTATCTGACACATTTAGTTACTTTAAAAAGTTTGATTTTACATATACAGCGTGATGAGTTTACAAAATCTGAGGCTTTGTTAAAGACTAGGATGACCATCAGGTTTTCTGAACTGTATTCTGTAAGAATTAAGTGATGATCATTCTGAGCCTTTAGATACAGTCCTCATCAAACTGAATGTTTTTAAGCCCCCGAAGACGTCTGAATAGCACATTTTCACCATCGGGGGTTATTATGTGCAGTTTAATGAGCAAAACAATTTTCCACACTTTAAAGTAGAACTAAAGGAATAAAATGTGGAAAATCTAAAACACAACAAATGTATAAAACACACAGAACACTCACAGGACTCCATAAAACTTATTTTAATAACAAAGATTTCCACATTAAATATGATAACAGCTGCACATGAACACCGGCAGCATGTTTGTCCTTCTAATGCCAGACTCCGTCTCTGCTGCGCGTCGTTTACAGGTCGCTCGGCCAGTTGCTGTAGACGGACGGACACATGTTCTGTTTCATCAGCAGGTTCACCCTCTCCGTGTCTCCTACCACACCACTGTGGACAAAAACACAGTCAAACGCTGCTGAAAAGAAGCTGTCACCATAAATCCTTGTTATTATAATGTGGCATTCTTTGTATGTTTATGCCATCAGTGGGGCCATAAGTTCAGTCAGAAAAAGGTTTTCCTGCAGGGTTATTGTGTGTCTGCAGTCTCGCACCTCTTCCTGACGCTCTGCATGCGGCGCAGGAAGGCGCAGAAGGAGCTGTGTTTGGCTTTAGATCGCAGGTACTCCGCGTATTTGTTGGAGAACTCGATGTCTCCCAGCTGCCTCCTGCGGTCCAGTCCTGCAGACAGCAGCTGCCTGAAACACAGTCAAGGGAACCTTTACAACAGTTAGGCACACATTTTTTATTTTGTTGTCTTAATGTTTTTACATTTTGGTAGTTTAATAATGTAATTCTGAGAGAAATTTCGGTTTCTTTCTCTGAGGACACCTCGACAAGTAGCCAGGAGGAACCGGGAATCCAACCACACGCCCTGGGTTTTGTAGACGACTAACTGAGCTACTGCCAGCCCAGACTGCGTCTCTATGTTTCAACACATACATATACTTACATACACTTTGTGCATGTCTGTATATATAACTACTATACCCATCTATGCAATATTAAATAATGAGAATTTATTTCATATAAACGAACTAAATGCAGCTAGACACAGTAACCATAGCAGGATTAGTAGAGCCACAGTTTTGTATATTAAGGTCTATGTTACCTGACTGATTAAAAGGCAAAGTGTAGATTTTTTCCCTCTAAAATAAGTAAAGTGTAATTTTCACAAACTCTTTGGGAAACATCGTCACCTTTTAAGCTGATGTGGTGAATAGACAGTTGCTTCTTTCCACATCCAGCAGTTACAGATCAACATCGTCATTTATTTCTTTGTCAGGTTTAAATTTCATTGTTCATTCATTAACCATTTAGGTGTAAACTTACCTCAGTCTGGCTTCAAGCAGAGCATCTGCAGAGTTCACCCCTGACAGTGACCACGGTGCATTCAGGCGTCTGATCTCAGCCAGGAAACTCTCCACTTCATCATCGTCCCTGATGTCACATGACAGGACGACACATTAAAGACGAAGAGGTTTCAAAGAGGTTCATTTGTGTGACCCATTTTAAAGTGCAAACTGCTTTCAGTTATAAATGTAGCTTCTCATTTTTCTACCTGAGAGGAAGTGATGTGGCGAGGTGGACAAGGGCCAGCAGAAGGAACACCTGAGTAACGCTGACGGACGGCATCGTGAGGATGATGAAGATGATGATTTCCTGAGGAGACAAACTGGAACGTTTTCAACTGGAAATTGGTCTGAAATCTTCCCATCTTAGATTACAATAACACACGAGTGTCAAAAACGAAGTATAGACGCCTCAAAAAACAAACACACAACCTGAAGCAATGCTTTTTAAGACACTCACCTGGACAGATCCTGCTCAGAGACCAGATCAGACCTGCAGACTTTGTGTCAGGGCGCGGGCCACTGGCTTTTGTACCCCTCTCAGGTATCGACCCCCCATCGGACTTCCCCTCTGATTTTATTAGTCTGATTATTTACCGTGTCAACAGGCTGGAGTTTGGAGTCAGGTTTTCCAGCTTGTTCACTTCCTGAAGCATTAATGAAACGATTGGATCCGACTTCCTTAATGAGTCCTAATCACCTGTGAGAGCTGCCTGCTGTTTGTTCACACATGTCGATCCAGAGCATCGATCCTCAGACACACATTTAGATTGTTTTATTACTGCGATCTGTTTTCAGGGGAGAATTTGACTCACAGCTTTCGTCTTCACTTTTTTGCCCTTATTTACAGTATTTATTTAGATGACTAGGTGCAGGGTGAGTTCAGAATAAATGGGCCAGTTTTATTTATTTTATTTTTGTTGTATTTTGCTAAAATCAGATGTCAGCATGTCCACAAGTTACTGCAAAAATTGCCAACATACCTTCTACAGAATTGTCCTTTCAATGGTCTGATGTGGAGAATAAAATAATAATTGTGCACAGGAAAGAAGAGTTGAATATGTTTTTATTCCTGATAGTCAAACAGCTACAGCAGAAGGTGAGTTACAGCTCAGTTTACAGCGAGAGGTCGACTGATTGAAATCAAAATAGTTTTCAGTGTCAGAAAAAACTACAGTGTAGAGATTAAAAGCTAAGCTACAGCTACAGAACCGAAAATGTCAGTTCATCAGTAGAAACTCGAGAGAGCGTGAAAAGACCTTTTGGGCTGTGAGAACAAAGTGTGACGTTTGAGTTTATTTCGACTAGGCTACATGATTAATCAGAAATGATCACAATTAATTAATTAAAAGAATTAATCCTCTATTCTACATGTTGTTAGCAAAAAGACAGAACACAACTATAGAGATATTCTCACGCTTTGGTTACATCTGCAACTCTACATGTTTGATAGTAATCAAGGTTTTTAGATATTTGACTAGTATCTGGGCCCAGATCATGAAGAGTAAGAAACACTAGTTCTGAATATCTATGCAGCTGTTTCAGACATACTGCAAAGTCATATCATAATTCAGTCAGCTGGTGAAAGGGTTAAACTTTGGGGAACATCTGAGTAACAGAAAACCATCTTAACAACACTGCTTCATCTTAGATCATCAGCTATGTTTCACCATCCAGTTTACATCAACTCCTCTGCTGCGGACACGACACACAAACGTCTTCAGGATATAAACTCTGAGACCACAATGCTAATAAACATGGACTATGGTCTAGACCATGGTGATGACATTCTGTTGGTACAGTTTGTGAACAGGACATAAGCTAGTAGCAGCCAGCTAGCGTGGATGCTACTGACTAGACTTTGGATGGATTAAGAGTTCTCATAATTTGTCCATGTGCTAAATACACAAGATGTTATGTCCCCAGCTGAATAGCATGTCAGCAGTTAGCTTGCCAAATGTTTCGACAATTTGAACACATGTTCTCAATAATTAAAGCCAACTTAAGATAAATAAATATTAAAAATCCACATCCGTCATCAGTCGACCTCTGTGTGCACAGGTTTAACACATTTGGTTCAAACTGTGATTGTACATAAATACAACGTTAAGAGATAAATCAGCATGAAACATGCGGCTAAAGGTCTTCACAAGTCAACTCCAACAAGAAACCAAAACCCAAGGCTCGGGTCTCGTTGTTTGGTTGTGTGCATACACACTGATGCAACGTCATGATGCTGCAAATGCTGGTGTTCGCTTGCATCTAATCAGATCCACTAAATGTAATAATAATTATACTCTGATCGATTTCCGTTTGTCCTCACGTCACTTCCGGATCAGTTCTGTTTTTATTTAAAAATGTATTTTCCAGTTTTCCGGGGGTCTGCTTTGAGCCTGTGAAGACCTCTAGGCTGAGCTACGGCTGTCACAAACAAAGACAGCTACATCTTAATCCCCATTATTTGGTCATGTTAAGATCACGAGAAAGCTGAAAGGTAATCGGTCTGTGTTTAGGAGCACCACAAGCTGCTACTGGTCCCCCCCTTCCAGTTTGAGTCCAGCTCCATGTCAGTAGGGAGGAAACAAATAAACAACAAACAGCATCTACAGCCCGACAGTTCAACTCTCTTCCTTCCTCACACTGAGATCCTGTCTGGTTGATCTCAGGGTAAAAGTCCAGGTTGTTTTCTGAAACTCTGTGCTGTGCTCACAGTAGTTCGCGCTGAAGACATAAACGTCAGACCGAAACCTTCAAAGAGATTCTACAGTGAATCAGATGGTTGAATATCAACGCTGGACTTTGAAAAGCTGCTTCACAAAGCTTCAATTCAATAATATAAACCTTCCTCCAATGCAATTCAATTTGAAACTGGTGTTTTCAACTACTCAAGTCGATTCATCTGCATCTCTCACACTGAGCTCATTTATGTACAATTTTGTTCTTTTTTTCAGATAAATACAATATGTTTGTGGACAAAAAGTGATTCCCAATCTGTGCGTCTGGTGACCCCTCATCACAGTTTGCATAGGTGAGTGTTACAACGCGAAATTATCCACAACGTAACACGTCTATAACCATGCTAGTGGCTCTTTGGCGTTGTACTATGACATAAATGCCTATAATACCAATGCTAACGTACTTATGTTTACAGCTGATGGGAATCTCATCAACTGTGCAGGTGTGTGGTCTTAAAAAAGTGCAAAAGGACTGAAAATGTGACCTGATGATGGCGTCACATGAACAGTCAGAGGAATTAGAAATAATCATGAGAAGGACGTGAATGTCTAAGTCAAATTTCAAAGTGCTTGATTCTGCCATCCCAAAGAGGTTCACCGTTTGTTAAAGTAATCAAAGGTTTGTGTAGCAGGTTGTTTTGTTCCTGCTTCATTCCACAGAATAATTTTGCAACCATGTGTGGGGCCCTGACCCCCAGGTTGGGCCTAAACTCCATCCTACAACTTTAGGAGGAACAGCAGCATCAACAGACCCAGACTTTGTCAATCAACAGCAGCTGGATCTCACTAATGCTTCTACTTAGTGGAGGGTTCATATGATTAACTTGAGGCCATGCAAAAAAAAAACGTTCATAAAATCACGAGTACGTTGAAGTTACAGCTACAACTTCAGCTCATTATGAAGATCATCTGCACAGTTTGTGTGAAACTATGATTTCCGCTGTGTGTTGTGTGTGTTGCATACTGAGAATAGATAAAAGATTAAAAACATTCGCCTGTGTGCTGTGGAACTTGAGTCCAGCTACGACCAGCCTGACAACATTTTCTTGAATAAAATTACAATTAAATGAAATTAAAAGGTTTGTCACAGTTTTCTTCTTTCTAAATTTGGTTTAAAAACAATTAAAATATGTAAAAATACTATGAATCATAGCTACGACTGAGCTCAGGTGTTCCAGAGAAATGACAGAAACACCGGACGCTGGAGGCAATTCTGATTCTATGTAAAACAAAAACCACACAGACAAGGAGGACATTTAAAAAGTGGAAAATAAAGCACCAGGATTTACTTTTCATAACTACTAATGATCACATGGACCCGGGAATGATTATCAGGTGTCTGGTTATCTTTTAAATCATGTAACAGTGTAAGTCCACATATATCCAGGATATACTCAGTATTGAGACTAAAATTTAAAACTACTTAAAAAGTGCAAATATGCTACAACTCCTGTAACACTTTCTAATCTATGTAAATGCTGAATAAATGCAAAAACTCTCAGTGTCTGTGTTTCCTCTGTAGTACGGCTGCAATCAAGACCAGAGGGCAGAGACACATCTGAAGTGGTAGAAAATCACTTAGACTGCAATGGAGACCAAGACCAGACCACAGCATCAACTGCACTAATAAAGGATGTGGAAGGATATAAGGATATCCAAGGATACACATCAGACTGATCTACACATGAATCAACAGACCATCAAATTAGGTCAGAACAGTCTGTGAATTTCAATTTTGCAGTTACAGGTAAGAGTCAAAGTCAGGAGTCAGGTCCTAGACAAGTATATGTCAGAGAATTTTTCTAGCCAAATGGAGTTGAGTCAGGACATTTAGCATCTAACTAACAGACGCCTCTCCACTCTGCTGCACATACACAGGGCAAGCTGAGACTGTAACATCATCTAAGACTCTACACAAGTCTGTGCAAGTACAAGATCAACTCAGAACACCCACAAGACTGAGACAAGTCCAGACACCAATGTGACTGAGACAAGTCTAAAACCAAATACTCAAAAGACTGAGATAAGTCAGAGTCTAAACAGTGATGAAACAGAAAGAAAGACGAGAGTGGGAAAAGTCAAAATACACACATGACCCAAAGCAAGTCTGAGATTAGGACTCGACCTGAGTCTGCAGCCAGAGACACAAAGAGAAATACAGGAAATGTCTCTGCCCTTTATTCCCCTCTACAGCAGCTGTTGTGTGGTCACAGATCATGTTATTATTTCATTTGTAATCTCAGGAGAAAGTAACGTAGTCACAATAAGACGATCATCTACCAGGACAGGGTCTCAGTTTCAAGACTGGAGTTAAATATTATTAACTAAACCAGGTGCCAGACACCTCGCAACCACTCGGCTGTTCACACCAAAACAAATCTAAAATCTAAGGGCGAGTCTGTACTCTCTGGGTCTTAATGTCCTGATTCTGAATACATTTAAAGCTGTTCTGAATGTTTTCAGAAAAATCACTTTCTGAGGACTTTCAGACCCAGAAAGTAAAGTTCCTTCACAGCAAATCCTGCCAAGTGACGAAGACTTAGATGACAGCGGCGACAGCAGTGAAGTAGACGGCGGCTGGAAATGAAAGACGACTCCAGCATGTGATAGGGATGAATGGAGGGATGGACCCTATATTGCACAGGGGTTGGTGACGTCCTCGAACACTGCTGGCTCCTCAATGCCTCGTGCAAACAGCTTGATCAACTGGCAGTGCACCCTGGGGAAAACAACGAGGAGAAAGTGTTAAATTAATTTAAACCAGTTCAATAGTTGATAATAGCAAAATGAAAAGTCTCAGAGATCTATGTACCTGACGTCGATGGCGGTGTGCGTCAGGATCTCGCCATCGCAGTTCCAGCAGCTGTAGGCGGGAGCACAGCCACAAGCTGGGTGGTCTCGGCAGATATGGCTGAAGATCTGCCGTTTGCCGTTCTCCTGCAGGTCCAACTCCAGGTCCGAGTCACTCTGGCAGTGACGGGGTGTGAAGCGGAAACGCCGCACCCGGTGCACCTCAACGAAGGTCAGGTCAAACTGGTCACATGAAAGACGAAGAAAAAACAGATGGGTGGTATGTGAACGGACGAGGGAAAATGAAGTGAAAAGCAACACTTATCTCAGGAGTATATGAAACATTTTATGGACAAAACACGCTGATATCAGAAAGATAAATCAGAAGGTAAAATAATCTTAATATAAGGAGACGCAGCCTTAACTCATTCACCATTCTCGCCCTGTGTCCTACCTGGTCGTCTTTGCTGGTGTGTCGGAGGAGGTGTCTGAGGAAGTTAAAGCGGGAACATTTTCGGACCAGGATGAGGTCAGTGGTGCCGTCGGCCAGGTGAGCAGCAGGTGAAAGGCCTTTGGGGCTGCGAGGACAAGCACAGCTCATACTCGCAGCATTTATAGCCAGGAACTTCCCCCGAATTGTTCTCCACTCGCTGTCATTTTCTGAAACAAACAACCCAAAAGACACATTTGATCTTTCTTTCTTTCATCTTTAAGCCATTCTAGCAGTTTACTGCATTATAATCTGTGTTTGAGCAGCTCTGAATGAGGATTTGTTGGACTCACCACTGTCTGATGCTTCATCCATCTCATACCTGTCGGCTCTGTCTGAAAGTAGCTGCCCGTTGTGCTGACAAACCACACAGCTAGAAATATACAGGGAGAAAAGTTAATTTCCAAAACAATGAAGGCAACTGTTTTAGCTGCTTAACTGGAACATAAACTGCACCAAACTGAACCATTAGCAAATCCAAAAACTTTTAGCAGTTAGCAGACCTGAACCCAACTGTTTCAGCTGATTGACTGGAACATACAACTGGTACAGTACGAACATTAGTTTTTTTTAAACACACCACCATCTGTACAACAGCTGTCTCACCCTGATCGACATCTTGCGGCGTCGCGCGGGGTTCCTATGGTGCCTCTGGCTGACAGGTAGGACACTGTTCCTTCATAGTAATGATGAGTCAAGAACATCTTCACACCTGAAGAAAAAAGGGAACGTCAACGTGAAACCAGTGACGATACATAACCACAGTATTAAAAGACACCGCGTTTTTGTACCCGAGAAGTCATATCTGGCCGGTCCCATCCATCTCTTCCTCTCACTGTCCGTTAACACATCACCATAGAAACCGTATCCCAGCAGGGAGACGGAGTATCGCAGGAACGTGTTGTTATGATGGACAGAACATACATCCATCGGCTGAGAGTCTCCTGGACAATACAATCAAACAAATGATGATGACCTAAACTGTATAAAGTAATTCTGAGATGTTAAGAAAACGCTGTTACAGTGCCACCTATTGTTGGCTTTGCATCTGACATCTGGGGCTGGTGTGACAAATGTGGACAATCTATTAATGAGAAGAGATGTTCCCCCCCAAAAAAAAAACAAAAAAAAAAAGTTTCTGCATAAATATGTTGATCAGACATTCACTAAAGTCCTAAAACTCGATAAAGGAACCTTAATTAAACGGAGACATCAGAGTCCCAGATGATTACTTTTGATTCGTTTTTTCAAAGAACTGTCCAAAACCTAAATATATTCAGTTTACTATGATTTCTGGACGAACATCATTCTTTTATTCACATGCATGTCCCGTGATTAATAGTAGCAAGAACATAGAACTGACCCACTATGATGTGCAGTGCAGAGGTCACAGGGTCGTTGGTTCCCACAGTGGCAAAGCAGATACAGTCAGTGGAACCTGAAATAAAGACAACATGTAGGTTAACGGTACACTCGGGCAGGACTAAAGTCTACTTTAAATTTAATAGAAGAGCAGGGCCAAATATTATATTTACGTTCTGCCTTTTTTAAATTAAAACTTTCTACAACAACACTGCTGCAGAAAGAATCAAATGTGTAACAAACACATACAGCAATCAGGGCAGTCATTAATTAACCAGGTGAGCGGCTGCACAGGGAAATAATGTCACCCTGATGACCGTGTGTATTTATAGAGCTTTTAGGCAGAACAACAGAAAACACAAAGGACACAGGTAAAGTGAACAAACTGAGAAACGAGGACACAGTCAGGACCAGCATCTGCACCCCAGTAACAGAGAACCCTGCTCTCCAATTGGTCGTCAGCTATTAGTCTATTCAAATAATATTTGTTCTGTTCTGTCTGTCTGTCCAGTGAATAAACTACCTGACGCCTCCAAATTCAACACAACAGCCTGGAAATCTGATCTTCTCCACTGAGCTGCGTTCAGGGACAGTAGAGAGTGTAGGTCCCAAAAACGGCTAAAATACAAATACTTTTTCAAGAATTGTTGAAATGAGAATTTAGACAATTTGGAATAAATGTCACTTCAAATCTAAACAGACTTTATTATAGTTGTAGTTCTTAAGATTTCATTAATACAGAGAAAACAAAGTCAAGAGTCAACAAAACGAATGATTTAACTGTAGGTAACCACAGCAACAGGATGGATGACACAGACTGCATCACTTCATTCAATGATCTCTACAACCTGCTCAAGGACATCTGCAAACTCTACAGCCTGGTGAAATTTAGCCTCTATATAAATGGAACCAACCAGAAATACCACAGAATAAAAGCAGTATTTAAAATGTATGCCTGACTCATATCAGTGATTCGGACCTGCAGGAATGATCCCAATGCGGAGCGAGCAGGGCAGCAGGGCTTCATCCGGACGGTTTGTATCGACGCCGCCGTCGATCTGCGTCCTCCAGATGAGCCCGTGGATGATTTCGCTGAACATGCCGTCTCCTCCAACACACACCACGCTGAGTCAAAGTGAGAGTGTTAGCAGGAGCTTAAAAAAATGTATCTAAACTGCTGCCGTCTTTTTAATTCTCTGTCTCAGACAGAAAAACTAAAGGTGTCGGGGTTTGAATAATAAACAGAGAATGAAAACCCACCCATCGAACTTCTTCAGCTCCGCCTCCGTCCTCAGGTGATCCCTTGCATGATTTGCGTACTCGGTCACTGTTGCAACAATAACACAGACACATTTTAGATGCATAATCTGAGCCACGGAAATTTAGAGAGCAGGAAGTGAAGATTTACCGATGACGTCTGTGGAGATGCCAGCCTGGGTGAAAAGTGGAGCGACCGTCTGCTCATAGATGCGTGTCCCCTGACGCTTTCCCCCGTACGGATTGATGTAGACCAGCAGGTGTTTGGGTCTGCTGGCTGTAGACGACAACAACATCATTACTCACAGTTTCCTCTGACAACGTGTGCGTTAGTCTGTGTGTGGTGCTGTGAAGTCGTACCGATGGCAGCGAGCTGCTCTCTGATGCTGCTCGCCCAGCGTTGACACAGCGCCCCGTCGGAACACGTGAAGGTGACCTCAGCACACCGCCAGCGGTGCTGCCGACACCTCTCCACGTACAACACTGGAACAAACACATGGATTCTAAAGATAAGAAACTGCAGATCGTGAACTGATGGATTAGTATGCTTTTATTGTTTAGAACTACAGGAAGTGATTGGATATTCCAGTACATTATTAATTAGCCATTTGTGTGTTTCCAGATGTTTTTAGTCTGTGTTTACAGGAGTTTTAACAGATGTGTTTTAAGTATTTATTTCTGGGTCTTTTCTAGGTGTGTTCACTGACTCTATTTAACGTGTAACTGCTTTTTCAGGAGTTTCCTGGTGTGTTCAATGAGCTGCCGGCTGTTCACCTGTGAAGGCCTGCCTGCAGTCCTTTCCCTCTCTGTCCTTGATCTTTTTCCAGCTGCCATCGTCTCTTCGTCTGCCGCCGCTCTCCTCGTCGTCTTCTCTGACAGAGATGACCTCCGACACGGACACACTGTGACACACACCTGAACGACACACACGACAAACAGCTTCGTCCATGTGACCACAACAAAGCCACGTTCACGCGATTCGGCAGGTTTCACGCGAAGTTTGAAAGAAATGAGCTGGAACCACAAATGTTGACTCTCACAGCTGCTGTCAGCCCTGAGCGCAAACTCGTGGAACAAATCCACTTTCCGTGCAGGTGAAACGTGAGACATGATGAGGACACCTGGTCGGAGGCGCTATGACGCTGCTATGACGCCAACCATCATCACTGTCCTGCTGCCCAGGTTACACCTGAAGGCATCACACAGGCTGAATCAGGTCGGTCTGTTGACATTTGTCCCTTAAACAGTTCCTGAAAAGTGTGCGCTGGTTCTACTATTTACACTCCACACAAACGTACACAAACGTGTTGTATTTTGACTCCTTGAGTGTATTCTGGCTCTTTTCTACTCAGGGGTGAGCCGTTGAGTAGGTGAAGGGAGGTTTTATGTCAGCACCATCATATCCACCTCATTTCACTCTCAAAGACAAAGAGCAATAGCAGCAGCACATATGTTCACAAACCGAGCAAACTACAGCAGCAACTGTTAGCAGAGTTGCTAAAAGTCCAACAGCACGTCCAACACTGAAGCAGAAGACGGCAGGTTTCTGCTGGATTTGATGCTGAGGAGGGACAGACCAAAACCAAACAGCAAAGTCCATGAACTTATAAACTCTCACGTGTTTCCTGTGCAGACAAGCTTTTAGCTCAAAAAGTTAAAATAATAGTAAATCAAGTTAACCCTGCTGTGCGGCCTGCAGTCGTCTGTGCACAGACCTTAAACTGATCCTGGTCAGTGTGAACGAACGTCTTCACACACACACACACACACACACACACACACACACACACACACACACACACACACACACACACAGACACACACACAC
>JAUYWH010000024.1:21736257-21753972 GCA_034779795.1 Ctenopoma multispine
AATACAGGGCAATCTTGGAGGGAAACCTCTTGGAGTCTGCAAAAGACTTGAGACTGGGGCGGAGGTTCACCTTCCAGCAGGACAACAACCCCAAACATAAAGCCGGGGCAACAATGGAATGGTTTACAACAAAACATATCCATGTGTTAGAATGGCCCAGTCAACGTCAGAATCTATGGCAAGTTCTGAAAACTGCTGTTCACAAACGCTGATAGGAATAGAATTGATTCATGTTTGTGGCTGTAATGTGACAAAATGTGGAAAAGTTCAAGGGGGCCAGATACTTTCGCAAGGCACTGTAAGTACAAATTTGAGGTATTTAGCATTTTATGTTACTTTTACTCTACAACCATATCTGTACAGCTTTAGTCACTGGTTACTTTTTCCACACCAAGTCTCTATTGTATCTTTGTCCTTATTTTGTTTCATCCAAACATCAAACATCACTGCTTCTCCTCTCAAGGGACGCAGGGGTGTTGGAGTCTACTCCAGCTGTCATTGGACGAGAGGTGGGAGTCGAACCACCAACGTTAGGGTGTGTAGACAGCTGCCCTACCAACATTTGCCCCTATGAGTACTTTTGTACCTTAAGTACATTTATGAGCACGTACTTATTACTTCAATTTGTGTAAAAAAACTTGAAGTGGAGTAGTTCTTTAGGCAAATACTTTTACTTTTACTTTACTTTTACTTGAGTATTGAGTTTGTGTATGTCCACCACCTCTGTGGTTGAATTTGACCCTGTGACCTCTCGGTCTGAGGTTGCCCAGACAACAGTCGTCCTCTCCTCCCCTGAGAGACGAGCACAGACGGATGGATCCGACAGGAAGCTCCTCTCCGGCCCGTGATGGATGCTGCTGCCTACGATGTTCAGGTGGTGGGGAGAGAACGAGGAGGCGCGATGGTGAAGAGGAGGAGCGTGTAGGTCAGGATTATATATAGAGAACAATCCTCAGTGTGATGCATGAAGACACAGGCTCTCCAGCCGTGTCCACTCAGGTGATGTCAGTTAAAATGGACGATGGAGGTGGAGAGCAGCTGTCCCTGCGTGGCACCAAAACACCGTCTACCGACTGATCTGAAAGAAACTTTAACTTCAGCTCTGATACTGCACCACTCACACTGAAGGTCAAAGGTCCACCGGTGTGTCCTAGGACAGAGAGCGTGGCCGCTAAATATCTATCAGAGGCACCAACAAAGTTGGGAAGTGATTATGGGACAGTGGCCACACAGGGTATTGCGACTTTCACGTTCATCATACGACCGATTCATCATTTTATCTGGCTGCAATTATGTTTCTTTCAAAATATATTTGTAGTCTGGTTCAATAAAAACAAAGTTTTCATAAAAATCTAATGTGTCTCTAAATCTGTGATATGAGGCTTTGATAGTCTGACATAATCCCTGTGGAAAAGAAGAAAGTTTGTACTAAACCTTTGCAGAGTATACGCTCAAAAAATAAAAGAGGCTTTAATTGATTTTATCTTGTCAGTAGAATTTACCTTGTTAAAATCAAATATGTTAAGTTGATCTAACAAACTAATCGTTTAAAATCAGCTTGATCATTATAAAGATTATTTTATTAAAGCATGAGAAATTTAAAAACATCTGACTGAATTCACAGGATAAAAAAACTTTAATTTCTGTGTACTTATAAATAGATTAATACCTTTTTGGCAATGATGCAATCTGGTAAATATAACGCAGTGACAGCATTATGCACCTGTTAAGAAGCTTTATGTTTGTGTTCATCTCTTCTTTCTCTTATTGCTCCTTAAAACCTGAAATACAGTAAGTGAATGAATCTTCAGCAGAACAAAAAGAAGCATAAAGTTCCCAGAAGGAAATTTCCTTTTTCCCTTTGTGTTTTCACTTTCTCTTTATAATTAAAACAGATGAGTGTGATGGTAAAGCTGCTTATTGATCACACACTGATCTATAAACTAATTAGCATAGTTTCAGACCACTGATTTTTTTTCTGGTTAATTGGAGATGAAGTGAAGTCGGTCGAGCATCCTGCAGCAAACACTTCGCTAACAGAGCAAACGTTTAAGAGTTGTTGATGTGGGGGTTGAAATGCCGTTCACTAAAAACGACTTGAGACGTCTGTGTTTGTTTTAGTTCCAGAGATTTCTGTGTCATCACTTTTTAGAGCACAATGCAAATGTTATTTAAGTCAGACCAGAGCTTTCACAGAAATCCATTTCCCAGATGTAATTACACCTCAGTTATTGACTTCAACACAGTCTGCAAGTCAGAACGGATTAACGAGGAACTCTGACTGTGACGTAAACTCGGCTCTCTGATGCTCTGTTAGCACTTTTCCACTATAGAAGCTTCTGTGCTTTATCAGTTACACATGAAACTGAACTGATGGGAAAACCCTTGTCTAGAATACGAAATGATTTCTCGTAGATCTGCTGCAGTTTGGAAACTGAACTGTGCTTTTGGTCAAGTTGACTTGATTAATGGGTTATCCAGATAACTTTGGGCTTAACTTGGGTTTCCACGTACAATGAAACTGGTTTACTTTTAATCAGATCAATCAGAATGAAAGGGATGGTTTAAACCTTTGATAATGTGATCAACAGGAATTTTTTTAAACTTGATGTATTTGTTTGTGTCTTGTTGGAATAAAAATATTGTTTCTGCCCTTTTTATGCCCCACACTGCGGTAAAATGACATTATGTAAGATTTTTCATAAGCTTAATTTGCTCTCTCCTCCTATTATATCTGCTCGAAAATTACAACAGAAATTGTCACTATTTTCTGACATTTTTGCCAAAACAGTTAATTAAAATAATAAATTAATAATTGCTAGTTTTAGCTCTGTAAAACAACAAAACTACAGCAGTTGCAAATTGTTAGTTACCTGAGGATGAATGTTAACATCTGCATGATTAATGAACTAACCCAACACTTGTTACTGGAAACTAGTAAAAGTCAGTAGTGTAGCATAACTTCACCACTGAATATGCATATAACTGGATTTTTAAGTCCTGATCTCCCTGTCAGAGCTGCTCACAGTCACGGTGAAACACTCCCAGCTGGGATGGAGGCAGATCAAAGATGTGGCACTGAGGTTACATCCAGACTTATCCTGGATCAGCTCCGCTCAGTGTGGATCCCTCAGATGCACAAAGTGTGCTCTGAGTCAGCCCGGACTTAGAAATACAGTCCAAATTCCAAAGTGTTTTCCCTCCTTTTTTCTGTCCTTTGTATGTTTGTTTGCAGTTCTGCAGTGATTTTTATATTCAGTGTAATGTAAAAGTGTCTTAAGATAGACTGGTGACTGAGTGTCTTCTGTTTCTTGCCCAGTGGCAGCTGTGATCGTGTCCACTTTTAACAGGATAAGTGGTTTAGATAAACATGGCACACGTAACATATGCACGTTAAAGGTTCCCTGAACCCTGAAGCAGCTGAGTTACTGTATTTGGTCAGAGACACAATAACTGGACTTGAGTCTAGTGTCTAGTTTGAGCTTTAAGCCGGGGGTGAGGGCCTCTATGTATGAATGTATGAAGAGCTCCATGTAGGTATATGCAGCAAATGCCGCCACCACACTATGTTGTAACGCTACAGCTGCTCAACACCATTTATTTCCTGTATAAACAGCAGCAGCCTCCTGGGGCTGTTAGCTGCTCACCTTCACTGATATTAATGAGCTCTCTGTGCTCGTTTCCTTTATTTATTAACTGCTAACAGCCAGAGAACGTGCGCGTTTGTGTGTGTGTCTAAGGTTCAGCCATTTAAGTTTAATGTCATGTTATTTTTATGCAGACGTGCTGTTTTGTTTTGTTTTTTATGAATTTACTTCTTGAAATCGAAGCAGTTTGTTAATGATGATGATGGCAGCTTTTTTGGGACGACCTTGATGAAGGAGAGTTTTTAGATGACAAAACAACAGGACTGTTCACATGTAAGGGGAAGAAGATGTGCTTCTGCTACTTCTGCTGCTAATCAATAATAAGAATATTTGATATTAAACATATTCATACAGATCTTGACAGGTCTTGAAAACCGAGTGCGTGATGGCGTTTATTTATTCTTATTGATGTTTTAATGCCCTTATCTTCTTTGACTTTCACGATTGTTCTGGACTGTACACTTAGTTTAGCGATGGTCGTAGTTCCAGTCGCAGCTGGTGTTTCTGATTCAGTGGAACTGTAGGAGTGAACAGCAGAAAGAGAGGACGGAGCAGGGACGTGATTATGGGATGGATGCTCGGGTTCAGAGCTCGACCCCAGCAAATGCACCATTCAGCAGATTCCACAACGGGGCTCATTTGTCTTCTGACGAACTCTGACCTCACCTGTCCGAGCACCCAACTCACCTCCACCCCGTCCCCACGCTGTCTCCCATCACATACGAACTGTACAAAGCATATGCAGCAGCCTGCACTGCTGGGAGAGAAATTAAAAAACATGCTGGGCGACACTCCCATGATCTCTTGGATCATGGACGATCTCACTGGCCGCCCCCAGTACGTCCACCTGCAGAACTGAGTGTCTGACACTCTGGTCTGCAGCATTGTCTGCTGCAGACGTCGTTCTTACCCTGGAGCGCTCTGTTTCCCCTCCCAACACCCTTTATGTTTCATCAATGTTTGATATGACTTTAACAAATAAGCACAAGCATAGACAACAAACAAGCTCACATCACACATGATTACTCTGATGCTCCCACTAAACAATCTCAGAGGGCCTCTGGGGGCCCCTACGCGAGTTTACCCTCAACTGTCTTTCTGTGTTTTTTGAGGCGAAAAGTTCTGTTTAATGTTTTCTGTTGATTTTTCACAGTGTGTTTTCAGCAGTTTGACTTCAAACCTTCCTCTCGGCTGTTGTGAAGTGTATGACAGCAGACAGTTGTTCATCTCTAACATCCACACGGCAGTTTTTCATTTCTCCAGGTCTGATTTTTTTCCCCTCGTGGTTCTCTCTGATCGCAATGCCTCATCCGTCTTCAGAACGACTGCTCTCCACCTACATCAGAACAATAATATCCTTGCCAGGTGTGATGGACAACTGAGCTGAGGCGGTGATATCAGCGTGGTGTCCGGACACAGATTAAAGGTGGAGCGGTGGAGGCGAACATTGACATTTCTATCAGAAGTCTGTTCATGGAGACATCTGAGCTGCCTGGCGATGCGTCCTCCACCTGCAATAAAACACCTTACGCTTTTGAAACAGGTTTCCACAAGGCCACAGCTGCAGCAACATCACTGCTGAAAACTATCACATAAACCATTTTGTTCACACTGTGATTTATTGGATCAAAGACTCTCTACTGTCACAATTAATTGTCCCCACCTCAGAGTTTGGCAGCTGAGAGAAGCAAACTCATACCTGCCTGGAATTTAGGCCAAAGGAGACTGATGTTAGACCAGGCTAAACTGGGTTCAGAACCATTATAAAAATACCACGGACACATATAAATCAATATGTCATCACAATACATGCCGAATATGGGAAATAATATATTTTACATGTAACAGCATCAATTTCACTTATGTTTTAAAATCTGAGACAGAACTAATATGTCAATAAATACACACAGATGAATGAATATCTAAAAGCAGTTTAGAAATGTCACTCGTTGTTTGGCTGCACACAAACTTCCAAACAACATCTGTCACAGTTTATTAGTCAAACTGACATTTCCAGTAAAGCTCCGATGTGATCGCTGCCACACGGGACGTGTTCAGCAGCTTCCAGCACACACACAAAACCTCCCAACACCAACCAACAGAAACGAGTTGTCTCTGACTCTCAGGAATATTCAGGATAATAATATTCAGGTGGCTAATAATAATTCAGGAATCCAAATCCAGTGTAACCAGATGTAAACATAGTCCAAAGTGAGCTAAACCCAACCTCATCTGGCCTAAAGTCAGTCTTCAGTGGTTTGAACTGACTGTAATCTGGTGCAGCCCCTTCCTAATTTCATCTAAACCCAGTCTTAATGTAGTTTTAAACCACTTTAACATGGTTTAATCAAACTAAATCTCAGTCTACTTTAGCCTAAATTGATTTGAACCTGGTACAAAGCTCTGGAATAAACCTACTGCAAAGTCTTATTTGTCTTAATCCAGTTTAACCAAATCTAAACTGTGCCTAATTTGGCCTAAACCCACTTGAACATATCCCCACCAGAACGATACTTAGTCTAACTTCCAGTTAAGCCTGATCTAAACCCAGTGTGAGTGGGGTCTAATCTGACAGGAATCCTGTCCAGCCCAGTCTAAATCTAGTCTGATGTAAACTGATCCTGGTCTAAATCTAATACATGCAGCACTGCATCTAAAAAAATATAAATTCTTCCCCCAGGTTTATATTCAAACACGCTGGAAGACAACAAAGAGACAATGATAAAGTGTCTCCTGTGAACTGATACACAGACCCATCGGGGAGCGTCTTCCATCACACGCTAACTTATCCATCACGCTTCAGTCGGACCCTGCAGACACCTGCACCTTTAAATTAACTCAGTAGTTTCTGCATTGTATCCTCAGGTGGATTCCGCCAACCAGATCTACGTCCCTGCTCCCAGTCAGTGAACAGCACATAGATATACACACACTCTTATCACGTATAATAAGCATCTTATTACACACAATGTCTTTTATTTTACTATTAGTTTTTTTGCTTTACGACTGAATCCAGTAGCCAAGTTGAATAGTCCCCTCACTCACATTTCCTCCACTGTAGTCATATAAACTATCATATAAATGTCAGTTAGCTACATACAAGCCTCATGTAACCAGTCTAGAAGTAGTTTACCCTGTTTTAAAGAAACATGTTGACTGATGCATGAGTGCCTTGGAAGAAAACAGACTCGAAACATGACAGTTTGCCCCAGGTGCTGCAGCAGGAGCTGTTAGAGCCATATTGATGAGAAGCTTGTATGTATCCTGTCAGACACTCAGAAGATGGATGCCTCAAAAAAGCATCTCAAACACGTGCAGGGTTTTACAGTCTGCTGTTAAACATCTTATGCAGGTTATTACACTGTGTTGGGTTTTACGACCCGCGGGGACAAACAGCCCGTCGCAGGATGGACCCATAAATCCCTGAATAACAGTCATATTAATGGCCTCCTCCATAAAAGTGATGTGTTTTCTGCTGCTGACTGGATGACGAGCGTCATAAATATCTGCAGCTGCTGTCAAGCTGATCACTTTATCCATGAGGAAACATCTGCACCTGCAACAAAAGTCAGTCACACAGGACAAACAACAGTCTGGACATCAGAGACAGGAACAACATTTGATGCTTGTGGAGCAGTATGTTTGTTTTTCTCTGTTTAGTCATTTTGCATTTTTGTGTAGTTGCCTTACAAAATACTATAAAACATACTACAGAAAACCATATAATGCATCTTGTAGAATAAATAAAGCAGAACCAGTCGTCACCCCAGCCAGTCGGGGCAGATGGCCGCCCAGCCTGAGTCTGGTTCTGATGGAGGTTTCTTCCATTATAATGTTTCCCCTCCACTGTCTCCTTGTGCTGCTTACTTTGTAAGGTCTTAACCTTTTCATGTAATGTGTCTTGAGATGTCTTTTGTTGTGAAATAAACAACCTGAGGTGATATGAACCTTTACAAGAAATCTTGAAAGTGCATTTGCTGGTTTTAATAAATATTTAATTATGGAGGAGTTTGAAAACTACATGGAGCAAGTACTGGATTATTTTCTTCTTTTAGTTCTTTAAAGATGCCTACTGAGTGTTTCTGTCATTGCACCTTCTTCACCTTCATCACTGTCTTGTTACGTCAATCTGATCCAGGAGCGTTTCCCCTCCCATCATCCTTTGTGTTTCATCAATGTCTGTTGTGACTTTAACAAGTAAGCACAAATATAGACACGACAAACACGCGTCAGACATGATTACTCTGACGCTCCACCTCGATGGTGTCAGGTTTCCTCCGTGAATGAACGAGAGCGACACACACTTAACTTCCTGTTTGTCTGCAGAGCGTGAATCAAACAGCACACGATGACTTGAAACTCTGTGTATCTGTGTTCAGGTCCAACATTTTAACAGCTGTCCTCAAGTCTGTCGCCCCCTCCTTTGGAAGATATATGAGCAGAGTGGCCAGGTTGAAAATCAGTGTTCTGCCTGTGGGTGCCAACTGTTTATGTAAATAGGTGACTTAAAATGATTTAGGATGGGATGTGATCTTTTGGGATATTTTTTTACACCCTTTGGAAAGTTTGTACCAACTAAACATTGGGCTCTATGGGCAGGTTAGAGTCTTTGGACTGTGGAATCCAGAATCTACCTGCAGTGAGCAGACTGTGTCGACCACAGCACCACACAGAGGGCCACATGTTGTGTTTCCACAACGTGTGTCAGCAAGTGTTTGTCTTTAAACCCTTTTAGGTTCCTCTATTACAAAACTTCACATTCACATTTTTATCATTTAGTTTTGTTGTGAAACAGTTTTTGCTGTTTTGTTTCTGTAAAAATAAAAGTGGCCACACTCATGCACACGTTCATAGACCTGAAAGCCGAAGTAATAGAAACTCTTTCCACCTCGAACTACAGATCTGCAGCTACACCCTCTGATTAAAGATCTAAAATATAAAGCTACCTGCTGTGAACTTCACAGGTGAAACCCTGAGATAAATCACTCAGCAGCTGAGTTTGAACACGCTGCTGCGGAGAAACGGCGCAGCCTGAAATGTATTAATCTGCTATCAGTCCAAACCACAGCTGACGGGAGGAAACACTAGGCGCTGATCAATAATTCAGAAGGTTTTTGGATGTTTGAATAGGCTGTTAGCTTGAGTTGACTCGGGCAGATCAACAGATTTCAGAGTAAGACTGAATTTATTCATTGAACAGGAGCCACTACGTTATCAGTGTGTGATAAATAATTTTATCATAGAGAAGATTAACTGTAATCATGAAGGACGGCGTTCACTGTAAAGACTTTAACATTTAAAGACTTGTTTTGTGGTTGCTGGTTGGAGGCGTGAATGGATTAGTTGGCCTTAAGCCCAGATTCATCCTCCTCAGCTTCACTCTGTTTCCCACGGGCCCAGAATGACTACGAAGAGCTGCAAAACCACAAAGAGTGAATGAGTGTACAGAACAGTCACAGTTAGACCCAGAATGATGAAACGCGGTGATACTGAGACAGAGAACAGGTACAGAACCCACAGATGCTAGCAGCTCAGCTCAGTGTGCAGAGACACGGATGAAGTTCAGACTCAAACTGCTGATACTGAAAAAACAGGACATGGATCACACTGCAGACCCCCACCGCCCCCCACTCCCAACAGCTACCACCACCACCCCACTAATCTCGCTCCTATTTTCTCCTTCAGGCTGCAATCTTCTCAACATGAAGTTGTTTTCTCCCTCTGTGGATTTTCTTTTTTTTTTTGAATTTCCTGACGCTGCTGATGTTGCCGTGATAGGTCTCGACTCTGTCTTCTCAGCATCATCCTGTCAGCGAAGCGTTGCCGTGACGACGGTGACCTTGCCAGCGGCACTCCTATATGAAGCACTAATGAGGATGCGGTTGGGAGAAATAACATAAAAGCTATTTGGCCTCAGTCTGACGGAGACAGAGAGACGACACGTACCAGCAACAGTGACAGATCAGATACACGGACACATTCAAAGAGCAACAACATCACCATTGTTTTCATAATCCCTGAAATGTCACTTTGTCAGGATGGCTGAACGTTTGCAGGATGTGTGGACAAGTACATACATGCATATGCAGTTAATGTGACTCAACTAAGAGTTTTCAGAGTCACCTGAGCCGTCTCTGACTATAAGCTTTATCAAAGAGGAAAGTCTAGAGAGGGTGTCTGCCTAGCTTGATAGCTAGTTCGTAAACTACATAACTTATGTTAACACTGGTTGGTCGTCATCCTGGTGATTGTTCATTACGTTACATCACTTGCCACCTGACCGGATGTCTTGGTAACCCTAACCCTTTTTACTGGAAGGACTGCTGCAGACTGATTTTGATCAAGACCACCTCGTTTTTGGGGGGTCTTGGTGCAGTTGTTTTGATGTGCACCTGAGTGCGATTACTGTATTCACACAGAAAAACAAACTTGCGTTCAATTAAAACGGACTAAAGCCTGTAGCTGTGAAGGGAACCCTAGTTCTCTTTTTTCAGGGTTCAGATCAAAAGGATTTAGGATCCAAACTCACGGGAGGAAAAATCTTAATGAACCAACGAGTTTTGGAGTCAGTAACGAGAGGGCACCAGCAAATGGATCCAAAGGCCAACGAGAAAGATGACAAGTAGGGCACGAGAGGTAACAGGACAAGACGGGACAGAACAGCGGAGTATAGTGAGACGCACTTTTACAAGCAGAGTTAGAGAGTTCTTCACAGAAAGCCTGGTGCAGGTTTGTTCTCTTGGTTTGATTAAAAATGTATTTTTATCTGATATCGTTACAGCTGTTGAAGCTCTACGTCTGTGAAGGTGAAAACAGATGAATACATATTAAATAAAAGGTCATCATGAATCCAGATTTATCTTCTTCTGTCTAATTAAAGTCAGAATTTCAGTTGAAGTCATGAATATTTTGTGAACTTTCTTTAGTCCTGAGTAACCTGACCATTTAAATAAGTACTATAAACTCTAATAACTAAGACTGTAGCAAACATTTCCTTCTGCAGGCATTTGTCCCAGAATATAATTTCTTTAAAACATCTTTGATAGAATGGTTTTTTATTCCAGACCTGCAGTTTTCTGTTTTATCAGCTCAGCAGCTGAACTGATTTTATCTCTCAAAAACTGCTCAGACATGTTCAGAATGTCTTTGCTCAGAATATTCAGATAAAAACACTCATCCCGAGCAGCGTTTCACTCCCTGCACCCTCCAGGTACTGCTGGGAGCTCTGTGGGAATCTGTTCTGTTTCCCACTCACAGTGAAGACACGATGACTTCAGAGGAAACAGACACGGAGACAAACCCAAAGTTAAATGCAACGTGACAGCTGTGAGGAGGCGAACATGCTTTTCTCCTTACAGATGTGTGAATAATGGACGATGACTCAAACCTGGACTGACCCCTGTTAACTGCCTCAGTTTGGCCCCTGTATTAAACCTGTGTAATTATAGCAGATGTTAAAGCAGAAACAAGTCGACGTGAATTCTCAAAGCATGAATTATAAATAGACGGCACACGCTCTGTTCGCCATTGTCACGTGAAGCAGAAAATGCACTCTGCATGATTAAACGTGCTGTACGTGAGGAGACGCCGCCGTGTGTCGACGACGCGTCGCAGCTCACGAACGATGAGGCGAAGCAATAAGACGCTTGCACACACATAACAGAACATCCTGCAGTCAGCCTTCACTGATGCTGCGGAGGACCTCCACCGGTTTTCCTTGGGATCAATCCTCTACGCCTTTTGTTGTGTTCTGTTACAACATTTACTGTATATGTTGTGGGTTTTATTGTTGCTTCAATGGCTAATTTAACATCTGGCCGAGGGGCAACAGTTGAAAATGGCCTCGTGGAGCTTTTTACACGATACAGATAAATGTGCTTTATGCATAAATACTGGTCATGGATAAGTTGGCAGGATATTAAACTGCATGTTTATCATAAGGAAACTATAGGAAATATGCCTGTAGAACATTAACCAAACACACTTTTAGTCTACTTTAATGAAACGTTGGAAGCAAAGATGGGACCACAGGACTGGAGAAACAACAAGGCACCAAGGGTTCAGTGTGTTGTCCAGGGACACTTCCCCCGGAGGCTGAAACACCAGATAAAATAAAGACAGATGTGACTGAAAATCACCATTGTTTGATTCTTACCTTACGTTTTGTTTTATTTATATTTTCAAGGTTTTGGTTTTTAAATCAAGGATGGCATTGTGCTGTCCCTGAATGCCTCACAACACAGATGAACCATACTTTGTACTGTCCCTGAACGCAGCACACCAACTTTGCTGTGGCTCTTGGTTTCTGAACCATTACACCCTTATGTGTTCTGTATGTAACCAGAGGTGACACACACAAGCTGTTTACTGGCCACACTGATGCACAAAATGATCTGAAAACAGTAAAAGAAATGGGGGCTACATGATTTTCAAATGTCTCCTCAACCAACCATCCGCCATCTTTTTTTTTTTTTTGGCAGTTTGAATGTATACATCTGTGTGTTTGTTAACGTGTGTCTGTGTGTTGACAGTTAGATAGTGTCGGTCAAATGGTATTGAGGAGGTGGGAAAATAGGCCGACAGCCAATTAAAGATGACAGGCTGAGATAACGCCCAGTCTCTGCCTTTTTTATTTTTTAACACATACATCCTCCTGACAGTAAACACGGACGAGCAAGGATAGTAATGGCTACTTTCACAGGATGCTCCAGAGTTTCCCTCAGACATGTTTAACATCGCCCTGTCAGCACATTTTCTATCTCTACTAGTGCACAATTTTGACAACACAATGATCCATAAAGTAGTCACAGCATCTGCACTTAAATATCGACACAGTGACAAAAAATGTGGTCTGTGGTCTGCATGTTGTGACCTACTTAAAAAAAAAAGAAAAGCAAATGAAATTGTTGTGCAAGAATAAATTACATTAAAAATACATTAAATAAATAAGCACATCAGTATATGTGTATATATATTGTTATTAGATTTGTGTAACTTCAGTGTGACTGATAAAAACGTACAGTAGTTGATGCTAGCTAGCTAAAGGCCACGGGTGACGAAAGCTAACATTAACGTCCTTCATTCAGTTCTAACAAGAATCAAAAGGTAACTAACTAAATGGGTTACATGACTTTCTAGTCATTGTTCGATCCTCCTAAGGCCTCTGTCTGCCTGGTAATTGTGGATGGACACACATTAATTTGTATTTTCTTTTGCAGATTGCAACACGTTGGACACTCAGTTTTCTCTGTTCACTCTACAGGATGAGAGCATTTTTATCTTCATCTTCTCTGCCGAGCGTAATGAAAAAGAACAAAATGATTCAGTCTCTATCTGCTCTGCATCAGGCAACCTCAGAGTTCCCCGTCACAGCGATGTTTGAGTTCTTCTTGGTTTTGGAAATGAAGACATTTGTCAGTCTCTGGAGAGTCCTCAGACCCCCGCTGAGCATCTGCTGTCACACTGATACTTCTTCTTCTCTGACAGAAAACTGCTCTTTAAGACATCAGGGAGTCTTCTTTTCCACTTCATATCCAGGCTGTGCTACTCTCACTTTGTGGAGGAAACGCTCGGCAGACTTCAGTTTGACAAAGAATAGAGCGGTTTGTTTCAAACAGCAGTGATTTACTGACAGACCGCCTGAAGCTTGACGATGCGATACTGATGGAGGAGAGATTCTGGTTCACAGCATCAGACCCAGACTCCAGAGTTTATACGCTAAGGACATAAAACTGAATAAAAAATACAAGAATGAACCTAAATCACCTCTATACAGAAACAAGGGCTGAATGATTTGAGAGGACGAAAACTCTAATTGATTTTTTGACAAATATAGTAGTTTTTACTTATATAACCTGCACAGTTTGTATTTGATTTAACTTGGTATCTAACAATTTACAGCAAAAGCAACTGGTTGATACTGCGAATCTTCAGTGGGCTCTAGTGGATCAAATCAAATGTGGAATTATGTTCCCAAATCTGAGTAAGGCGGGTTTTTTCTTGTGGTAGTGATGATATCCATCATAAGGATATTTGGTAATTAGCTAGTGTTAATCATAGATATATACACGCGCTCAAGCAAATTACACATAAATAAATAATAATCTAACTGTACGGCACAAAGTGAACATGTGGTGGCAGTAAGATGGTGCAGGTGATATTTAAGTACCAGTATCGCTGTGTAAAATATCTCACACTCTTGCTCCGTTTCATTGTTGGACCCTGAACTGTGATTTTTTTTTGAGCATGTGTTTCGGTGCCTGATGACCTGTGTGTAACTGCGGTGCTGCCACATGTGTGCAGGTACAACTCGTCCTGTAAGTGTGGAGCTGAGTGTGTTCAGACCTACAGGAAGTCATTAGAGTGAACAATGATGCGCTGAAGGCGCTCGTGGCCTTCGCCTTATTAGACTGCTGATGATGACACCTCAAGCAGTGAGAACAGAGAGGACAGGGGGGGAGGGCAGAGGAAGACCAGGATCCAATTACCACCAGCGCCAAGAGCGCTCTGTGGGCGAGAGGCGGCCTTTTCTCCAGGTAGCAGTAGTAGAGGAAGATTTTTGTCGTGAAGGTCATGCAGGCGGTGGCGAAGAGCTCTGAGACAGTTTTTCAGGCCAGAGAGGGAGAAAAAAATCCTCACGTTTGTCTCTGTTGGAGGTCAGATGTAACATCCTGGTACATGTAATCCTTCTGAAAGCACTCGACTTGCTGTGACCTTTGACTTTGTGTGAAAATCTCTACAAGAAGAAGAAGAAGGAGAGAGAGGCTGCCATACGGAAGTTATCCTCAAAGAGAGTGAAACAAATAAGTGATGTGACGCTGCTCTAAAACCGACAACAGTATATAAACACTAATTCAAGTAGTAAAACACAAAGGGACCATTTATGTAATTCCATGAGAATGTATAATAGCAAAAAACAGGATCTGAAATGTACAGATATACAGATATAGCAAAAACGTAACTCACTTTCATCACTTCACGTTTGGTGATGTAACACGAACGAATCTACTTTGTTATTCCACATAATTAAGGCAGCAACTAAATCCAGTCATGGTGAGACGGAATTAGTCTAGTTCAGAGCAGCAGCAACGGCTATTGATTTAGTCTGTGGTGAAGTTCACTACAATGTGCAGTTAGGCTACTTGTAAATTGTTCAATTAATAAATTAATATCAGTGTATTAAAAAAATAATCATAGACTTTTCTCTACTGCTGCTTTTGTGCACTTACTGTATTTTCAGATGGGTGATGCTATATTTACATGAGTAAATGATCTGAACTGGTAACAGAGACTGGATCATCAGCAGAGCTTTTCACGCACACTCACAGTGGAACTCGTGCATTTTTGATGAGTGTTTAATTTTTAACACTGCGACTTCTCAGGAAACAAAATCATCCAGCAGCTTCAGCGCTCCACTTCCTGAAACAGACTCTCATTATCTCAAGGAAACACGGAGAGTGAAAAACAGAAGAATATCAACTGAAGATGGAGGCCTGAGCACACAGGGAGAGAGAAAGCACAAATATGTGCTCCGCAGCGTGTTCAGGGAGGAAGCACGCTCCGCTGCAGCACTCCCAAGCTGCCGAGCAGGGTCAGACCTGCAGTCCCCCACACACACATACTGAGGTCCACCTCTCAGATAGTCCATAATCCATGAAAGATGGAACAGGACAGCCCAGGAAAAGCGTGGTGGGAGTAGTGTCATGGCTTGGGCTGCACGCCTCACTAATCTTTACTGATGAAATAGCTCATCATCGCAGCAGCAGGATGTATTACAAGGTACAGGTACGTTTTCGTCTCCAAGTTTACAGAGAAATGCATCAAAACCAACTGGGAGGAGCAAGATAATGATCCAAAACACACTGACAAAGCTTTATCCAACTGGATTTGCATTTCACCTGCAAAATTCCTGTTTTATTGGACATTTTGACAAGTTTGCCTTGTGAACAAACTCAATTCACTCGGCTGCCAGTTTATAACCAGGTAACAGATAAACCAGGTAAACTTCACAGGTCTTTTGTTTCCATGGGAAAATACTGTTTTACTGTCTCATCCAGGCAGCCGGCACATCTCCCTGAATTGCAGGAATAGGTGTGATGACATTTTAGAGAAACACAGTTTTCATTGGACATTGGTCCTTTTGTATCAAATATTATCTGATTTCACATTTCAGAGGAAATTGTTGTAAATGGAAGTGATGAAAGGAAGACTTAAAATTCAACTAACCCCAATTAAATATTCTTAGAAGGAAATCACTGTAACTGAACAGCAGGACATGACTTTAAAGTTTAAACGAAGATTAAATAATGTTTGATACTGCTGTGTACTACGTCTGCAGTTTGTGCAGAATTAATTCACTTTGTAGTATGATTGTTGCCACACACACACACACACACACACACACACACAAAGTTTTCATAGGAAACAGTCAGTGGAGTCAGTGCATCGAGAGCCACCGTGCATAGGTACTGACAGAAAAAGGGGCGACAGCTACACTGTTCCTGCTATCAAGCCACTCCTGAATCATTACGTGTTCAGTAACACCTCACCAGTGGCACAGGCGGGTCTCCTCCATGCCACGCTGCACTGATGGAGTAATTTGTGATAAACTTCACTAAGCACATCAATTAACTTTTTAGACATTGGACATAAAATCACATACTCATGAAGAAAAAATACTTAATACCAATATTCTAATATTTTGAGATGCACTGGTAAGTCTACTGTCTTCCTGTGAGAAAAAAATCTGAAACCAGGATTAAAAAATATATAATTTTGGCTGCATGTTGCCCTGAGGTTTGCATTCATTCAGTAAAATATTTTAGGAATGCTTCACTATAATAGGCAGAGGAGCTATTTGTGCTGTGCTGCAGTTTATATATACATATACTGAGAGGTCAATTAGTTAATGGCGAACAGGTGAGGCGGCTGTGGGCATGAGAGTTAGGAGATGGGAGACAAGTGTGCAGGTGATTAGGGGAAACTGAAAGGCACAGGAATATTAGCAGAAAAACAAAACAAACGAAAACTGAAATGAAAATGTAATTAAAAAGAGAAGCTGTAGGGTCAAATTTCAGTGGAGGACAGTCTCCAAACACAAAACATCAGACTTGTTACAAACACGTTAGTTTTCCTTCATATCTAATTTACAAACATGAGCAGACATTCAGCATGGGAAGGTTAGTTCACAGACTAGTTGGTTAATTATTTGCTCAGCTACAGCATATATACATGCTCCATATGCTCCTTCACTCTTCAGCTACAGCACACGTTAGCAAAGGAAAGAAAAGTGTTTTGGACCTTTGGCTGGATTGGTGACAAGCACAGCACTTAATGCACCACAGAGCTGCACACATCTTCACTCTGAAATTCTCTGAAGCATTCAAAGGTCACAGACCTGCTGCCATCTGTGTCTTTGTTGGTTGTCTTCACCTTGTGCGTCTCCTTCTCTGACATTTTTATAAACCTCTGTGGAGGATCCCTCACATCGACTGCACACAGTCTCTTCTCTTTGCTTTCTTTTTCTCCAGTTTTCGGCATTTATGAAGTCGAAGCTGCAGGATGACAAAACATTTCACAGACCAATGATTCTATTCATTTCATTTTTCTTCATTCTTGGCATCTATGGAAGCCTACTGCTGCCAGAAACATATGAAAAGTTTTAAATATATTTTTTTAAAATAACAAAACATAGTTAGTGCAGTTATGGAATAAATCCAAAATGTTTTATATAGTTATATGACAGTTACAGTATATATACTTTTTTTAAATGAACATCCCTGTTTGTTTTGGCATCATACATTCTATCAGGAGCTTGTTTCTTATTTGCTGATGTCCTCTGCTCTGGGTTCCATACTTTCATACTATACTAAAATTATTTAGTTTTCCCTGGAAAACGTTTAAGACGCATTTATCTTTTTACGAAGCACAACTAGTGGAGAGAGAAGAAACAACAGTTAATAACAAGCAATGATGGAATAAAGTGGACATACAGAGAAAAGGAGGAGAGGAGCTCGGTGTGATATGGAGTCCCCCAGCAGACTAAACCTATAGCAGCATAACTAAGAGA
>JAUYWH010000024.1:21754072-21793702 GCA_034779795.1 Ctenopoma multispine
ATAGGGAGTTTTCAGGCAATCGCACATGCTGTGACCTAACCCTCCCACCAGCCCCGATTGCTTTAGTGTAATTTTTGCTCCTTTACATCACCAATCAATTTGTCTCAACTCAATCATACTAAAACTGCCTTTATCAAACATCCACTTATGATTGGTGCCTGCCATTGAAAATAAATAGGAGGCAATGCTTTGCAATTCATTTCAATGGAGGCACATATTATCCACCGCTAACCTGGCTTCTTTATCTTATTCTTCCGTCAACTAGAATGCGGCTCGAACGTGAGAGAGAACCCACACAAAATATACATCAAATCAACCGGCTCGGTCCTGGCACGTGTGCTATTACTTTTATGTAAAGTTTAATTTATTTGTGAAATAATTATAAAGACACACACCTGACTCAATCCTGAAAGTTTTTAATTTAAATTATAAAATTTTTGTTTGTTTAGATTTGATACATGTCACATGATGTGACTAATGTCGCTCCTGATTGGCTGAGGCTTCATCAAAATGGCTCCCAGGTTCAGGAGCACTTCTTCCACACACAGAAACCTCACAGGATGAGCTCACACAGAATGA
This sequence comes from Ctenopoma multispine, assembly GCA_034779795.1. Classification (NCBI taxonomy): domain Eukaryota; kingdom Metazoa; phylum Chordata; class Actinopteri; order Anabantiformes; family Anabantidae; genus Ctenopoma; species Ctenopoma multispine. The sequence continues at coordinate 21,754,652 of JAUYWH010000024.1, forward strand.
CAGACTGGGGAATCCCATCACACATGTTATACATCAAACAGACCAGCTCTGTCATGACATGTCCCCTATTCTGGTCAAATGGCAATTTGATTTACCATGACAACGCAACTCGCCAAAAACCAAACACGAGATTCCATCAGCACAGACTGTGGATTCCAACCATACGTATTATACATCAAACGACCAGCTCAGTCAGGTGATGGCCCCTGTTATGATTAGTTGGCATTTTGAGTTACCATGGCAACGTAATTTGCCAAAAAACAAGCAGTATGAGATCACAGGACAGACTGGGGATTCCTACCACACATACATCAACACGACCGTGTCGATCATGACACATCCCCTGTTGTGGTTACTTGGCATTTTGAGTTACCATGGCAATCTAAATCACCAAAAACCACACAGGATTAGCTCATAGGACAGACTGGGGATTCCTATCAGACATATATTACCTAAAAAATCCCGCTTTCTCATTGGCGTGATGGGTTTAAGGTTTACGGGCGCAAGGTGGCAGGCACCTTCAAAATATCCCCAGGAACTTCTAGTTTTCTATTTAAGATTTTACTTATTTAAATTCTGCTCTAATAATTCTGTGTAATTTTTTGTATGGTGGTTCAAAAGCACATGACGAAAATTTTTCATCCATTAGAAAAATACTGTTTTTGTATATTGGGAGCAATTGTTTTTATATTATTTATAAATCAGTACCCACATAAAAAAAAAGTGAATGAAACCGGCTTTATTCTTTATCTGGTTTGAATCTTCAGGTTGACCGGGTGTCTTTCTGTGTGGAGTGTTCGTCTCTATATGTCAGCCCTGTCATAGACTGGTGACTTGTCCAGGGTGTACCCCGCCTCTCGCCCGATGACCGGTAGGATAGTCTCCAGCACTCCTGTGATCCCTGGGAGGATGGAGATTAGATGAGACTTACGAGCTTATGAGGCAGAAATAGGCATCCCTCCCTTTAGCAGAACATACTGCAGTTAGATTAAAGTCACCTTTAAGTGAGTAAGTTTGTGTGTGAGGTTGTTGACGGTCCTGTACATCATTTTCAACTCCTTCTCCTTCAAGCAGAGAAATCTGTCTCTCTTTAATTAAAAGTCAGATTGATTGTTTGTTTGTGGTCAGAGAACTCCACTCTTTCTCTCCTGCCAGTGTTTAATTTTTCAGCACACTCTTAGCCAGACGGGAAAGATGAAGGAGGAATGTTTTGCCGGTGAGTGTGAAGAATCCATTTTCCTCAGCCCAATGCTGCAGCAGTGGAGGCGGCTGCGGTACATGCGACAGACAGCGGCGAGGGGGGGGGGGGGGATTAGGAGCTGATATCCTGCCTCCTCATCCATCCCTGATAACACACAGCAGGATAATGGCTCTGCTATTTCTGCCACTGCTCCTGAGACGATGACGGTTGTTATCTGACTGCTGGAAGCTGCTGTTTAGAGCGCCGGGAGGCGCCACAGCAGACCAATCAGTCAGTATCAGTGATGGATCTGTGGAGCTCTGCTAGTAAACACTGGTGCAGCTGCATCATCAAACTGATCTTACAGGAACATCTGATTATCTGAAAAGTGAAACTAAGTGAAATTACAAATAGTGTCATCTCTAATGATACAGACGCTCAGACTGACTTATCAGTATCGTTACCTCCTTATTTATCTAAATTTCAGAAGTTGTCTGTTTTTCTTTCTCCTGCTTGATTATATAAGATTTTTGTGGTTCTACCAGGCCTTCTGGAGCAAATGCTAGAGGCTGCTGTAGCTGCTCAGCAGAGAGCATAAATCCAGATACAAGATGGATCAAGAATGCATTTATCCGTAAGAGAGAAACATATCATCCAGTATTCGCTCATTCATCGGGTTCACTAACAATAGCAGTAGATGGTACAAATATATTAAGGACTTTATAAACTAGTTCAAATCATTTAAAATGAGTTTCCACCAACATGCTTTAAGTGTGACCAGGAAGGACAGAATTAGAAATGAGTACCTGTTGATTTCTTAAGTTAACAGCCCAGTGTTGCCTACAGCTTCAGATTTTCAGAGGTGGACTTGAACACTCAAAATATTTTAATCCATTAAAATATAGCCTCGTCCCCTCGTGTGCTGCAGCTTGTGGTGGTGGTGTTACAAAAGACTGGGGCTATTTTAGTCTAGTGCAGCAGATGTGCACTTGTCCTAATATCTGCTCATTACAGTCGCTCCACTCTATTTTTGAAATAATACATTTTTCAGTCTTTTAATATTTCGGCTGTAATCTGATTCAGTCAGAGAATAAAGGATGGAAAATTAACCTGCTCAAACCCGCCGTTGTCTCATGTCTCCACTTCCACACTGAACTGTTTGGTAAGTGAGTAAAAATGTTCACACCACAAGTGATGTTGGTACGGGACTGATGAGGTTCTTGATCAGACAAATGCAGGTTCTCAACCAGTGAAGTCCAGTTTGTTGCAAACATTACACCTCTACGGTTCAGTTTTAAACATATTAGTAAATTTCAATAAAGTGTTTTCTGCACTTTTAGTGTTCAAATGACAAATTCCCATTGTAATCCAAATATAGAGAACTCAATCAACAACTGGCACTTTGAGTTAGAAAACAGTTTGAACATGCACTGTAGATACATATATTTTTTTAGGTTGTGTTCTATATGATAAAAAAAATGATATACCACATAATTCCACGTGTAATGTCGTGCTGTGAATATTACATGGTAGAAAAGCAACCGCTCGAGAGACACAAATCTAAATAAATAAGACGCAGACGTTAAGACGTTTCGAAGATTTTCTTACTTTCCTTTAATTGATTTCGTCCGCAAAACCTTCCTCTTTCTTTGTAGGAGTGCTACGTCTGGTCCACAGAAACTGTTGTTTTGAAATTTCTTTTAAGTAAATTATAAAATAATTAAAAACAGTCTGGTCAGTCCATCCGTCACGTTCATCCAATGCCTCTCTGTCGGCCTTTGGCTCATCTCTGTCCTGATCACCTTTTACAGTGCTCAGCGTGAATGAGTACGCCCCAACGGATTTGTCAAGTTAAGTTTCCTTTCAGAATCAACGTTTTCAGTGGGATACTACAACACAAATGTCGCCCAGTGATTTGTTCATTATTCAACTCTCCGCACAGGCTTTAGCCATCACCAGTGTGAGCAAAATGAAAACTAACGACAGCTCTGCAGAGGTGAGTTCACCTGCTAAATAACACTGAGGCAGATGCAAAACAACTGGCTGCTGCTCTGTTTACTGCTGATGTTACACAAGTAAAACTGAAATTCAGATTTATTACCATGTTTTGATTTTCTGCCTGCTGACATCCATGACATTATTCCAGGGCAGCATCATTGTTTCATCATATACTTTTCCACTGACTGCAGAACTCGAGGACACAATGCACGAATTCCATCTGCATCATAATGTATACCGTACTATAATGAACTACACAGCTCGGCAGAGCAAAGAACAAGCATACGCAGTAAACTTTGCCTTCAGTGCTGAATTAATATTTATTAATGAGTTAATCCACGCTGACATTTACTCTGACATCTTATTAAATCAGGAATCTGAACAGTTTGAGTTCAGCGCGGATGTTAGGATTTCTCTTTTCATATGGGGCTAATCCACTTCCCTCTCAGCAGTGCACATATGAGCAGTTCTCTCAATGAGATTCCACCCCCAGGCGTTTCCTGTTATGAGATAATGTTATATTAAATGCCCGTTATTTGGTTTTGTTTAGCAGACTGTTTCCCAGAGGGTAAGACACACGTATGGTCAGACAGCAGCAGCAGGTACCTGAAGACATTATTCTTTTTAAATCACATCACTGCAGCTATCAGTCATAGTGTGTTTTAATTCGCTTAATGACTTGTTCTAAAATGCACAGTAAAGTTTTTACAAGCTTTCAGTCATTTTCTCCTTATTTTATGTTTATTTCATTGGTTTATTTACTGATGGTAGCTTCACTCTGGTCACATTCACACTGTCCCTGTGGTCACTGAGCAGCTCCAGCTGGGATTGAATCATCTTTTGCTCCAGTGTGTTGCTCCCAAAAACACATTTATGTTTAATTTCTTTTAGTTATTTCAATACTGAGGTGCTACGACACCGTCTCTGTCACCGTAGCTCAGGGTCATTCCAGGTTTCACCATAAATGTGAGCACACTGTGCACCTTACATGTTAAAACAGTACATTGATTCCTGTTTGTTCCCGATTTTCACCTGTGTTTTATTGTTTACATCCTCCATGCAGCAGGTGTAATGTCACGTGTGTCTTTAATCCACGTACTGCAGCACCTGTTATAGTCTGTCTGCATTGTCTGTAAACTCTCACAGATAACTGGAATGAGGAAGTGTCGATGTGTTGGTGAAAATATGGCCTGCAGGTGATTCTGAAAAGCAGGCGATAAGGGAACAGGATGAATCAAAGCCTTATCACAGCCGAGTTCTTATTGCTCTTTTGTTTACCGCTCGTGCTCTGATGATTGAGCTGTCAGGGAGCATCATCAAACATCCCGCAGAGGTTCCTCCTCACGAGGAAGGTGAGAAAAAAAGCAGTAGACTGAAGATATATGTTAACATGTAGATCTGAACATGACCTGCAGAAGATGACGACGCTACTGTGGAGTTTCTGACACTGTGCTTTGCTGAACACGATGTAGAAATGTGTGAGAAGGATCCAGACTTTCAGGTATCTTAAACCCTCTGTCCTCTGTCAGAACAATCCTAGTCGTAACCAGCTGAGCTCCGGGGAACAGTCACTCAAAGAATAAATAAATCTGGATTCTAAAGAACAACATTCCCGTAAATATAAAGCTGCCATCTGTACAGGAAGTCGCACAGTCGAGGAAAACTACATTTTAATATCTGATGTGCATCAACCGCGTCTGTGGAACAGAACCGCTCGTTAACCATCAGAGCTGTGAAATCTTCTTACTGTCACACCAGTAATTTATAATCCTGGAGATGAATATTATGCATCTGTTTTATTAACAAAAGAACTGTGGTGGGTTTGTACTCAGTGACAGTCTGAAGTCACAGAGTGCTTCACGCTGCTCAGATGGTCTGATGTGTAAAATTACACATAAACCTACTAAAAGTTTCCTGGTTTCACTCCCGGAATATTTGCAAACAGGAGTCGATCCCACTGTCTGTCTTACAAACCGGCTTGTTGAAGTTTAAATGAAAGTATGATGCACATGTGGTCTGATTGGTGATTGTGCCAAATCCTCAGTCCTGGATCTGTGCAAAAGTATATTAAGCCTGAAGACAACTCGAGTCTTCAGTCATTCAGAGAAATGAAAAACTTGCAAAGCTGCGTCGTTTTAGTACAAAACCCTCTGTAACTCAACGTGACTCGCTGTCCACAGGAACTCAAAGACTCGGTCACTAAATACAAGTGTAAACAACCATCAGAAAGAATTTGATCACTCAAACCTCTAACTGAGGCGGTCTGATCACATACGTGTTGTCGTGTAAACTCTAATGAAAATGGCTCATCAAAGCAGGACGTGGTGGTTGTTTGGTGAGAACACGCAGGTCCTGATGTCACCATGACCCGGTCTGACAGAAAAAACTGAAACAGAATTGACTTGTGGTGAGAGATGAAATAAAACCCATCGACAGATCCGTCTTTTGTAGATTTATTTCCTTGCAAAGAAAGGCTGCCAGTCCTACAGAGTGCCGGAGCACCCTGCAGATAGTGTGAAGCAAACATTTATACTCCTGCATACAAGAGGGAGGTTTTACCAAGGAGTGCTGTTCAGACTCCGCTGGAGTCCCACCTGACTGGAGGACACCTGACTATGTGCAGATGTTCTCTATTACACAGCAGAACTGTACTGAAGTATAAACCAAGACGTCTGAAACCTTATTGTCTTGCAGTGGGGAGCATTCTTGTGGCACTTTATGTAGTAGTGAGGGCAGCAGCCTCGCACACTGTTGTGTATCCCTCACGCCTGCTGTAAGGCCTGGTGATGTAGCACCTCCGTGTTCCCTTTAATTAATCCTCCCACTGTGCAGTAAAGCGAGTGTAATAATTCCACACAGGCCGCTGTGATCGGCCTAATGTGCCGCACTACCTCTGACGTAAGGCCGGACCATAAATCCAGCAGAGGCAGAACCTTAAGAGACACTGGCTGAATAATGCGGCGATTAGGTGATAAGAAGGGATGCAGAGGGGGGCAGGGTCAGGAGGTGGGTGGAGGGGCTTCCTTTCTGCTCTGAGGTTAATCTGTGAGAAAAAAATATACCTGAGACTGTGGACCACTGAAATCTAACTAACAGCTAAAGCTAACTTTATAATGAACGGATCAGAAATACAGTTAATGTTACAAACTGCTGCCATGCTGGTGTGTGTGTGTGTGTGTGTGTGTGTGTGAGTGTGTGTGTGTGTGTGTGTCTGTGTCTGTGTCTGTGTGTGTGTGAGGAATACGAGCCTTTGACAGCTGCAGTAAAAACTTAAATATCAGTGATTAAATATGACGGCAGACTGACACATTTTATCACAGTGTGAGGAAATGATCTGCAGATGAAATATTTAAACCTGTGCTGGTTTCAGTGACAAAGAAACAATAAAATCACATGTGCACGTGGGATCACGGACACCAGACAAAAGAGTTTTCTATCATTCTGCATCTAAAGATGTAAAAAGCAAGAGTCTTTTATTCTTCTGACCTTGTGACCAGAGAAACCTAACCGTGCGTTAAACGGTTCGTTCCCGGTTCTTCCTGCAGTAAAGATGAAAAGCAGAGAGAATTTAAGAGACACATATTACAGCTGTAAAACAAAGCTGGGACTTAAACGTGTGTCGACTGGTTCAGTTGTTCTGTTTAAGTTTAATCTTCTTGTAAAATGAGAAGCATGAACTGAATAAAACTGGTTTGATGTCAGCACTGAGCACATTTAGGTAGTTCGGCTAAACTGAGGTATTAGTCTGTGGATCAGGTGAACGTTTGGCAGCACAGCGTCTTTACATGCGACTGACATATGCAGAGGTCAGCGTAGTAGCACGCCAAGCTCCTCCACCTCAGACGTCGCTTCCTTACAACTAAGTCGTATCTTCACATTTCATTTGCTGCTGAAATCAATCAAACAGGTTGAGAGAGAAACGTGCTGAAGCTTCGCACAGACGTGGGACAGCAGGTAGGCTCAGAGTGGAGACGCTCAACTGTGTCCTGTCTGGAGCTTTCACTGCACAGTGCGTGTGTGTGTGTGTGTGTGTGTGTGTGTGTGTGTGTGTGTGTGTGTGTGTGTGTGTGTGTGTTTTGTTTCATGCTGACTGAAGTGTTTTCTCTGCTTCCTTCACGCCTGCTGAAAATCATTGTTACACTTACAGTCTGGAGGAGTTTTGATGGCAGTGAACACATGGAGCTGATTTCCATGAAATAAACACATGGACCCCCCAGAGGGTTTTTAACGGGGTTTATACTTCACCAGAGAAAGTCAACACACTTCTCTCCATTCATGCATGTTTGGAAAAAAAAATCTAAATGTTTGTTCTGCAAATAGCAGCATGAGGAGGAGGGAGAAGTCGTACTGGTGTTAACGTCATTAAGGTTGCTTCATTCATACACATGTGGTTGCTGGAGCGGTTTTGCAGAGAGTTTTCGATTCAGCAACATCTTTATGTCATAAGATGCATGTTGAAAGAGGAACACACCAGCAGATGGACAAAGGCAGCTAAAGAATGTGATCAGATACGTTTTGGTGGCTTAGTCCAAACACGTGTGTGTTTCTGATGCTGACCATGATCCCGGCTCCAACCCACCTTAACCAAACGCAACCAGTTACCGTCCTGCTTCAGAGCTGCGTGTCATAGCAGGACATGTCGCAGGACGTGATGCTGTCAGGCATGAGCAAAATGTGCACAAGTAGCAAAAGCACATCAGTGCTTGGTTTATCTGCTTATATAATGACATGAAAGTGCTGGCAGATCTTTAAAAAGATCACTGACGCACACACTGTGTTCGTTTCAGAGCTCAGTGTAAAGAAGCATCGACCTAACCCGAGTAACACTGACATGATACCTTGTGATGAAGACTTTCCTCCTGCAGCAGTTTATTATGAGCAACAGTAACGTGTTGTAATTGACTTCTAGCAGCTCTTATGACACGAGCAGAGGAGAAAGTCGTGGATTGAGGGGTCGGAAAACAGGACTTCACAGAAGGAGACATACATTTCTTTTTACTGTGGTAAAATGGTTTGAGGTCTGATCTGTATTTATGATCACAGCACACTGATGTTTACTCCTTGCTGGGTGCATGAACAGCTTCCTCTGTAGTGACAGAAAAATACCATCAAGGTAAATAAACACAGTATATTTTGCAGTACTTATGGTACTTCTGCTTACTTGCAGGTGAACAGTTGAACTGTTGATCAACAAACAGGCTAATGTGGACTAAGTCCAGGACGGATCCCTGCGCTGAGCAGCAGAGACTCAGACTGTGTTGGACAGTCTGTTGAGAGTTTGTGGTCACAGTTATTTGTCAGGTGTTGATTTCGGACCCTGTCTGTTTTGACTGAAGCGTCTTCATCCTGACTCTCCATCCCGTCAAATGGACAGTTTTCATTTCCTGTGCTGGTGCAGACACCAGATGAGTCCTGACAGTGTTTGTGTCGATCTCTCTGTCCGGACTCGTCCCATCCGACGCCTCCGGCCGCTGACTGACGGCTCTGAGGAAAGCTAATCAATGGCAGGAAAACATCAGCAATAATCACCGCCGCCACAGGCCCAGAGAGCGTGACCTGATGGAGACAGATCCACCTCAGAGCAAGAGGGCAGCAGTGATGGAGTCTAGCTGACAGATGGAGAGCTGCTGAGAGCTTTGATAAGAGCCTGAACGTAACCTGGAGCCTGTGAAGCTGAACGATCAATCAGCCGGATGGATTCATTCAGAGAGGAGAGGAGAGGGAGGTGATGCAGAGCTGACACACCGCAGACGCCTCCATCAGCAGCCAGTTGTTTCATCCGCCGTCACTCGTCTCCAAAACACTCACAACATGACAGGTGGTGTTTGAAAAGAGAAGATTGTGTCCTCAACAAGTGGGAAATGAAATCTCCAATGTGCAGACACACCTTCACCTATATCAAGTATCTGTCAACTTTCAAAACCTTGAGACTTTTTGTATTTAGTTGACTGTGACTGGAAAAAACATTTCACAGGACTCAGTTATAATCATTCGTTAAATGATTATAATCATTATAAATCTTACTGAATAATGCAGGATAAAAAAATCTAAATGATTCACTATAACATATTTAATACTAATATTAACGTATATATAACATATGATACCAATAATAATATATGAACATATGATGAATGATGAAAACAATTATTATTATCACAGCTTTGTATGAATTAATACATATTTAATATCCTGTGTATTATTTTAAGAGAAGTATGTGAAAGTCTGTGAGCATGTGAAATGTCGTTAAGTGATAACTCTGCTGAGCATCTTCCCCCCTGTTGATGATGATGATGGAGAGGAAGGCTGGAAGCTGGATCCTTCTACAAAGCTCCTGAGATTTTAATATTTGTTTGCGTTCACCTGATGAACCTGTTCTCGGTCTTCTGGATCTGGTTTTGGTCTCCTCCTTATGGATGTATCTGGATCTTAAGCTACTTGATGCTCCATCAAAAACCTGTAGGACACTAACCTATTTGTTCAGAGACACAGATGCTGAAAAGATCGAAAATGAAAGAGCTGGAATCTAACTTCAAACTTCACTGCAGGACTCTGGACCGTAAACTTTAGTGAGCATCGATTTTCTGTCCCCTGCTGGCGCATCAGTCCAGTGTTGGTGAAGGGGTATGGAGTCATCGAGGACCAGTGCTGGATAATTCCGGTTTAGCCACATATGTGTGAAGATACACGTTACTGTGACGACGTCAGTCCGAGAGAGAGAGGGAGAGAGAGAGAGAGAGAGAGGGGGGGGAGGCTGCAGAGCCAGGCTGATCTTCAGTCCGGAGGCAGCAGCTGCCTGCATCTCCTCCTCCTCCTCCTCCTCCTCCTCCTCCTCAGCACCTTAGGGCGACAGACCGTGCAACATGCCCGCCGAGCGTCTCCAGCCGGGCCCGTTGTCGGTTCTTCCACCTCTTGAGGGATTTACGCGGACGAGCGGACGGGGACTCGCGAAGGATCCGATGCGCAGAGAGCTTTAAGTCGGAGACGGAAACCTGGAAAAGTTTTGTATTGTGTGAAACGCGGTGCAGTGGGGAGGACCGCCGCGGTCGTCTGCTGCTGCTGGTGGCGGCCGTCGCTGCGCACCGTGACGCGCTGAGAACAACCTCTGCAAGTTCGCGCGGAGAGGAAACAAAAAAACTCGGCTGCGTAAAAACCTTTTCCACTCTGGATTTGACACCTTAGGGTCGTGTGTGGTTTCTTATTCCAGGGATGCTGCGCGCCTCCCGCCTCCGTTCTCCTCTGGGTGGGATTGGGTTGGATGCGGCGTCGTGAGGAGGCAACAGCCTGCGGATAATAACAGCTCGGACTTTTTGGCTCCCCGTGCGGTGCGCGGCTCTCCCTCATGCAGCTCCTCCGTCTGGCCTGGGCTCTGACTGCCGCTGCGGTCTCCTTTCTGCTCCTCCTGCTCCTCCACAGCCAGATCCTGAGAGAAGGTACGTGAGTAAGATCCCAGACTTCGGGATGGTGTTTGTTCGACTAAGTGTCCGGAACACCTCAACAGGTCACAGAGAGGCGGCAACGTGTTAAGAAACCTCTGATGGTCTGATGTACGTGTTTGTATGTTTGACGGGGGAAAGAACAGATGAAGCAGCAGGAAACGTGGAACCAGTGTCTGGTTTGGTCTGCACCTCACCGGCTTTGTGGCCTGGCTGAGGGGAGTTAACACTGTTCTTCTACCTCTGTATCCACATAATATTTGCCTGTGCACTCTGCACACGCTGAAGTCTGCTCTGACTGTCATAAATTAACCTACACGGTTCTGCAAAGATTTAAAATAATCAAATGCACTTCTGTCAAATTTAAGGAGGAATAATTTGGACATTTGATTTAGTGAAAAAGGATAAAAAAAAAACAGAGTAAAATAACTTTTTTAAACCAAAAAATATTCAGCTTACTTTATAAAATAGAAAAAACAGAAGATGGATTATACATGTGATCAAAATCTTAAATGGCTGATCCATCAAATAAGTGCTCAAGATCTAAATAAAAGGCAAAGCAGCGTTAAATAAGCTCAGTGTGCAGCACATAAAAACACAAGCAGCAGTAAGTTACTTATAAATGCATGTGATAAATAAAACACAGACACAGAATCAAATCAGCAGAGAAGAATATGTGTTTCTGCTGTGATTCAGTGATCAACCAAACGTAGAGAAACAGAGAACGTTGAAGAAATAAAAAATCACCATCTATAGCCTGGAGCAGGTTTTTAAAATGTGCCACTAAAAGTTCAGTTGAGATTTGTCTTAACGCCCGGGCTGAGGAACCTTTTACCACATTTAGCTGCCAACCCCGCAGGACGCGGCCTCCTCCTGGTAAACCAAAGCTGCAAAAATCCAGAAGAGCAAAAGAAGGAGCTGAACAGAATGTTACAGAGGTTACAGCTGCATTCACAAAAATTAGATTCCAAAAAGCAGAAAGTGATTCTGAGATTCTGTTTTTTTCCCCCCTGATTCTTGCCTCTTAGGCTGCAGCTCTAAACTAAAGAAAAGGGAATATACCTGCACTGCGGGAGGAAGACCGGGAGGCAGTTCTCAGGGTTGTATAACTATACAAACTCCTTTAAATGTTTTTCTAGTGAGAGAAAAGATAATAATGTTAATAATGCATTAATTTATTACTTATATTTACTTATAGACTTGAAAAGACAGCAGCCTGGACAAAACTCTTTGTGATACTGAAGCAAATATAGTCGTAACCTGTCATAATTCATCATCCATTTTTGGATTCTGTTTGTCATCAGGAACACAGATATGGTTACGGTACGGCAGCATGCAGTGAAACAGTCACTGTGGGATGACGTCACATTGTGTTGCAAAACAAAAGTTTCACTATTAATCCACACGAGGCTGCTTCGTGTTGGCTGACCTACTGCTGCAGTTCGGGGCGATAATATTTGAAACTACTGGTTAATTGTTGCAGAAAGACTCCAGCTGGTACCAGAAAGAGAAGCAGAACTACACCTTTATTAGCATCCTTGTACTCGCTCCCTGTCATATACAGAATTGAGTTCAACCCTCTTATTTATTTTCAGTACTTTATTCCTAAATAACTCTGCCTCCTGTTTTATTTTTCAGTGTGTTTATATTTAGAAACACCAATACTCCCAAAAAATATCTGTCACCGTGGGGCCCTGTCCTCATTTTACTAATTTATTCCCTCAGTGGCCACTTCAGGGCTCTGGAAGCGCTGTACGACACATAAGCTCTGCTTATTTTCTTCATGTTTGCTCCTTTTTGACCCCTCAACAATTTGCACCACCTCTGAAGCCAAACCTAATTTTTCTGACTGCTCACTGTTTGTAGCATGAGTCAGTCTTTATGTGCAGTCTTACGATGACTCCTCCCGTGTGGTGGTGTTGCTTTTTATCAGTGATCTACAGCACGGATCCACGTGCACAACGTGCAGCTTTGTTTTTGTCCTGAAGCCCAGAGGAGTCCATCTGAGCATCAGAGCCTCATTTAAAGTTCGACCTGCAGTAAGAGAATCAATGTGAAACTTCTCAGTCATCCAAGTTGAAGATCCGCGCAGCTTTTGGCACAAAGAGGACAAGAATAAAAAAAATCAATCACTTACCTCCTCAGCATCAGCAGTGATTCTTTGTGAAGGTTTCCAGAACGTCCTCAGGAGAGCAGCAGCAACTTTGAAGTTTAACACTGAAGCTGAAACATGTATGTAGGATCCAGTGTTTTTGGAGCTTTGCATTATATAAGTTGAGCAGTTTTAGAGGAAATAACAGAGAAAAAAAAGAAAATTTTGATTTTGAATCTCAATATTTACTCACTTAATCTTGGATCCGTTTCGAGATGTACGAACACTCTTCATTGCATCTATTGGATCACAATACGATGCTTCAAACATGTCAGTGATCTCAAACTACTGATAACTTTAATCGTCTACTCTTTCGTACATGTTCTGAATCTGTCACAACCTGTCCAACAGTAGATTTTCTTGCACCATTTTCTTTCCAAAGCACGGATGCAACTGTTTTAGTTATTGTTATTTGGGAACTACTTGGTAAAGGATAAAAATCTGCGGCGGAGCAAAGCTGTGGAGCCAGTTATCGCAGACAGATGACGCGTGTGAACAAACTGCTCCGACTGAGATTTAAAGCTCCTCTCTGTCTCCTGTGTACGACACAAACAATAAAAGTCCTTCTGTTCTCTGAGCCTCTGAAGCAGAAACTCAGCAGATTTAGTTTGGCACCTGTTTCTCACTCTCCGGCTTGTTCGTATGCAGATGTTTCTGATAAACAGAAGAAAATCATAAATTCCTGCAGGCTGCTGATGGAAATGATCAGTCAGAGTTCAAACACAGATGGTTTCCTGTGATGATACAGAGACTTAACTTTTCTCCATTTATTAAACCAGACGAGTGGTCCATTACATGTCTGTTGTTTTCAACATTTGCTCTGGGAAATAGTTAAAAAATCCCAACTGAAAACTTGGTGTCTGTTGTCGTCTCTTCTTCGTTGATCATCTCGGCGTGGACAGAATTACCGAACACAAACTGGAGACTGAATTTAATCCCCTCATGCTTTTCCTTTTGTTTCCTCTACCTGCTCATGAAGCTTATTTAGATCCTGAAAACAAGCCTATTATGCAGCAGACACACTGTTGTGCCTGCGGTGTAGAAAGCTTACCTAAGGAGCCCTCAGAGTCCAAATTAATTCTCAATGCTCCATTAAGTGGAGCATATATTCATGGGAATTATGAACACGCTGCATCTGAATGAAAGTGAAAAATCAGCACTTGGAAAAAAAACACAAACAGAAATTAAATGATCTAAAAGCTGCAGAGGGTGTAATTGGATTTGAATAAATTCATATGGAGGAGAAACATCAACGGGGAGCAGCCTCAAGCGTGACTGACGACACTTTCTTCTCTCTGTTTTTAAAAAGAAATAAATGATCACACCTCACCAGGTAAAAAACATATTCTAACAAAAAAGACGACCAGCCGCAGCGTGACGGAAAAATCAGCACTGGCTCTGACAAATTCACTGACTTTCTGAGAAATGTGTATGTGTGATGTTCAGTTAGGGCAAGAAAAGCACTTTGGTGAGAGAAGTGCTGAGTTTGCTTCTTTTCTTTGTTTGTTTTTGTGCATATATTTTTGGCATTCTAGCTTTTATTTTGTTGAAACTGTTCAGATTTCATGTGAAATGAGTCAGCTCACAATCTTTCCCCTGATCTTCACCCAGTGCTGTGATGCCTGAACCCAACCAGGAAAAGAAAACAGGATGTTGCTGCCTGTGTTCATGTAATTGGTATGTTAAATATGAATGTAAATCTACTTCTAATTTCAATTTATTCATATAGAAACAGAACTTTTAGGAGACTGGGTTGGTTTATTATAGTAACCTCTCCCAAATCTTAACCAAACATAATCACAGCCTTGTCAGGTCATTAAACCAGTTCATTTAAATTCATCCTCCTGCTTACTGTCAAATAATTCTCAAACTCAATTCACACTGAACTTAGCAGCTGAACTCAGCAACCAAAACTGGAACAGGAGAAAACTACATTTGCTAATGCATGCATTGTTTTCTAATCGGTCCATTCAGAGTCCAAGAGGATGTTTGGACCAAATGTGATGAGAACAACACAGAAACACAATGCCTCTGCAAACAGGTGTATACAAATACAAAAGTCAACAGAGACAACATTTTTAAACCGACATATTAGAAATAAATGTGTTGAGTGATTGTGGCTGACGACACCTCCTTTAAATCCTGAAAATGTCCCTTTTCTTGAAGACCCTCAACAAACCAGTTCTCACAGCGTCTGTGTTTGAGCTCTGGCTGATGAATTTCAATCAGCAGCTGCTCAGTTTTATGATTTACCTCTTTCCGCTTCGGCACCTGAAACATCTGCATACGAACGAGGAGGAGAGTCAGAAGCAGCTGCCGAACAAAGGCTGCAGAGTTTCCACTTCAGGGCCTCAGAGAACAGAATTTATTGTTTGCTTTGTTGCGACAGGAGCTTTAAATCTTAACCTGAGCACAGTTTATGTGCTGTCTGTTTGCATAAACTGGCTCCTCTAAATTACTGTTAAGAACTTTTGTCCAACCTTCCTGGCTACAATATTAGGTCATTATCTATAAGTCTTACAGCCACATTAGTGAAGGAAAATGCTAATGCTAATCTAAAAGTCGTGCTCAGGGTGGGCGGCCATCTGCCTCGATCGGTTGTCTCCTGTTTCTTTTGAGCTGCTGTTATTTTTCTTCTCTTTAAAGTAGATGCTGTTTTGTCTACAGTCTCATGTTGGATTCAGAATTTGTCTCCTGCTGCACAATAACAGACTCATTAGCTGCCATCAGAGTTTCAGCAAACAGCCACAGAGTCACGTCAAAACCAATTTCAGCCTCATCGCTATTCCTCCGACTCCAGTTTTCCTGCATCGTGATTGTTGTTCCTATTTTCAATTTGTGGGGGAATAATAAAAAAAAAGATTGCACATAATAAAATCTCCCATTGACCAGATGTCAGTTTATGTTCCCCCCCTCTCATTCAGAAATCAATGACATGTCAGCTGCGATTGGACGGAAAGTTAACAACACAAGCAGAGCGAACAATGTGCTGTAATTTCATTATCCTGCTGTAACGTGAGCAAGACGCTGCCACAGTGAGGACGCCGAGATTAATCTGCGATTGTTTCAGCTTCTTCAAATACGTTTTTTTAAATCCCTCACTGCAAGATTACTGCTGTTAAACAGGATTCATAACAGTAAGTTTAAGTTCTGTAAGATATGTAAGATACAGCTCACATTTATTTTAAAAACACAAAACATAAATGTTTTAATCCAACAATAAATAAAAGTAAATCTGACTGTGGGCAGGAAAGTGAAGCTCTGATTTTATATTTAATTAAAACCGTTTGTCGGATTAATTTAGTATAAAAATAAATTGGATGGAGCTTCTTTTAAGTTCTCTGTGCACATTTCAGTCAAGTGGTTCGGTTAAGACTGGATTAGCAACCTGGAAATGCAGACCAGGAGCCCCAACAGACTGTCTACATGTTGTCATTAATCAGAGAGGACAGCATGAACTAGGGGTCCTCCGTCGTCCATGTGTTGTGGCCCTGGGCTCTGCTGTTTGTAAGTCGCTGAACAGATCCAGGATCACATGAGTAATGCTGGATGTTCTACTGCTCGATATTAATTCAGTTCTTCAAACCCACTTGAGAAGTGGATTATAAAAGCTGGATTTAACCACCTGGGATTACTGATCAACAGGTTTTCTGCTGATGAAAGACAGAGACAGAGAGGTGGAGATAAACAAAGAGAGAGAGCTTTTCTCCCCCCACCTCCGGAGATGTAACTCGACAAGACTCTGTTTCATGGTTACGTTAAGGTGCTCACAGCTCTTGGTTAAAGTTAGGGAACGATAGCGTCCTGGCTCAATAGACACAAACTTTACAGACGCTCAGTCACAGATACAGAGATATTTCCCTCCTAACCAATCAGAGTCACATACTGACACAGGAGGATGCCACAGATTTTGACCATGGACGTATGGTTCTGACACAGCATCAGTACTCGACGCCCCCGGGGTGGATTCATTAGCTCAGACTGACGGGGACGAGGAACAGTAACAGTAACTCATCCAGTGCAGGTGGAGGATTAAAGAAGAGCAATGATGAGCTGCAGCTGATGTGCAGACGGAGACTCGCTGCCGCTGGTTACCACGAGATACCTGTTAGCGAGCTCTGTCTCACACATCATCGACACGCAGACTGGATCCCACTTACTGCAGCAGCCGGTCCGATCTCAGGAACTCTGGCTGCGGGATCGCTGAAGTGAAGAAAGTTGACCTCTGGCGTTTAAAAAAAAAAAAATCACACTTTGGTTGTGTCAGCAGAGCTCCGACACGTCCTGTGGATAAAACAGTTTAAAAGCCTTTTTTTTAAGTTCCTGTATGGCGGTTAGCTTTTGTCACCAACAACACTGACATTAGGAGATGTAAAAAAAAATCACGGAGGTTGCGATACACTGCGATAGGAGCAGCTTCGTGTGGTGATTCAAAACGGTTTGAGATACACTGAAACTGCATCCGGCTTCAGGTGCAGTCTGTTAGTCTCACCCTTCAACTTTTAATCTCTCTCTCTACTGAGGAGGCCTGAAGGTTAAAGTGTCCTCTCCTCTGTGATCTCTGACCCTTTACACGCTGACAGAGGTCTGACTGTACTCACACTGAGAGCAGGAGGAGAAGGAGGAGGTGATAACCCTCATCACTTCTCAGAGAGAGAGAGATGTTTATTAGCCTCCGTGTAGCCTCGAGGCTAACGGGAGGGGGAGGACACATCAGACAGGCTGTCAGCTGTAATTATGAGCTTCATTAAAACTGCGCGTAACACAAACGTCTGAACGGCGTTAATGTGTGAAGAAGCTTCAGTCTGTTTAATCTGGATTTTCTTTCAGTCACAGCTACTTTGAGTTTTCTCAAGTCAAATCCTTTAAACTGAAGCTAAAAGGATTCTTTGAGACCAGATTTCAGAGATCAGCCTTTTCATTTACAATGATCTTCAGTTTGGATGTACAGTTATTGGACATGTGTACATTTGTACATGTTAATTTATCATTATGGCTCAATTGTCTGTTCAAAGTTAAGATTTCGATTAAATCCAATGTCAACATTTCTCTGTACAAATTAGTGCATTAAAAAGAACCTAAAAGGTGATAAGAAATCCAAATATACACTAAGATCTGTGTATAGAACAGACAGTCAGATTATAGCAGGTACAAAAAGGAACAATATGACACCTGTCATCAACGTCTTTTATACCAGTGTCCATCTTATTTTTTTAGCATTTTATTGTACAATTTATTACATCACAACAGTACAATTACTGTTCTACACACACACTAATCAAATCAGTATCTGCACAAACAAAACTAATAAAATATCATTAACAGATTGTTTTTTTGTTTTTTTTTGCAAATGTCCAACAAAACAAGAGAAAGAGCAGCAACAGTGAGCTGCAGGCAACAGGCTGCACATCTGCAACTTCTTTATTAAGCTGCACAGTAAACTGATAACCTGGTAGTCAGAGTAAAACTTATTCACCAAGACTCTCAGCCCTTAAAAACACCAGGTGAAGGATTGTTCAGGTGCCCGAGAGTTTCTGAAGTAGAGGACAAAATGGCGGAAGGACAGACGGGAAGAAGAAATATTCTGCAAACACTGAATGACAGGGAGAACACACAGTTCAGATCATGTGGATAACACTGTAACAGCAGAAACTAAAATATGATAACGACATGACACAGTGCGACACTGATGGCTTCACACCGTCGCAAAGGGATCACACACACATTTAACATCACATCTGTAATTTTAAGATACTGACAGCATCAAAGTTTCACCTGTTTTCAGTGCAGACGACATGTTAACAAACTCCACTGCTGAAAGAAACTATAAAGATACTCATTACATAAAACTGTGCAAAAACTTAAGCCGTTTCTTTGCATCAGAGTAAGTCTAAGATTAGGTAGAGTTAGGTTTACATTATTAGATTACATACTGTGAAAGCTCATTAATGAAATAACCTAAAGTCAACCTGGACCCTGGTCTACATGCGAGTTCCCTTAGTTGCATCCATGCATCCTTTAATTCATCATTAAGTCATTTTCTTCCCACATGTTAATATTCTGCTCCCGTTGAACCACAGTGTGTAAACTGTTCTTCACTGCTCAGAGGCTTAATGTACATAAACTATCTGTAATGCCAGCATTTTTCTATTTTCATTATTTTTATCTGTACTTATTGATATTTCCTTCCGTTCATTAGCTGCGCTGTTTATCCTGTAGAAGGCTGAGGGGGCGTCAGACTATCACACCTACAGGCTGTGTAATTAACCTAACCTGGTATGCAGAGGAGACCCATGCAAGAGTATTGATATTTTCTTGAAAATGAATTATTTAGTAGTTATGGCTTCTGCACACAACTCCTGAGACTTTACTCTGCTGCCTCTGATTCACTGAGCATCAACACGTCCGTCAGCTTATCTGCGCTTCTCGTTCTTTATAAATAATAAATTAGCAGCACTGACAGGATTACAGAAGAGGTCTGTGAGGCTGTAGCCTGGTTCTTCTCTCCTTTTCGTGCAGGAAGACGTAATTATCATGCTGTCACAATAACGACATAAATCAGCTCTATAGAAGAACATTTCTGTTTTTTGTCATTCGCAGGAGGTTTTATTGTTGCAGAGGTCGTTTTGTTAACAATACTGTAAATGTCAGATTGTATATTTCATATGATGCACTTCCTTCCCTCAGGTCAGCTGGCGGCGGGGACCTGCGAGATCGTCACTCTGGACCGGGACAGCAGCCAGCCGAGGAGGACCATCGCCCGACAGACGGCCCGCTGCGCCTGCAGGAAGGGGCAGATCGCCGGCACAACTCGAGCCAGACCTGCCTGTGTTGACGGTAAGACGCTCGCAGGTGGTTGGTGGAGACACTGAAGGAACAACAGGTGTCAGAAGTAGATCAGACTTGATAATGTCAAAAAATGTCTGGACTTTGTGAGTTGATGATTTAATAACAACAGTCTACAGCACAGGCTACGTTCACACTATGAACAGCAAGACAGTGTTTGCCATTCATTAACAACGAAAAACCCGTTTTATTTTCGGAGACAGGGTTGGGGAGATGATTGTGTTACTTAACACGTGCGTTATGAGTGAGTCCAGCGCGTTGTCGGGCCATAAATGTTGAATATGTCTATATATCTTGTGTATTTTGGGTGTTTTGTGTCGTGTGTTAACATGTCACTGTCCCTCGCTCACAGTTCCCAGCTTGAGGCTAAGTTGTGGTTTATACACACGTACCTGCAGCTTCATCTGGACTGTGAGATTCACAAAGTCACATCCCAGATGGGAACATCCCAGTGTTGCATTTCATTTCATCCCTGGCACTGTGTCTCTCTTTGTGCCATCTGGAGATGACGACAACAGCTGCGGGGACTCGGTCTGCTCTGCAGGGATTTACAGGCTCTCCTGGTGATTTTCAGAGACCACTAACTGTTGTTTAGCTTCTTTTTCTTTTTCTAAAGTTTGACTTGAATAGATCTTCAGATGTTTCTTTCTTCTTCTTCTGATATTTTTTGTAAATGTAATATTGCATTTTCACCTGTTCAGCAGAAAAATAAAAACAGGTTTTAACACCACAACAAAATACAACATTTTCCTCTTCCCTTCCGGTTATTTTATGCTAAGCTAGGCTAAACACGCCGGTGTCTTATGTCACAACAATGCTGTCAGTGATCAGCGCTGTTTGAGCACGCTCTGTCGCGATGGGAGGATGAGCCGCAGACCTGATGCAGGAATGACGCAGATCACTGTGACACGTTTTCCTGCTCTCTTCTACCTGAACGTCTCAGACACTCTGATGAAAACCAAACCTGCTCAGACCCCCTGTGGCCTTTTTCTTTCTGCACAGAACGAGCAGGAGCTGCTGAAGATACAGCTATAGTCAGTTTCAGTCAAGAGATGTCAGGAACTCATCTCTGGAGCTGGTTAACTGATCCATCAAGTATAACATAAAACTTTCCTAAACTCCACCACGTAGGTGAAGATGCATTTTAAGTATTCAGTTATTTATTCAGACCAGAGGTCCTCAATACAGAAGTCAGCACAGGGGTCAGCAGAGCTGTATGTGGACACACAGACGGTCTAACCCTCAGGACAGCTGAAACTTTTGGATATGTAGTGTTACTTACATTAGAGAGCACAAACACACATATATGATGCGAATGACAAATCATTGTAAGAGCTGTAGGCTGTCTCATAAAGTATTCAGAACGAACTTTAGCCTTCATCCACGTCTCTCTGTGACCTTTACAGAGCCGCATGTTGGTATTTATGTCAGTTTGTGTTTTCAGAAACTCAGTTCAGACAAAATAGACAAAAATAGAACTTATTCAACCTGAGAGACATTTTTAGGGAAATAAAACTCAAAGTTATTTAAAATAAGTAGAAAGAATTTCACTCACTCAAATCAAGAGACGTCGATTTTTCATTTCAGAATAAAAGTCATTTTAACACTGGATGAGTTGAAGGTATTGAAAGAGACTAAACAGACTTTCCCTTATTTGTATTAAGTGTGTTGTCAAAGCTCAAGTCCAGCTGAAATTCATAGAGCTTTAAATAAAACTCAGACCCCAGCAGCAGCTACATCTGAGTCTGACATTTCCTCCGTCAGTGAAAGCTGCATGTTGGTATTTACGTCAGTTTCTATCTGAGGTGGTCTCCAGCTTTGCTTTATGTTGTTATGCTGCTACGGTCCTCCAGCAGAGCTCCGAGCACTGAGCTCAGAAGAAAACTCAGACTGCAGTCGGGTCTTATTTCTCCTCTCGCATCTCAAAACTCTGGGCTGAATATCTAATAACATCGACCTGAGTCCTGTGCGGACGTCCCACTCTGAGTGGGATGATCAAAGCAGGACATCACGGATTCTTCTCTGTTTTACACATCTGCACTGAGCAATAAAAGAAAGTTTTAACTGTCTCAGAACATTGCCTGCTGCTGTTTTCCTTTAATAGCATCAGACTGACAGCAATGAATAAAAAAGGCCACAAGGCCCCGAGTGGCAAAACAAAACACGCGGGAGACGAGACCTTTTTGTTTCTAATCAGGTGGAGACGAACTGAAAAGGGCAGAGAGGTAGTGAGAGAAGGAAATTAATCAAGTACAGGAGGAAACCTCCTAAACGCCGAACATGCAGAACATAAAGTGACCCAATCAAAATTCTGAATTAAGGTGGGCGTACTGCACTAAACCGAAGCCAAAAGACGACCAAACGTGGCGATAGCTTTGATTGTGGTCCTGCACCACACTGTAAGATTCATCAGGTGGGAACAGGCCACACTTCAACAACAACAGATACGTTGTGGTGCCAGTACTGGAACCACTGGGTTGTAAAGGGTTTAAGGAGAAATGGTGGCTTCTGTGTCAACCGTTTTTCATTTCCATCCATTTGTTTGTTTGCATCTGTTTTACGTTTGGATTGTTTCCTCGTCCGCCTCGTCCTCAGGGACGAAGCGGCATTCCACCTTCTGGATGCTGTCTTTGATGAATGAAGCGATTACAAAATGGCCTCCTCTCTTTTTGGATAAATGAACTGCACTGAGCGGCGGCGGACAGATCCGTGTGTTGCACTCGTTCATTAATCAGCGCAGTGATGCAGCGCTCGCAGGTGTTCAGGTGTTCACTGATACCTGAGATGCATCCGATGAATCTCCATTACGCTCGGCTCGATAATGTGAAACTATCTTTTCCGTTTCTGTTTTCTACATTTAACACAACAAAACACACTGAACCATCTAGAGTTTTATCAATTCAGAATCACAACACCAGGCATCTCAAGGCACTGCACAGTGTCAGGATTAAGAACAGAAAATGACTATATTTAGAGCCAACAGTCCCACCTGAGCAGCGCTAGGAGACAGTGAAGAGGAAAAACTCCCTTCAACTGAAGAAACCTCCAGCAGAACCAGGCTCAGGGTGGGCGGCCATCTGCCTCGACCGGCTGGGGCTACAGTAAAATGCTTTCAAAGTTCAAATTTAAGACAGATAAAACTTTAACAGCGTCATCATTTTACAACATCATCCTTTTTACTTTACTTTACTTGTAAAGTTAAAACAGTACAAGTACAAAATATACACTTGGCAGTTACCATGTGCCAGTTCGTAATTAAACAGATAAATGAAGTTAGTAATTTGGAAGAAGATGTTCATAATAACGATAATGTACAGAAGACTAATGGTGTGAGAAATGGAGATCACTCAGTAATTCACTAACAGTCGTCAGTAGAAAGCAAGCGGAACCTGACGGAGGCAGGAATTCAAACTCTTTGTTTTAAAAACCATCTCATTGTCTCTCTGAGTCCATGTGTTCAGCCCGAACGTTTCCAGCTGACTTCAGGAAGCAGCAGCACTTACAGTGTCAGAGTGAGGCATCTGACAACACGCGTAGCCACTGCTGAGGTGAGCCGAGGCCCGTAAAGGACACTGTGCTCACAGGCGGAGGTGTCCCGGGATGAAGGAGGAAAGAGACGAATCAACGAACGCGGTGGCCGCTGTCGGCTTCCATCTTCATCCAGAGCAGGAAGTGAGAGGAGCTGTGATTACACATTGTCCTCTCAGAAACAAACAGGGCACCGCTGTTTTCTGCCTCCCTGCTCTCTGTCTTGCAGGGGGTAGAAAGGGGGTGACAGGCTTATACGTGAACTGATAATAAAACCACAGGTCACTCCAGCTACTTCACTTCAGTGTGGTTAGCTCGTTATATTGGATTTTATTTTGGTGTGAAAGCCAACGCTGCTATATTTACACCTTTACGCTCTCAAAGCCTAAAAACCTGTCCTAATAATTTATTTCTAGTATTTTGTCATTCTGGAGGATTTCTCTCTGAGGTCTGGGGTAGGGTGAGAATTTAATTAAGTATCAAGGCTGAAGAAAATTGGTTTGATAATTGGGGCTAACGGGCTATCACGATCACACCGCTGCTCTGCTGCTCCAACGGGAGCACTGATTACCCGGTTCTGTGTATTCGAGGCCTGTAGAAGTTTTCGCTCGCTTCGTTTTTCCCCCGGCTGAGCACAGAGTGTAATTTAGTGCCAGGAAGGAGAGTGAGGCTGTGACAGTGATGGGGTCAGTGAAGTGTCACAGCCCCGAGAGTGACGAAATCGTTTTCAAATGAGAAAAGAAAAGAAAGAGACTGGCCTCTTTCCGTCTTTTACTATTTACACTGATGTTACCTGTGTGTTGGTCCTTGTCACACGCTGTGTGTGATACATCTACATCGTTCAGACGTCTGGTACCAACTGGTGAAAACGACGCAATGTTCTGTTGCATTGTGGGAAATGTAGTGCTGCAGTGTTTTTTTGGAGCTTGACCCACACTAGTGATTAAAAGTCACCACATCTCAACCTCCTGCTCGTCTTCCTGTGATGTTCCTTGTTTGCTTCTTGTTTCCTGGTCAGTTACACTCCTCCTCCTCATCACTCCCTGCTCTGTCTCCGTGGGCCAATCAGGGAACCACAATATGCAAATGTGGTTGTGAGAGTGTCCTATTTCTTTATAAATAGCTTAGTGTGTGTGATGAAGACAGAACACAGTAAACAGAAGGAGCTCTCTGATGTTCAGCTGAGTTTAGTTCAGCCCCTTGATATCACAGGACGTCGTCGAGAGATTTTCAGAATAAAGATGTAATATTTCTATCACTTCAAGAAAAGAACAACTTATGATTAAGTTTGTATGTTACAGTAAAAAGCAATAAATATAATTTATGAGTTGGAGAATTTTGTGTTTTATGAGAATAAAAGTTTTAACATTTTAAAAATAATTTTTATGATTTGGTTTCCAACTTTATTGATTTCTATAAAACAATAACTTGTATAATACTCTCAGGCATTCGAGGTAAACTGTTGCTCCTCTTCCTCCTCAGTTCGTATCGTCAGGAGTCGACAGTGGTGTGAGATGACTCCATGTTTGGACGACGAAGGTTGTAATCTTCTGGTCAATCAGTCGGGCTGGACCTGCACGCAACCGGGAGGCCGAGTCAAGACCACGACGGTAGGAACCCTAACCTGCATTTATTAGAATCTTCGTGTCCTACTTTTTTATTGAAATGTTTTGTGTCACTCACACAAACGAAATAATTACGATTCAGAACTTCGTTCGTTTCAGTAAACTTCCATCAGGTGTTCCTAGTCAAACGTTTATGTCAGTGGGGCTTAGATCAGGTTTCCCATCATGCTGCAGACACAGAGACACTGTGAACGATCTGTGTCCACATCACCCTGAAAACGAGGAAGAAAAATCATCCATTTGTTTAATCCCAGTCAAATATCTAATTTTAACATTAGCTTCTAATGACATAACATCTTCTAACGAGGACGCTGCTGCCTCTTGTTCAAATTACAGCCTGTGTGTGTGTTGATTGAATAATTGCTACCCACGAGTGCTCCCTCCTCTGTCTGACACTTCACAGCCGCTGATTAACAGCGGTTGAATCAAAAGTCTCTTCATGCAGTCAAATCAACCAAACCTCATTAAGAATATGTTCAGTTTTGAAAACACAGCTCTTCATCTTCTGAGGCGGATTATGTGCTGGGTGATATGATAGTTTCCAGTTTCTGCAAATCCAGTATCATCTCGATTTGAGATGTTTTTGAGAACATTTTTCAGCTGAGTAATGAATTATTGTGTGTAGTGATTGTTGTTGTTGGATTTACAAACTACTAAGTTAATCAGTAAATATCAGCTCTTTTATTCTGAAAATAAGTCCAGGTTAGCAGAGAAAGAAGACAGACAACAGCTGAAACACTGTGGCACTGAGCACAGGGCCGCATGGAAAGAGTTGAGGGTGAATCGGCTGGTATAAATACTGCAGGGGGGGAATCAGAGGAACGCAGTGCAGGTGTGCAGCAGGGTGGAGCTGGGACAGGTGAAGTGATTGTCCAGAAAGCAGAAAACAGGAGAGATGGGAAGAAAGGGAGAGTTAATAACAAGAAAACCAACAGCTGTAGAAGTTAACACAGGAATCCTGCACCGAAACACCGCGTCCCCTTTTCTTTATGTGCTCTGGTTGGTTCAGTTTGAGACGAGTCGGTCGGCGCCTTGAATAATGAAGTGTGTCAAAGCGCCGCTGACTTTCACACATCGGGGTGGTAAAAAATAACTTCCCCTGCTCTGCACCGTTTTAAGAGCTTTTCCTCTGCTGGGAGCTTGTTGTTTTTAAAGATGGACAGCAGAGCGAGCAGCCGTTCTCTGTCATGAAATTCAGGAGCTCCGGCCTCTCGGCCTCCTGAGAACAGAGACGCTCTTTCTTCACCCAGCTCTTTGGTTAATTTTTTATATTTTGACCAGATTCAGTTGGGGGCTACATGAATCTAAAGCGCTTTTTCAGGCGTTGATGATTCTGTAATTGAGGAATTAGACAAGAGCCTTAATTAACAGATTCCTCTTTGAATGAATAATGAATCTTTGAATGTTCAGTGAAAACACTGAAGGCGTGAATAACCCTGCAACAGGCCTGACAGCGTGATGTCATGACTGGATGGTGAAACACGGACCATGGTTCTGACTTGTAACTGGATGTTGGGAGAACATCCTCAGCGCTTCCTCCCAAGGAGCTAACACACAGTATTTCATCATCATTTGGTTAAAACATGGCGCCTCTGCCCTGCGGCCTGAATACAGACAAGGAAATTAAATTTTTTTTAAAGGAGCTTTACACAAACAAGCTCATCTGCTAATGAAGGACAGCAGATCTGATTGCGTCGCTATCGAGCAAATGAAATTACAGCGACGCAGCGGTGAGTGGGCGGCCTGGCATGAAACTCGACTGTGTGTACACAGGCAGAGCAGTCAGCGTTCATTAAAGCTCGGGAAGCAGGATCAGAGGAACAAATGACGTTCAATTAGCCCGGAGGAGGTTTTCATGCTTACAGGGACGTACAGAAAGTGTAGAGGATTTAATTAGTGATGCAGAATGAGTGTGGATGTGGATTTGAGAGTAACACACAGTGTGATGTCTCTACAGACTCGTTTCAACGCTGCTCTTCATGTAAGAACATTTTTAATCCCACTCTCTCAGCGAGGCCCAAACGTCTCAGACTACTTTGAATATCTGGAAATAATCGGAGAATAAAGTTTGTGTTTAAGATTCTCTGTTCACTGTTGACGTGAGCAGTTACATCTGGATGCACAGGTTCATGTTCGCCTGTTGTTAATTGGTCATTTCACTTATTTCTCCTCATGAAATCTCATCCCAGGTGCCATTTCTGTTGCCCCCAGGACGATCGTGGCGCCTCGCTCTGAACCTGCTTCACAGGTCTCCTCCTGAGCTCCAGGTGTAGCAGCAGTAGAAACAGATTCAGATGAAACAGAGCGGAGGGAGAGTGACGGTTCAAACCCGGGGTTTCAGAGCCGGACTGGAATTTCTCAGGCGGATTTTGAACATCTATAGGCTCTGAGAGTATTAGAAACGCGTTCCTAGCTTTTCCTTACTATTTGAAGAAGCAGCAGCTTTGCAATATTAATGATACAGTTTCTGGCTTGTTTTTGCTTTGGAAGTGAAATAAATAGAAACGCAGCTCATTCGTTCTCATCACCAGCTGCAATTGATCATAAAGCAATTACCTCGGAAACAAGGCCGCCTGCTTTCCACTTTCCTCACAGCTGCGGTGTTTATCATGCAAACAGCAGATAACACACACACACAGCTCGTATATCTGAAGGCTGTATTTGCTGTTGTGCAGTGATGTAATGTGTAAACCGATGCGTTTTTCTGTTTTATATTTTGTGTCAGTTAAGGGCTTCTCGCTCGGTCTCGTCTCATTCACCTGCTGTTTGTGACAGTGATGTTCGTTTACTCACCGCGGCTGCTGATTGGTCAGAGCCGTATCATCAGCGTTTGCTCATCACATACGAAGAGGATGCTCTTAACCGTGAATGTGCCGCGTCTCAAAACGTTTGTGCCACACTTGTTGGTATTCAAAGCTTGATGAACCTGGATAGTTTGCCAGTTGGAAACAGATCTAAAGTGGAGCCTGACTGTCGTCCAAAGTTTCGACTGTATAATGTGACTGCTCCAACGCCTCTTCTGTTCAAACTACCTCTGGTGTTTGCTGGGAGATTTCAGGCAAACTGAACCCTCAGAAAATAAGGTGAAGACAAACAGCAGCTGTCGTCTTTTATTTCTGAAAAAAACTATTTACAGGACGTTTACACTGAATTTGAATCAGGCCGTGTTCACATTCAAAGATAATAGTTGTCCTTTCCAAGGAGAATTGGATTTCTGTCTCACTGAGCAGACTGTGATTTGCTTCTCTGTCTTTTTCTCCCAGTGCAACTGGAAATAAATGCTACGTAACTGCAGGTTTCAACCACACAGGATGCTTCGACACACAGAAATACAGGAGCAGGTAAAGCCAGACACTATATTCAAGGACAGGTATGTAGAGAACAGAGAAAAACTCCAGGTCGAGCCGCAGCAAGACACAAATGAGTCCCACTTTCTGCTGTGACGCCTGATTGGACCTTTGTGGTAAATTACACTGTCGCTCCACAGGCTGTCATGATCATGTCCAAATGTTAGATTTTTTTTTGAGGTGAAAAGCAATTTGCAGTTTTAACCTCGTGGATCTAGTGACGATCCAAGTGTCCAAACACACCAAATCTATCATGCTGAAAGTTTAGTTTGAAGTGTCGACAGTCACCTTTACTTTTAGAGTTTGATAGATTATATTGGATTAATCGTGTAGGATTATTAGAATTATTGTTGCTCAACTTGGTGAGCAGTATTGGTGAGATGATAGAAAACAACTGTGGTGGATAACAGAAAAATTTTTTCCCTGGTGAAGGAAAACTGCTTCACAACAGTTGGTCAAAGGACGTTGATAGTTTCACCAAACTACTTTTAACTCTCACGAAGAGAAAGAACAGATTAGAGTTTGTCAAAAAAAACGTTAAAAGAGGCTAAACAACATCCTACAGACAAAATACGTATCTAGACATCACCTGAAGGTGCTGCATGTGAGAATTCAAATGTCTGAAGCAGTTTATCCAGACTTTGGGTTAGAGCAGAGTTTATTATGTTTCTAACCCACGACCGATGCCGCCTCTACGTGCTGTAAAGCAACACTGTGATAACTGCAGAAAACATTTTTCTTCACGCCATGCCTCCTGCACACTCTGCAGACACAACCTCTCGCCTAAATCAAAGGGAGTGTTGAGTGAGAACGTGTCTGTTCGGTGTGAATACGGACGTACATATGTGTTTCTTTTCTTTCATTAAGGGATCACTTTACCACCAGGCCTCACATCATGCTTTTGTTGAAATATACTCTGCCGCCCGTCCATGTTATTAAGAAGAACTGGATACCGGAGTACAAGACAGTGCCCATGTCGGTCCCATGAAAGTTGCTTAGTGGTGCACAATCCCAAAGAATCATTAATGTTTCTGGGTTATGATCCTCCACAACCTGCCACGTCTCTAAAGTAAGAGCGGGCCACAGTTTTCACGCTGTCGTCGGCTCTGAGGACGACCTGCGCTCAGTGTATTGTAGCAGTGAAGGTGTGAAGGATGCTTCACATGTGCTTCTTCTGAGGGAATTTAAGCAACAGATTTGAAATGTTTCAAACACGCCTTCGCGTCCACATTGAAGCAGCTGTAAGCAGGGTGTTTAGAAAAGGTCTGAGTGTTGATGCCGTTTCATATTGATGTATTGTACACGGAGTGTACTGACTCCTCCGGCTCTTTTTAGGATTCCAGCTGCAGTCAAACAGGGGGGACATGAATAATTCAGAGGTGAGCAGCTCAGAGGTGTCGCAACTGCTGCTGCTTCGTCGTCGTGTGAGTCTTCACCTGGAAGCAATTACAGGGAGCTCTGCCGCCACAGAGGGGACGGCAATGAAGTGTCCCCGCTCATCCCCAGAGCTTCTTGTTTTTAATCAGAGTCTCAAAGCCTTCAGGAGGACATGTCCACACTCTGTGATATGCAAACTCCGCATGTTGAGCGGAGCTACTATCAAGTGAAACTGTGGTGTGGTGATTTACCAGGAGGAGAATGTCTCTCTGTCTGCTACCATTTCTCTAAATTAAATCTACTTTCAACATGACCAATATATCAAAGGCACCTTAAAAGAAGATAACCAACAGAATAACGCAGCAAGAAATATGTATAAAAATGTTTATATATACACAAAAGGTGAAAGAATAGTTAAAAGTGTGGGTGGATGGAGGTGACAGCTCTTTGGTAGAAACTGTTCCTCATCCAGCTGATGTTGCATGAGGCACTTGGAGACATTTTATTACCTTTTACACTAAAACATGACGTCAGAGTCGTCCAGAATGTTTTGCAGTGGTGTGGTCTCAGTTGAACGGGTGGTGACGGATTCTCTCCTAACGCTGCTCATTCCTGTCCTACAGGTCTCCTGACAGCGGCGAGGAGGACAGACTTTCCCCAGAGGAAGACTGGTTCCCATCGTCCATCGCCCATCATCACCGAGCGGAGCATCTGCTGCTGACGACAGATCATCAGCCATTAATCAGAGCCACAGGGCATGGCGTCAGCACCCCCTGCTTCATACGTGGGTCAACTATAGAAACTGCAGCCTGAAGGTCTTCCTTCAAGGATGAAATGGACTCTTTATGTTCCAGGAGATTTAGAAGTCAGAGTATGGCACATCGCTGGATTGATTTCTTTTGTTTGGCACAGACCAAAGATGAACAGAGCCAGCGATGAGATGTTTTTAGAGGGTGGAGACTCTCAGAACAAAATCATATCTATGTAAAGAAATGAACACGTTGTGATATTATAAGTGACTAACGTGAGCACGTGATATTGTGAGATTCTGATAAAACATGTGTATCCGTGTGAGGAGAGGTGAGAGTGTGGAGACTTGTTTTTGGGACAGTTCACTTGTTTGTGTGCTCAGCGTCAGTCTGGTGGAGAAGGTGAAACATCCTACTGGACATTTTTATGATAAGAACATACAGCTTTGTGCCCTTTCATCAGACAACTCGAGACATATCTTCAAGATAAAGAGGCGGTCTGGGAATAACGTCAAACACGGTAACCAGGTGAATGTACTTTTTACTGTTTACTGTTCATACAGTTACACAAATACAGATTAAACATAGTCAGTACTAAATAAAATAATTTTGCTGACGTCGGTGTTCTCCTGACTTTTCATTGGTGGCATCAGCAGGTCAAGCTTTGAGTGATGATTATTGGGTTGTCATGTAATGTGGTTAAGTCCAGGCCTGCACATTCAGAGGTGTGACCCTCACTGAAAGAATCCACATTGTTATTGAGCTTATGATCCCGTATTTATCTGTTTGTTAGGCTCCTGTTGTTCTCGCTCATGTGGTTTCACTCTAAACTGTCTCGCTCCAGCTAGAGCTGTGCCGTGTCTTCAGCTTTCTCTTGTAGAATTTGTGCTTCTGTTACCTTTTTTAAATATGAGCCTAACACAGAAGAAACACACATTAGTCAAATGGTGTCAAAAAAGACCAGACAACTATTAACTATGACAGCTACTGGGTCATAATTTATAAAGCTGATAAAGTGAATCAAATCATATTGTTACCTAATTTTTTTTTCTGGTGCCGGGACTGTTAGCTCGATAATAACAAGGTAATAGTGGGGTTCTTAATTAGAATGTAATGGGGGGGCTCTATTTTGGTGATAACAGTGTAACAGGGTTATTATGTCTAGAATAAAAAAATCTATGATCTATGTAGTTACTAAAGTAATTACAAGGTAGTAGCTTGGTATTAGTAATTAATATATATTTAAATAATAAGATGGGTAATAATGTGGAATGCAAACAATTATTTTTATTACCAACATAATAACCATGTTACAATACTATAACCGAGATTTACCCCATTATCTTGTAATTACTAAACTATTACGCCCAATACCTTTATTACCTAGTTATTACCCTGATACGACCTTGTAATTACTGAAATATTAGCCCAGTGTCCAGTGCTATCTGTCACGGTTCATCCCCTGGCCTGTCCTCCCGCCGCCCTCACTTCCTAGTCTCTCTGTCCTTCCCTGACCTTGGCCACGCCCCTCTCACTACCCTCAATCACCCCTTACTCCCAGGTGTCTCCCATTCATTCATTAGCTCACTATTTAACACTGAGCGCTCCGTAGGCCCTGTCAGTTCATTCATGTCAGTTCAGTCTTCTGTTCATTCACTCGTCGCTGTCGTTCCTCTTCACTCAGACACCTTTGGACTTCTCCCCTGCAACTATCCTGTAAGTTTTGGTTTTGATCTGAGTTTGCTTACTGGGTCCGTTTATAAATTGTCAAACCCCAGAATGCATTGTGTGTGCAGGTCATTGCCTTATTCATCTCAGTCTCTGGCAGTTGCATTAATGTTTGTGACAGCTAAAACCACATTTGGCATTTTAACCAATAGAGCAACAAGTCAGCATTGACCAAAAATGTGAAGCTGCTAGCTGCTAGTTTTCTACACTGATGTTTAATAATGATAACTGAGACAGTTTAGCACATTTCATAAAGTCTGAACTAGTGCTTTTTACCTCTCTCTGACACAATTTACTCATCCTGCGAAGATATTTGACTCATGCAGAAGAGACAAACATTTATCCGTTTACTCATCATTTTATTGTAACCAGGAAAATGAGTTGACACACGGGCCACAGTAACTGGGATGTTTGCAGATTCAATAAAATAAATTTTGAAAAAGGAAACACAGAGACAGACATAGTAATATAAATACTGTAACAAAGAAACGGCAGTGGGGATTCTAACCCTCAACAACAGAGCAGGAAGAAATACCCGCCATGCAATAGGCAGCGTCTTGGCAGAATAACCACAGACCGAGTTTGTAGGCCTCCCTGCTCTGCTTGTTTTTCAGCTGTCTCTGCTCTACCCACTGGTCATTACCTGGATCAGGTGTGTTCAGCCAATCAGAAGCTGAAAGATAGAAATCAGTGATGGGTAGGGCAGGGATAGCTGGAAAGCAAGCCGGGCAGGGGGGTTGAGAACTGGGTTTGGGAACCCCTGTCTCACTCAGTTTAACTATGACATGACTAAAGTTTGTTATGACACGTGAACCGCTGGCAGCACCCTTCTGAAATGATGTTTATGTAAGTCTGTGAAACTAAAAACTACAAACCTATACGAGGCTGTACAAACACATAATTTATATTTAATCTAGAGACGATGTTTTAAGATAATGACACAACGAAGCTGTGATCTCAGCAGTGACTTGCTGTCTACGGATAATTAATGTTTTGACATCTGAACAATTTAATTAAGCTCTGACCTTCAGATAAACACACAGTTGTACACGTTTGTATAAATGTGATTTATCTACAGCTCTGCTGAACAGACGTCTTCACCGACTGAATGTTTCTGTTTTCAGACTTCAAACGCACTAAAAATACTGAGCAGAATGTAGGCTGAGCTCTCAGAGGCTTCACTGCTCTTACATTATACTCTTTATTTATTAACTTTACATTCTGGCCTACTTCTCCTCCTCAGCACTATTAGCCCACTTTTTACACACAGGAAATCACCAGGAACCTGCCCGTCCTCCTCTTCTTTACCACTTTAAATTAAAATCAGAATCAGTGGGAACCAACAGGAAGTGTGACGTGAGTGTGAGAGCATTGTCAGGGACTGCTGCATGTCCACAGCGCTGATAACACTATTTCCTACTCGCTCCTGTTTTTACAGACACCACGTGTACATTTCTGCAGGCAGATTCAGGGTGACTGCACCTTACTGCAGCCTCTGACTATGGGGTAAGGTAAGCCGTCACATCACTTGTTCGCATGCACAGCATTAAATGAGCACATCACAGCGGTTCATAACGCTGTGATGACACAGACCGCATGAAAGCAGCATGAAAGTCTAACCCCGTCACGTCCTCTTTCCCACGCTGTCAAAACTCCCAACTCATTCACTTGTGTCGTCACCACATGTGGTCATTCAGCTTTTATACACCGCTCTGCTTCTGTCATTCTGCCTTTCAGTTTATGCAACTCACCTCCTCCACAGCATCAGCACCTTCTCCCAAAAGGCCAGAATGTGAACGCTTAACGCCAACATATACAGTTTATTATTATTCATCCAAGTGATGTTCTGCTTCTTTTTCTTGAGACCTCAAAGGAAGTGAAATGTTTCTGGAGACATTACTTAACACGCTGCATCTGGAGTGATGTCAGGCTAGAGTTTAACATGTGACACCTCCCTCTCTCGTCATGGCTGCAGGGAGTTGGACTGATGTCAGCCTGTCGTCAAGCTCCATTTAACATCACTAACAGCCTGAATACATTAACGCCTTTCATTACACCTCTGCTGCTCACACTCCCTCCACGTGTGTATTTAACTGAGAAAATACTCAGCAGATTAAGTTAATAATCAAAATAATCACACGCTGCACTTGTTGCGTTCGTGCTTTCTAAACCTGTCAGCCTTGGTTTTAGTGACGAAGTGTGTTCCCACATCTTAAAAACAAGATAATCCACAAATCACAAATTTGCCTCAGGGGACTTGACCTCTACAACAAACACCCTTTATCTTAACCCTCTAAATAACCCTCAGATTAGATAAAGAAAACCTCCTCACAGAATGAAGCAACTTCCAGTGACACCAACAGACGAGAGGTCCACATCCAACACTCACATAAAATACTTCATTTCCTTTAATGCTACTTTTACTTTTACTCCACTAAGTGAATTTCATCCCAAAATCCCCTTATCTTGCAGCTATGTGGGCGATTGCTCCAAATCCTCTTTAATAAGGTTGGAGTCCAGACGTAACCTCCAGTTTACACTCGGTGTCTCGTTCAGCATGTCTGTCATGTGTGTTCCCAGAAAATAACCCACTATCCCAGACCAGACCAGATTTCAAGACAAATCGTCCTCCACTCAGTTAAAGAACTCGTCCTGGTCGAGTACAGAAAAAACTAAAGCTGTAACAAAATGCAAAACCTGAGCTATTGTTGAGAAAATGTTTTTTTCTGGCTTCACTTTGGGTCTTTATCAAAAACTGTTGTGTAGCATCACTTTACACTTCGATTTAACAAACAAGATTTCTGATTTTTCCACACATGTCAGAGCTGGTTTCATCTGCAGCCTCGCAGTCCTGGTGTAAACTGTGTCTGTGAACCTGCCTGTGAATGTTAAACCAGACTTGGCAAAGCTCAGCAGAGCTCTATTAAACCCTGCCAGCCTCACTGACACGCCATTAAAATGTGACCTGTGTTGTGAGGGAGATGGTGTGTGTGTGTGTGTCTTCTCTCTCCTTCAGCTCCTCACATTTAATATTCCAGTAGCGTTCCTCAGCTCAGTACAGACCAGTGTGGGAATCTGGAACAGTGTTTCTTTAGAAAAGCAAGTGGAAAACAAAACGAGGGCTCTTATTCTGAAAATCTAATGAGCTGGATGTTTGAGAAGCAGTGTTGAGGGCTGATGCACAAATATTCAGAGCAGAATTCATGTGTTTGGGTTTTTTCATGACTGATTTCTGTGTACATGCACAAACTGTCATATAATCTGAACTTACATACAGACAGTTAGGTACACAATCCTATATGTGTGTGTATTCATACGTCTAATTTGCAGCAACAAATGCGTTCAGGAAAAAATAAATGAAGCCAATCAGATATTTTATCTATTACTATATTTTAGTCAGAAAGAGCCTTCAAATTACAATGTGCCCGTGACGTCTGAACAGACGACTGGACTGTGTCTCACCGTCAGTCCTCCTGACACCAAATGAAGCACAGAGGAAGGTGACATTCAGGAATCTCCACTCGACTGGGAATCAATCAGTTTTGGTCTTCGTCGCTGTGGAACAACCAGCCGTTTGCAACAAAAGATGTCCGCTTCCTGCCTCCTTCCTGCCGCTGTAATCCTGTTACTACACCTCCAATGCACCGTCCCTACATCTCTCAGAGGGGGGGTTCTGACATATGCAGTAGGAGGAAAAGTCACAGTAACTTCCACTGAAAGCTCAGTGTGTATTATCAGAAATGAACTGAGGCATCAGTCAGTGTGTATCTGTGGAGGAGATTCAGATTCCAGCTTCACCTCTTACCAACAACAGATCATCTGCATTTCCTCCTTAACCAGGAAATGTGGAAACATACACACACACACATACATAGATATCTGCAAATATACAGCTCCCGTATGGACTCACTGCCCTTTTACCAGAGGAGCTATTTAAGGAGCTTTTTTTTTTTTTTTTAATGATGCACTTGCACATGCAGAGTGTGCAGCCACACTGGACCATCAAAGAGAGATCTGAGAGCAGATCTCAGAGGAAAAGGGCAAGAACAAGTTCTTCTGCAGTGGTTAGAAGTAGAAAAATACTTCTAATTCTGTACTTAGCCATACTATATCATTTTGTAAATATGAATATTGGATAGCCCCCCCCCCACCCTCTGTTTCCCTGACAGGAGTTCATGTACATGTGTCACCTCACCTTGTCTTACAGCTGAAAACTGCTGATTAAAGATGACAGTAAAACTCCCCTGACATCCTGGACCAGGAACCAGCCCAAAAGCATCAACGATGAAATTAGACTGTGATGATCCTGGTGCTAAAGATTTAATGTGGGACATTAAATCTTTAGCAAGCTGCACGTAGAGTCCGTGTCCTATTTAAAACTGTAAATCCTACAGTGGCCAAAAGTCCTGTACAGAAGAAAACCATCATAAAGCTCCTAATGTTCAGACTCTGTGGGACAGAAGCAAACCTCTCTGTTTCTCTTATATTTTAATATTTTCAATCGCCTTCAGATCGATTCTGTTCCTTGTATGTAACATGTATGTTTTTTTATTATCACATCTAAACATGAGCAGCCAATAAAAAAAAAAGAAACTTGGATTAATCCAAATGCTAAAATTCAAGTTGGATAAATATATATTATTTTTGAACATAAATAATTTCTTCATTTTCATGAAGAAAAATCTTAATCATGTAGAATCTGCTAATTGAATGTGTTTAGTGTAGTGATTTAGTGAGAAAGCAATTCAGATGTGCATGTGCTGCATGTTAAATCTGTAGCCTTTACTTTATTTAAGAGTGTGTTGACATAGAAATGATACTGGTCCAGTACGATTGCTATTTTTACATAAACGTGAGCAGGGTGTTCACGTAGACATTAGACCGACCAGAGCTGGGGCCACAGGGCTGTAGTAGCCTTAAGGATGACAGTTCAATCCCCGGACCGGGAGGATAAGATCATCAACACACGATGGTGCCTTTAACCCCAGCTGGTCCAGTGGAGCTGCTCAGTGGCCACAGGTCAGACTGTGGTACTGGGCGGTTTTCCAGGTGTGAATGTGGACAGAGCATTCCTGAAAAAAGGGAGGACGTCTCTCAGCTAATCTTCAATGAATAAATAAACTTATGGTCATCAGCAGAGTCAGCGGAGCAGAATATGTTAGTAGGTCCCTCAAAGTAACAGGGACGTGGCCAGAACACAAAGTCTGATTAGTCACAGAACAGACTTGTCTCACTGACTGAAATTAATCATTTCCATTAAAATAAACTTAAAATGAATCAAACAAATACAGCAGCATCTTATTACCTGTGTTCCTCATCTGGTCTGGTTAAAGGACACCTGACTTTGTGTGAGGTCAGGTCAAACTCAAAGAGACAGTACAGGTGAGGTCAGGAGGACTGAAACATCCTGAAGGGCGAGGAGGAGGAGGAGGAGGAGGAGGATGTTAACGGGCAAAATGAGCTCAACAGCAGTGGAGGAGTGGGAGGCAGGAACGACTGTGCCAACTCCAGTCTCTGAGGAAGCAGCAACAGCGAGGGGTCGTCCCCTCTGAGATCTGTTGTGGGGGACAGAGAGACGATAACTGCCTGCAGATGATTAATGTCGGACTCATAGCGGTTTGCTGAAGGTTAGACGAGGACTGAGGTGGTGGTACCAGCTTGCCGCCATGACATCTGTGGACGGGGAACCGTGTGGCGATTCGTTCGCCAGACTCCCAGCAGGCCGCAGACGAAGCTCCGCTCATCTCCCCTGAGCTTCTTCTGCCTCGGTCTTCCCCCCACTTCACATGCTAAATTACATCTCAGAGACATTTATCATGTGTAGAATTCAGCAGCGAAATTTAAATTGTCTCATTTTCTAAATTAAACTTTCTTGGAAAGATTCTCTTCTCACAGATGTGACTGATTCAGGCTGCTAGCTGAGCTTGAGCTTGATTCTTTTCTCCCCGGAACGAAATTCATTCACAGAATGAAACATTTCAGTAATTACTGTGAAACCCCCCCCCACTCACTCGCCTTTAAACAAGTTGTCTGCAGGTGCAAACACTCTGAATAAATGTTGTATAAATGTCAAAGAATTGAATCATCTAACAACAAAATTATTTTTAAGTCTTTCTTCTCTGCTTTTCTTCCTATTTTCTTCTTCTTCTTCTTGTTTCCTGAACTGAAAGTATGACACAAAAATAAATCAATGACCGTATGACAAATGGAAACCTGGGAAACCTGTGAGGGGAGATGGAAAGAGTAAGAAAGTTTGGAAGAAAAGAAAAATGGGAGGAAGAAAAAAGAACGAGATCAATGAATGAATAAAACAAAGGAGCGAATGAACAAAAGCAAGGGAAAAAATGGAAGATGAAGAAGAAGAATAAGAAATAAATGTAGGTAAAAGAAAATTAATGAAGCAAGGGGGCTGAAGGAGAAAAAGACTGCTAGGAACATAAATGGAAAAAGGAAATGAAGAAATGTCTTGCAAAGAAATTAAAGTAATAAATAATGGAAGGAAGAAATGTATAGACGGAAGGTAGAGAAAAAGACATTAACGCAAAAAAGGGAAGAATTGGTAGAAATTCAAGGAAGGAAGAAAATGAAATAATAAAATAAGGATTGAAAAATTATGTATTGAAACAGTAAATTAATTAAATTGCCTAACTCTGCATGCTAGTTAATTTCATCTTTTGTGGATTATATACTGGCCTTCCTCAGTGGGCTGCCTAGTGAAACTTAAAAAGATCTTTAATGCCAATATAGGTGGTTTGTTCCAATCCTCCAAAGTCAGCAGGTGACAGTGGAAAAACTCCCTGTACAGGAAGAAACCTCCGGCAGGACCAGGCTCAGGGTGGGGCGGCCATCTGCCTCGACCGGTTGGAGGGAGTGGAAAGAGGAGAGAGAGAAAAACAACAGGCAACAAGAGATTAAAAACATCAACAGCAGAATCATTCGGTCAGACTGTAGCCAAACTGGAAACATACAGCTCCAATGCCGAGGATACCTGCAGAAAGATACAGAAGGAAAAGGAAAGTTTTAAGCCTAGTCTTAAAGGTAGAGAGGGTGTCTGCCTCCCGAACCTGGATTGGGAGCTGGTTCCA
>JAUYWH010000024.1:21800928-21816717 GCA_034779795.1 Ctenopoma multispine
TGATTTAAGAATTTTTAGAGATTTGGACTGGAATCAAGACAAAAATACTAAGTAAGAAAAGCAGTTTTTGCAGTGCAGGCTCCACTCCCGTTTACTTACACAGTGAGAACTAACCTCGTCGTGAGGGGTAGACGCTGTCGAGTATTCTCTGCCCATTGCTGTCAGTAAATGCACCATTCAAAG
Source organism: Ctenopoma multispine (assembly GCA_034779795.1). Taxonomy (NCBI): domain Eukaryota; kingdom Metazoa; phylum Chordata; class Actinopteri; order Anabantiformes; family Anabantidae; genus Ctenopoma; species Ctenopoma multispine. The sequence goes on from JAUYWH010000024.1 coordinate 21,801,112, forward strand.
TTGGCTCCTCCCACCCCGGCTCAACAGCAGAGACCTGGTCGAGCAAGCAAAGAAGTGAAGGTAGAGAGAGAATGATGTCAGCAAGAACAAATAAATAAATTAGAAATACAATTTAGTGTTCTGATTATTTCCCAGTGGTTATGTTCTAAACCTCAAACAAACATGACCACATGCACAAACCTGCAGGAAGGATTTTGTGTGTGTTCTGCTGTGGATTTGCAGATCTGCCGTCAAACATAAAAAACTGGCGGCTTGTAATGTTGCTGTAAAGCAAATATTCACCCTGTGGAGTTCAGCTGTGAGAGTATTGAGAATTTTATCTTAGTATAAAAGGGTGAAGATCAAGGTAGTCAGTTTTTTTACTTATTATCTCGTACCCATGAGTTCTAATCAGCCCGATCTGTTGCTACAGCCAATAAATACCACAAAGAAGAGGACAGTGAAAACATGTCTGACAGTGCAGCCAGCTCCAGTGAATCTGTGGAGAAGAAACGTGTCATTGCAGACGACCTGTCATTGCAGTTTCTTTTATTTTAGGGTAGAACTAGAAACTTGTGTTGCTTATAATGGGGCCTTGCAGATTTATGACAGAATGGCCTGACACCTCTCTTCAGGGCCACAAGATGAGCCACAACATCATTTAACATGCAGACTGAGCTTCTGGATGAACGCTCACTCATTCTCTGACACACTGTAAAAAGGTCTCCCACTCAGATTTTTGATTTATTCACTAAACTAAATACTGAACCAGTATTTCCTCACAAAAAGAGTTCCTCTTGTGGAATAGACTGAACACCTGAATGATCAAGTCGTCTCTTCATATTGCAGGTTTAGCAGCTTCACTGATTCACTGACTGATGTTTAACATGTGGAAACATCAGATCTTATTCAGCAGCACTTTATTCAGATCAGAAGAAGTGCAGCTCCTTTAGTTGTCAGCACATCAGACTAGTGTTAGCGTTGCCACACTAATTATAAATCGCTGTGATGCTAAACGTTTCACCTCTGTTGATAATTTTTCTATTTTTGACTTTAGATGCAAATTTGATGTGTGTATCATTGCCCCTTTAAAGCCTCTGTAGTCTGGAGTCCTCTCACTCCATCAGCTGATATGATGTCGGAACAGAGCTGATGTAATTTTACTAAGGACTTCTTTAAAGAGTGGAGCGGTGGCAGCAGTCTGGTTAATATTCTCAGAGGGACGTCCTTTAAAAATGTGATAAACGATAGAGAGCACTGCGTCTGACACCTGCGATTAGCTAACATTCATCAACAGGAACTAACCACTCCCCTAGAAATGGCTTCCAGGAAACAGCCCCCTGATATAATAAATGTGCCCATCGCTGATAAAAATTCACAAAAAGAATAAGAAAAATGAGAGTGTGAATGAGTGGCTGGGAGCAGAGCTGCGCGTCTGCTAACAGAAACAAATGATGATGTAAAGATTTGTCCTGATGGAAAATATGAATATGTTCAGGGTGAGACAGCACGGTTACAAATAAGAAGAAGGTCAAGAGTTTGTGCCTGCAATGAAGTCCTCACCCTCCAGGTCGGCAGTAAAATACATCTGTTACTTCAATATGACAATTTTAAGACAATTTTACCTGAAGTTACACAACAACTTCGACTTTAATCTCGACATGTATTTCAAGTTTTTCAAGAAATATACTACTACTACTACTACTACATGTAGTATACAAACAAATACACAGGAATACCCAGCATGCTTTTCAGTGGTTTAACTGTGTAAACAAACAACTATGAGACAATTAATTGATGTTAAATAAATTAGGAATGTGTCACAGATTGTTGCGTGATGTGGTGTGGTGCGTTTTAAAGAGGGAATGAATTGTTATTTTAACTTAAGAGGAGCAGCAGTCACACCTTCCCTCTCAATCACGTTTTAAAGTAAATAATACTTCTTGTAGATGAACTATATTCAATAGTTATTCACAGCTGAAGCGCTGTGGTTGTTGTGACAGTCACACAACTGCTTGGTGTCTTAGATAAAAAATATACTACAAGTAAACTAAAAGTATACCTGTATTTGTATTTAGAAATACACTTAATATATAAACTAGAAACACCCCCAATAATATATACGTTTATTTTATACATTCATAAAGTAAAAAGTGGCCAATTTAGTCGCAACAAGTATTGAAAAAGATATGTATACTTAAGTATATTGCCATTAGTATACAGTACTAACTACATGAAGTACACCTTAACATACTTACGTATATAAGTACACAATCAATGAACAAACTGTGCTGCACTAAGTGGATTCTCACTGATACTTATGTAGGTGATGATGTTGACTATGAAGGTTTAGGACGATGAAGATAATGATGAAACTAATTTAAGCTGTTTTCGCTCCATCAGGGTTTTTCTCCTAACAGCTGCAGAAATGTATGACCACCGCGGGACGTTAAAATATCTCGTCTACAATCTGAGAAAAACAGCTGCTTGACAATAAGTGGTTTTAAAAAACCAGACAGGCTGTGTAGAAGTGATAGGTGTTCAACATTCGAGTCAGACACGTGATGAATGTTTTTCCCAGAAACACAGCATTCAGCCACCTCCTTTAATCAGACATTCAACCACCGCTGTGTCTGTGAGAGACGGCAGAAAGTGCAACTGAGGCAGTTTTCCTGCGATGAGACGGTGTTCCAGATGGAAACAGCCAAACAGAGCATTTCAGCGCAGCAGATAACAAACAGGTGAATCTGCCTGTGCTTATGAGGACGCACGTTTACAGGTCACTGTCAGACAGTCTCCAAACCTTCACACACTCCCATCGCAACTCAAACCTCAAATGCTTTTGAGGAAATGTTGCTTGTGGTAACGTGTTCCTTGAGGATGTTTCAGTTGTTAGGACATTTTGATAGCTAGGGCGTGTCGCCTCAGAGGAGACTTTGGCATTGAGGACATGTGAAAGGACAAATACAAGGACATAAACGTATCTCAGGATAATAATATAATGTTATCCTGAAAACAAATTGTGGACATGCTGGTTGAGAGAAGAGTGGTGCTCAGACAGTTTGCTGTACGCTGTTAAGGCATGTTGATTATAAAGACATGTTTGCACAAAGAGTTCGGCTGTGAGCTGGATGTTAGCCGAGTTTGCTGTGAAGTCAACAATTAGTTTTTTGAGTATATTGTATTTGCAAGAAAATGTCGATGACATGTTGCTTATGAAGACTCAGTGGTTGTACGTACTGTGTCCAAGGACATTGCGATTGTGAGGCTGTTGTCTGATACATGGATGTTGTGATGGTGTGGACATTCTAGGAGTGAGGACAAGTCATTGGATGCATGTTGGTTGTCAGGAAAAACGGTTTAAGCAAGCACATGATGCTGAAGGCAAACTGGTTTAGACCAAAAAAGTCTTTGTAAAAATGTTCAGTCTCCAGTTGTAGTTGTAGTTTTCTCGTCGCCCGTGTCCAAGTGAAGGTGACGGTGCTCAGCTCCTCCTCTGCTTCTAAAGGTCCTTGTGGATTTTAATGTCAAGCAGAGCCTCATTGACACCTAAGCAGTGGCTGTAATTAGTGTTTGTTAAGATGAATGCGAGCACATCCTCATTAGCATAGCAGCATTTAATGAGCAGCGCCATCACAGAGCTCTAATCACCAGGATAAACAAACAAGAGAAGGGGAAAAAATTCATTACCTGCCAAATAAAAACAGCTGATCGTGATGGTTTACAGCCTGGCAGATACACGAGATGGAGAAAACCCTGTCAGAATATCAACCCAAACCAAAAAAGACCACAAACACACACTGTTTCACTTTTTATATTTTCTGCTTTTGTTCTGTCTGATTTTTATTTTCATTTAGTTTTTTTTTTTTATCATTTAGTTTTTTCTATAACTCAAATGCAAACATGTTAAAGTTTGAAATTTAAGCCATAATATTTACACTATAAATTAATGCATAACTTATGAAAGAAATTCCAGTGCAGAAACAAATTAAATGTTAATTTACATCCGGATCAGATACCTGAATCACCTCAGGTCAGGTGGCTCTATTCGTCAGGTGTGCCGTGAGAAATCGAACAATTTTCATCCTAATTAGTCCAATAAAATTATTTAGTTACGGCACAGAATAAGTCTTTGTTGAGTGCCTGCATTATAGTGACGGGCAGAGCGATTGAATACACCTCCACTAGATGGCAGCAGGTTGCTAATGACCTTGTTAATTACAGACAATAGAATTAGAGAATTAGAATAAGTGATGCGTGGAGAGAGGCTGCAGTCGTGTCGATGGATAAATATTTGAAAAGGAAAAATACAAACTGAATTGGGCCCTGGACAAAACTCTGACCCAGATGAAGACCCTAGTATGGTGCTGAGAAGACAGCAGAGCTGATGAACTTAAGGCTAGACAGTGTCCTTTGGATTTACTTTTACTGGGGAACAGACGGGACAGAGTACATTATGCTTGGTGTGTGGGGAAAAGTTGTCAAACTTTGCTGTGGTTCCAAGCAAACGTAAACGCCATCTCCAAACAAAACACCTGTCACGTCGAAACAAGAATGAGAACCACAGACAGAAACAGGCAACATTATTGAGGAAAACCACGAAGGTGAACGAGAAGGCTCAAACCTAGCTACCAAGTCGCTGAGCTCATTGCCAAATCCAAAAAGGCTCACTGTGGCAGATACACTGATACTACCTGCCTGCAACGCCATTGTGAACGAGATGCTCGGCCCCGACGCGGCTAAAGAAATAGCTAAAGTCCCTCCCTCAGATAACACAATTGAAAGACAAATTGATGCCATGTCTGCAGATATCAACAACAGAGTTTTGGAAAAAATGCACATTGGTGGGGCATTTGTATTACAGCTTGATGAGTCTACGGATATCAGTGGACGTCTGGCCAATGTGCGTCTGAGAAAACTTCCTGTTTGGCAAGGCATTGCCAGAAAAAACAACAGCAGAGGAAATATTTCAGGTCACATCTGAATATCTTGAGCAAGGAGGACTTGCATGGGAAAACTGCACAGGAGATGGCGTAGCGGCTATGGGTGAGCGCACCAAAGGGTTCGTTTTTTGCACCGGGAGGCACTCCTGTTATGCAGATTTTCAAACTTTGTCAAAGCAAGACTGCTAAAAAGATAGCAGATATCAACATGTGGGAAGTACCAGCCTTAGCATGTTCCCACTCACACAGAAATGGCGTCAACACTACTGCACTGAGACAACAGGTAAACATTTGAGAAGATATCAGCTTTGTGCTCAGCTTCGTCTTCACCACAATAGTTAAAACTTACACTTCTACTGATGATGCCTGTTACCTTCATGTCCCGTTTTACCTTGAGAACAGTACCCCTAGTTGTGTTAACTCATTCACTTTGGGCAGCATCTCACTCCAAACCCAGAAACTGCATTCAGCTGCCACTGCTATGTCTGGTTGCTGAGCCATTACCACTTTGTCAGTCTGTACCTGAAAGTCTCACACGATCTTAGCTTGGTCATTCTCCCCCATCACCATGGGTGTATCCCATTTTGTTCCTGTACACTGTGCCAGCCAATTAACTTATGGTGTTCCGTGTACTGCTAGCACCTTGCACCCTGCGTGCCGGGTTGTCTCAGGGGACATCTTTACACAGCCTACACCTGGGGTCCTGCCTGGTGCAGTACCAGCCTCTATTGATCTTGTACTGGCAGCTTGTTCCTGTGCTGCCATGATTAAGTGCCTATGTTGTGTCTTTCAGTCCAGCTTTCTCCAGCCACTGGTAGGCAGTGGTGTTTACCATGCAGGGGTTTCTGCTCTCCATTCTCGTTCTTCTCAGGGTTCTGCTACTTGAGGTATTCACGAGGCACATCATCAAGTGGGGCCAACTTCCTAAAAAATGGATCTTTTTCATCCTGAATAATGGCTCTGATTCTCACTACTTCTTTGGCTTCCTTCCACTTAGGTCCTGATTTACTAAGATCCCAAATAGCAAGTACCAAATTGCTTGTGCAATCTTTCCAAATTTTGTATGTGGGTATCTTGATGGTGATCCACTAAGAAAAACTGTCACTGACAAAAGGTGCAAACATCGTTGATGCGTCTGTAATTAAATAAAGATTTAGTGCATTTCACTGGTGTCTGTCATGGAGAATTTATAGAATCATCAGCGTATACGCAAGATGAAATCCAGAGCAGAGGAATTAAAGCTGTTGGTAGGAGAGGCACTAATCACTTTTGATGAGTTACACCAACAAAATCTTAGTATTACAGGAAAAAACGCTTTACGGAAGATCACTCCTATAACTAAAAGTCACGTGTAGCTTTAATCAGCGTGTCCTGCACAGTAAGCAGAGTCTGCAGATCACATCGGGGGTCTAATGCACATGCATTCATATGTACACAATCTCTCCTGCATTGAGTGAACATACAGTAGGTCTGACTTGACTAGGTCTCAATGCATTGTAGGAATAGAAGAATAGTGTTTTTCTTCTCTGTAAAAAATGCAGCAATGTTTAAACTAAACATACAAAAACACATAGAAAGTTTAAGTTTCCCCTGCTTTAGTCTGGGCTTGATCGTGAAAATGTATCTTTTGAGATTATATTTATTTTCCAAATGTGGTAAATCGTCCTGCACTAAAAGAGATGAAAATGGTTTCAACATGAACATTTACTTTCTTACAGGCTTTGTCATCACACTCACAATCTTAACAACTTAATGGAAACAGTGTGAGCTGGAAATATTCACATTGCCACACATTAGTACACTAATTAAAATACCATCATGTCCCACAGCATACAAATCCTCCCTCTCCGCCCACTCACTAACACAGCTCTTTCTGTTGTTCTTTAACCTCCGACCTCTCCTAGCTGAGATGATGACGTTGATTTCATTAATCCTCAGCGCGCACAGATGTAATTAACGAGCCAGCAGAGCTGCTGGAGGTGAATATCAATCATTAATATACTGACGATGTGGGTGGCAGCTCCTCCGTCCTCCCACGTGTTCAGACATGTCCATCAAACAGAGCAGCAGAGACGTACAGGATGTTAATATTAACGCCACCGCAGACTCTCAGAAAGCCTATGAACTGTCAACAGTCTTCAATTATTCGTGAGCCATTTCAACACACTCTCCACTGTACCACTTGCAGTTAAAGGAGAGGTGGGAGAGATTTGATTTATGCGGTTTTAATTTAATTTAGAAGAAACTCTCCTGAAATGAGAGATGATGTGTAAAAATGTCAAGAGAAAAATGTGTTTGTGCAGAGTTTGGAAGGTGGTATTCTTTTACTGTGTATACATGTAAGAAACTGGTTAAACTATTTTTATTCCCTCTAAGATAAACTCTCCTGATGCACCAGAGACACAAACTTTCACATAAAAAAGAAGGAACGTGGTGAATTATTCTGGGAAGATGTGCTTTAAACTGAACGTAAACACAGTTTTATCAATAAAAAGTGTTTTTAGACAGAAAAACACAAGAACAAAATGAAGAATATCAGGGTGCTGGAGACATTGTGGTGTTTGATCTGAAGACTGCAGAGTCTACACCTATAAACCCTTCACAGAAAGAAGCAAACCAACATATTTCTACAGAAAATAGAGAAATATATCAAGTAAACACAGTTCAAACCAACAATCTAGCTTCAAAGACTACTACTACACCCACAGTCATAAAGCTGGGGGGTCAAACAGCTAATATGGCAGAAATTTTGTTTTAAATTTGGAGTTAAAATCTGTGTGTTGTCCGCCAAAATGTCATGAAGCTGATGGATTCTTGAACTAAGCCCTCATATGCAGCCGTTTGTCCCTTTGGTCTTGAGTAGCTCACCTGCAAACACTCTGCTAATTATTAGCACAGACTTTATTAAGGAGGAGAGCGAATGCACAGGTGGATGACGGCTGGCTGCTCGGTTACAAACCAGCCTTGCAAACGCAATAGTCAAATGAATTAAGATGAGAAACCAACCAACCTGTTTAACTGTAGCAGTGTTTTAAGTGAATGTGAAGCACAATGAGCCTTTCTGTGTTTGAAACTGAGCTGAGAGCGTCTGACGGGTGAATCCCGAGTTTCATGTTTGTGCTTCAGTTTACAGTCTGCACAGGACCGTTTCACCTTCACGACCTTGAAAGTGATGTGTCGTTAGAATCTGAGTGCTGCCTCATTCTGTTGAGCCTCAGAGGAAAACGGTGTCACCTGACTTCACGCAGCTCCTCGTGTTGAAACGATGAATCCTGTGCTTGTCGTTTGCTCTTCATTTCTTCTAATCACCCGTCGGTGTGGTATTGCCACACTGTGTTTCTCTGTGGCCGAGCATCAGTACATCCTTTTCTTCTGGCACCTTTTGGGAAATTAATTCATTTTTTGCTAAAGTGTCTTAATAATTACAGTGACATCGAGGTTAATTGCCTAATCTCTATTGCCATGGAGGCATCCCCACTGAAATCCCCACACAATCTGTTCCAGAAACAGCAGCCAGAAGATCCTCTGTTACCAGAGGGGATGATCTGACCTAAATGAAGTTTTTTTCCTTTCTTTCTTCCTTTTTTTTTTTAAAAAAACATCCAGCATGTAGGGGACAGGGAGCTCAGGTACACTGTCGACTGTCATTAATTTTCCACTTTGATTTAACGCTGGAAACTTCTGGAGCAGAGGGAGGGAGGCTGTCGCAGGTTACTAAAATATAGAGGTCCAGTGTAACAATGTCAGCCAAGGACTTGTGTTAGTACCTTTAAAATAAAAGGCCACAAAAATCTTAATAGTCAGACTTATGATGAGAAACCATTTCCTGTTAACAACGAATAATTTATTGATTAAGCTCGTCCTTCACACACCCTTAACTAGACATCCTTTTTTAACAAGCCCAGAAACGATAAACCCAAAGCAGGTTTCTGTTGGTTTTCCTCTTTAGAACCATTTAGATGAGTGTGGGAGACACAAGGAAGAACAGTTTCACAGTTTTAATGACATTCTGCAGCAATCAATTGATTCGTTTTTTTAAATTCTCCCTTTCCAAAAATGTCCATGTTTGCCCAAAATATTCCCTCACTACCAAAATGGTCCTGTTTTCAACCATATTTCCTCTTTTTGAAAATGTTCTCACTTTCCCTAACAACAGCCTGACTTTTCAAAACCCTTCTGATATTGTAAAAATCATTTATATATTTTTAAATGTCAAACTACACGAGAGTCTAAACACTTTCAGGGTCCGTGTTACACACTCAGGTGCCGGGTCAATATGTCAGTCGCGTGCACACATGCAAACACGGCGTCCTGCCATCCAGGAAGGCAGGGCTGACCTGTTACCATGGCACCGAAGCTCCTGCGCTGATGGACGTCGACCTGCATCTACAGGTGATGGATGCTCGTGTCACTGCAGGCAACAGATGGGGCGGAGAGGGCGGGTGGGGTCGTGGTGGACCTTGGCTGGTACTCTGTTCGGCTGACAAGAAGTCTCCCCTTTTCCTCCCTCTCTCCCCCCGGGACAGTCCAGAGGGTGGGACCCTGACCGGAGTGAAAGGTCATTAATGTGTAATTAACAAGAGATGCACACAGTGGTACACTGAACTTGTGAGGACACTGTAACCTCAGTAATCCACATTTTTAAACATGATAAAAATGTTCATCCCTTTACTTGACCTCGAAATGTCCTAACTTTACAAATAATATCTGCAGAACTTACAGAAACTCTCAAATCAAATGTGGCCTCACAGAGTTTAGAGCAAATCTGTCAACTGAATCTAAAATGATTCGTCGTAATGATTTGTGTAAAACGCTCATTATTTTCTGCAATAACGAGAAAGCTGCTCCCAAAGAGATTGTTGCTGTTTCTCACTCACATTAACTGGTGAAGGAGACGACACACGATGGATGAAACACAATCCTCCGTTAAACATTTAACTAGGCCGGAATTAATGGACATTTACTGATTCATCTACTGACAGGGAAAAGTGTCCAGGCTGCTTCTCAGTTTGAGGTGGGGGTCGTGCAGCTGGCGGGGGTCTCTCTCAGAAGCACAACACGGCAGACCACCCAAAGATGGTGTACGAGGTGAGAGGCGTCACTCGTTTCTGTAGCTGTAAATCAAACAGAATGAGAAGCTGAGGTCTGCAGGCTGTTTGTACACGTTTAATCAGCATTATATACATTTATTTCTACTGTGTGTGCCGAACATTTTTCCCTCTGCTCATCCACCATTATTGCCTTGAGCGCGTTCTAATGCTGCTGGATGTCACAGGAAACATTTACCGTGAGAACTAAAGACACGTGATTGACCCTGACGAGACTCTGTAGGGAGGTGTGGGGAGTCTTTCACCAGCTTGTGGCCAGAGGCCTGTTTTACACTTTAATCCACACATTCGATGTTCATATATATTCATACTGCAGCAGTCACCTCCTCACTCAGCCGCCTGTCGTGTGACCGTAATGTCATCACAAACAAACACTCAGTGACATTTCATTTTTCACAGCCAATCAGCCGGCCCGTCACACGCCGACACTGTGGCATTCTGGGTTGTCCGAGTCACACTGTCGACATCCGCCGCCGACGGGCCATTAATCTCCGTTTGTGACGTGTGAGGAAGAAAAGGTGAACAAACAGCTTTTCAGAACAGAAACAGCGAACATTCGGCAAAACGTCCACCGTCCTCTGGGGCAAATAGCACATTTTAATTTACTGTTTAATAGGTTGTCATAACATGGCAGACCGTCTGGGAGAGTGATTGAATAAACCATTACCTCCCCTCCCACAGTGGGGGGGTGTGGGGGGGTCTGCTGTACAGCAGCAGACTCATGAATACTAAGTGTGTCTTTGAATGTAACAGCAGCACCTGCAGGAAGAAACATCACCAGTCTGAATGTGTTCAGCTTTATCGCTGTTATACTGTACGTACTTCACTTTCTAAATTCAGCCCAATCCTCACGTCAAACTCTGCTCATGTCTCCTTCATCACCGTACCTTTAATACACGTAACAAATCTCCTGTTGGATTGTTCTGACAGACATAGAAATAGATTAATAAATCTATTCAAAATTAAAATTTAAATTACACACAAAAGTAGAGTCGTGTATATTTTAAAGGGGGATGTGATGATGATGATGATGTTATACTGTACGACAGAGGTATTTAATTAAAGAACACATTAGCAAAAGGTGCCACAGTGATGGTATGGAGGTGCGTCGGTTTTAATATGTTTCTGGAAAGTTTGTTACAAAAACATTAAATGAAATTAAAATATCTGAAGAACAGGAGAAAAGAAAAAGTTGGAGCACGTTTTATCTCTGAACCCAGTCAAACTGTTGGTTTCCTTTGTTCGGTTGTCTGTTCAGTAAACTCCGCGCTGCATGGAAGCAGGAAACCATTATACTGACGCCTGCGGTCGGTCGATCTCCTGCTGCCACTTGCTCGTTCCCACCAATTAGCAGTGACCTCGGGGGCGACTAACAAGGTCGCCGGCGATGGATTGCTCCCATATTTACTTACATAACCTGATCGTGAGTTCAGAAGATGAATTACACCACAAACTGTTTGAGACAAGCCTGCTGGATATTAATTTATAAGCTCTGATTCATATATTTATAACTGTAGTGAGTTATTAGGCAGCAGCAGCAAAGAACAAGAGGAGGAAACATGGAGGATAATTTAAAACTGGAGCAATGAGAGAGGACATGAAGCCTCTCCTTCGGTTGTCTGCCTTTGCTTCGTCTTAACAATCTCTTGAAGGTGGCTCAGTCCAGACGGAAATGAGAGGTGGGTGTTAATTACAAGCCAAGAGGCTCCTCTTCTTCTCCGGGCAGACATTTTGACTTGTCGCAGCTCTCCAGCCCCTCAAAGGTCAGCAGTGTCAAGACGATCCACTACTGGCGTATGACACAAATCTGGGGATCAACCAAAGTTGAACTCTACATGAAAATGTTGCTCAGATTTAATAAAGCTCGTCAAGCTGATGCTCGAATATCAGGGAACATATGAAATACAAGGAAACTGCAGTGAAGCCTCACGGAGCAATGAACTGGCGTTTGAAGCGCCGTCATTGACGTCATGTGAAGTCACGCTGACTGTGAAATTCACTGAGCACAATAACTGAGTGGAGGGCGATAGAAGTACCACCACCACCTCCTCCTCCTCCCTCCACCTCTCTCCCTCTAATAGATTTGTCTCCACTGGGAGTTCGACTCTGATCTCTGGCTTCATCCTCTCAGCTCAGGCGGTTGGAGGTGATGGACTGTATCCCTCCATCACCCGACCTCTGATCTCTGCAGCCGCCCCGCTCAGTCGCCGAAGACTTTAGACAAAGAGGATGCAGGCGTAGGTGGGGCCGGAGGTTATGAAAGCATTTATCTGTCAGTCAGCTTTCGGGGGCCGTAGACGCCGACGGAAAGAGAAACCGTCTTCTCTGCCACTGTAATATCTGAAATCAGATCTGACCGATTCCTCCTGAAGCCTCACTGACGAGAGGTCGACAGAACATCAGACGTCAGACAGGATGAGAGCTGATTAAAGGGGGCTGACACATCATTTCATCACTGGAGCAGTTCATTAACACACACTGAGGCTGGGAGTGAACCTGACAAATAACACATGAGGATAAAATTGGTTATCAAGCTTTTCATTTCCCCAGACTGTGGAGCAGTTGGACCCTCGTTATTATACCTGCCCCATCACTGATATCTTTAAAACCTCTTTTCTTTAAAAGCTCTATTATTCATTCACATAGTCTGCTACAGATATAGAACCATTACAGTCAATTTGAACTGATCATTTTCATCTGACAGCTGTTGATTGTATCTGCAGGAACAGGTGACAGGTGCCTCTGCAGGTTCAGTGCTTGGTCCTCTGGGTCAGGAGGTTGTAGGTAGCAGGCAGGAGAGAACGGGTGGGGGTATGGTGATGTAGGAGGTTGGTGGCAGTAGGACTATGAAGGATGGGAAGCTCTTGTTATGTGTTATGGGACCTATGACGATTTTATTGGTTTTGCCCGTGGCGGGAAAAGTTTAACTGGATCTAGCTTTGGACACCTGTACTCGATAAGCACAACAAAGCTGCTGCGGCAGATCTAGAAGACCTATATTTGAATATAGAGATATGTGGCCTAAAGAGTTTCTCTTTGACTTTGACAGAAACTTTTAGTCACCAAACTAAGAATCATTTGGCTGCATTAACTTTAATCAAAGTCTATGAGTTGTGACTGAAAAAAGGAGCATGAAGTGAATCCTACTGACAACTTATATTACAATGTGATTTCGACAGTAATGACGGGATTAATGGAGTGGTGGTTATGTTTATGGAGTCCAGATCAACGTTTGACAGGCGGCTAAAAGGAGATGATGAAGGGGAGAGGTGAAAGACGGAGAGTTGACACATAGAGTGTTGCACAAATAACAATCAGCGAAGGTCAGTGTGAGGCCAAGCAGCTGACGGCGCTCCTTCAAACGATGAACGAAATGAAAAATTGAAAATGAGCAATTTGATTATCTTCTCGTCAGCGGCCGCGGTGATGCGTGGAAGACGGCCGGCCTGTCTGGGCTTCGTTTCATTAAAGAGGAGGAAAAAAAATAAAACCGGATAAACTGAGCAGGTCATCGATTGAATATCAAAAAGACGAAAACAGTCGCAGCTCAATTCATTGGCGTCGTCTATGACTGACTGTGGTCTGACCTCGAGGTCAGACAGTAGAAGATCAGCAAGTGTAATATCGTCATGTTTACACCAAGACAGAAAAACCTGGAAAAGTTTTAATTTGTGGACATGTTGTCCAGTCTTCAATTCTTCTATTAAGAGGTTGTTCTAAGTTGTGTTTAGGTTTAGTTTGTGTGTTTTGTCACTGAGGGTCTGAGCTGTCTGGTCTGAACCTGATTGTGATCTGTAAATAAACAGGCACAGAATCATCCTCTCAGCGTACGTCCTCCCTCACCTCGGAGCTCGGATGGCGAGATGCTATCACACTTTCACAGTCCACCTTGCAATCATACGTCAGCCACACGTGTCGTGTCATATCACAGCACTCGGGGTGGTGGTGGGGATTCTCGGTTATCAGGCCGTGTGGCTCCATTTGTGGCTCCTGGGATGGATTTCTCTGCTCGGGTCCTTAAATCACAACACAGTCGGCCATCGTGCAGGAATTGATGGATGTTGTTGTTTTTGTCTGGAACATAAAGCACTGATTGGACAAATGAAGCACAAGACTCAGAACAAAACCTGGACACATTTAAAAGTTTAATGAAGAAATGTGTTATTAAAACGTATTATTTATATGTTTAGCTTGTGAAAGAAGTGTAAAGGTTCTGCAGTGACCCCCCCATGAGCGAAGTCTCTCTCTCTTATGTTTCAACTAAATTATGAACAAAGTTTAAGAGGAATCTTAAAAACCATCAAAGTGCTGCTAAATTTGACTCGCTTGGATTTTCCCATTGAATCAGCTGCTTTTCATGTTACCTGCTTAGACTGCAGTTTGTCAACACACACACACACACACACACACACACACACACACACACACACTGCTGGTTACCTTTTACAAAGATTTATCTTTTGCAAGCTCAGTAGCCAATCATGTCAGAGCTAATTAAAGGTGTGAAATATGCTAATGAGAGACAGTGTGCAGGCTGACAGATATTCGATGTTCATTCCATCATGCAAATGTGGTGAAGCTGGACATTTTCCTGCTGCGTTTATGAATCCGCTAATCGATAAATCGTGTGTCTGTGTGTGTGTGTTTGTGTGTGCGTGTGTCTGTGTGTGCGTGCGTGTGTGTGTGTGTGACTGACAGCTCTTCTAAAAGACGACTGAGGCTTTTAACTCACTGGCCTACAGCTTACTTTAAGTATTAAATGGGGAGAAACCACAGGAAAACGTGCATCGGTAATAATGTAACTTAGATTCTGGCAGCACCTGATTGTGCATAGCTGAATGCTTAAAGCTGAGTGTAGCTGTGATGTGCACGGACGGACAGATCGATGCTGCTCAGCCTGCGGGGGGTTGAACAAAAGCGACTGAAAAGCACCTCCAGCCTCTCGCCTGTTTAAAGGTTATTTTGTCGTAAAGTTGAGTGCGTGCTGCTTCAGATACTAACACAATCCACTGCACTCACAACAGCTCGGAGGCTGCAGCCTGGCTGAAAAATAAGCCTGTGATTCTGGTCAGAGAGGATGCACGTCCCCTGACCTCATCATCAGCATTCACAGAAGCTGGGTGTCGGGGGGGGGCAGTAAGAGTTTATAACCATGCAGCTCTGTGAGGTGAACTGAGGAACAGCAGTGGTTTTAGCTAAATGCTAACATGCTGATATTTATCAGGGACTGTTATCATGCTAACACTGCTAATATATCCCACCCCCCCCACCACCAGTCCCTGTACCTTCTTCCCCTTCTGCTGTCTTATCCATCTATTGATGCTGCAGCAGTTTCCATCAACAGCTTATTAAAACCCTCTGTGCAACTCTGTTATTTGGCGATATCAGCACAGATCGATCTCATCTGCAGACAGATGGAAGATGGATGGGGCGTCAAACGCTTGGACGTGTGATTCATCCACAGGTCTGATGCTGGACGAGGCATCAAAACTGCGTCTGGCTGGTTTGTCCCTGAAGGAAGTTCTCCCCTCCTCCCTGTATCCCTACAGCTGGATTCCATTTGAAGGAATATTTTC
>JAUYWH010000024.1:21826668-21852193 GCA_034779795.1 Ctenopoma multispine
ACACACACACACACACACACACACACACACACACACACACACACAGACACAGACACAGACACACACACACACACACAGACACACACACACACACACACACACACTTTCATGGCAGTGAGATTGTTGCAGCAGTCTTGCAGCACATTTAAGGAGGTCGGAGGTCAAACTCTGACACATTCGACAGGTTTACGCCCGTCATTTTTCAGTCCTCACAGCTGGACAGTTTGTTTTTCTTTCTGTCATCTTTTTTTTTGCACCCGCTAACCGAGTCGTTTTCATTGCATAGCTCTTTGACAAAACAAGATGGCCGTCACAAGCTACAGTATTTCGGATGGGGGGAGGCAAGATGTGCAGGGAGGTGTGAAAATGATCTAGTTCCAGTTTGCAGGAAATTGAAAATATTACGTGTGCGTGCGTGTGTGTTTTGTGCGTATGAGGCAGAAACAGAAGTGTCTGTGGTTTTCAAAAGAAAAAGCTGAACGGTCAAAGAGAAGAAATGGATGATGGAAGGATTTCAGAGGTGCTGGGAGGAGGGGTGGTGGTTCAGACTGCGAGGCTGGCGCTCTGCCCCAGGTCGCCACCGACACGGGTCATGTGGTTCATGGCTCGGTCGAAGGCGAGCCGCACAGCTTTTCGGACATAGAAGGTGCGAGCCTCCGTCAGCTTGATTCTGTCAAGCGTCTGGTTGACACCGAAGGGATCCATCTTGGATCTAGGAAGCCATTGCCTAAAGAGAGAGGAGACAGGGGTCAGTGTGTGACAACTAGGATCAAAGGTGATGACGTTCCTGCTCCATCGGGCACCGAAATAACTTTGCTCTAATAAACTAAATATGTTGTTTTTCTAATACTACTAGTAGCTCACATAACTTCAAACGTGATACTCTCAGCACCTGTGTGTGTGGACGTGAATTTGCACATCTGTTCTCATTTGGTGATGAAGATTTTGCTGATTTGGCTCGTATGATTAACACCGCTCTAAATCGAGTTTCTCACCAGCTGCGCTTGCTGTCGAAGAAGTGGACGAGGAAGAGTTTCTCTGCGGACCTGAACTGCATCCGCTCTCCGAGTCTGAGAACGTCCCGCGGCGGCTGGGGAACCTCCACCCCGCTGTGCTGACACGGCGTCCTCCGCGGTTTGGGGTCCACGATCTGCGAAGACCAAAAACCACAGAGGGCTGGACGGTGAGTGAGGCGGTCTCGCCAGATTAACAGTGTGGAATAAATCCTGGTGGCAGCGGCCACACAGAAGAAGCCCGCACTCAGAGACACATGCATGCAAGGCTGAGTCGAGCCGGAAACGCTCTGAGCAAAGCGGCCGACTTCACACACCAAGCAGTTCACGACTGGCCAGCTAGAAGCTCCTGCATGGCTGTGGGCACAAATCACGAGCTACGGCACACACAATGACAGAGGGGCTGATGGGTAATGAGACATAGAGGGGACTAACACGCACTCACCAGGGCGGGGAAGGAGGGAAATCCACTACATTTAGCCCAAACTAGTTTAAGAGGCTCCAGAACAAATGGAGAAGCAGCGGAGGGCTTCCACACCTCTACAGGAACAACGACAAGCAAGTTATGAAGGATTCACTGCAACAGACAGAGAGTACAACCAGTCTGAACACACAGCCAAACACGCAGGAGACGAGTTGAACACACATTCACGTTTTTTAAAGATTGACCTTTAAAAAACTGTTCAGTAGATTCCTAGAGTCAGTGATTTAAGGTTGTTCTTTATAAAAGTGGGCAAAGTAGATTTGTCCTGAGTCGATCTTAAGGATTCGTATCTGGGCACATGTGGGGATATCTGAATGTATCGATCATATCTCAGTACTTTCTTTACTTTACTGTATATTATTATGTCCTCA
Source organism: Ctenopoma multispine (assembly GCA_034779795.1). Classification (NCBI taxonomy): domain Eukaryota; kingdom Metazoa; phylum Chordata; class Actinopteri; order Anabantiformes; family Anabantidae; genus Ctenopoma; species Ctenopoma multispine. Next base: position 21,828,537 of record JAUYWH010000024.1, read on the forward strand.
TCAGCTTGTGGTTGTTGTAAGGCTGCTCTCCTTCATGACAGCCAACACTGCATATGTGACTGAAAACTTAAGTGTGCAAATGGAAACTTCAGCACAGTGGTGTGAGTGACCCTGAGTTCAGATACTGAGGTGGAAAAAAGGAACAGATTCACGAGGCTGCGACTACAGCTCTGTCTCACAGAGGTTTCTTCTGCTGATGGATCATGTCAGTTTTAGAAAAATAAATTTGGCTTGGCTGCTTAATGCAACTTTGCACCATGATTTGTGTGACATCAACAAGGCGGCCAATGAAGAGAGGCCAACACTGGAGTTATGTGCTCCCTGTGCAACCGCAGCAGCATTTTGAACCTGCAGAGGCCACAGCCACAGCTCACTGACTACGGTAAGAGAGACAGAAAATTACAGTAACCAAAAAATGAGAACGAAAACGACAAAATACACGAGTTAGTTCAACATGTATGTCTTTAGGGCATTGTCAGGGACTTGGGAAAGACTTTTCTATTCAATCAGTTTTAAGATTTATGCGACAGCCGGCGTATCAATTAGATTGAACAGACTGCTGACGTCATTGTTTAACTGAAGGGTAGAGCTGGGTGTCATCTGCATAAAAATGATTAACATTAAAATAACAACTCAAACACTCCAGTGGTAACATATAGTGCAGATAGAAAATAATAAATAAATTTAGTCTGATCTGACTCAGTATCAACTGATACTGATACATTAAGTGACTGATCAGAGGCATCTTGTGTTCGTGCATTTCCTATGAACTGATGGAGGAGCAGCTTTTGTACTGGTAGCAGCTCATAGGAATCCAAACACTGAGCCGTGCACACAGTACAGGTAATGCGCGCGCGCACACACACACACACACACGCGTGCGACTTTTCAATCTGAGCTGAATTTATGTTCACACAACAAACTACAAATTGCTGGTGCAGCGGCTAATCATTGTCAATAAGAAACCTTGGCGTAGTTGCTGTGCGAAACAAAAAGACCCCAGCGGCACGGCGGGAATGTTGAGAAAAGCTCAACTTTATGCAAATATCAGAGTTTACATTATGGCGTTTTATTTGTATTATCTTTATATTCTGGTCTACTTCTCCTCCTCTGTCATATGAACCCACTCTCATTCTTTACATCCAGTGTTGGTCAGTCTTCAGAAACTGTATTGAGAGTCCACCAGATGAAGGTATTAAATTGAAAGACATTAACTGTGTTGAGTAAAACGATATAATTTTAAAAGTTAAACCACTTTCTCAACCTGAAGACAAACTAGATATTATTACTGGTTTGGTGTGAGCCTTATAATTCACAGAACCCACAGAGAAAATGACAGACTTCACTTCACTTCCACCTTGTCCATCACTGGTTTCCTGTCCGTTTTCCTTGTTTAGCTCCTTCTCAGCTTAAAGCTGCAGCTTTGAGCCTCTGCATCTCAGTTTGTGAAGCAGCTACTTGGTTAGTGTGGTGATGCGGGAGTAGCTGGTTATGTCGAGCCCATTTTAAGATTTTCTTTTAAGGCACTTGTACATCAAAACCCTGGACATTCAGGAAAGTTCTGTCCTGTGTCACACATGAGAACAGTAAAAAAAAAAATGACGTAAAGGAGAAATACAGAAAAACAACCCGTGCTAGCACATAAACAGGATTAGTATACTCACACAGAGGAACTTGTTTAGTAAATGTCTTCAGCAGACCGACAGACGAGTTGACTAATCAAAGCGCTGCCATGCTGTTTCATGCAAATTCATCAGAATGAACAAACACAAGTCGCTATGCTCACCTGAGGAGATCTTGGCAGCACCGGTGAACTCCCCGTTCTCCACGCAGGTCATCAGAGTGCTTTTGTCGTCTACGGTGCTCCGTCGGGCAGCTGCCGGCCGCCCTTTGCCACTTTTATTCACAATGACAGCGCTGAAAACGGCGAGAGAAAAATAAATGCAACGTTTTGAAATTTTAGATTTTAGAACAAAAACTTGTTCATCATTCCTTCATGTCACTGTGATCCCAGTGATCAGATCTTTAACTTGATCAGTGCAGTGAAATAATCACAGAACTATCAAAATAAGGCCCAGTTTGGAAAACACTAGAACCCACCTGGAACCACAGAGGACACTTCCACTTGAGGAGATGCTTGACTCTGAGGCACAGCGGCGGCGAGGCTCCAGCAGGCGCGGTGACGTAGCGACCTCCTTCTTCTCCACCACAAAACCATTTGGTATTCCTTAAGAAAAACAAATACAGAACACATGTTGTAATGTGGTGGTACGGCTTCTTTCATGTTCAGCACTTTACCTGACAACTACATTATTCCAGTTAGAAGTTCTCTGATTGAGTACCTGCGCCAAGGCGTTTTATCGGTGTCTCCCCATCCTCCTCGCCATCTGCGCTACTGCTGCGGGTTCTTTTCTTCGGCAGGAGGAGTGTCTCCAGTCGAGGGATCACCACTGACAGGAAGGTTTTTGCACCGAGGGGTGGAGGCGACACAGCGGATGTCTCCTGAGCCTTGGGTGGCTTCTGCGGGCTGGCACTCTTGGACTTACGGAAGAGGACATTTGTTCGTCTGTTGAAGGTGCCAGAGTTTTCGGTGTGAACATCACCGTTGAGGAGCAGTGGGTCTGGGATGTGCCCGTTGGGGGTGTCTTGGGGTGCTGAGGTAGACATGTCACCATCGAGTTCCATGGGAGTCTGGTCCACGCTGGGTTTGACGGGCTTCAGAGGGGGCAGCTCTGAGTTGCCAGACGAGCTGTTGAGCTGCAATGGTGAAGTTAATAGCGCTAATGTTGGTGGAGGTAACGAATTCTCCTCATGTGGAGTGCAGGGCTCTGCCGCAGGTTTGAGTAGGGGCTTCTCCTCTGACTCAGAGGCCGAGTCAGGCTCTGTTGCTGTGGGTGGTGGTGTTGGAAGGGACTTCTTCAGACTCATCTCACTGCGCACCTCCATAATGGTCTTCTTAAGTAGTTTGAGCCTCTTGCTGCGTGACGGACTGTGTTTCATGGCCGTACTCAGGTCCAACTTCTCCAGCAGCTCCTTCAGCTGATCCTCGAGAGGGGTCACCTGACGGTAGGCAGGAGTCAGGAGGCGGTCCACTGAGAGAGAAAGAGACAGACATGATCACAGGACTACCTCTACATCATTACATCATTCACTTCCACTCCAATATACCAGATATGATATAGATATATCAACCGTTACACTCACACAGTTAAATCAGTTGAACACCATGACATTGATAGATTTTATTTGTCTTAATGAACCTACCATCCTCCCAGGAGAAAGGGGGCGGGGCATCTAGTTTCGGGGTTTCGTGCAGATGTAACCCACTGGGGAAGTCGAAGCCTATCCTCTCGGTCTCTCTGCGGGCTCTGCGGAGGATGACTCCTCCATGGTCTTGCATCCGCTGGGCTGCCTTGTAGAAGAATGTCTCCTTGGCGTTGTAGGTCATGCAGTTGGAAATTATGAGGTTAAAGTCAGCTTCAAACTCGTCAAGGCTCCTGTAACTATGAGCATCGATGCGTTTCCTCATGGTGGAAAAGTCCATGGGGTTTTCAATGTGGTCCAGGTAGTCAGGAACCTGCAGAAGACAGAAGAGACATGTCAGAGACTACAGACAGTCTGAGAACAGATTTACAGGTGCTTATCTTTATTACAGACATGTATTATTGTTCCATCTGCTGAAGCAAACCGGGAATTAGTTGAAGGCTCCGAAAAATAATAAAACTTCCAGCATGAGAATTGGAACATAATATTGTGTCTAACTTACACATGTAACGGCCTCAGTTTATCTCTAGCTGTCATACGAAGAGGAAGCTTGTTTTCTTTACATTTTGCTACTTTAAGATTTTACGGAAGTGGAAGAAAGTTTCCTTTTTCAAATTCTTTTTGTAAACTGATTGCTGTTTGCTGACCTCCTTGATGCTGACAGGCTGAGCGAAGATGTTGTACTGGTCCCTCTCCTGCAGCTGACTAAGCACAGCTCTCAGCAGAATATTGAAGGGGGTCAGCTGGACCTCCAGCACCGACTGCTGAAGCTTCATCTAATGGGAGAGCACAACAGCAACACGATGAATAAGTAACGCAACATGTTGTGGAATATTAGGAATATAATAAAATAAACCCAATGTTATCTTTAGTAGATGCATTTTAAGATGAAATAAATGTTGAAATGACTCTACCTCCTCCCTCTTTAGCTTCTCTCTCTTCCTGATGAGCTCCAGCAGCAGGCGAGCACGCTCCAGGTCATGGCGGAGGCGATGCCACTCCTTCAACTGCTCCTTCAGCGCCTGGTTCGTCTCCATGCGGTCCTGGGGGAAACACAAAACCTGTAGTTCAGTAAGAAGGCCTAAATTAAAGGCTAATGCTCTACTGACTGAAGCTGGAGTGTGTCAGCAGCACTGACCGTCTGCTTGGCTTTGGGCGGCTGAGGGTTGGCCTGCAACCGGCGAATTAGGGGCACGTTGTTCCTCGACTGCCTCTTAAGAACCCAGTAGCTCAGCACCCGCTCGACAAACAAACGCTTCCTCTGTACTGCCACCTGGTTCAGGATGGTGTCAAAACTGACCCACAGGGAAACAGTAAGATATTCATTACTTAAAACTCAATATTTGTTTCCTTCACATCAGTTTCAGTACTGAGAGGGGATGACAGGAGGAAAAACACAACTCATTCTCCACATTCCAAAAGTGTATTTGCTGTGTGTCTACACATCTACAACAGGCTGTAAGCTAATCTCTCCAATCATCTTCCTGTTCATAAGTTCCTTCACCTGTCAGACTTCCTTTTTGTGCTTATGTGTTTCCACATCTCAGACATTAACTTGTTAAATCCAAAGTTATTATTAAAAGAAATTATGGAAAACAGAAAAACTGGCTAGGTTGGCCCATACTGATGTATAATTACAGTGGGAGGTTTATTATGCGAGTCTTAATTGTCTGCCTACCTCGAAGCAGTAATGCTGGGTCCGGAGTTGGTGGGTGTCTCAGGTTCTGGTTCAGGTTCGGGCTCCGCTCTCTTACTCTTCTTCTTCTGCCAACCTTTGGCCCGGGCCTTCCCCCTTTTGTCAGCCCTTTTGGGGCAGGTTCCATTTTTTGGATGTGGGTCCTCGTAGATGTTGAGCGGCCGCCGGTCGCAGCCCTCAGGCGTGTGGCTGCAACAGTAGGAGGTCTTTTTCACAGAGAAAGTGGAGGCACCAGATGATGTTACCTCTTTGACAGGCTCCATCTTCATGTAGAGGCCAGCCTTCTGAGCACAGCTGACATGGAAGGCAGTGTAACAGTTGATTTTGTCGCACTGGATGCACGCTCCCACGCCTTTCTCCTTACACAGGTAGCAGGTGAGCTTCCAGCGTGCTGGTGGGATATTGCGGATGCCATCAATGGGCTCTATGAAAACCGTGTCAGAGAAGCCAACCTCAGGGACCCACAGAGCACATGCTACGTGGCCCCAGCGATCGTCATCCGTCTTCTTTAGAGCTCCGCCTCGGTTAGGGCAGAAGACACACTCAGCCGGTCGTGATGGGCACTGTAGGCAGTGGCGACACAGCCACTGGCCCTCAGGGATATACGGTACGCCGTAGCATTCCTGATGCACGGCAATGTTGCAGGAGTCGCAGAAGAGGATGACATTACTGTCTGCACCATCTCCATCCATGCAGATGCAGCAGACAGCGTCCTCATCCACCAGTGACTGCAGGTCGCTCTGACCCTGAGTAGCTAAATAAGACTCCTTCTCAAAGCGGTCCATGAGAAATTCGAACAGGTTGTATGACACCTGGCTGATGCCCTCGCTCTTTCTCTTCTCGTTGATGAGCTCTAGCCAAGCATAGTCTTCCTCATCCATGTCGTACTCCACCTCCTCGTCCAGCTCCTCCACCGTCTTCTCTGTGTATTTGTAATATGCCACCGGCCTCTTTGGAACCACCGGTAGATTGTATTCAACCGTTTTAACCTTTGCCTCCAATAGGCCACTGGCACTGCCGTGAGTGCCACTGCTGCCATGTGAAGCCATGAGCGCAGCGTTCTTCTTCTGTTGGTTGTTCTTAAGGCGCAACGAGCGCACCAGAACCTGCTGGGGCTTCTCATTGTTCTCCTTGTTGCTGTTGCACTCCATGATCTCCTGAGCCGTTGGGTCATCATCAGTGATAACGTCCAGCTTGTCATAGATGCTGAGCCGGTGCACGCGGCCATCCACCTCAAGTTCCACCATTCGCTGAGCCTGTGCATACGTCAGCGTCTCTCGGTTGGGCGACGGCTTGATGGGAGATGACTCCCTCTTTAGCACCGACAGGCGGTGATTTCGACCTTTTTTCTTCATATCAAAGACCCTGAAATCCAAATGAATCAAACAACAGTGTCAATGATAAACACTGATGTTATGTTGTGGAAACCATGACAGTCTTTCATGTCACTAACCCACTGTCAAGTAAAAACCAACACACAGTAATAAGTGTAGCATCTAACAGAACCTACACTAATGATTAACAGTGTTAACCCTTAGTGCTGCCTTGCAGAAACAATGTCAGGTGCTAAATGTGTTTACACAAGGATGTCAGCACTTCCTTTAACTCCAGTCATACAAAAACTGAAAATTATGTAAAAATAAAATACACACCTGGTTCACTCACAGACATGTGAGTCCTTTCAGTGAGGTACAGCCTTACACAGCCTATTTAAAGAAGTGATGAGAATTTCTATGATCTGCTTACAAGATTTCTACATGTACACATTTGACTGTTATTGAACAACTTAAAAACTTATTGATCTTAAAAACGATCATAAAATGCAAGAAATACTTGTCTCTGGGCTTTTAAAATGTCTAAAGTTACAATTAGAAAATGACTTAAACAATTAATTAGTTATCAAAACTGTTTCAGATTTTATTCAGTCCATCAAATCATCAAGTTTATGACAAATCATGAGAGCTCCACATGTTTGTTCCTTTATCCTGGTACATTTCCCTACACACTGTGTATAAATTTAAATATACTGAGATGTCAAATATATGATGTTAAAATACTTGTCCCATAAAGCTGATTCTGGTGCCTTTCTACTGTGTAATCAAATCTCTAAAGGGCAATGATTTCACTATTCGTTGCACCTATTACTATGTCAAAATAAAGGATTTAATGTTGTCATGACAGTACATTGAGTGGTATTGGGACAATTTTCACTATTTCCTGAGATTTTAGAGACAAACAGCTTCAACGACAAACGGAAAATAAATAAATAATAAGTAATGAGAATAATTATTTCTATTAGACCACAGATGTACCCTCACAGGAACATACAAGGGGCATAAAGGTCATCTAGCCGCTGTAAATATGATGCTTCGTGCAGCTTTAGTTTCATACATCAACATGTTTTCAGTTGGAAGATGAATGAGGTTTAGTGCAGGGGGCGGTAGCCGAGAGTGATAACATTAACTTTATGAATGAAAGAAGTCCAGCGCTGCGCCTCTGGTGTTACACCGCCTACAGTGAGCCTCCGGTCGGCTAGCTGATCCGACTGAAGCCGCTCGGAGCTGGCTGTGGCTGAAAATCAGCAGCGGACAGCAGCCCTCTAACCGAAACGGAGTCTCCTACATACGGCTAACGTGAGCTCCGCCTGGCCGCTCCGCAGCGTGAATCTGTGGGACTGACCCAACCTGCCCCGTCGTTACACGTTAAACCTAACACGGGCCTTTGAAACGAAAATACAACCCGGCTGTGGCCTCTCCGTTTGCGGTTTCAACGTATTAGGACACTCCGTCCACAAACAGGGCTAACGGTAGCCTGCTAGCGTCACACAAACTGAGGGGGGAAGAAATATGGCGACCAACACAACAAGAAACAGCCTCGATAGAAAAAGTTGTCTTTTCCTCAGAGCAGCGCGGGTTGGATTTGGGCTTGAACCTGTCCAGACTGAAGGGAGCTGACATTTAAGAGTGGTGGTTGGCGTGAGGCTGAACGTACCTCGTTGTTTTCACGAATTCAGCTTATAAAAACAGCAGCAATGGCGGCGCGGCCTCCGGAGCGAAGCGGCAGTTAAATCCACCTTCAGTCCGGTCATCCAACGGCGGCTCGCGCTGAACCGAGTAAAACCTGAGACTGACCGACAGGTATCCAGGGCGATCCAGAGCTAGTTCCAGGTCTTATACTTAGATTAAGATAAATACGGGCCGACGGAACCGTGTAGGAGCAGTTAGAAGTGGAAGAGCTCAGCCGTTGCCCAAGCTTCTCTTCCCCCAACAACAATGCGGTAGGTTGCGCGAGTCGTCGTTGCGCCGTGACGTCATCGCGCACAAACGGCGAACGAACACCCGGACGTAGCAGAAGAGGCCGAAGAGGATGCTAACTGTAGTCATGTTTATGGTGTGTTATTTCATTCCATTGTTCGTTTATTTATTTAATGATTAGAATCATGGAGTAGACATTTAAAAATATTTTAGTGCAACTACTTTTTATTAACAGAGTTTGATAATGTCACCGATGTTTTTTTTGATACTTTCCTTAACAGACAAACCAGTTCTCCACACTTGTCTCTGTCCATAACCCAGAGTTAATCTAACATTAAATGCAAGATCATACAAATAAACATCTGCCACACACAATTTTTCCTTTGTTACAATGTTCAAATGTTGTAAACTATTGAAATGTTTACACTCCTATGCTGTTTTGCTGGTGGCACAATAACCTCATCCTCAACATCCAGGAGACCAAGGGAGTAGCTCCTTCAATGCTGACATGAAAACTCTGCACCCCTCCCAACCATCAAACCTAGGTGAGATGCCAAACTGCATCTCGTTGTACATGTACTATGTGTAATGACAATACAATTAAATCTATTTTATGACCTTTAATGTTTTGTTCCTGTGGTTTTAAAGACCATCTAATCTTTGACTCTAGTCCACAAAATTGAACCGTTTTATGTACTTTTTAAAATTAGGCTAAGTCCACACAGGTAAATCTTCAGAGGAAAGGAATCTACAAATGGTGATTAGATCCAAAACTTAGCAGCACAATAAGGGTTTTATTTCTCATTATTTTATTATGACTTCTTTACAGCTGGATACTGGATATGCTCTGTTTCGATCCAACACACATAAGGCTACAACTTTAGTTGGTCGACAAATTGCTTTTATTTTTAAAATATAAAATTTGTACTCATCCATCAGGCTAATGAACGAAGGATCTGCCTCACATATTCTACATAAAATCAGACAAAACAATAAAAACAAACCCCCCTCAAAACTGGACAAAGATCTATGGTGATGAGTTGTAGATCAGGTGGACTCAGCTGGGAGCTCCGGTTTGTCTCCACTCTGGTCGGTACAGACGGACGGAGCGTCCTCTCTGGACAGCAGGTTGTTTCTGCGAAGCTGGCAGGCCTGCTGGTAGGGGGGGCAGATGGGTGGCTGGGTCGGAGGCGTATACTGGTACTGTTTATCAGCATCCAGCTAAAGATAGACGACAGTGGAAACGGACGTCAACAAATTTGAGAATGTGTTTGTGTGAAGAAAAGGAAACAAGAAAGATAACGACACAAATCACTTTGAATCTCCTAAAAACAGCAGCTAACTCATTCATGGAAATAAAGGTGTACACATGGTGTCCACGGGGTTATAAAAGGTATTCAATTCAACCTCAGGATTTATGTATATACCCTGTGTACAGTACCTTGAAAAGTAGAGTAGATTTTAATGGGTTCATTACATGAACATGAAGCACCTTTATTAAAAGCCATTAATGGTGAGTTTGAGGAATTTTTAAACAGGTTAATGGATTATAAAACATATTAAGATTATCTGTACAGTTTTATCTTAGTTTTAACTTTTTATTTTTTCTGTTATGCTGTTGTAACACCAACATTTTCTCCTTTTTAAAAGGTAAAAAAAAGGGGATTCACTTTTAACACACAGCTGTTAAAATAGTAAAGTGACTGATACAGACTTGTTTTTTTAATTTGTGTGTTTCCAGCTGTGGCTCCTCACCTGCAGAGGGTAGGTCCTGTCTGAGTCGAACGCACTGAGGTCCCCACACGCTAGGAAAGGAACGATGACGCGGTTCGGACCCTCTAACTGATTAAAGTCCACATCTAGAGAACAGAGACCAGAACCTCAATTATTCTCACACGTGTCAACAAATACGCTGCATCTCAGGTGAAGCAAATCAAAGATCAGTGCACCATCCACCATCTCCACATATGGTGGAGATGGTTCAGGGGCACCGTGATTATAATCAGTTCTGAATACATTCACACCTGCATTAACACCAGATTTTCCAGATCTCTATTTAGACTGAAAAGGGCTCATAGTTACCATAGGAGTGATCCAGCAGAGGGTTGGACATGTTAGGGACATAACCTTCAGGAGGAGAGTAATTCTGACACACCACAAACGCCTCTGTTCACAGACAGAAGCACAGACTTCAGATTAATTCATGTGGTAAAATCAACATACAGAGTAGTGTCAGTGTAACTAGTGCTCGATGGAAGTGTTCATGTTAAATCACGTCTGGATTAACGGGGGTTATCGGTCTGTCTGTGGCCGACTCACCGATGCTGGAGTTCCTGCTGCTGCGAGGCTTGGCGCAGGTCACACCGCTGAAGAAGATCTTCAGCTGAGAGTACAGCAGCGTCACATCTTTACCTCTGAAGATCTGAGACACGCGGCACAGAGATGGTTAATACAGTCAAACTGGGCAACATATTTTTTATGTTTTCACCAAGCATCTAGTAATGGTGTTTTTAAATGTAATTATCCTTGTGATATTAAATCTAACCTCTTGTGATATTGCTGTAATGCTGACTGTCCACCTTTGATGCTAACAAATTAATTATTTTAAGGTGTAATATTAATCTAGAATAGCAGTAAAAGTTGGACTCGCCTTGGCCACAAACGTTCCTCCAGGTTTAAGGACGTGTGTGGTGATGTTCAGAGCCTGAAATACAAGCAGCTGTCAGCATGACATCACAAAGCGACAGGTAAATACAGACACACATCTGTACTCACAGCCAACAGGAGCTGAGCCTGGATGTACTCATCCACATCATGGAGTCCAGTAACTATAAAAACACAACACGGAATAACTCCTGACAGCTGAACTAAAACATCAAGGAAGACACGGCAGTCTTAACGAGAGGAAGACAGGGGTGCAAGTGAGGTTCTCACCATCTGGAGCCCCGTCGCACACCACTAGGTCCGCCGGCTGACCCTCAAAGTGACGTATTATCTCTTGAGCTGTCGACACCTGAGAGAGGAACAAGACAACACAGGTCATGTGATGCATGTTCAGAAAGAAGAAGAAAGAAGTGAAGCTGAAGCAGCCAGTGAGCAAAAATTTTTGTCCTCCTCAAGGACCCACAGAACCTCTTCCCTAAGGAGTCCGATATTAACATCCTTAATGGCCTACAGAACCTCACCTTACCTGGATAACTAGAACCTGATCCATAGAATTTAAGAGCTGGAACATTGTAAATGAACCTACAGGATATATTAAGAAACCATTAGAGCTTTAGTGACCTACAGAAACTCTCCCTGAACCCACAGGACCTTGTTGGGAACCAACGAAACCTACTGAAACAAACCTAGAATTAACCCGTCAGGCCCTCATCAGGGACGCAAAGAACTAAAGTGGAGTCTTTTCGAGAACAACTAGAAACTCCTCGACAATCGAGAGGACCTAGAGACAATTACTCAGGCTCCACTATAAACCACTTCAGCTTGGACTAGTACCACCTTCTGAGCTGTGTCCTGCAGTGTGAAAGGAGGTAGATGTCCTCACCTTGGTGATGTCTCCCTGGATCTGAGTGACTCCTGGCAGAGGTGCCATGGCCTGCAGATCCACTGCCACAATCTTCACCTCCTCCCCCTTCTCCTCCCGACCTCTGAGTGGAAAACCAACACAATTATTGAAAGGTGAGCACATTTACATTGAAAACAAGAAAAAGACTAAAAAGAGAAAAACCTGAGTTTCCGACTGAGGACCTGGCTCCAGCTGCCGGGAGCTGCACACAGGTCCACTGCTCTGTTCACACCTGAGCAAAAGGAAATCAATAAATGGACGTTTGGGACGTTTATTGTTAAAAAGACAGCAGAGCAACGCAGCCAGGTGCCGTGTTTTACAGATGGGTCTCGCCTGTGAACAGGTTGAACTCGTGGTCCAGCTGCAGCAGCTTGAAGGCACTCCTCGCCCTCCAGCCCTCCTCTTTGGCCAGACGGTAGTAAATGTCCCGCTTGTCTTTGGATGAGCGACCCATCGTGACCTCTGACCCCTCAGATGAAAATCATACACAGCAACAGTAACACACCAGCCTCATTTATACTGGTGTCTCTTCTTACACTGGTAATGATGCGATATGATAACTCTGGATTACTTTAGGACCATCTTAATCTCATGTTGCGTCTAGGCAAAAGTGGATTATAGTTTCAACATTTCCAAATGGTTTTAAATAATAACTGGTTCAAGTATTAAACAACAATGGCATCCAATTCATAAAGTCACGATTATACAGATATGATTGATGTTTTGTTTGATTTTATTTTAGCCGAATTGTAAATAATAAATTTATTCATCGCTATAATCGATAATATATACGATAATCGTACCTACAATATTAAACGGAGTTTAGCATAGAGTGCACAAGAAACTACATTTTCTCACTGTCTGAGCAGATTGTCCATTATTAGGTAAGTGTGTGATTCTGTGTTAAACATGTACACAGCCTAACTAATGAACAGATGCAAAACTATACAATAATATCTTATTTAAACAAAGTTTATGAAACACAAAGTGTTACCCTCACCGTTCACGCGTCGCTTCGGTGTTGTCGATGGAAAGACCTCTGTGTATAGCTGCCCCCAGTGCGCCTGTTCAAAATGATAACACAACAAAACCATCATCTCTGCTTAAAAATTTTAATTTTTTCCTAAAAATACTATTAAAATTAACTTTGTAGATTCAATATTTTTTCTTTACTGGTTTTTTTGTTTTCCCTTTTTCCCCAGTGCTTCTGTCATCTCATTAGCGACCACACAATGGCGCTGTAAACACATAGAACCGGAAGGTCCACAATAAATGGGCCTGAATTTGTGTTTCTGTCTGAAATAAGTGACAAAGCCAGAAATAATGAAGGAATTATTTTAAATAAAAATTACTGACATTCATACTGGAAATGGGATTATACTGAATAATATTAATTTTGGTCTCATTTCCAGTGGTGAAAAAGAAATAAAAAATAAAATGTGGGAACAGGCCTCACCTGGCCATGCACCTGCTTAGCAGCTGTTTATTTCCTTATAACCCCCCAAAATGGGGGTGTGTGTGTGATAATGCAACCAGAGTGGTTTATGTCACAGATTTGTCTGAAAGTCTTCGCTGAGTGTTTATTCACATTCAGTGTGGTGGTGTACAAGCTATTTCTTTCTATATATCATTCTCTTATTAATGGAACTGACTGTTTATGCTTGAGCATCTCAGAAAATTTAAATATCTGAAAATTTTCATTTTAAATGAATTTTTTGCAGTTTCGTTCTCATATTTTAGATTCTTATTAAATATTTTTAACCCGTCTTTGCTTTCATTTCAATGTAAAAATAACGTACCATTTAATGTTCAATATTAAACTAACAAACGGATTCATTTCTGAAGTGATTGTTTTGCATTAATCAGGGAAAAAAACAAATCCAGAAAAGAGGCCGTCACACAGAAAATCAGTTTATATACAAAACATTTAATATCAAAACATAACATGAAAAAAGAAAAATCTTTCCTGTCAGAGTTTTGTATTTTTAAACCTCAGTAACTGATGAGTGAAACAAGAATCTCAGAAATTAGTTAAAACTTAAATCTGACGCAAGGAAATTCAAACCTGAACCCGATTTTATTCTTGTTTTCGAGGTTAGACAATAAACAGAGGATGACGAGCCTCTTACTAAATAAAAAAAATGTACAATATATATATATACAAATAATATATACAGTACATATATTCAAAATACAAAACATAATATTTGCATTGACTGTGCATTTTGGACCCGAGCCTGAGGGTCTGATGAAGCTCAGTTAGCTTAGCACTCGTACTGAAGAAAACAGCTAGCATGGCTAGTAACCACACGTGTCTAATAGCCTGTTACATCTTTTAATAAAAGCAACAATTTGCAGTTTCACAGTGGGTTATGTGCCAGGACCTGAATCTGGCCCGGTAGCTGCTCAGAACCAAAGACCTGGCACATAACCCATCGTATCACTACGCTGAAATATGCTGAAGGTCTTTGTTTATTAAAACCAGAAACACCTGAAGAGATTTTTTGTTTTACAATTTGGCGTTTTCTGAGGTACAACATTCAGTTGCAGCCCTGCAGATGAAAACCAATGAACGTAAATTATAGTAAATCACAAAATCATAGTAAAAGAAACCAGAATGTTTTACTTCCGTGGGAATGAACCTGAATGACTCATACTGCCGTTTGTTTTATTCCTGAACGCTGTCTAACATTTTGTTACTTCTAAGGCACTCGGAAACAGAACGAGAGAGAAAAAACATCGGTGCCGAGGGTCCTATAAGAGCTGCACCATTGTCTCTGAACATGAGAGGACAACAAGTCCTCATCCTGAACTGTGACGGGGACCCGCTCCGTCACCAAAACAAAAACAAAAAAAGGACAATCAGAGGCTCTGCTCATTGGAGGAGGAAGACAACAACGATGAGTTGGCTGTGATTTGGTGGAGCGTGAGGCTGCCATTGTCCACCGTCTGTCCATCACTCGCCGTCACCCACGGGTTGAGGAGGATCTGCTCCAGGGTCGGCCGGTCAGACGGTTCCTGGCTCAGACACCAGCCAATCAGCTGCTGGCACTCTACGACAGACACACGAGGAGATGAGTCACAACAGGAAATTACCCTACAGCACCCTGGACCGTTTAGTGTGGTCTCTAAAACTCTCAGACTGACCTGTGGACAGTTTCCGTCTGAAGTAGATCTGTCCTCTCAGGATCTCCTCGTCCTGTTCAAAGGGGATGTCCCCACACACCATGTCGTACAGCAGCACGCCAAGCGACCACACTGTGGCTGAGCGGCCGTGGTACCTACGGAACCGGATCCACTCTGGGGGACTGTAAACCCGCGTACCTGGAGGGAAGGGAAACTGAGAGCTTCAGTAATCAGCAGTAAATGTAAGTGCTGCAGCCATCACAACAACAGAATCGTACAAGTAAAATACGTCAGTGAGTGTTGGTGGTGGGGAAACACCACCAGCAGGAAGTGCTGACAGATCACCATCACCACCACAGCACACACGGCTGCTGGTCACAAGGGAAGCAGCTGACGTGTCACCTTCTGTGATGTGCTTTTGTAACAGAGTCACAGATTCAGTTTCCTGCAGCGACGCGAAAAACTGGAGGAGAAACGGATACGATGTGCAGCTCTAGAGTAGGAAGAAGTTAGTAGCTAACGTTAAGTTGGAGTATGACTGGGGTCTGGTTGACCATAATAATGCACGACTGGTTGGGTTGTGTCAACAAAAACAACTTCTTCTGCTGCATCCATGTAACCACATCGTAGTGGTTCTTCCAGTGTCTCAAAGAAGAAACTGAGAAATGTTTTGTCCTTGATCTCTACAGACCACACCCAATATTTGTCACTTAAAGAAGCAGCTTTTTCATATTTCATGTTTTGTTTTTTTTAACACTGGACGTATTTTCTACATCCTCTGTCCAAATGTTAAGATGTATCGTGACTGTTTGCTTCAGGTTGCTAGTTGTGTTGTTGTCGTTGTGACGGCTGCACCAACATAGAGAAAACAATGATTAAGCTCCCGGGCGACTGTCAGATCACCAGACTCACCATCAAAGTCTGTGTAGGCGGCGTCTTTGAGGAGAGCCCCTGAACCAAAGTCTATGAGCTTAATCTGCCCGGTCCTGAGGTCCACAAGCAGGTTTTCGTCCTTAATGTCTCGATGGACGACGCCACAGGTGTAACAGTGTCGCACAGCCTCCAGCACCTGCAGAAAGAAGCCACGTGCTGCCGCTTCATCCAGTGCGCCGCGTTCAGTGATGTAGTCAAACAAGTCCTGCGCCGGCTCGGGTCGCTCCAGCACCATCAGCCACCCGTCCCCTCGTTCCCACCAGTCCAACAGTCGCACCACCCCACCAAACGCCCCGCCCACCTTCTTCAACAGCACGATTTCCAGAGGAACCACTGCACCACACTGAGAAGTGAACAAAGAGGACATTTTAAAGATAGATTTTTAGGCAAAAATATACTAAACCTTTCTCCGTCATAAACGATAGTTTTTCTGATCATGTCTCGTGTTTTTGGTCTGTTAATCAGACAGAATTATACATTTGAAGACATCTAAAAACAGCATTAGTCAGGTGTTATCATACATGGTAACTTTACAGTAGCTGTAACATGTGTTGCCTCCTAAGGATAAAACAAGCTACAAAAAGGTCTTTGTTTCAATTAAAAAAACTCTTTAAATATGAGATGAACAAAAGGAACAAAGCTGCTGAAGAGAAGCTGTTAAAACAATGTTAACCTACAGGTGAAACTTACCAGAGAGCCCCACTCAGTCACTCTGTCCCTGCTCACATGCTTCACCGCCACCTGCACACAAACAACCAAACAGCCACAACATACAGCCTCCATGTTATTCCATATAATAACATGGTTAACACTGTTAACCAAATTTTCCAGTAACACTCTGGTACTAAATACAGTAAAAAATAAATAAATAAAAAGCAGTCACAGTAAAAATCTGAGAGATTTCTTTATGAGTAATCAGGATTTTCTGACCAGCTTTGGGCATCATAAAAATATCATCAACATTTAATCACTTCCTTCTTCCAAAGAGCCAAAAGCAAGATTATTTTGAGAGTAAAGATTCATTCAGAGATCACTTCTTTCATTGTGAAAACAAAGACCACATGGTAGACAACTGTTCTGTGGCAACATCGAAACAAGAAGTACAAGGAATACAACTTTCAAAATAAAAGCACTAGTGCAGCTGTGGCATCTGAAAATGTCCCTTTGTTTGTCCAAAATTTCAGCAGCTTTACAGACAACACAGCACCACAGTTAACAGGCTACTTATCTTAAATAAAAAAAACAGAACACTGGAAACTACTGACAGAAAACAGCAGATAAGCAAGTGGACCAAGGACAGAGAGCACACTGTTTACAATATAAATGCAGGCTACAGTATTTGAAACAGCAGCAATAAGCAGAATATGTTGCTGCTATTGACTTCAGCCAAGCATTTTTATATTATTACTGCAGTTAAACATGCACAAAAACTCTATGTTATGACATCTGCAATTCTATACAAATGAGCAATCTGTTGAGGATGTGACATACCATTAGAAATCTTCGAAACAGGTCTACTGGTAGTACCATTTAATTGCTTAATTGACTACGAATCAACTTTCAAGTTCTGATATTTTTGGACATGGCAATGTGGATTTTATTTTGAAGGCTCAGACCGGAAACACTCCTGCTCACTGTGCGTAACTTGACGCAACGAGCTGTGGACACGTGCTGGGACGTAAACAAAGCAGCTCCCCGCTCTTACCGGCAGCCCGTCGGCCACGCGGACAGCCGAGTACACGGTGCCGAATCCTCCGCTGCCGAGTACCGAGCCGAGCCGGTAAAACTTATCCAACGGCTGCTTCTCCTGTTTGGCTGCAAAGCACAGAAACGTGAGATTGTGGTTTATTTCAGGTCGTGGTCCAACAGCAGAGACAGTGTGCTGAGCCAAAATGTGTCCCTCCCCCGAAACAAAACATCGCTCCTGTCTCATCCTACATCTGTGGGTTTTAAAATAAATATACTGCGTTCATTTGATGAGAAATATCCAGAAATTAACCAAACACTGAAACATAAGCAAATATCCCGCGATTATTTCTTGTTTTGTTGTTCTCGTGTCACGTTTAAAAATGGTGATGTGTCCATAGAACTATCGTCTCTATCAACACGATGAAAGTAGAAATAAGAAACTGACAACCGGGTAAAACGTTTTTATTACGAAGAACGACATATTGAAGGGTTTTAAAAAGGTCATAGTCTGTTTTGTTAGAAGGTAACACGCTATCGCCATCCACCAGTCGATAAGTGGATTGAAAATGTATACAATTAACATTGGTTGTCTTTTTTCCAGCAGAAATGCTAAACTTGAGCCAGTCAAATGGTGTCGATGTGAAAATATAAATATTTTCATGTTATCGGCTAACTTTGATATATGTGGGGCATCCGGTTTCTAAATAAAATTAACAAACAAAGCTGTTAATAAGACAATGAAGCTAAGAAAATGGCGGCTAGTTTTTTTTTGTCATCTTCGCCGGTTAAACTGTTAAACTGCCGGCACACGTGTTACGCTGTATTGTGTGACCCGAATAGAAACTTCGGTTCTGACAGATCAACTTGGGGTTCGGGGTTCGGGATTCGGCTACGCGCTGGGGCTGTGTTTGTTGAGGGAACGTTAAGGACCGGGTGTCCGGCATGCTGTCGGTACCTTGCTGCAGTTGGATCTTCGCCGGCAGGTCCATGCTGGGCGAGATGTGAGACAAGGAGCCCAGCTTAGAGAGCAGCATTCCGCTGCTGAATCCTCTCAAAAAACGACAACAGAATGTGGGAAATATGCGCGTAATTAATCCAACTAAAAGAGCGGAGAGCCGGACCCTTCTCACGGACGGAAAAAGACGAGAACACGGTTAAAATCCACGAAGACTTCAGCCATTTAAAAAAGAAGTAAAGACGTTCGTGTGTCCAGAGAATCGCGCCACTGCGCCGCACCGCGCCGCCGCTACCAATATTTACAAACATCAACTAGATCCTTCCGCCTGACCTCAGCTCAAAATACATAAAAACACCACAACCCGGCGATTCGTACGCACGACTGCATAAATATCCGTATCGGTTACACGTGAAATTTAAGTCTCTAAAATAAAAAATAAGCCATAAACAATGAGAAATACTGCGAACTAGTTGTACGTAGTAGAGCAGGCGTAAGGACTTGGATGGGGGTCACTCCAGCAGTGATGCGGCTCATCAGTGAGAAGAGGCTTCTTCTTCTTCTTTTCTTCTTCTTCTAGTAGTATAATAATAATACGATTACATTTTCCAACTCTAAATTATGTCCTTGTCATATTAATGTATTCTTTCTTGCATTCCAATAAGTAGACAAAAATTAATTTTGATTATTTTAAAAAAGGACACCTGCTCTGTCTTCTCTAATATTGTTGATTTGTTGTCTCTTTTTTTAATAGTTTGCATATAAATTGCTAATAGTTTCACACTAGACCAACATCACTCAGCATAACTGTAAATGATTATGTGTATAGGTTTGCAGGCAGTTCATCTATCAGGCGAGTCGGACAACAGTATTTCAGTTCATAGCAGCTGTGTCACTGTTTTTCACATATTCAGATATGAATTAAAATACATTACAATACTACACTTGTTTATTCACTGTATATATCCAGCAGTTCCTGAGCCACATTATCAATCGTTAGGAGTTATGTGTGTCCACTTGATAGATATAAGTCCAATGATCACTCTCTTTTATCTCTGGTGCTGGGACAGCTTGATCCTGGGATCAAACTCCTGACCCTGTAACTAGCATTTAACTGTGCTTTGTGATCATCAGCTAGTCTCTGAGTGTATCTGTCTGCTGTTTGCTGGAAGTCGTGGACCATGTGTTCTCAGAGCTTTTTCTCTGTAAACCTGCAGCTGCTTCCTGCTGGACACAAAAATAATGCTATAAGAGCAGTGTGAGTGAACTATACAGTAAATTATGGACATTAAAACAAGGCAATAAAGGTTCAGTGTAGGTTCCATTACTTTCACATTCGGATTTACAGTAGTATACTGTAAAAATATTTATCAGCAGCCCTAAAGTTGTTCAATTATTATGTGTTATATAATGCATTAATGTCTACATGCATATTTGCATGATCAGCATTGTAGCAGCTCTGTTTTAGATTATGTGTTTCCTGGTTTGCAGTAGTGTGAAAAAGTGTGTGTTGAATAATGTCGCATGAATGAAATGCAGCTTGAATACAGATTCATTTTTGCAGCACAAACACAGTTATTTGCATTTCAATTTAGGAGAGGTGAGGTTAGGTGAGGACAACATATTACAAGAGTTGAGTCACTGTTGAGTCATCACACTGATTCAACATCTGTTCTGAATGACAAAGAAGTGGATGAACTGAAAGTTGAATTGCAGTTGAATTGCACAGTTGTCAGAAGGGACACGATAGTGTACAGCTTATCAGCTTATCTTTACCACGTTGTAATAATTTAATTCCTCCTCTAGTCCTTTTCTTGTGTTGCTTCTCCCTCTGCTCACAAACCGCTGGCTTGTTTTGACTGAGGACGGAGCGGTCGGCTCACATGACCCGCTGTATTATGTTTGCCCCAGTGAACCCAAATCTAGGTCAGCTCCTCCTCTCTCACTGCAAGTGTGAGTATGAAGATGATCCACAAAACAAAACAGATTAAAAGACACAAACAGAAAACTGCTGCTGTTCTCAGGAGACACATAAACTGATCTGAGCTCACAAGAACATAAGACACAAATTTAGAAATCCGTACATTATTGACATCATCATGTTATAACATTAAACTGAATTTAAAACGACATCTCAGCATCTGTTCTGAAAATTCACAGTACACTTTGCCTCGTTTAATTAGCAGTGTGAGACCACTGGGCAAACAACAGCCTCTGCTCAGGCTGTTAAAATGTTTTTTAACATTTCAGTGATTTAGCACAGTTCAGCAACATTAGTTCATGATAGTTCATCATGATACTATGTTGATTCTTAAAATTATTGTATTGATTTTTTATTAATAGTTTACATACAACGATTGGTTGGAGGTAATAGTTCATTTTGTGTTGTGATTAAACCCCTGACTGCTAAATGACAGGACTGAACGAACAAAGTTAACGTTCTTTTGCCCAGATTGTACCTGAAGCTAACTTGTTTTGGTTGTGTTGGTAACATTAGCGAGTGAGCACATTTTATGCCCATGCTAAATGCAAGTTTTGGTTTTAACACAACTTAACTTTACAAACAGTAGTTCGTCAAACAGGTCATATTTTATTACCATTACAGTGTTTACATCTGTGTAGGTACCAGATCAACTCAGGATGCTGCGCTTACCACATCATCTCTAGAACTGACAAACTGAAATAATTTGAATCATATCATGTCCACGTTATGGACGTCACGGCATGTGGAGGCAGTTCATTGTTCATGGTGTTTTAGTCTCTGAGTGGGAATTCTTAAAATAGTAAAAATATATAGCACATCATTTACGTCACAGATGTCAGCAGATGTCACTAACTCTGTTTCCACTGGCTGCCGTCCAGTTGACAACATGAATGTGACTCAGGTCATTTGTTCCTGTCTATGTTTAGCTGCTTCTATTTTGAAAGCTGTGAAAAGACTGATCCTGCCTGAACAGTAAAGCAGATTCACGCTGGTTCACTCCTCCCCGGCTCCTCTTTGGAAAGGCTTCAACCCTTTGTGGAACAAGTAACTAGTAGAAACTTGTAAGGGATCGTTTCTTCACAACAGTAATGTCAGTGCACAGCAGTGAGTCAGAGGACAGCAGCAGCTGCGACTGTGTGGACAGTGGAAGGTATTTGCCATGTCAGGCTTCTGATCTCGTCTCAGCTAAATTAACTGTCGTAGTAGGAGACACACATTTCTCTGAGGAGAAGTCGTTACTCATTCAGAACTGTGACTATTTCCAAGCACTGTATCGCTCTGGGATGAAGGAGTGTTGGCAGGAAGAAATCCACCTCAAGTCTCTGCGTGCTCGAGGCTTCCTCATCACCTTGTTGGTTTTACGAGGGGAGACACCCGTCCTCGACGCCGACGACATTGTTGAAGCCATCGAATGTGCCGCTTTCCTGCAGGTGGTGGCGCTCAAGCAGTATCTCATTCGCCTCATTGACTCTGACAACTGCTTGCTGATGTATCACACCGCCGCAACCTTCGGTGTCATGGACCTTTGCCATGCTGCTGCGCTGTTCATTCGTGACATGTACGCCCTCTTGAAGGCGGAGGTCAGGAAAACCTTCCCACCTGAGCTGATCTCCTATGTGGAGTCTTTGACTCAGAGTGTTTTCGTGGCTGTGGGGGCACACGTGACCTGTGGTGTGGATGAAACTGTACATGCTGCCTCCAGGACAATCTGCTACCTGGATGAAACTGTCAGTGATTGGAAAGTGTTGACAGATCTTCCGCTGGAGGCCAGCACATCCATGGCCGGAGTCACTGTTTTAGACAACAAGCTTTACATTGTGGGAGGAGTTCATGGAGTTCATAAACAAGTTGTAGACTCTTGTTTCTGTTACAGCGTTGAAAGCAACAGCTGGAGCAGGATCGCCAGTCCGGCACAGCTGCGACACAATCTCAGCCTTGTGGGCGTAGACGGTCGCCTTTACGCCATCGGGGGAGAATACGAACGAACTGTGATGTCATCTGTGGAGACCTATGATGTAAAGTCTGGGAGGTGGGGATTCGCTGCTCACTTGCCTCGACCAGTGGCAGGAGCTGCATGCACCAAAACGATGGGCAGGGTATTTGTGTGTTTATGGAGGCCGATGGAGACCACAGAGATCTATGAGTACGTCTCAGAGAAAGATGAGTGGCTGCTTGTTACCACGCTGATCCGGCACCAGAGCTATGGCCACTGTGTGGTCGGTCACAGGGACAACCTCTACGTCATGAGGAACGGGCCATCAGACGACTTTCTGCGATGTCTCATGGACTGTTACAATCTGAGCTCGGGACAGTGGACGTCTCTGCCGGGACACTTTGGCAACAGCAAAGGTTCACTTTTCACAGCTGTGGTGAGAGGTGACTCTGTGTTCACTCTCAACAGGACCATGACCTTGGAGTACGCCATCAACAGTAAGATCTGGAAACCCCAGCGACAGATGAAGGGTTTCCCTAGAAGTGGATCTGTGTGGACGTTTTTGCTGCGGCTGCCAGATTCTTTAATGCTGCAGTAATTATTGTTTGGTTTGGAAGTTATTTTATTGTCAGCACCTGTATATGAGTGAACATGTGTTTTCTACACTTGCACTTCAATAAATTTAAACAATAAATCCCTCGTAGTACAACTTTGGGTCTTTGAAGTATTGTTTCCATTGATCTGGAATCAGAAGTATCTGCTCTTTCAATCTAAACGACCGTATACCTCGTTTGTCCCTACTCTCTAATATGACCCACAGAAGCACTTGTTGATAGAGCGCCCCCAAAAGCAGCAGGCATCTTTTGCAATAGCACCTGTTTGACAACAGTCCCTAAAATGGCTTTTCATCCAAAACAGTCGAGAATGCTGGATTAGATCTGTGAAAACGCTGAGGTTTGTTTAGGTTTAGTCAAAAAAGACGTAACGTCTTAGTGCTTACAGTAAAAACACTGGAGTCCAACTGTATTCTACTTAGAGTTTGTGCATCTGAATACGTCATGAACGTGTCATGTTTACTCTACATTTACTTTACACTGTTGTTAGAAGCGACCTGTACTGTCGTGTTTTACAAGAGGGGAGTCTCCTCAGAAGGTTTCTTGAAGGTGAGGTTGGGTTTAAGATTCAATTCAATTCAATTCAACTTTATTTATATAGCGCCAATTTACAACATAAGTCATCTCAGGGCACTTCACAG
>JAUYWH010000024.1:21865385-21942929 GCA_034779795.1 Ctenopoma multispine
GCCCTCCACCAGTGTGAAGATGGACACAGCTGGGAAGCGTTCGGTCACTACACGGCTGATGCCACCGGGACTGTGAATGGTGCATTGTTCAATAATATTAATATTAATAAGATTTAGGAAACGAAAAGAATGAGCATCAAAACGAGACATAACTGTCTCAACCCTTTTTCTTTACAGTTGCAGAGGATCTCAGTCTGGGCGGGACATACTGTGGAGTTGAACAGATGGGTCTTCTGTGGAGCCTCAGACCGGTTCCAGGCAGCAAACCTGGACTCAGGTAGACCAGCCAGGCCAGACCTGTTCAGGCAGTGCTGGTAAAAGCAGCCATTGTCAAAGTTGTCTCTCCCATCATCTCTCAGGTTGAGGAAGATGAATGTTCAGACTCCCATCGAGGTCACAGTCTCAGTGTACCAGGGTCACCAGACTGACGGGTTTGTGGATCTGGTGCCTTTGGCCAC
Organism: Ctenopoma multispine; assembly: GCA_034779795.1. Lineage (NCBI taxonomy): Eukaryota > Metazoa > Chordata > Actinopteri > Anabantiformes > Anabantidae > Ctenopoma > Ctenopoma multispine. The sequence goes on from JAUYWH010000024.1 coordinate 21,865,844, forward strand.
CGTGGTGATGGAGCGCTGGTACATGGCCCCTGGTGTCCGCAGAATCCCAGTCACAGAGGGTGGACTCACTGCGACGCTCTTCCTGCCGTCAGGTACGACCAGAAGAGAGTCTAGAGGTCTTTTTTTCACAAAAGGCTGCTGAATAAAGGAAAAAAAAAATGCTATTGTGAACATCAACCATCTTTTTGTAACTAAGGCAGAAAAGGTTTTCAGTCAGTGTAACATAAAAATCAGTGTAATGTAGGCTGACTTGACACTGACTGGTGTTTTGAAGGCTCAGGACTTTTCCCTGGTGTCCTGGATCTTTGGGGAGGTGGAGGGAAGTTAGTGGAGTACCGCGCCGCGCTGCTGGCCTCCCACGGTTTTGCTTCCCTGGCTCTTGACTACCTGACTCCTAAAATCACCATGGAAACAGGGAAGATGGTTGACAACAAGTACTTTGAGGTAAACATGGTGAAAATAATCTTTTTGTAAAAATCTTTTTGTCACCAGGGGGCAGTAGAAGTCCACAGCAAGCTGACAGGCTCACTGCTCTGTTAATAAAACCTTTGTCACAAACATCAGTATTATGAAAATAATATTCTAATGATTCATTTTCTTGGCCTGGAACAGGAAAAAAAATTTGTGAACTGGGTGTTTTCTTTTCCCATTTCTAAAACAAACTGATCTGTACTAAGCTCCTTGGACCATTGAGTGTCTCGTTCTGTACAACACCGGAAAAAAGAAAATACAGAAAAATTATTTAAACTCACAGTTGCATCATGGTCATGTTGATGAGGACTGTATGTAAATTTTACTTTACAGTGTGTATATATACACAAAGTAAAACCACTGGTTTTCCTTCTGTTTTACTAAATGTTTAGTCGGTTCTGTATTTCATCTGTGATATTTTTGTCTCTCTGCCCTGTTTCCTGCTGCAGGTGGCTTACAGAGTCCTGCAGCAGCATCCTCAGATCCTCAGCAGCAGGATCGCCATGTTGGGCCTGTCCTTCGGCACCAGTATCACCCTCAAACTGGCTGTTTACTCCCAAGTTATAAAGGTAGATTCAGCTTATTTTCATGATACATTTGCTTAATTGAAATATTTGCCTTTTTGAAAAATGCTTCTGCTTTAATAGACGTGAACTAAACGGATTCATCTTTCTGCCAAACTGTGACCAACACTAAAACACCTTCTTTCTGCCTATTAAAGGTTTAAGTGTGTCTGTTTGTGTGTCCCAGCTCAAGTGTGCGGTGTGTATTAGTGGGAGTCACGTGCAGTCGGTTGATGGATCTGTGGAAGAAACAATGAAGTACTTAGGTAGGTAAGTAGTCTGTTATGATTTTGTTCAAGAACTCAACCGTTACAGGTCAGATTGTCTGTAGCTTATATCTACAAGCAGCCAAAATAATGAATTGTCTCTGTACATATGTCTCAATATTTTATTGGGATACTAACATGAGCTGAAAACAAACTTAAAGAGGACAGAGCTAAATTAAAACAGATCACAGGTTTCTAGTCTTTGACAGTCTGGAAGCAGCACACACCTGTAGAGTGTGGGCAACGCATGGCTCATGCCTCTCAGGGGCAATAGGGATCATAAAGGACGTGAGTCACAGCTTCAGTCTATTCTCCCACCTGGCTTCATGCGAATCGTACTGCAGCCTGCAGTGTAGGACGTATGATGTGTGAATTTGTATTTCACAGAGCAGTACCATTCTGAATTATTTATTACTCTATTTTAAATGACTTTTTTTTTTTTTGTTTTTAACCTGGTTCTGCTTCTATTGTGATTTTCTTATTGTGTCCTGTGTTTATAATTTCATTCAGCAATCTACACTGATTGAATGACAAAGTAACCTGTATCTGTATCTGAAGTGAAGTGAATCTGAATCGACTCATCATCAAAATTCTTCTTTTTGTCCTTTTAGCAACAAGGAAAAGTCTCGCTTCAGCAAGGGGAACGAGGTGATCTGGCGAGATCTGGTACTGCCCATCCCCACAGACCCACAACTCAAAGTGGATGTGAGTAACACCAGATGATGATGATGATGATGATTATTATTATTATTAAAGATTCACAAATAAATGATTCTACAGCTGAAGGTCGATGATGCACAGACATTTAGATGAATCTAAAGAGCAGCTGCTGTTTGTCTCTGAGCAGGTTGGACGACTCCAGTGTCCTCTGATGCTGGTTGTAGGTGAGGACGATCAGAACTGGCCCACTCACGAGTCTGCCATGGACGTACGTTTGTTGGCGATATTCTGTGTGAGTCTTAATCCAGTTTAAGAAACTGGATGAATAGTAACACAGATTTTGAACTTTTTTTTAATTCCAGATGAAGAAGATGATGGAGCGGGCAGGGAACAGCCACCTGCTGACCATCCTGTCGTACCCAAACGCCGGCCACCTAATCGAGCCTCCGTACACGCCGCACACGCGAGCCAGCAACTTCAGGACAGTCTTTGAGGGGACGTCTGTGATAGGCAGGTTTACCGTTTAGTTTCACCCTCGTCTGCATGATTTAAGGTTGAGCTCCCAAAATCAGGACTTGAGTTTCTGTTGCCTCTTGTCTCTGCAGTAATGGCTCTGTGGGGCGGAGAGACGGTCGCTCACTCCCGCGCTCAGGAAGACGCCTGGAGGAAGATACTGGTCTTTCTGAGAGAAAATCTGTACGGCGGTGGTGCAGCCTCACTTTCAAACCTGTAACCAAGGTGACAACAAGAGGAGTTATCACAGACAGAATCAGATTTCAGTTTTCCTGGGTCTATGCTGAAGATACAAACAGTACTTGGTTTCACCACCCTCACTAAGTGTTTTAAATCCACCGCAGCTGTGGTTTTTGCCTCTCGCTACTTCATGGCAACGTAGCCAAGGTTTATGAGAAGGGTTAGACACTAACACCTGCTGACACACGTGGTGGTGGGTAACACAGACACTACAAGCTAAGGGTGGTGCAGTGTGCAGCAGGAATGTGTGACATTGTGAACAGTGATAATTACTCACAGGGAGACGTTTAAATGATACTCCAGTAAAGTACCTCAAAGTACAGTACCTGAGTTATTTACCCCCTCTTTTACCACCTGTCGGTGAAGATTCTCAGTCATCCAGGTGAAGTTGTCTCAAATTTGAGTCATGGCAACTGGACTTCTTTCTTTTAATGTCGAGACGTTTCATTCTATTCATTCTGTGTTTAAAATGGTTGTAAATCTGATCTAAGTAAAATTAGCATGTTTTAGTCGACGTTAATCATGTAAAGCAAAATTTGCCAGCAATTGCACTGGACTCAAGTCCACACTGAGGTCAGGACAGAACCTGCTTCCATGATTCTCCTTTTCACCTAGACTCTGAGCACAAGTTGTTTGCCGTACCTGTCTGAATGTAATATGGTGTAATTATCAACCAAAGTCAATAATGTTTTAATGAACTGATTAAATATTAAAATTATTTTCAGTGACACTGTGGTTGGTTTACAGACACTCATCAAGGACATGAATGTCAGTATAGGTCTTTGAACTGGTTTTGTTTTGTTTTGTTTTTGGGGGCAGACTGATTGTACAATAACCCTAATACTGTTACATACACATAAAAGAGCAGTAATATTTCTCCATACAATGTCCAGTATGGAGTGTGGAGCTGTTCTTAAATCACATCACCTGGAAGGTGGCGTCATCTTGTGTCCACACGGAGTGAGCGCTGATGTTAATGTGGGAGGAGACTGACGCTGAACTTTAGACGGTTAAAGCTCAGCTGTCGGTGTTTTGAACTGCACCAAACCATCTGACACGCACCAGACCTCAAGAGTTGCAAAGCCTGTGTTACCTGTAAGTCCTTTAACACACCATTTTTAAGGGAAAGTAAAAGGAAATGCATTTGTAGAGCACATTTAAAAACTACTTCAGTTTGTATCCGTCTGTCCTCAGATATGTGCTCTGACACTGTAAATGAGTTACTGCTACGTGGTTATCTTGTGCAGTTATCAAAGTTGAATTAAAACACTGTGGAGGCAGAGGAGGGGTGGGCAAACTAGATAGAATGGATGGAGGACAATGAGAGGGTGACATAAATTCATATGCGGGTTGGTGATGACATAAAAACATCTTAATAAAAGATGATTAATAAAATTTTCATTGTCAACTTCCATTAAGGGGAACCTGCAGAACTGTTTTGTACAGTGCTATGTGTTTTATAGGTTTCTCTCCTTAGGGTAGTCTCTTGAGATCAGTCTTAAATATGGCACTGTATACTTAGAAACAGTATTTAAGGCTAATATGAGTTTCTTCTACATTTCCACCTTGTTTAAAAGATACTTAATTTTAATGACCCCTAGTTTCATCCACATTATCCGGGATGGACAGGAAACGGTGTTGTGTGAAGTTGTCAGTCCAACCGTCCAGGGGACTTGTGGATGAGAAGTTCATTGTCGTGGTCCAGAACGCCCCACCTGCTTCTCAGGTAACTCTCCATTCACTCCACCATTGTGAAGATGGACACAGCTGGGATGCGTTTGCTCACTACACCACCAGTGCCACTGGGACACTGAATGGTACGTGGTTCAGCACTAATACCTGGAAGTTAAGGAAACTTATTCCAAAAGTTTCTGAATTCCAGAAAAATATTTTTAATAAAATTTGTGAATTGCATGAAAAGAATGAACAACATGAGGAAAACCTGTTCACATGTTTTACAGTTGCAGAGGATCTCAGTCAGGGCGGGACATATTCTGGGGTTGAACAGATGGGTCTACTGTGGAGCCTCAGACCAGTTCCAGGCAGCAAACCTGGACTCAGGTAGACCAGCCACGCCAGAACTATACACACAATAGAGATAAAATCAATCTATTTCTTATGTCCCATCATCCCTCAGGCTGAGGAAGATGAACGTCCAGACTCCTATGAAAGTCACAATCTCAGTGTACCCAGGTCACCAGACTGACGGGTTCATGGACCAGGTACCGTTGGCCAGTGTGGTGGTGGAGCGCTGGTACGTGGCTCCTGGCGTCCGCAGGATTCCGATCACAGAGGGCGGACTCACTGCCACGCTCTTCCTGCCCTCAGGTAGGACTAGAGGTGGATTGGGAGGGAGTGAGTGAATGTTAGTTCTGAATGATTAAAGCTAATGTCATAGCTACGTTAACAGTTGTCGAGACATTTCTTTAAAAACCATAAACCAGCCTCATTGTGGTGCTAGACGAATGTTTAGGATTCATTGCTTTTTCATGTTTTGAAGGACCTGGACCTTTCCCTGGTATATTGGACCTGTGGGGGGGTGGAGGGAAGTTGGTGGAGTACCGTGCAGCTCTGCTGGCGTCCCACGGTTTCAGCTCCTTGGCCCTTGACTATCTGACTCTTAAAAACACCCTTAAAACGGGGGAGATGGTGGACATTGACTACTTTGAGGTAAACCCCAAACTGACGTATTGTAAATACACAGAGAGACAAAGTGTTTCCCTCCTGATTATTAAATGAATGAAACTTCAGTGAGAATTGGATTCAGCCGTAAACAAATCCATACCTGTTCGTTCCACATGTCACTGTGTGAAGTTGGCTAAAAGGTCTCAACAAGCAACCAACTTAGGGGGGTGATTAAAATATGTTACATCTTGGAAGGGGCACACAGCAATTTCTAGGACTTTGGAACCTCATTCAGGCAGTTGTAGAGCAACCGTTGTGGGATTCTTTGCTGCTTCTGAACCGGGGCAACTTGCCATAAGTGAAACATGAATTTACAGTGGGTTCATGCTCAAAAAGCAAACTGAAACCACTTAACATGCGATTTATGTAGATAAGGGAATCTCTGTAACTTTGAGAAGAGGTTGCCAAATCCACTTCCTGACCCCAACGCTTGGTGCATTTTGTTTGTCTGTTGTTGGTCAATAAACCAATAAAAATGAGTTTAGAGATTTTTTCACCTTCACAGAGACACTGTGACGTCTGACGTGCGTCAACACCTGAGCTGTGAAACATGCTACTCAGAAGTTTCATTCAGAGTTTGGACTTATCAAACACGTCACCCCCCCCTCCCCATAACAGTTTGATTTCTGACGTGTTCTCCTGCTGCAGACGGCCTACAGAGTCCTGCAGCAGCATCCTCAGACTCTTGGCAGCAGGATCGCCGTGTTAGGCCTCAGCCTCGGCGCCAGCGTCGCCCTCAAACTGGCTGTTTACTCCCAAGTCGTGAAGGTAAGACAACGATAGCTGAAAGATGTGTTCATCTTCTTAACTCACAGTAGCTTCACTACTTGAGCGTAGTTAGGTTTTAATGCTTTTCTTTTGATATTTCTAACATACATGTTTAATCTTTCTGGACATATTAGCCCAGGTGTGCAGTGTGCATCAGTGGGACTCATGTGCAGCCGGTGGAGGGATCCATAGCTGACATCTTTACTTCCTGCAGAACGTAAGTTACTCTGTTGTGTTACACACACAGTTTAACCAGCTAACAGATTATTGGACAGTATTCTGGTGGTTTCCCTGCAGAGAGAGTTACTCTTAGAAATAAGTGTGATTGGGCTGGTGGCAGCACACAGAGCACCGGGGAGCATCACATTGTCCTGTAAAGCATTATCAGACATGCACAGTCCTGCCTGTGGTTCCACACTGTTTAGAGAAACTGTAATCTTGTCTTTTCTCATATCGTATTTGCAGCACTCAATGAGTTTGTTACAGTTTATATGTTCCAGACAAACACCAGTGTCCTTCATTTTAAACACTGACTCACTTTAGTTTCTGTCCAATCAGAAATGCTGCAAACACTCTCTTCAGCAATGAGGACCATTTGATCTCCCGTAATCTGCTGCTTCCTCTCCCCACTGACCCCTCACTCAAAGTGGACGTAAGTACAATCAGTGGTTTATTTATTTAAAATCAGGATTACGTGTGTTTTAAATTCGTCTCAATGACGCATGACTGTAGGTGCAGGCGATGCTTAAAGATCTGAAGGTGCAGCAGGTGAAGAAGTCAACAACAGTTTTGTCTCTGAGCAGGTGGGGCGACTCCAGTGTCCTCTGATGCTGGTTGTAGGTGAAGACGATCAGAACTGGCCGGCCTGCGAGTCTGCAGTGGATGTGAGTTTACTGAAGTGACGTTTCTTCTTCTTTGGATGCCAAGTGTGAGGTGGGGCTGATAGACACATTAGTGGAAAGAGATCCGAGTAAACTAGAGCAAAGGGGAGTTGAGGAGTTTCTCAGTTAAGCTGAGTGTGTTTTTATCAGCGGCTTTAATGTGCGTTTTCCATTTGCACATATTAATAATTTAATTATTACATTTTTAGCACGGACTCTTGTCTGTTAAGACGTTAAGTTTGAGGCTAGTTACACCTGAGGGAAACTGGGACCAGGTGTTGGTGCTGAGCTGCAGAGAGATGTGGAAGCGAGAGGTGAAAGAAAATGTGTTATGAGTTCACTTGTTTGAGCTTTTTCTCAGATGAAGGAGATGATGGAGCGAGCGGGGAACAGCCACCTGCTGACCGTCCTGTCGTACCCGAACGCCGGCCACCTGATCGAGCCTCCGTACACGCCGCACACCCGATCCAGCATCATAACCTTACTTTACACGAATGAGAAGTGTAAGTATTCAAGAGAATACGCATTATCAACTTTATAAGTTAGTTTTTTCACTCACACATATAAACTCTCCTGTGAAAACATTTAGTCTGACAGTTCTAGAGATATTCAAGACAACTCTGCACGTATGACAATATGATGACAAACATCAAGATATTGAAGATATTCAGCCGTATATGTTTGACCCTCAGCAGCAGTCTTGTGGGGCGGAGAGACGGTGTCTCATTCTCACACTCAGGAGGATTCTTGGAGGAAGATACTCGCCTTCCTCAGGGAGCATCTGTATGATGCAGCCTTATCATCGCACCTGTGACAGAGATCTGCTGACAGACTGGAGTCTGAGCGTTCTGCATGTTTCTATCCATCGTATGTTTACTGATAATTATTTCATTTCCTTCCTTCCTTTCATTTAACTTCTATGAAAAATAACTTGAAGAAGCTTTTGACCTGATGCAAAACAGTCACATTTAAAATAGAAAAGTAAAGAAAAGTCACATTATTGTCATGTGTTTAAATGTTTTGTTGCTCCGACAGCTTCTGCTGCTGAAAATAAACCTTTATACTGAAAGAAATTACAAAATCACCTCATTCTTGATGAAGGTTCAATTTTCTAAAACAATAAAGTTTCTGCAGTTATTCTGAATATGTGAATATGATCATTAATCCAGTTCTTAGTTCCCACACATTAGGCCTGTTTTCTTTAATCATGGATCTAAACCATGAAGACGTGCCAGAATAAAAATCTGCAGCCGTGTTAATAACCTACAGACCCTCATAACTGTTTAATAACTGATTCATTTACATAAGAGCAGAATCATCTGACATGAATTTTATTTCTAAAGTGTTGTTTTTACTTAACGTTTTGATGTACATGAGACTTGTTTCAAGTGGAAGTGGAAAAATGGGAAATGTTGAAATTCCGCGTTGTGTTGAACGCAGCGTGATTTTCGGTACTCGTTACGTCGTTACTCAGCGGACCGACAGCGCCATCTCGTGTCGGGACTGATGTTTCTGTGGGGGAAAGGTCTGCAGCTCTGCACAAACAACAGCAAACTTCAGGTGGTTTGTGAGTCTGTGCTGTTAATAACACACACACACACAGTTTGTGCTGCAGCTTTGGTTCCGGACTCATCGGGAGACAACGACCAAGATCTAACCACTAACCTAAAGAGACGACAAATCCAGGTGTGTTCTCAGTCTCCTTGTACATCAGGGATGTCTTGTAACAAGACAAAACAATATCTCTCTGGCATTAATAAGGTTTTTTGAATCTAAGTACGCCCGCCCCGCTCACCCTCTCAGGTCACAGCTAGCGCTTGTTTCTATTGTTCGTGCAGATTAACTTACTTTACTTTTCCAAAAAGACAAAAACCATAAAACAACAATAGAATTGTTAAAAAACAATAAAAAAAAAACTTTGCGATGTGTTTTTATCCGTTCACAATCTGCCCCAGTATGCACCAGGATTTTTGGCTAGCTTGTTGCTGAAGGACGGTGCTGTTCTGGGTGTAGTTTGTCCCACAATAAGACTTCCCCAAGCTGGCCAATCAGAAGAGAGTGGGGCGGGGGGAAGCGAGGCCTAAAGAGGCATTATAACATACAGTATATTTATATATTTATTTCAAGTTTCAGTTTATTCCTAAAATACATTATTATGCAATGTAAAAATGTGTCAAGTTCGTTAATTCGATAATTTGAACGATGAAAAACTGGATCTTTTCCAGAACTCATTTAGTATGAGATGTACAGAGAACTGAAGTGGGGTTGAATATTTTCCAAAAGCACTCAATGTTAATTTTAACACATTATTTTAATAACTTTTGGCACCACCTGCACAAAAATGAACAAAGACATGTCATCCACATGTTACGCTGTGTGTAAACATGTGACACACGGTGTAACATGCCACAGGAGGATCTAAAAATAGCCATCTCAAGGTGACTCAGGACAAGATGTTATTGGTCTATTCACTCCTCTCCTGACATCACCAGACCAACCAGTGACAGAAAATAGCAGCGTGTGATTGCATCATGCAACACAGGGTTAAAGTACATACAGGCTTCACCTTGAACCCTATCCCTGCACACACACACACACACACACACACACACACACACACACACAAAATCAATACTGATTGAATTTGACATTCACTTATACCCTGTGGACCTGGAAGCCAACAGTAAAATCCTGCAGCACAGTATTTGTGTAGAAATTGCTATAAAAATCTGTTTGTGTGGTGTAAACCTGAAGCAAAAGCACGAACCATGGATTTACGTTTTTAACATGACTATATGCTGTTCGGTGAACTGAATTCATCATCTTCCGTTATTGTTCTTTTCAACTGGACAGAGAGTAACGGAAAAAAGTGTTGGTTTTATGTTGCTGATGTTTTGATGCACAGTATTTGTCCCTGTTTTCTTTTTTAAATCTGCCTGATCAGATCAGGATGGATGGGAAACAGTGTTGTGTGAAGCTGTCGGTCCACCCGTCCAGAGGACTGGTGGATGAGAAGTTCATTGTCCTGGTCCAGAAGGTCCCTCCTGGTTTTCAGTTGACCATTCGTGCCCTCCACCAGAGTGAAGACGGACATAGCTGGGACGCTTTTGGTCACTACACGGCTGATGCCACCGGGACAGTGAATGGTACACGGTTTAGACATTTTTGCAGGTTACAGAATGAAAAAACAGTTCTAATAAAATCTTGCATAGAACGAAGGAATGCTAAAGTGAGAAATAATTCTTCAGAGCTTTTCTTTACAGTTGCAGAGGATCCCAGTCTGGGTGGGACTTATTCTGGTATCGAACAGATGGGTCTACTGTGGAGCCTCAGACCGGTTCCGGGCACAAAAGCCAGACTCCCTCAGACTCACTGTTTAGGTGGTACTAATGAAATACATAAATCAAACCGGTGATAACTCTCTCCCATCATCCCTTAGGATGATGAAAATGAACGTTCAGACTCCCATGGATGTCACCATCTCGGTGTACCAGGGTCACCAGGCTGAGGGGTTCATGGATCAGGTGCTGTTGGCCAGTGTGGTGGTGGAGCGCTGGTACATGGCGCCTGGTGTCCACAGGATTCCGATCACAGAGGGCGGACTCACTGCCACGCTCTTCCTGCCCTCGGGTAGGACTAGAGGAGGATCTGGAGGAAGGTGTCCTATGAGTGGAGCTCAAACCAGAAACTCAGTTGTGAAATAGATGCAGTTTTCAGCAGGAAGCCAGTGTAGTGAAAACAGAACCCACACAACTGCATGACAACACGGAGGGTGTACAGAGAGTAGATGGAGTGGTGTAGGATATGAACATAATATAAGATCATATTTGACAGTGCACAAAGGACATCTGAAGAATATTACCAGCTCTGCTGAAAGTATTTAGCTTCGGCAAAGTTAAAGAGCTTAACAGAGGAGGTGCAGTGGTTTGTGTGCAGACAGTAGAGCAGAGGGGAGAGCGTGCAGCCCTGCTTTACCGGCGTAGAACAACCTGTGCACTGCGACCTGTTCCAAAGAAATTCAGATTTGCCATTGATGCTCGACATACAGCGTTCCTGTTTATTCTAAGTTGGTTAATGACCAGAACCTGAGTAGATGGATTGTGAATCTCATTTTGTTGTTACCTCGATTCCCAACAGTCACATATTGTATTATAAACAGAAACTGGACTTCAGGGCAGAGGTTGTAAGCCGCAGCCTCATACTGGTTATAATCACTTGTTTTGCACGTGAAACACTCACATTGAGTTGTGTCGAGCAAATATTGGCTAAAAATGCCAGGTTTTGTGTCCAGCGTCCGTCTGTCTGGGGGTGTGGAAAATAACTGGTTCAGAGGTTAATTCAACTTTACAGAGACACTGGTTCAGTCAGACCAGACTGGTCAGGTGCTGGAACTGTCAATTTAACTTGACCTCTTGTAAAATTAATTTAACAGTGTAATGAACTATTAGGTCAAAACGTTGGCAGAAAGGCAGGAAAGCTTTTATACACTGCTAAAAATCACAACTTTACAGATTTTCTTCAGAGAACTTTATGTTGCTGTAAACCATCAGTTCTAGAAACTTTGTTCAGTCATTGGGAAGTCTGTGACATGTAAGGGATATAGTGGGTATATGCTTTTATGGACAGATTAGAATTCACTTAAACCTTATCTGCTCTCTATGTTTGGGCTGTAACGTTTTATTTCCGATTGGTTTTCCTGCTGCATGCGGCCTACAGAGTCCTGCAGCAGCATCCTCAGATTCTCAGCAGCAGGATTGCCACAGTGGGCCTTTCCTTCGGCGCCGGTCTCACCCTCAAACTGGCTGCTCACTGCGCAGTTGTAAAGGTACAACACCTGTAACTGAATCACCCCTGAACACTGATACGACTCTCATGTCTGCAAAATAAATATCACGATACAAGAACAACTTTACACGGTAATGAAATTAAAAGATTTCAGTCAGATTTTTACAGTTTCTCTTACAGTTTGTTAGTCTACATGTCCACTTTAAGGTGTGTGATGTGTCTAACAGCTCAGGTGTGCGGTGTGTGTTAGTGGGACTCACGTTCAGCCGGTTGATGGATCCGTCCAACAAATACTCAGTTTTTTCAAAAAGTAAGCGGGTCAGCTGCCGGCTGTGATTTTTCTTTACATTTAAACCCCTGTGTGTTAAGTCTGACTTAAATCATCATCATCATCATTATTATTTTATGGAATCAGAAACAGCGGGAAAATTCGCTTCAATGAAGAGAACGAGGCGATCTGGCGAGGTCTGGCGCTGCCCATCCCCACTGACACACTCAAGATAGACGTGAGTACATCTGGCTCGAACGCTGCCTTGTGTTTTTATGCCATTTCATACCATAACAGTAGAGGAACAGGAAACCTAGAAATGGGATGATTAAGACACTGAACCCAGCTATTGTTGGCTTCTGTAGATATACACTGGTTGTTTCACTTAATGTCTCTAACATCCTGACATAAGCGAATCTGCAGGTAATGGAAGGTGATTTAGATTGAAAGAAATCTGAAAAGCTGCTGCTGTTTGTCTCTGAGCAGGTTGGACGAATCCAGTGTCCTCTGCTGCTGGTTGTAGGAGAGGACGATCAGAACTGTGCTGCCCCAGAGTCTGCAGTGGACGTCCGTTCATGGACGTGATGACGTCCTGTGTGAATAAACCATTTTAGTGCAAATGTAGAATGAATCCGATAAATGTAGAGATTATATTTTGAACTTGCTGTATATCAGATAAAGGAGATGATGGAGCGGGCGGGGAACAGCCACCTGCTGAGCGTCCTGTCGTACCCTAACACAGGCCTCCTGATCGAGCCTCCGTACACGCCGCACACCCGACAGAGCGACTACAGAATAGTGACTTCAGCCACAGCTGAGAAGTGTAGGTTCACCTGACAGAAGCCTCTGTGTCAATGATCCGAGGTTTGAGGTCCCAAATCCAGGACTTGAGTTTCTGCTGCTTCTTGTCTTTGCTCAGGAAGACGCCTGGAGGAAGATACTGGACTTCCTGAGGGAGAATCTGTACGGCTGTGCCGCCGCCTCACGTTTAGACCTGTAGCCAAGGTGACAACAAGAGGAGGTAGAGATGTGGACAGATTTGTTGGTACGCTTCTACGAAATAGGATGAACTCACAACTTACTCTGACAATAGTAACTCAGCTTCTCTTTCTGATCTTCTCTATGTTTCAGTGAGCTTCATCTCAGTCACATCCACATGCACTTTGTTAAAGATTGTTTGATTTATACTCAACGATTGATTTCAGTCGTGGGGTTTAGTTTATATTTGATAACTGCCTTTATCTACCTGATACTTTAAACCTTTCTGATGATGACTTAAAGATTAGCTTGAGATTTCATTACAAATGAATACTGAGAGATCTGCTGAGATAAATTCTGATCCGGATTTATTATATATTTGGTGTACTGACTGATTAATGGTCAAATGTGAATTAAATTGGATTTGATTGAAAATATTCATTGATTTTTCTAAGATTAATATGTAGCTGATACCTGATGGGGATTTCTATTCGCTCATTTAATTTTGGTTGTTTTGTCTGGTTCATTTTGTCAGTACGACTTTAAAACACTTCTTTATACAACGAGCAGCTTCTTCATAAGTCGAACACCATATGATTGTTACATTATCCAGTGTCAACAGTGTGATCGTCTGTGTCTCACTCAGTCTCTCATGTCTGAGGACGTGATGGGGCCGTGCTGCTTCAGGTGAACAGTGTTTACCAAATGAATGATGGAATATAACAGAATAATGTGAGATTTAATGAATTATTATTCAACCTGAGGGCTGCCTGACTCACCCCCCCCCTCCCACATGCTGAACACATGTGCCCCTGATGACAGAGCCATGCAGGCCTACATGAATACACAAGTACCCCGTTAACACTAGCACTTTGTAGCAGTGACAGTCAGCTAAATTGTCTCTGTACAGATTTGACCGCTCTCATTGTTGGACTACATTTATGAGTCGGCCTCCTTCTCCCGAAGAGGCAGAAAGATATGAGAATGTTAGACAGAAAAGCAGAGCGACGTTTACTACCCTCCAAATATTCCTTCGTCTGTTCTCCAAACTGGAGCAGTTGGGAGATCTGCGGCGCCAGGTTGCGTGTAGTTGCGCTGTTTGTCCGCTTAGGGGCGTCCTGCCTCCACCTCTGCTGCTGAAACCTCCGTCAGCTTCTCCTGCTGCCAGTCCGCATGATGAAGCTCATTAACTTCATCTGTTTCCTGCACGACGCGCGCACATGTTCCTGCTCGACGGTTTGATGTGTTCGTCCGGACGTAGCCGCGCCCCCCCTCTGCCCCCTCTCCACCAGGACCCGGGTCATGTTGTCTCCTGCTCAGAACTGAGACCAGCTCTGTGACCGGGGAACTTGATGACACCGTCGGACTCCCACCAGCCTGTGTGCGGGTGTGATGAGCCTGAGAGCCTCTCCGTGTTTCCTGTGACAACAGCCGCGTCGCGCCGCGTCGCTCCGCGCACTTCGGGGAGCGCCGAGGAGCGAAAAGAGACGCGCGTCCGTGACTCGCGTCGTTTGGAACAAACGGACCCTGATGTGAACATGTCTTTGATGTGTTAACACACTGAGTGCTGTCTGTGGACGGACAGGTGTCCCGGGCTCCGGAGCGTCAAACCCGGGCTACGAGGCGAGGAGTCGGACCGACACCTGCAGGTGATCCGGAGCATCAGAACCCTGCTTTAGAGGAATTTACAGCTTCTCTACGTGGACCAGGACCCGCTCTGCTCTGTAAGTGCAGGAACAGGAAAAAGTGGATGTGGATTTCAGTTAATTTGCTCGTGAGTGGATGCGGACCCGGGTCGAGTTTTGTGATGTGATGACAAAGCAGCTGGAGACAGAAAACGTCTGGCTGACCCCTGACACCTGGTCCCGCTGCGCAGAGAAAGGTACCTGAACGCGTCACGGTAGTTCAGAGTAAAAAACCGGTTTCTCTGTCCTGTGATGTTTAGTATCACGGATCAATGAATGAACAGATCGAAGTGTCGGGTCTGAGACGCTCCCACTGCTGCTGGGTTCTGGGTTCTGTGTTGCAGCTGGTTCCGCATCAGTTTCTTTTTAGAAATCAGCTGATTCAGCTGGAAAGCAACTTGGGAGGTTCTTGCTTATTCGCCCGTGCGCGTGCGCGTGCGCTCGCGGAGCGTGATTGAGAAACTGGACCACTCGGAGGATCTCCGCGTGCGCGTGTTTCCTGCGCGTTCCGGTGATGCCTCTGCGCTTCCGTGCGCGCGCCTGTAACACTACTATTTGTGCTTTTTATTATTATGATTATTATGAGAGGCTGAAGCACACGTGCACGCGCGTCCACGTCTGCTGTGTATGGATGCCTGTTTGAGAGTTCAGATGTGGCTCACTCCTGTTTGCCTGAGGACGAGTGTGTGAGAAATTACATTTGAGGGGGTGAGTGGGGAGGGGGAGGAGGGGTGAGCCACATAAAAGAAAAGTGGAAGAGTCACAGAATGAGAAAAGAGAGATGAATGTACTGTATCCTCTCTCCTGCAGCCTCCATTAGGAACTGAGTTTATTTACCTTTAGCCAGCCAATCATCATCCAATCCAAGACTCAGTAGAATCATCAGGTGGAACTAAAATACATGAAACGTGCTCAAAAAACACTACAGCGTCACCGTGTGTGGACAACACAGTGTTCCAGCCATGTGTTGAACAGGTCGTGCTGTGATTCTTCACTCAAACAACCTCCTTACGTAGCATCAGAATCCGGTGACTGTGCAGAATAACGGTCCAGTCGTGTCCTATAGTGACACGTTTACATACAAACCCACTGACGTCTGAAGAAGAACTCAACAATATTCATAGAGCGACTTAGGCCCAGTTCGCCCACTTAGCTCTAACCCTCCATTTTGCACACTGGTGTTTGAAGTAGTGGTGTCCTCAGGACAAAGTGGTTCAAACCAGGGTTTTCAGAGGCAGACGAGAAGCCTATAAATGTAAGAATCTTCTTCCTTAATTGGCCTGTAAAAATGATGCCAAACATCAGATTATTCTTTTACATACAGTGGCAAGAAAAAGTCAGTGAACTCACAATACTGCACTGTGTTTTTATTGGAGCTTCTCATTACCTTAAATTATCTCCTCTGTGCTCGCACATCTTATCCTCATGTCTTAGACCCGCCCACGTAAGGCATGAACAAAATATGCAATGAAAAACCGGAGGAGGGAGGAAACGAGGAGACTCATTTTAGGAATGAAACATCTTTTCCTCCGACTCCTCGTCTGAGGTAACATCAGTTTCTGATGCATCAGCTGTCACTCTGCAGGCGCCTAGAGCTTTGTATACAATGTAGTTTGATTTGAACAGATAACGTACGTATGTAATAAAGGTACAGTTACTATAGTGCGGCCAATGCAGCAGTGCGAATGTAAAGTGTCGTGTTTCCTCTCAAATAGTGCGACAAATATCGTTAAGCTGTATTTTGCATTTATTTTGAGAACACGTCAGTCCTAACCTGTTGTCAGTGTCTCCTAAATTGAAGACATCGTTTGGTAGAGGAGAGGAGATGGGAAATAAGGTCATGCAAAGTCATAGCTCTGTTTCATTGATGGGACTCCAGGTTTGCCTGGACCCGGCCCCCTGACGGCATATTTAATGTATATTTAATGTTTATGTATAAAAACAGGAAAGATCATAACATTTTGAGTTATATCAGCATAGAAATATTGTCTTTGCTGATATTTGTGACTGAATTAATCACTGATGTCAACTACTGATGACACATCCAAGGGTTGACTCATTTCATAGCAGAACTTATCGATTACTATCACTTATACTGTTCGGAAGGAGGTCAGAAATGAGGAGGCACTTTTTGTGTAGAGGAAAAAATGAGAAATGGGGATTGGACCAAATTCTACATAAGGACAAGGTCGAGGTGAACAGATGGATCAACAAATTTCAACACAGGACACAGCTGTTCTTTCCTTGCTCCCAAATCTATTTGTTCTATAGTCTTAATTATGTGACAGAGTCGTTATTTTAACACAAATCAATGTTTCTCTAACCTCAGGCTCCCTAAATCTAATCAAGTTGTTTTTTGTGCCTAAACCAAAACTTGCTTGATCCAGCTGGATTCATGCACAGAAACTGAGCTTGTTTTTTCTTCTTCTCCTTTGAAACTGAAAACACATTTTGCAACCCACCTCACTGGATGCCGAGAATGAAAAGAACTTAGTAAAGCATTTCAGCATAGGTTCTTTTCATGTGTGGATTTTTACCTGGATTTGTACCTGCACCTTGTTGACTGCCCCCTTGAAAATAGCCAGTTGGTCTGTTCCACTTCCTGCTTGTGGAGTATAAGAGGCCATTTTAATTGACTTTTGATGAATTTGGAACTCAGCGATGAAGCTGGGAAACACCAACAGGTACAGGAGATAAAAAACAGTTTCTTTGTACAAATGGATCAAATAAGATACCATGTGCTAATCACTTCACTTCATGAAGCCTTGAAGACTTCCAGTCAATTGGTTCATCTCTGGCTTCATGTGCTCACAAATCCCCTGCTGGTCAAAGACTGTAAGACAGGGAGATAATGCTCTTAAGCTCTCTTGCCACAGTTTTCCATTGGAATAACGAGTGCTAGGAGCTAAATATTTTTGTTTGTGTCTCAAGCTATTATGACATTAGTTGTCTGTGTATCATTTATCATTAGCCGAGGTGACTGGCACAACATGGATCTTCGACTGGTTTTGAGGACAGGGCTTTTTCCTTGACTGCTATGTGAGCTACAGCCTCATTAATGTCACAGGTAAAACATACTGTATTGCAGTCTGCCATAAAACTTGGACTCACGTGATGGTAACAACATCTTTAGGGAAGTATTCCATACGCTAACTGATTAGGGAACTAATCAGCACATTAACAGATAATCAGTAAAGATGATTGTTAGTCAGGTCACTCACCTCTCTCCTCTTGGACTTTTGGTTGTCATTTATCAGGCTAACCTCTGAGGTGTGGCCACCATAATTAATACAACAGCTGTTCTGGTGTTGGCATCTTGTGTTAGCAGACAATTTGATTATTGATCATGTGTTGATTGTTTCCTTCTGTTTGAATCTCCTACAGGTTTTTGGAAGAATGTAAAACTGGAGCTGCGGAGGCCTTAAAGCTCAGCTTCCTCTGCTGCCTCACACAGGGATGTCAGAGACGAGGAACTGTACCACAGGAAGTCCCCTGGGTCAGTGCTCGTAGGTGGGAGCACCCACTGTGGCTGTCCCTGTCCTGGGTGACGGGGGACTCGATGGTCTGGCCCATCCCGTCCTCACCACTAACCCCGCCTGCTGCTACAGCCACCAGCCTGTTGACTGTGCAATCATATCACAGCTCACATTCCCTGCAGCTCAACTCAAAGAAAAATGGCCCCAATTGTCTCTGGCCACTTTTTCCTGCCTCTGCTGATGCTAAAAAGCTGCTGGTTGCTAGGCTCTGCCTCCCCAAAACCAGCCATGATGGGGGACTCTCAGCAGACTCAGCAGGAGTATGCCCACTCCATCCGGCTGGATGGTGACATCATCCTGGGTGGTTTGTTCCCTGTGCATTCCCGTGGTGACAGGGGTGTACCTTGTGGCGAGCTGAAGAAGGAGAAGGGCATCCACCGGCTGGAGGCCATGCTGTTTGCCATTGATCTCATCAACAAGGACCCAGAGCTGCTGCCCAACGTGACACTCGGAGCACGCATCCTGGACACGTGTTCGCGTGACACCTACGCCCTGGAACAGTCGCTCACCTTTGTCCAGGCGCTCATCGAGAGGGATGGCTCAGATGTTCGTTGTTCTAACGGTGAACCGCCCATCTTTGCCAAGCCGGACAAAGTGGTGGGCGTCATCGGGGCGTCGTCCAGCTCCGTGTCAATCATGGTAGCCAACATCCTGCGACTGTTCAAGGTAAGAAAACGCTGTTTCTGCCACTTGTGGTTCTTTGTAGTTGTCTTGGTGTGGTTTGAGTTGGTGTGTGGCTACTACTGTTGGTCAACATCAGGCTTGTAGAAACTGCTCCTTCTGCTTACAAAACTCTTTGTTCGTCCGTAGAACCAAATACTTTTATTACTCTTGTTCGGCTGCACAAAGTCGATGTTTTTTCTTGTCTCTAAGAAGCTTTAACTTGTACATGCTGCACAAAGAACAGAACCTGTCCAGATTTCATGATGATTTATGCACTTCGCACAGTTGAACTCTGCAGTGCAGTTACAATTGTAGGTAAATTAATGCTTTTATTAGCCATTGACTAATGGTAATGATACATTGATGATACCTCTGTTTTGTACTATCCACCCCGACATGCTCCCTATGCAAACTTCCACTCTTACTACTGTTACTAATTACCAATCTCATGTACAATAACCACCTACTGGTAGATTATTCAGTGTCTTAATAAGACTCAAATCAGCTGTCATAAAAATAGCCTATTCCAAACATACACTATAAAATCATGTGCTGATGAACCTTTCCAACCTTTATCACTATGTGTAAATGTATGTGACTTTATAAATACTTATTGACTTGCCCTGTAATTTCTGGCTAACCCAATAAATTAAAAATGATCCTTTCAAATCTTGGGTGTCAACTGCTGACGGGTGACTAATTGTCTGCGTACATTCTGTCCGTTGTACCTGCCAACAGCAGATGAGATTAAGTATCTGTCACCAGATTTGTTCCACACACTGAAGCTAAACAGGAAGAGGATTTGGGTTAAGCTTTTCCAGCTCAGTTACAGATGTAATGTATTGGAGACAGATGTCTGTGTGAAGGGTTTCGTCGGTGTGAGTGGACCACTGTCAGTTTTCACAGCAGAGAAGCAGTAAGTCGACCGCCGCTGTGTGAAAAGTGTCAATCAGCTCGTCGGTGACGTGGAAATCCTGAAGCTGCTCAAGTCAAACAGAAGAGAGCTGAACAGGTTTTCTCCTGATACTGTACAAGTGAATGTTGAACCTGGGTAGAATTTCATACAACGCGATACTTGAACCTCCTGTGACCCTCTAATGCATCAGGAGCTATGGCTGATGGATGATGCCTGAACCTCACCACTGGCAGTGAATGTTTCATAACCTTATTCAGTTGCTCCGCTCAAAAATGTTTCTTATTGTTGCTTCACTTGGATGTTTGACCTTTACTGCGCAGTTTGATGCTACAGGCTTGTTTTGACATTCTTCTGCTGCAAGTGGAAGGTTTCTGAGTTTAAGATGTGAAAACCCAAGTCTGTGGAAACTTGAAACCTCTAGTACACTACTACTACTACTACTACTACTACTATTACTACTACTACTACAACTGCTCCACAGAAAGTAGTGAACTGTGTGTGTAGGGTTGTTTCAACATAATTCCTCTGTGCATGTTTATAGATCTTTATTTATTTTTCAGAGGAAGCAGGATGCTGTTTTTTACCAGACACTGAAATTCTTCTTTAGAAACAATGACAACACTCTCACCCGTGCTGGGCTCGCCTGACTTTTGCTCATTTTGACACGTTTGGCCAGGTGCCCTCACACCTTGAGGGCGACAGAAAGATGCACTCAGGTTAGACGCTTTTGTTTCATGTGAACCAACAGAACCGAGCATCATTACAGCTAATCAATCACATTCTGCAGATGAAATTGAAAAAGAAAGAATGTGAAGTGGTTCTCTCCCTGAATCTGAACACGGATTGAACATAGCAACACCTGAGCATGTTAGATTTCTGCAAGAGCCTTATTTGTGAGTCATATTCTTATGGCTGGATCATAAAACATAATTTTAACAATAGATATAGTAGATGTGACTGGCAGCCTGAAAATAACACGAGAACAATAACAAACTTAAAGTGTGAAACTGCCACTTGGTAGTTGAGGGAACATGCTCGTTCTTTAGTTCTTCATTAGCTTCATCATCGCTCTGAGCTGAGTGCAGCATAAATAACGTGTTCAGACGGCTGTTTCTCGCCGTGCGTTGACATAAAAAGTTGATCCCAGCTGTTGTCCCGTCTAATTCAGTGTGTGCAGAACACGCAGGCAAACTGTATCTGCAGGCGGCGCGTTGCTCTGCACAGCAGCAAACAAATTCCTATACGCTAAATTAGTGATGAGCTGTGTGATTCATGCGTATGTGTTAGAGCGCGGCCAGCTTAATGAAGACAGAAAGGCCCAACATCACTTATCTAAAATTAGCTGGAGTTGCCCCCCGGGGGGGTGAAGAGCAGTGGGGGAGGAGGGGAGGGGTGGGGATAGCCAGATTGTGCTGATGCAGAGGTTCCCTCATGCTGCTGCTGCTCACTAGCACTGTGACAAACTCCAGCTGCAGTCAGGAGCCTGACAGACTGCAGCTTGTTCTTAGTTGCTAACATGTTCTCAGTTAAGTTGACACCTCACTGAGTGACCTATTAAAACAAATTAAATCTTTATGTGTGCATCATTTCATCAAATGTCCGTATTGTAGTGCATTAAAAAGAACAACCAATCCAAAGTGCATCCCTTCTGGAACGATAATGGAACAAGCATTTGGATCCTTTACGCCTGCTGCCTTCTTTGGTTAAAACTTGGAATATGAAATGTATTCATAACCACAGGCAGGACCACTTTGTGTAGTTAGATGTGGTAAGAAGTGTGTGTTACGCCTGCAACAAGCTGCCAGGAGCTTCGTCGTCTCTCTGAGCTGAATGCAGCATAAATAGTGTGTTCACACAGCTGTTTCTCTCTGTGCATTGACATAAAAAAGTTGATCCCAGCTGTTGCCCCTTCTAAATCAGTGTGTGCAGTAATGTAACACAGATGTAACAATGGAGGCTCTGAAGTACACATGTCACTGCAGCCAGGGGGGAAATTAAACCACTGGACATCAGTAAAGATGAGATTTTCAGGTGATACGTTTAATAAAAGTAGAAATGCACTAAGCATATTTGGGTTCTCAGTGCTTTCAACACTGATCTACACTTTTTACTGTCCCTGAATGCCTCAGCACAGCCAAGTCTTGAGTGACAAGATATGTGATTTCCAGTGTATCCTATCAAATTTGGAGGTGTCATGGAGCCAGAAGTTGGGAGAGCAGTCGTCCATAAAAACCAGGTTAAGTGGTCCGACATTCAGTTCTTCCATGTCCAAGTGTCCTTGGATAAGACACCAAAACTGTGAACTTGGCTGTTCAGCTCAACAAACTGCTGCACGAGTAGGGAATTGGACCTCAGTGGCTTTTACATCTTATCAGATATAGTCTGGTTTAATGTTATTAATGACGACCTATAACACTTCCTCTACCATCCCCCTCCTCCAGACTACTGTTAAAGATCTAAACATAGATAAATCAGCAGAATCTGTCCTGTTGTTGATACTAAACTCTCTCCTGTCTGTTCAGAAGCTTCACTGAAGGTGTCAGAGGTGAGATCCTCCATCAGAAACTGTGATATGCCGTCAGTGTCTATTTCCATAATATTTGCACATCCATTTCACGCGGCATCACACAGTCTGAGCCCAGCCTGGTGTTTTGGAGGATGCTCCGCTGCGACAGTTGCTCACGCCGCTGCGTTTCCATTTCCACTTCTGCGTGGGAGAGAAATGGAGAGAACCCGCCGAGGTTCTGTTTATGAGCTCGCCGCAGCCTCGGCCAAAAGCATTAAATAAAAAATGAGACTGGTGAGAAAGTAACAGAGGGAGGAATAAAAGCAGAGGGATCCTGTCTGCATCGTTTCCACGTAACCTGTCGGAGGGAGGATGAGAGCAGAGCCTCCCCCAGTCTTTAGACTTCTTTACCTCGAACTGTGAAACATGAACAGCTGAGAGAGAGAGAGAGAGAGTGTGTTAGAGCTGCAGTTCCCAACCTGATCAATAGTAGGTGGTTAATTTTCTTTAAACAAATGATTTGAACAATTTTTATTTCTCATGCTGCCAACAGCTGTGACTGGGGGAGTTATGTTTTCAGCTTGTGAAAGCAAGATCTTGGGAACGCCATAATTTGGGGGAGTTTTAAGGAGTTGTCACCTTCACAACGACAACAACCTTTCAGTTTGTCCACTTGAGTTTTCATTGCTGCAGATTTGTCTGGAGTTGCCACAAAATATGTGCAAATTGGGCTAAAAATAATGTAATTAAACTTGATGTCAGGATAAGTGTCAGTTTCCTGCTCCGTTACTCACAAGAGACTTCGGAGGTCTTCAGCAGATCTTTGCACAGTTTGAACACGCGTGAAAACCCGAGGCTGGTTTTCACTCTCTGAAGTGTTACCTGTTAATATCACGCTACTCTGTGTTAACTCGTGGTTTCAAAAACGTTAGCAGGTGGTTCATATAAAGAAACAACTCGTCATCAGTGGGCCGAAAGGAAAGACGAGGCCTTTAAGCTTAAATGTTATAAAGCTGCCGCGTCTCTAAACAGTTTGTCAGCAGAGACACTGGGAAAACTGGACTTTGTATCATCACCGTACTGCAGGTTTTCTCCAAAGGCGTTGCCACGTATATTAACTGGTGTCTCCTGCCTGCTCCTAGAACGCTAAGAGTATGTGTTTGAAATTGCACCTTCAGGTGCAAGTTTTAGTGTGCGTGTGTGCGTGCGTGTGTGCGCGCGCGTGTGAGCGTGTGCGTGCGTGTGTGCGTGTGCGCGTTTGTGTGCGTGTGCGAGACCTGACTCTGAACTGCCTCGAATAACTTGATATTTGTCTAGATGACACTACATTTTTACCTACTTTTAATTTGAGACTTGACTCCAGCGTTCTGAGCCTCTTTAGGGATTTGACTTATATAAGTCTTCAGTGAGCTAAGACTCCGTCTTGACTCTGTCTCAAATGATGAAGGACTAAGGACTTGGTGCTTGTCTCAGACTGGTCACAAATGACTTTAAAAATGTTTAACATGGTTCAAACTGACTTGGACAGAACTTAAACTACCAGAAACTTGTCTCCGTAGATTAAAGACATGACTTTTTCTTTTAAAAGAAACCTGACTCCAGCCTTTTGAGCTCTTAGTGTTAAACTCGGGTGTCAAGTCTGTGTGAACTTGACTCCACTTGATGTTAAAGACGAACAGGAGACTGACGTGGCTCAAACTCACCTGAAATAACATGTGACTTGAGAGATTTCTCTCAAATGGAAAAAAAACTTGTTTCTAATGATTGTACACGACTCAACTTGTGACCTGAGACATGATTTAGACTAAACTGAAAATGCCTTGAGACT
Source organism: Ctenopoma multispine (assembly GCA_034779795.1). Lineage (NCBI taxonomy): Eukaryota > Metazoa > Chordata > Actinopteri > Anabantiformes > Anabantidae > Ctenopoma > Ctenopoma multispine. The sequence goes on from JAUYWH010000024.1 coordinate 21,890,056, forward strand.
TGAATCGGACGTTTCCCAGACTGGAGGAACGGGCATCAGCATCTCAGTCTGGTTTGTGTCCAGTCTTGTTTTTTATTACCAATGTAAAAGTATGAACGAGAGGGTGAAACTTTAAAATAATGTGTCTGCTGGCTGATTTGTCTCGATTACCTGACCTCTGTTGCTGGGTAGCAAATGTAATTTCTCCCTGGGGGGGGGGTGATGAAGGAGGGGGTGGATAATGGAATTAAATCGAGGGGTATTGTAGTGGAAATTCATTAGTGTGGCTGATAATAACAACCTTGTTGAGTCAGATTAAGTCATTGTTCTCTCGGTTTCTTTGTCAGCGTTAATAACGATTTTTGTGCTTTGTGCTAATTTTTACTTTCCCAGTCTTCAGTAGTTCACTCTGCTACTGAAAACTGCCTGTAACTATGTGTGTTTTCAGGAAAAGCTACACTCATGCTATATTAAACCTGTACTGTACAGAGTTTCATTATGGTAATTTCCTAACGTCTACTTAAAGGTCTGTGCAGAGCAGGGTGAAGTATGAAGAACAAAGCAGAGCTGTATGAACACAAAGGACAGAGCTGAGCGAGCGGACTCAGTCTCATGCAGATTTTAGCTTTAGGTAATAATAATAATAAAGCTTTGACAGTAAAATGCAAATAGTTGAATGAGACGTATACACTCGGTGCAGAAGTGTGTGATACTGACGGAGGAGCTGCAGTTTCAGATGACACTTTCCTGAAGGTTCAGCACTATAAGAGTCTCTTTTCATACATAATCATATTCCGTTTATAACAGCCGTGATACGACGAGGCGTGACGCGATAAGCACCCAGCTTTTTAAACGACTTCCAGTACTGCTGAAACACGGGATCTGCTTAATGGTTAATTGATTTGCTGAAATTAGCGTCTTAAATTTGATTTCCTGTTCTTCTTTCTTTACACAAACAGATTCTTTTTCACACACTTACAGACTCGATGCATTTTGGCCCTTCGGTTTATTTTTATGTAATGAATAAAAAAGGGTCTGGGTTGTCGTGCTCCTCTTTCTTTTCGGGGTGTACAGTGCCCTACAGTCTCACTGGCTGACCAGCTGAAGTGAAGCATCGCTAACTGAGGGCAGGGTGCTTCTCAGGTCCTGAATGCTGGATGGGCACCCTACGGGCGTTCGCTTATGCAACAGGAATAATTGTGACCCTCCTCTGTCTCCTTAGACTGTTATTTTGGATTTGGTTCAGGTCACTCGAGGAGGAGAAACCCTCCACTGTGAGTCCGAGCAGCCAGAGGGAAGATAATGTTGACCTTCGACCTGCTGCTTCACAATCAACATAATGGATGTGAGTTCAAACACTCTGCTCAGAGGTGGTTTAACCTTGTGTTATCTAAGTGCACAGCCCCCTGATCTCTGACCTTTGATCTGTGACACAACAGCTTGGTCAGTCTTGACTAATGCTGTTGATCGACCCAGTTGATTGATTGAAAACACTGGTGAAATCTACTTTTTGTTCCACCCATTTTATTTCTAATTGACGTCTTTATATCCAAGTCAGGTTTTTTTTTTGTTGGACCTTCGTGGGCAGCAGAAAACAGTTACTGAATGCTCCACCGTATTAGCAGGTTTGCAGCTGAGCAGGTAGCTTACAGTGGATTTTTAGAGCATTATCTCTGAAAACCTGTGATTGCTGACACAATGAGAACAGGGAGAATGAACTGAACCATTGATCCCGTGGTCCAGACGGGTGAACAATGATCTGAAACGCACTTTACAGATCTGTAAAGCTGAAGGAGCTACAGTTTCAGGGCATCGTTTCTGCAGGTTCATCACTCTGAGTCACATCTTGTGACCAGCTGTGATACGTGAAAGGAATAAAAGTCCTGCAATCTTAACACTCGTGTTCAATAAAATCCTGCTTTCTACAAACCTGACTCCTCTTCCTCATCTCTGTCGTCCTCATGAATGCCAGAAGAATCTCCTCCTCTCCTAAAGGAACTGCTTTCTGAATCCTTGTGAATGTCAAAGCTCCTGAATCTCATTCATCACCATCACCAACTGATCCCCCCCCACCCCCAGAGTCTCCCTCTGCTTTGTAGATCTGATCAGAGCGCGTGTGTGTTTAGTCGGTGTACATGTTCTTAAAGTGGATTACATCAATCACAGAGCAGCTTTGTCACCGTTTTGTTTGTTGAAGGACGTTTCTGTGCACTGACGACGAGCCGCATGGTCCCTCTCATCTTTTGCTTTTGGAAGATGCCACATCCATAATCTCCAGTGGGAATTTCAAATGAATTCCAGGACAGTTTTTGCCTCAGTCCCAGTGTTCCTGAGCTCAGTTTTAAAGTTTATGGCCAATCAGTAAAGTTATTTTCAGTCGATTTAAGCATTACACAACTTTTCCAGTCTTTTGTTGTCAGAATTTATTTTAAAGTCATTCACTGAAAGAACTGAACCTCTAGCACAGTAGACACATTATGACACATTAGTCATGATTAAAAAAAGTTTTAATACTAGTTTATAACCCCACACCTGCAGAAAAATATTTACATCAATCTGACCTTAACATGATGCATCGTTCTGGTTTATAGAACAGTCTGTAATTATAATGTACTTTGGCAAAGACAATAGACTGGAAAACTGTGCAAAGTGAATCACAACTTAGGTCCAGAAAGAGCAGTGTCTCTTCATCTGAAGGTCGTAGGACTCACATTGTTGTTCAAGGACATTTTGGAGAGAAGATTGATGGACTGAGGCGACGCTGAAAGACACGATCTATACTCCAGTGAAAAAGCGTAGCACTGAAAAAACACTGTAAGACAAACATAATTATGAGAACATGAAAACAGATTTCATAATAAAATCAGTATTCATTGGTTGATAAAATGTACTTTACAAATGTAGAAATTGGCTTTGAAGCCGTTTGTAGTGACTGAAGACGTGTTCATAGCCACACTGCTGGTTTGACTCCAGGGATCTTGATGTCTGTCAGCTGGTCCACCACTTTAGCCCAAGTTTTCCTTCATTTTTTCCTCAACAGAACAGGAACACTTTGACTCACACTGGACATTTGAATAGGACTCATTTGACCCCAGGAATCTACTGAGGAGAAAAAAACACCCGTAACACAAAACTCGCATGAAGACAAATCTTAAGAGAAAATCTAAGTTATTTAACTCGGCGTTAATCTCTTTCCTAGCAATAAGAATTTATCCAGTTAACAGTCAGTGGAAATGCCGGCTGCTGAGAATCTCTCCTCTAGCAGCATTTAGGTGAGATTTCTTGCTCGGAGGCTCCCAGGCAGCAGCCTTAGAAGTGGTGGGGGTGAGGGGGGAGGTTGTTTTCCGCGTTCTCTGCTCCCTGATTTTTCAGGTCAGCCTGAGGCTTCGCTCTCGTCCCGCCTGTCCTCTCTGACATGTTGTGAAGTGCGTCTGTGACGTGCAGTGTGTTGAGTCACAGCGGGAAGCGACGCTGACGACCGCAGACGGTAACCTGACATTTACTGGGCTGCGGATGTTTTTTTTGGTTGTTTTGTTTTTTGTTTTTTGCCTGAATGAGTCGGTCACAGGAGGAAGAGGAGGAGGAGGAGCTGGAGTCCTGGGAGGATCACTCATAAGTGGAGGAGCCATCTTCTTCTTCTGTCTCTGTACACACTTCATGCTTCATTTGTGTTTCTTCCATACTCCCACACTCGTCTGTTCCACTCTGCTGCTCGGCCGTCACGTCTGAGTGTGTCAGCAGCACAAACTGCTGTGGGAGATGCTTTCTATTCTGAATTCAGTGCTGCCAGTTGTTGCTGAGTGACAGGGCACCATGTAGATTCTTTGGTGCAGATTATTTTTGTCAAATACTAAAATAAGTCAGTGATGATTTCCAGTTGTTTGTGCTGATGTCTTTAAATGTCTTCTGTCTGACTTCTGTCAGCCAAAGCTCAAAGATATTCAGTGTACAGAGATGTAAAACGGGGAAAGGAAGCACATCCTAACAGATCCAGAGATTTCTCAGCACACGTCTGCTAACCTCACAGCTCAGCTCTGTGCAGAACTGAGAGTAAGAGTGCAACGGAAAGTTAGACTCCTCCCCCTTACACACGGGGGAGGGGTTTACAAGGGTGGGAGGAGTTTACAGTGAACAGTTTGATGGCCACTGGCAGAAAGACTCTCCTCATTAGGATTCATGTGCCGGGAACTGTCAGAGATGATCCCTGGTACGTTCATGAGCCCCAGAGGATGAATCTTGTTGATCCCCTGAAAACTTCTCTAACTGTGATATATGTGACTTTGTCTCTTTTGTTGAATCTGCTTTTCTTTCCCTCAGCCGCTTTAAGGGAAGAAAAAGACAGGGGATCAACGTCAACAGGATTTATCCTCTGGGCACCATGAACTTCTGTTAAGGAATACGTTAAAGAAAGAAAACTCATATGACTAATGACAGTGTGACAGCAGCAGATTAACATAAACATCAGCAGGTTGGAATCTCTCTACAGGACTTCATGTTTTTTGTGTTTTCATCAAATAAATCTTCTGTTGGTTCAAACCCAAATCTCGACTGAAGCTGCCCCCCCTCACTGTCTGGTTTTCGACAGGAGCTCTGGTGGTTTGTTAAATAGACCGTTCCACGTCTGATTCTTTTATTTAAAATGCTTGAGGGAAAGAAAAGTCGATTCAACAACAGAGACAAAACCTTTAACAGCATTTTTCCGAGCAGCCAAACAAATCACTGCTCGCCCCGTCGCGCCTCCGGCTTTCAGCTAAATGGTTTTCTTCCTGTGCGGAGGAGGCTATTACCTGGACGAGTCCTTCAGTGACGGGTTAATCACCCTGTTCCCCACTTTTTTATCCAGCCTGCTGTCACACACCGAAGTCCTGACAATTCTTCTGTTGTGTTGTTTTCTCTTTCTTTAAATGACTTTATCGAAGTACAATTAGCACTGAAAACGAGGAGACGGTTATTCATCTTTATGATTTCTGACATAATTCAGCCCTTCAAGCGTACCATACACTTGTTTTTAAAGATTCTTTCATAGTAATAACCAGAGCAGCCGATCTGAGACAAGACTTGGAACTTAATCCAGTCAATAATACACACTTGATATATTAACTATTTGGGACTATTGTCTTTGTTCCAGATTTTCTGACTGTCCTTGGGCTCTAATTTGATTATTCAGACTCATGGCAGACGGAGAAGACTGATCACAGACATTATATATATGTAAAGATTCTCATCCAGGTCATGATTATCCCAGAAAAGGTTCAGTGGCAACTGGACTTGTTTTAGTTCCTTGAAGACGTTTTACCCTCTGTTCCAGAGGGGTTTCTCAATTCTGGGATTTCTATAGGTCATTTAGGACTTGTCATGGTTAACATTTTCTTTCTGTGGTCGTCTCCGTATAGTTTTGAACTTCAGTGTTATTCCAGACTCTTTAGGATTTGGTATCTAAAGTTCATTCACAACGGCATTCATAAATCCTGCCTTGTAAAACGAAACTTCATTAAAACGTGTAAATGAATGTACGACTGCAGAAAAATAAATTATTTTTATTAATTATACAATTTTCCAGACTTTTCAAGTGTTTCAGACTCTCCACGGCCTTTCCTAAATGTTTTTCCTGGGTTATTTTGGGTTCTTGAGCCCCTGTGATCTCATAGGTTACTGTTTTTAGGCACTCCTAGCAGCTGTAGCATGTATGATGGAAGCAAAAGGGGAAATAAGATGTAGTATGAACACTGGGAATAGGTCTTGATGGATGCATGTGTCAATAAAACACATGACGATGACATTGGAGACTAGTTTATAGCAATAACCCTCATCTGGATTCACCTGCTCTGAGTCAACAAAACAAAATCATGACTGGTTCCACTACGCTTGGTTCAAATGTCACGTCTGTGTCCAGTTTTAGGTTTACGACTTAAAACCTGATCTGGACTTCTTTGGCCTTCAGTGCAGCACCAGTCACTCTGCTCCATGTGTGCACTGGACTGAGCTGTCATACACATGCACTCTGATGTTTCCAGCTTCAGGCTGGGGATGGTCGCAGGACGCCGGGTCAAAATGAAAATGTGTCGCGTCGCTTCCCTTAGAGCCTCGGGACGGTGATGTCATAGCATGTCGTCGCTAATGTTGTTCTTTCAGATTAACGTCAACCAGCTCCTCAGATGGTCTCTTCGCATCTGCCCGCAGCAGGCGAGCGTCGCCGTGACGTTTTGGGGTTAAGCTGTGGGAGGGCGGTGCTCCCCGTGTGCTGCAGGAGGTGATGCTCGTTGACAGGCGGCTGCTGACACTCGTCTGCTGTTCAGCCGTCATGTAGACTTCAGGAGGGGCTCTCTGCTCGTGAAGCAAACCACCTGGTTGACAGAAATTTGACCGTGTCCTGCTGCTTTGGTCCTGGGGAGCGGCAGGAGTCAGATTAAAAGATAACATATTTAAGATGCTATACAGAAGTGAAGGATATGTTGTGATTACACAACACCTGAAGTGACCCTGAAGTGAAATAACTAGGAGTCTTTAGGCTTCAACAAGCTGCAACATGTTCTTCATTTCGTCAACCTTCAGAGTCTCTTATAGGATTTAATTCAATAGAGCTGAAGTGACTCAACATGAAATCAAGCTGGAACAGTTTTGATGACAGTCGGTCGTCTGTGATAAGAAGCTGAATGTCTTAGTGTTTTTAATATTTCTTATGGGTGAAATCAATCTTAAAGTAAAAATCCAGACTCTAAGTGGCCTTTTGTCCACAAATTTACTGACTCATCTAGTACTTATTGTTTTCAGTTTGACACGTCGTACTGTGTGGGGTTTATTCTTTGGGCTGTGTTTTTGATATTAAATTGATCATTAATTGATTTTCTATAATTAGCTCGGGAGCCCATTATGTCTGTCATGTGAGTGGCGGCGTCTCCCTGTAACCTGAGTTAAAAAACCTCTTACTGAGGACTGTTGATTGCAGGTTAGATCTATTCTGTCGCATCCTCAGCAGCTCTCCCACAGCTGATGCTCACTGGTCCTGACAGCTCCCCGATGCTGATTGGTCTACTGGCCCCTACTCTCCTCCTTCCCTTCCTCCCCCATTCTCTCCCCTTCTTGGGGCGATCCTCCTGCCTGACTGCAGATCAGCTGAAAACCTGCTGCCCGTCAACACAGTCCATGTCACATGCAGGGAAATTGAACGTACTAACACTTCACACATTCGCATTCTGCCGATGTTCCTTATTTTCAGAATCCTCGCAGAAACAAACGGAACAAATGTTTCTACCTACTTTAGGACGTCGTTATGTGTTTGCCTGTGGAGTTGGACTTTAGTGTTTCTGTTTTTTCCTGCTCTGGTTGTTTTCAGCAAAGTAAAAGTGGAAGTGTTTGTGGAGTCAGTGAGTGATACTGCAGGCTGGTCATTAAAAGGAAGCAGAGTTTGCTGTTGTACATTCATGGGCAGACGGCTGGATTAGCTGTAGAAAACATTAAAATATATTAATTCTCAAGGAAGTTCTGGAGTTAGAATGATTATTTTTGCTGATGTTCTTTGTGATTAACAAACTATTGTGTATTGTAACTGTTATTTCTGACGCACATTTTGGGAATCGGTGATAAAAAGCACCAACTCAGACTGTGAACACCCGTATAGCTTTGCTCCACCTGTATAACGTTGTTCCACCTGTTAGTCTTCGTGTCTTGCCTGTAGTGTAGTGTTAAACCAGACACTGGCATCAGGGATTTATCCGTCAACATGGCACAAGTCTGAAACCATAATCGTATCTTACATAATTCACATCATCTCTGCGTGAGTAGAGTCGTCGTAAATGTCCAAATGCTCATGAATACCTGGTTCACTTGCTTCTGTTTTGTGCTTCATATTTCTGAAACGTGTCAGCACATTATGTGAACTATCAGGCCTCTACAACTGGATATACACACAGTGTTAGAATGTCTTGACTGATTTAAAGACCATCTTACCTTACACAAACCAGAGAATGTTCTGCTGAGCTAGTTTAAATAACATTTGCCAAGAGACTTATTGGACGAAGTTGTTTTATGAGTCACTGAAAACTCTCGCAGCCGTCTGGCAGCGTCCTCATGTAAAATGTTCCACTTCAGCTTTGTTGTTTGTTCTATAGGAGGTGTGAAGCTGTGAGTCGTGCTCAACTCGAACATCTTTTGAAGCCATTGCAGTGTGAGGTCACACAGGTGTAAAACGCTGCTGCTGAACAAATAAAAAGTGCTTGTTGGAGATGAGAAGAATGTTTGAAGTATAGAAAGGAAACCTCTTCAGGTGAATAATGTTTTCCAGCTTCTCCTCCTCCGTTTTCTCTCACGCTCAGCCCTCTGATGGTGTTTGTCATTTTAAAGGCGACAGTTGTGCCTAACTTGAAGAAATTCCCTCCAAGCATTGCTTAGATAACACGACAGACAACCAGAAAACAAGCCTCCAGCCTCCAGCCGTGGCTATCGGCTTGTTCTATTACAAAACCATCACTTCAGATGTCTTGTAGTCGTCTTACTATAAGAAATGCGTGAAATAGTTGTTTGCTTGTTTTCTTCGACTGCCTTGCCTCAGTCCCAACCCGGTGTGGATGCATGTTTTTGCATGAAAGCAGCATTTTACAGTATACCCAGCTTAGTGCAGACGTTGATGCAGTCTTACTGTCTCCAGCGCGTCAGATGTTCATTGAGTGAACACTGAGAATTTCATAATGAAATCTGACACTTGGGTCCAGCAGTGATCCCACCACACGATGACTTATTTCCCTTCTGAATACGCTTATCGTATCCAGCTAGATTTACCGCGGGGCAGCTTCGCTTTGCTGTTTGGCCATCACCCACCTCCCTGATAAATACGAAGTAATAGACTGATAGTGAAGCCACTTCAGAGAACCCCCATGGAGAGGAAACCCAGCTTTAGAAAACGAGCTGGCCAGACAGTAACAGCGGGACATAAAGTATCCCAGAAGTCCTGTTAAACTGCTTCCCAGGAGGGGAAAGGGTGGGATGTGAGATCAGATGGAGACCGACTGCAGAGACGGAGACTAACAGAACCTCAATGTGTTAAAATGTCTAAGAAAAGTGCGAAGCTCAGTCAACTGTAAGTTTAAAATCTGTTGTGTTAGACCACGGTGTCCCACAGCTCGGACTACATCTACATCTCAGAGTTCAGTTTGTGACCTCACCTGTGTCGAGTCTTCATCAGTTTCAGGACCCAACTTTCTGATCAGATTCATGTTTCTCCTTGAACTTTGTTCATATTTACGTGTTAACAGACTAAATGTCCTCTTAGCAAACAAAGAGATAAAAAAAAGGTTCACATTTAAATCACTGAATTGATAGAAGTCTGCTGAAGCTTCTGGAAATATTTAGTGTGGAAAGAAATGTTGAAGATGAGAACACAGGGTTGTCAATTCTTACACACAAACAATATTTCTCCAACTCTCTTCAAACACGTTACACTTAACATTTCCTTATGTTCTTAAAGGTGCTAATTTTCTTTCTCCTGCCTCCAAAACTGCTGAAATCCAGCGCTCGCCCACACGTAATGAGCCTCTGCTCGCGTCCCAGCAATCGCCCCCCAAAAACCCAACAATTAAATCTGCCTGCGCTCGGAGCCCATTGTTATTTAAAGAATGGTCAGTAATTAGCTGTATTGAGCCGAGGTCTGAGAGGACAGGTTTCCACTCGAGACCAGCTGTATACCCTGCTGAAGATATCGAGTCGAACATGCTGGAATCTAAAATCCTAATTACTGGAGGAGGTAGAGCCACAGTATCGACATCTCTACCATGTCTCTACGTTTGAATAAAAAAACTAACGTTGTCCTGACGTTGTGCTCGGCACAATGCTCCCTGCATCCTCCAAAATGACAAGTTACTTCAACAGTGAACAGTGCAAATCCAATGAAGGTCGGATTAATTGCAGGACTGTTTCATTTCAGGCTGTGCTTTCTGCAAACGAGGTGAATGTGAGTGCGAATACAGCTCGTCACTGTCAGTGTCCCCGTCCACACCTCCCTCGGTTCGTCATTTAAAAACCTCTGTTGACATAAAGATCAGGTTTGAAAGTAATCAGCATCATTATTAGCTTCCAATACGGACTTTTAAATGAGGGCGAACTCACACTGTACGTTTTGTAGTAAATGAGCTTAAACATGCAGAACTGTGTAACGGTGCTTTAAATAGTAATGAACTTTCTCTACAAGCAGGAAAAGTCCAGAGTTTGTTCAATTTCATCCTACAGCTTAGGACAATCATTAAAGCAGAGGAATGATCCGATCTGACAGGAGCGAGGTTTCCCTCAGCAGGATGGATGGAGGAGAGAGGGCACGAGCAGGCAGCTGGTCATAAATTAAAATGTCTGGGGTGATCGAACCGCTGGAGCTAATGAGTGGCAGAGATGAAGACAAATGTTCTAAACATTCCCGGCTCGTGTCAAGGTGAACCGATAGAAAAACTAACAACATCTCGTTTAAGCTGCTTCAGGATCATATAGCAGCTGTGTGGTGAGTGAAAAGCATGAAAAGTGTGTTTTCACCTGAGCTTTCACATGCAGAGTGGTTCAAGCTGCTGCTCCTTCATACTGGTTTACCTGCTGAACGCTGGGCGCATCAACTAAGAAAAAACAGCTTCATCAGCAGGTTTTAGGTCCTGGTCTCTCAAACATTGAGAAACCGTAAGCAGGGATTGTTGGAAAACACTGAGCGTCATCGTTCTACTATCTTTAGACCATTGTAGTGTTGCGTCACACAACACTCTCTGTATTATGATCTCATGTGTCTTATTGTCTCCCTGTAAGAACTGGGATGGATTTCCTGGTCAAACACCGGTCAAATCACTTGTTTATACTGACTGAACCTGAGAATAAACCTGCTCCAGAGGAGAGTTTGTGAAGCTCAACACGACTTTAGACGAACAACATCTCAGGCCGACCTGATAATCCATGTACAAATATAAAAGGGCTCACAGCGAAAACAGAGTGCATCAAATATTCATTCATCAGATGGAGCAACTCCAGTTTGTCCGCCATCATTCTTTGAGTGTAATCTGTAAATGTTTCTCAGACTGGATTGTTTTCGGACACTGTACAGGTTTCTACCAACCTGCCCAGTGTTTCGTTTGCTGCCTGTTGGTCTTTTTTCTGTGTACTCACCCCAACCCATCGAGGCAGGTGGCCGCCCACCCCGAGCCTGGTTCTGCTGGAGGTTTCTTCTGTTAAAAGGAGTTTTTCCTCTTCAGTCTCCTAGTGCTGCTCAAGTGGGACTGTTTTCTGCATAATTCTATATATAGATATATTCTGTAAGGTCTGTAAAGAGCCCTGAGACGACTTTTGTTTCAATTTGGTGCCATATAAATAAACTGAATTGGACTAAAAAACTGTCACATTAATTACATGAGTATGAACCACCTGAACAAATAGAAACTGAGTATATTTTAGGCTACATGGCATAAGTGGGTCAGTCAGTCTTTGAGGCCTGCGCGTGTTGAAGTGGGACAGCTCAAATAAATGTATAAAAATATACTTACAATGCAGAAAAGGCTGCGGTTTCTTTCTGCTGTCGACTGCTGACAGAGAGCGACGGCCTCTGTTGGTTATTCCCTGTTGACTCAACCTGCTGAGAGAGAAAACCGACTGAGAAAGCAAAAACAAATTCCTCTTTAACCATTAAATTCATTTACCATCGAGGCCAAAAGTCAAATCACCTCCGAGTGCGTGAAACAATGTTTAGAGTTGCTTCCTGAATGTACAGATGCAGTGTTTTCTGCAGGTCGTAGTCAAATAGATTTTTAAAAATGTCAGAATAAAAGACAAAAGCATTTATTATTTAGATTTTAAGACATGCGATGAGGGGGTTTAATAGAGAGGAACAGCTTCTACAATGGAAATGCAAGAAAAAAAAATGACTGCAGCCTGCACCCCAGTGTGGGGCGGCTGCTGGTGAAATCCTGGCGGACACCATCGTGGCCCAGTTTTTTTGTGGACAGACTCTTAGTTGCAGGCAAAGCAATAAAGCTGAGTGCTTGTGGTTTCTGTCTCCTGAGACACTCTTAAACCAAAGTAGGGGAGTAAATGAGTGTTCTAGATGGCACAGTTCTACTTCAGCCTAAAGTCTGAGCGGCCTGGTGTTCAGCCTCACACCACGCATGTTGAAGATGAAGAAAGCACAACAAACTGCAGTGCAGATAAAACACGAATTAAAAAGAGAAAAGATCGCTTCAAGTAAACAAATGCACCAAACTGCATCAAGCTACCTGCCATTATTTTTCAAGGTACTTGAGGTTGCTCTAAGAATCGTGGAGAACTTGCCACAGTTCTTCTGAGAAATTAGGCTGCGTCTGCCTCAGTGTCTTGTGTTTGGATCGGGGCTCTGTGGGGGCCAGACCATCTGTCTCTGAAAATAGTAATTTAGGAGTCTGGCTGTATGTTTGGACTCTTTATGCTGCAGATCAAGTGATGATGATAAGAATCTGTGTGTATACTTTACATTGTACAATCAGATGTAATCCAATACAGCAAGTTTTAATTTCTCAGGTTTTAAGTTGAACCTCTCATTTGGCTCTGTGTTTACTGTTCAGGTCATAGTGGGTGGTGGAGTCAGTCAGTTAAAAAGTAAATTGGTCCACACTTGAAATGCTGCACTCAAAGCGCTACCAGGCTTTAGTTTTAATCAATCTGTGCTGAGACTTGAGTTTAAATGACAAACAGGCTGAAGTTCATTATGTCCACACATCTTATTAAAGTTTAGTTTAAAACGTTGCCTGAACCAATAAATTCAGATTTTTATCATTTAAACAGTTTTTTTTTTCAGAAAGTAGTTTGAATATATTGAGATTTAAATGTTTTCTTTATAAAATACAAATAAGACTTAACATGTGAACAGAGAGAACAGTCTGCAGAACAGCCGTTTGCACACATGAAGAGCACTCGATCTGTTCATACATCACTCCACTCTGCACTGTCTGAGCACGAGAAACACCCACGTACATACTTGCATATCTGACTGCATATCCATAATGCAGCAGCTCCTCTCCAAACTCCACTGAGCCGATGTGCCGAACACGAGTGGAGAAAATGTTTCTGAACTGAAGGACCATTCTTAAAGCTGAGCACTTTACATAATCCCCTCAGGGCAGAGATGAGATAAACACTTGCTGTCTTCAGCAGGATGAGGACAGAATCTAAACTTAAAGCTGCGACGTCGAGGGGACAGCATGGCGTCTGAGTGGGCAGGCTGCGTGCAGCACTCAACTTATTGCTCTTTGCGGTGGCTCCACTGAGCGCTGACACCAGGTGGGGTTTTAGGAGGCTGCATGTGTCGGGGCCGGCTGGGTGTGATGCAGAGACAGCAGCAGCACGGACACATCGGTGTCTTCTGGCTCAGTGAGGTCTGAGACCTGAACTGGTCAGAGCTCAGAGAACCAGCAGGATGACAGCGCAGCCCATCGATTTCTGGCTGCTGCCTGGTTTATGTTTCTCAGATAAGTAATGTGGCAGTGAGCAGCATCTGAGCGAGGACAGGTCTGAGCTATTTATAGGAGAAAACAATACCGGTACATTTATTTTGATATTTATTCCAGATTTTTGAGAACAAAGCATTTTAATCAGATGGAGAGCAATAAAAACAGACATGACACACAGGACTATGAATCCTAATAACACAAACTATTTTAAACTCAGATTTGATCTTTGAATGTTGATGGTGCACAGTCATGTTTGAGTATCCAAATATCTGCAGGGTGAACACCACTGCTAAGCACAAAGTGAATTCATGTGTAGAATAATGTCAGTCAAACTCTCCTCAGTCTGTTCGGTGATATTCATTCCAACTGCAGTGCAGTTGGAATCGAAGGTTCAATGTCCAGGAACTCCACATTCACCCTCGTCTCCGGACGGATGACCTTCACTATGTACTTTCCCTGAATGCCTCACAACAAGGATGACCTGCACTCTGTACTGTGTACCTTAACCCAAGACCCGAGACATGAGACACAATCATTTTATTCAATAAAACAGTGTGTTTTTCACTCTGACCAGCAAAATACACTTAGGTTTTCCAACACAGCACTTTGTCGTGTTCCTTCTGTGTTGATGTTGATTCATGAAAATTCAGAATCAACTGTGATTCTGTCTGTGTGATATGACTGCAGACACAGTTCAGACACATAGAAAGTCCCTGAGCTCCCTGTGAGCTTCTTCAGAAGAAGAAGAAGAAGGAAAAACAAACCAGGAGTTAATTTTTCTCTTTTGATGCTGACGGGGGATCAGTACTTTCAGTATTTCAGCTTCTTTCTAATCATATGTTGAACTCGGGTTCACCTCGTCTCTCCTGAGAATTCAAAAGACTGAGCATCATCAGACAGACATGTGATGTCGGGCTGTGTTGCACGCAAGTGTTTTCACTCCTTTGTTGTCGTCTCGTGACGAGTTTCATATCGGACATCATATCTCCCTGGACCTGACCTCACAGAAGGAGCTTCAGACTCCTTTTTTATTCAATTCAAATGCAGTTTGGCCTCTGAGTGGTCATGGCCTCACCACAAAAGCAGATGTTAAAGCATTGAGATTTTACTTGCACTGTATTGTGCCGATTCTCGTGTCCTGCAGAACATTTTCATGGCCGTTTGTCCAGAACTTCACAGCGTTTCCTGTGGATATAAAGAAATCTGTAACAGCACAAGCCTGCAGTGGCCTCACTGTTTGTAGAGAAAGCTTGAACACTCTCTTTATGTCCAACACTGGATCAGTCACAAAATCTATTCACTTCTCACCAGAGCCGCATCCTTTAATTATCATAGTCACTTTTAACCCCTGACAACACGTCAGAACTCCTCTGCACTCTTTAAGTATTCTCAGAAAAGGACCATTACACAGATTAATAATGATAAAATATTTGCCTGCTCTTGATATTTTGTGCCCAGTTAGGACGGACTTCTTTAAATGCTTCATGAAGACTTGTCTTGTTGTGAATTCAGTTTTGCTTGGTGCTTGTGTTGGTGCAGGAGGTGGAGGGCGGCACAAATCTGATGCTCATATTTTGAGAATAATTATGAAATTAACCAAAAAGCATGAATACATTGTTAACATTTAATTAAAAAGAAACAGAATTCAGTTTTTACTTTCAGCAGGGCAGTGAGTCATTCTGATAACACCCTCAGTTCAATTTGATCACTGCCAGAGAGAAACATTAAGTGCAACAGCAACGACAGCAGGAGTTATGCAGGGTTTTTACCTCGGGGGCAAAGCTGTTCATTGTCCAGGAAATACACAGACGACAGTAAATAGAGCTTTAGTTTAAAAACGAAAATCAGAGCGCGGAGTGATGAACGATGATGGACGTGCGCTGTCATCTCAGATGGATTTCTTCTTTCATCGTTCAGTCGGGCGGGAAGCTTGAAGCTGACGCAGGATGACGAGCATCAATCACTGTCCCAGAAAACACCCTGAGACGGCAGAAAACAGCGAGTGTATCCTGATGTAAAGGCGTCCGCACACAAAAGTCTGTCCTCAGCGTGAGACCAGGTCTGATCCAGCGTGTCGGGTCTCCCAGGCTCAAGTGAAGGTCTGGTGTTGAGGATAATGATCACTGTCAGGTCATCATATATCAGCACACTGCTTCACAGTGGAACAGTGTCCATGTCCACATCGCTCTCGTTTGTCCGTCTGAGACCTCGTCTGATCAGAGTGACAGTAAAAAATTAAAAACCTCCAGCTTTAAATGTCGTCTTCTAAACAACTGAAACCTTCCATTTCATAACTGATCCAGATACAGAATGAAACACAACTGTGATGTGGAAACGTCAAGTCTCTAGAGCATGTGCACAGAGAAACCTCTGAGCGGAGAAGGAAACTAACAATCAACATAACTTCAATTAAAATTAACAGCATTTGCATATCCACAGGTTTTTTTAAGTAGGGTAAAGTATAGATGTAGTTCATGACTTTTTCCAGGACATAATCAAACAACTTGCCAGAGTTGAGGGAAACAAACACGGCGGAGCCTGGTCCTGCTGGTGTCACATAGTACTGCTCAGGGAGCGCTACATAAATGAACTGAATTGATACTTGGATTTACAACATGTAAATCAGAACCACCTCCCAACCAGAGCTGAGTCAATCCATCAACTGTGTGTGATGTGCCGGTTTGTGGGCTGTGTTGTCGCCAGCTCCAGGTCTGCAGTGACATTATTCCAGCTTCAGGATGGAATTCATAGATCCATAGTGACACAGTTAATAATCTGGTAAAACGGGTCTTTTTTTCAGCAGTGATTTGTTGTGGTAAGCAAAGACAAAAGATGATGTCCTCTCACGCAGAGGCGTCATAACAAAGGTTACCAGCAAACAACCACATTAGAACACTGAGAGACTGAAGCATTTTCCTTTTCCAGAAATATGTTAATGCAGCTGGGTTTTCTGCAAATTGGCACGGATTAGATCACTCTTCTGTTGGCCGGATTTACACTGTGATAATGTCGGTTAGCTGGATTTTGCTCTTGCATAAACATGAAGCATGAGTTTCATCACTTGAGATCAAGTGGAAATAAAAGATATGCCCTTTTAAAAAATAAAAGCTCTGTATAGAGCTGTTGCAGTAAAAAAATAATTGATTTTTTTTTATACAACAGAAAAAAGGCCCCATAGTGTTTCCTCGCAGTGATGTTTTTGAGCTGGTGATTGCACGGCTGTGAGGATGGAGACGTGAGTGTGCTGCGAGCTGATCTGCAGGGGTTCCAATTAGACTGCTAATTAAAATTGCAGTCCTCCAGTCATGGCAGGGACTCCTTCAGAAGCCACCAGCAGGGCACAAGTTAGATTATTCTCTAAAAGTCGCTGCAATTTATGTAATAACACATTAGGAGCTCTGTGTGACTACAGCAAGCTGCTCATTTCACAAACCACATCACTGTTATTATCATGATTACCATTACTGACTATAATTTGATTAGTTTCCTTACCCACAAATCTCAATCAGGAAGTCAAACTACACAAAGGAGATGTTTGTAAGAATATATGTAAGCAAATTTAAAGTTCAAATATAAAGTTTAACCATTAAATCATATTTTTCTTTATCGTTCAGTGTTGACACACTCAGACACACTCAAGGAACTTATCAGGAACCACAAGTAGGCCAGCACAAACACTCTGAGATGCTTTTAAGTCATTTAATAGACTCATTATGGTGAGCACCTCAGTCCAAACCTAAACTTTGATCTCACACTTGGAGGGGCCACCTCTCACCTTGCTGCACATGGAGGTTAAACCCTGATGGAGTTGTACTTGGTACCAGCACAGCATGGAACAGACATTAAAGGCACACATTGGCTGCTGCATCTGGACATGCCACCATGCCAACTATTTATTGATTTTTAATGATAGGCTCTTCTCACATCTAGCATTGCTGTTGTGGGATGAATGCACTGCTCCAAAAGTGTTATCCTCAACCATTTAGAAGAACACTTTAGTTTGCACGTCGTTATTTTGTTTTTTCAGACACGAGCATCGTCACAATAGTCCAGCATCAGCTCACATTTTCTGCATTTACTTTTACATCAGATGAACAGTATTTCATTTATTTTTGAATTTGCAGAAAAGAAACTGTGCTCCTGGTGGTCATCTGCAGCAGACTTGGTAGAAATCCCCCCCCTCCTTATTTTGAAATTCAAGATTGAAAGAACTTCAGTCCCAAGGGACAAATTGCTTGTGGTTGTGGTTGTACCAAGCCAGGTTGGTTTGAAGCAAACTGAACTCCTGTAGCAACAGTAAGGTGCCTGGAGGAGTTTCTTCGTGTTGACTAGAGAAAGCTGAGAAATATTGAAGCAGGATGCCTCATTGTGGACGGTTTTCAGGCCTGACAAACTGGCAGCAGTCCTTTTAAAAACCGAATCGAGGTTATAGTGTTAATAGGAGGAGATGATGTGTTTCGACAGAGCAGCAGATGAATATCAATAACTGATGCATCTGTTTATTCAGCCAGTGGAGCGTCATTATCAGCAGAGGATTCCCATTAGTCTCATGCAACTGTAGTTATTTCAGCCTTCATTTCGCTGTGTGTGTGTGTGTGTGTGTGTACACAGTTCCTCATATCTGGGTTCCTTACATCAATGTCTCAGAAGCATGTTAGTGGTCATTGAGTTTTCCTTTTTCTAAAATCTGTTAAACGATGTCTAAAATTCATCATGTCTTTGGAATAAGACTCGGTTCCTTTTTCAGAGTTTCGGAATAGAACTTTTTTTCCCTGACATGTTGAAGGGAAAACATAAGTCTGCAAATTAAAACATTCTCCCGTCAGCTGTGAACATGTGAGGAAACGTTCTCCAGCTCCTCTCTGACGTGTTAAACCTCCAGCGCTCTGATAGCGTCTCGGGCAGGTTTGTATTTACAGTACAGCCGTTTAATTTGCTTTGCTGACTTGTGCTGAGTGACATTTGTATTGCTGTCAGGCCCTCGGCTGTCCGTCTTCCTCCCTCGTCCTCTGTGAATCCTGATGAGGCGTCCGGCAGCGCTTGGCCCAACACCCCAGCTTCTGATTGAAGTGAAATCAATCAGCCCTTCAATCCTTCTCTAAAGGACCATTATCCAGCCCTGCCCAGCCTATCAGCCTGTCTACTGCAGGATCTATGACCTGATCCGCCCCTTTAATTCACCCAGCAGAGCTCGCTAACTCGACTCTGACAGGAATCCGGACTGAAGGAGACTGAGGAAGGTCAGGATTTAGAGGTTCAAACTTGATCTGTTTAAATCTCTGCACATATCCTCTGGTTAAATCAAACATGTTTTTATGTGCAAAGTATTACCTCTGCGGTCGTATCATACTCACCGCTCCACTTGAGTCCTACTTGGACATTGTGTAGCTCATAAATCAATAATCCATTATTTTATTGAAATGATATTGATGTTTTACAAACCCACAGGTCAGTCAGGACTAGATCGACACATCTTTGGCTGTGTCTGTCTGTCTGAATCTGCACAGTAACTACTTTCTGCTGTCTCTCTCGCTCGCCGTGTCTATGTTGTAAGCTTTTGCAGAATTTAACATAATGTCTAATATAACCTGGACTGTATCTTTAAGCTACTCAACATAAACTCGGGGTTCAGATGAGATCAAAGAACCCTTTCCTGGTATGTTTTCATATTGTGAAATATCTTTAGGAACTGTTTAGTTGACCGATGATTAACAACAACACTCTAAGTAATGGCCGACATGTACAGTAGTATTGATACTATCTGTAATAAAGTAATAATCACCTGATATGTCAGTCTGGGTACCATGACTGTTTAGATGGTTTGACGTTAACAGGCAACCCCTCTGTGTCTCCACAGATCCCACAGATCAGCTACGCCTCGACAGCTCCGGAGCTCAGTGACAACACGCGCTATGACTTCTTCTCCCGCGTGGTTCCTCCGGACTCTTACCAGGCTCAGGCCATGCTGGACATCGTCACTGCAATGGGCTGGAACTATGTGTCCACACTCGCCTCTGAGGGAAACTACGGAGAGAGTGGCGTCGAGGCCTTCGTCCAGATCTCCAGAGAGTCGGGTAAGAAACCTCAAGATGTTCCTCCAGAACTCAAAATGAGGCACTGGTTTAGTTTTACTTCAACAGAAAAAAACCAGCAAGTGTCGCGTGGTGCGATGAAAATCTGTGATGGGACAGGCGGGAAGACCTGCGGGGCTGTGCTCCTGCTCACTGTGTGATGAGTGAACAGGAGGAGAGGTCGTGTAATTGACTCTTGATGTAATTACAGCAGCAGTAGACGCTGTTTTCTCCTCGGCTGGTCACTGTGAGGTAATCAGACCCGGCTCTAGCTGATTAAAATGCTGTTGCACCCACGCGAGCTCCGACATGAATTGAATTGTAAGAGACATGTTTAGATTCAGCAGCAGGTAACGTATGTTGGAGATAAATGGTTCACGTGTGGCGGCTGAGTTCAGCCTTTGCAACTCTGCTGGTTCTGCGGATGAATCAGAGGCTGTGATTGGCAGCACGCCACGATCTCAGAAGGTGTTATAGGTATTTTGAGCACACAATTAAATGATTTGTTCTCTTGTATTAATAATTGATTAGATTGATTTAGCATAATTTATCACCTTTATAGCTTTAGTTTTCTCTTGCATGCACCCGTCACACTCCGACTTCAGAGCGTTTGGGTTTAATAGTGTTTGTTAGAAGATGATTTAACAGCCCTGGGGAAGAAGCTGTTCCTCAGTCTGGACGTATGAGTCTTTATGTTCCTGTTCCTTTTCCCAGAGGGGAGCAGCACAAACAGTCCATTTCCCGGGTGGGTGGGATCCGTAGCAATACATCTGACCCCCCTCTGGAGCCAGTCAGCATATATCAATTCCAGATCTGGCAGAAAACTTCCCACAATCCTCTGTGCTGTTCTCACCATATCTGCAACTTGCTCTTTACAGTATGTTTATTCAACAGATCTTCATGTTAATAGAATTGTGCTCCTTAGAAAAGTAGAATTGCATTTGTAGTTTAGCGGATTCTTTGGCACAGCAGGAGTTTAATCACATCATTTTTTTTAAAGCCTTTTGTTGTGACGAGAAAATGAATTAAGTAATTTAATTGAGACAACTGTATGTTCAGTGCAGAGTCAATACGTCTTCTGTGATTATGGTGACGCGTCCTGGAGCTCAGAGGCTTCGTACCATCAGACCTCACTGCTGTTGACAAAATACACGTTCAGGTTGCTAATGAAGCTGTTTCTCTGTGCACCAGTGTGTGTGCAGAGGTAGCAGCAGCAGCAGAGATGAAAGCTCATTGATCCTACGGAGGAGCCACAGCTGCTCTCTGCACAGCGTCTCGTTATTAATCTGAGGCTTTTAAACTCAGCCTCAATCGCAGCTATTCTTCATGATTACTGCTGCCATTTACACACAGATTACAGCAGTGTCACAGGCGCAGGTAAATATGTAGGCATTCCCGCAGAAAGGTTATAAACCAGGTTTGCAGTGATGGAGAAAACCAGAGTGTATCAGGCAGAAAATGAAAAGACTGTTTTATTATATTTTTAGTAAATGCTTATTTTTTATACTGTACTAGGAAACTGATTTTTTTCTGTTATCACAAACTAATTTAGCTGAGTTGTTGTTTGAAGGAACATGAGCTACAACATGATGCTGATTAGAGTTGAGGCACATAATCAATACTGTGACACGTCCTGAAGCTCGGTTTAGTTTTCTGCAATTAAATTTCTCTCTCAAAGAAAAGAGATCTTATTGTTTGTCAAATGTGGAAATCTCATCATGTATTAACGGACAGAAGGCACATAGCTTCCACACAGCCTGAGGAATTCAATGCATTCTCATTTTGTAGTTACCTGTTGTGTGTGGCACAGTTTGCAGAGTATAAAGGCCTATAAACCTAAAGAACGTTTGTTTCCATTCATCGTTAACGTTAGTTAAAGACCACATGCACATTTCTAATTACAATCCACATTAGCCACTGCAGCGCTAGTAGCTGTAAGGGTCTCTTAGCATTAGTTTGGTGCGTTCAGGGACCGTACAGTGTAGGTCATCAGAATGGCAAAATGTAGTTAAAGAGGGACAGTTCTACTTTTAAAGTAGCAGTAGTATCAAAAGTGATTCTACAGAATAAAAAAAACATTTTGGTCATTTTCAAATATTGCAGAAGTTTGGATTCAGTTTAAACAGACACTGAACAGTTTCGCTGTACTGAAACTTTGCTCGTACTGGTGCCTCCAAATCAACCTTGATTACTGGATTTACTCAAGTATAGTATTTAGGTATTTTTAGTTACCCTTCATCTATAATATAACTCCATTGTTCCTTCTCTTCATCTGATGGTGCTCTGCCGTCTTCCTCTGTGCCACAGCAGGTCATTCCTGCACATTTGTCTTGTCCTGTATACAAAGTGCTCTCTCCTCTGGCCTGGGTAGGTAGAGGAGATCAGAAAGAGTTAAAAAAAAAAAAAGAGAGAAAGAGTTTCGCTGATGAAAGACGAGGAAGTGAAGCATCAGGAGAAAAGTTGCCTCAGTAACTTGCGACATTACCAGATGTTGGTGATGTGTGTAACCTGAGGCCCACAGAGACCTGCGCTAATGGCTGCAACATAATACAGGATCCCTGCCGCCGCCGCCCCGTGGTGCCTGTCTCCATGACAACAACTGCAGATTTCCCTGCAGCGTGCTGAGCGCCTCGGGGACGGATGGATGAAAACTGAGCCCCCCCAACCCCCCCCCCCCCCCTCAAGTCAAACTCGTACACAGGTTAAGGTGTGCGTCGACCTGCGGGGGGGCGGAGCTCTGGGACAGCTGACACGTAGAGTCCGGCTGCTCCCCGAGCTGCTGAGCGTCACCTCGATGAATGATCACACTCTCCGCTGTATGAGAATCTCCCAGAAGACTCACTAACATCTTTTCATCTCGTCTTCGCTTCCTCCATTCCTTTGTCTTTGCAGTTCCTCATCTTAAATTGGAGGGAGTAAGACATGAGGAAGAGATTTACAGAAAAGCTTTCTTCACAGAGATGCATATTAATGTGCAAAAACATCATCAGACTGCATTAAATCCAAGCTTCCAATCGAAACAGGTTCACCGTCCTGCAGAGTCCACTCAGCTCAGAGCGATGCTGCATCTCTGCGTTGCTGCTAATCCACTCAGTTTGTCACCAGTTAGCGACACCTGGATCTGTACTGTTAACGCAGGTTTTTAGTTTGTTTTTTTTGCTGCTGAAAAAGTCTAGGGTTTGTTCTGTCGCGAGCCCAGGTGGGCCGGCTCAGAGGTGGCTCTCCCCACCATGCTGAGCTGTGCCGGACTGTTCTGTTCCAGCTGGCATGTGACAGCAGACTTTCCCAGAAAGCGTGAGTGAGTGACCTCGTTGGCAGGAAGAAGCAGTCACAGATTAAAGGAACATTTACATAATATCACTGCAAAATGAGTCTTCTAGTGAAAGTTCCTCATCTGAACTTCCCCCTTCACACTTCACTAACATTATATCACAATGTCTTTAAAAAAGTCATTTCCACAGTTTTGTAATCTCATTAACCATAGATTAAATATCTTTTCTTGTCCATTTGCCTTTGAAGTCTTTGAACTGTCTCTGCCATTAGCTGCAGGGTCTTTTCTCTGCAGAGAGCCTCGACCTCCTGCACACTTCAGCTGAGTCACTGTTACCGCCTCACGTACCAGTACTGAAACTGTCAGCCGGCTGTCAAGGTTTATTTAGTGTTTACAGACAGAAAACGGGGAAACATGTTATCTATACCGACCTGGCACTTGATCCTGAATCTAGTTGATCCATTTTAGAGCCCAGGTGTGCACTCATCCCTGTGGCCTCACATGTGCTTAATAGGGCCAAAGAGAGTTTCATGTAGGATTCATGGTGTTTTCAGAAACAAAATGTTGAACAGCAGTAATAAACACACTCTGTTGTTCCTGTTTGATCTCTGAGAATAAAAAGTGTTCTGCTGTCTGCACCATTTCTTCACCTCAGCCTAAGAGTCTGAGATCCTTCCTCAGAGGGGAAACTCGGGGCTGACTGCCAGCTGACTCGGATTTGAACTCCTTTCTGACTGAGACGATGCCTCCTGCAGCTGCTACTTTAAATTCATCTTCAGAACATCTGTGTACAGCTGATTGTTGAAAAGGTGGGGCGGCATCCGTCACCGGCGCTCAGGTTTCCAGACAGATTGTCTCTCGTTTGACTTTTGTTGTTATCCTGAGGCCGAACAGTTCATGATAATCACAGCTGGTTTGATGGGAGGAGCTTCAAGTGTGGGAAACACAAACCTTTAAACCAGGGCTGTCAGGTGGATCAGGTGTGTTCAGCCAATCAGAAGCTGTAACTGCAGGGATAGACTCAGCTGATGTTATTCTGCTGCAGCTGGTCATTTTCCTCCACTGATCTTCATTCTCAGCTCCTTCTGCACAGATCTCAGCCCCTCCTTGTTTCCTCTTTTATATGGGGATCGATCCGTGATTTGGAGAAGCGCTGTACAGTACAGACATAGTTTGTTATACAGTGTGTTAAACTTTTATTGTAAGCTCCACAGTTTTAATGTCAACACCACTTCTTCCAAATCTGTTTCTGTTTTCTTTTATCTGCTGGCAGCAGGGGGTCAAACAGAAGAATTGTTTGCAGGGTTTTCACTGCTCGTACATCCTCGAATGTCGTGTAAGGTCAGGTTTTTGAAGGAATCCCCATCAACCTTGCCTCTTCTAAACCATCCCTTGTGGAGTGAGTTTAGGTGGCGCTGATACACTCTGCCAAAAAAAAAAATTAAAATATAATTTATTCTTGTTGCTATCGTCTGGTTGAGATTCACTTCTCCCATGTTATTTAACACAGCTAGCTGTGAACACCCGGGGATAATAAAGTAATGTTGAACCTCCTTCCACAGCAGTCATTAACCATTTGAGGACAACCCTCTGCAGGAGGCATGTTCCAGCCCTAACACTGTCTATGGAGCCAAGAAATAGAACGGAATGCTCCTGGAATAACTGTTTATTTTTTATTTTATGTAGCAGTGGTTTTAAAAGAAATCGTTTTTTATGATCATTAAATGATCAGTAAATCATGTAGACACCAAAACACCTGAAATTTAAAGTAAAGGTTAAAATCTCTCAACTCGTTTTTGAGTGGATGTGCTGTAAACAAAACATATGAGCTGAGCCCTGTTTTTGTGTCATGTCCCTCCTTGAGGCTCTACCCAGATACCACCCCTCCCCTAAGTATTTACAGAAGGCAAGAACGCGTTTGACTCAGACGATCTTCTATTGTGTGCTACACGAGTAAGGGCAACTCTGGACAGTGTCCTGATCTGACTCCTCAGGCTCTGTCCTGAGTTCACACGGGGAATCTGCTCTAGTTTCCTCTCAGACTGTTACACACCCACTTGGCTCTTGGTGTGATCTTCTTTGGTTGGTTGACCCTTTCTGTGGAGGGTGCCATTCATTCATTGTTCCAGCCTGATGAGCATCAACAACTCTTCTTTCCTCCCCTTTGTTCGAGCCATGACACATGTTATTGATTTTAATTTCCCTTTTAAATGAACTAGAGCTTTATATACATTTACCGGCATTAAGTGAATGTATTTCATCACTTATTTAGCTGGAGTTCCTTTATCTAGTCTAGGAAATCGGATCATGTTTTAGATCACATTTATGCAGGAATAGAGAAAATTCTGAAAGGTACTGTACCGCACCACTTTACTGTCGAAATTCAGTCTAGTAACTTTATAAAAGTGCCATGAATATGCAGCAGCAGTCATCAGGTCGTCTGTCAAAGAAACGAAGACGATGCAGACGGCAGCTGACGACCTGCCTCACAGTTACCGTTTGATGTTTTAATAAAGAGAAAATGTAGCAGGAAACGCTTCTTTCCTTCCTCTGAACTGGGCTGTAGATATTCCTCTCATTCAAACAGTTTTCAGTCAAACGGCACAGTGCTCGGTGTGTGCAGCAGATTAAATGGAGGAAGTGATGGTGTTGTATTTTCGCTGACGCTCTGTCGGATCAGTCGCTGTGGAAAAACTCCCGTCTTTATACTTTCTGAAAAGTGTGAAAGCCTGGAGGAGATAATCTGCTTTTCTTTCTCTTCTTTCATTCGGCTCCTCATCCTCTTCCATCTTTCTGTCTCCTCGTCTTCATCCCTTAAACTCTTTTTCTCTTCCTCACTCTAATATAAGACATATACTCTGTCTCACATCACCTGTATGTAATTAGCTGATTTTCATTTTCACCCCTGACTTTCCTCCACACATTTCCCTGTCATCTCTCACTTGTTTCTTTTAATTTTTCCTGGAAAGCAGCACCTTCCTGCTCTGCATGTATTCTGAAGGGGGTCAATGAATATTTCATGGCAAGGGATTCCTCCACCTTTACTCCCTCGAGAACAAGTTAGAAGCGTAAACTGACTCATCTGTATTCGGCAGCTCGCCTTTCCCCAAACAAGTAAAACACTTGGTGTCCATTAGGAGCAGCCAATTGAACATGGCGGGGAGAGGAGCAGGTGAGGGGCAGCTGCACTCACAGGAGAAAGCCTGTAATTTTGCTAGAACGGTGTAAAGAGTTCAAGTACAAGCCTGATGTTTTTCAGGCCTTTTTTCCATGAATGCAAAAGAAAAGAAAAAGAAGTAAAAGTCCCAACACCAAAGTGATCTAAGAAATCTGCACACGACCAAGCAAGACTGTTCAGGAACGGTGGCTACCTGGGTGCAAAATGGCTTTATGCTCTTATTTTTATCCGTCAGCTGCCAAAAACATGTTTAGTGTGAGAAACGGCACAGATTTTTCCCAGTTTGGTTCCTTTCTTTTTTAGATTTTCACTTGTAAGCTCAAAACCCCACATTAGCTCTGCAGCATTCCCGGGCCCTCTAAGGCGTTTTTAGTAACTGTAAATTACAAGATACAAGAATATTCTGCTGTCTTTTTGTGGCTCGTACTTAAAGAAACAAATGTGAAAGGAGGAACCCGTTGTGAGGCCTGTTCTTTCTTTGTCCGTCAGTCCTCAGAGTGAGGGAGGAGGTTTGATATGAGATTCTTTCACTGAATACATCATCAGCTGCAGGGAACCCCGAGTGCTCCAGTTATCCAGAGCTCGTTAGCGACAACGAGGACGCAGTGAAAGATAAACTGGAACAAAGCTTCCTTTTTCTCTGCCTCTACAGCTCTGCACACAGTAAGACTAAATGTGTTTTCACCTGCAAATCCTGAACTGTGTCGGTTTAAAACTTCAAAACCTCATTTAGCTACTAGAGGTTAATCGTGGATTTGGTGCTGATTGGCGGCCACTTCACACGACAAAAATTTTACAGAATATAGTATAGTTGGAAGTTGTTTTTCTTGCTCGCACTGTGCCCGTTTCCGGTCTTTATGCCAGCCTCTTCACTGGATGCCCTCATTAACCTGACATTAACATTTCCAGCAGTAAACTGAATCATACCATTAAATAAAACTGCAGCTGATTAGATGGCGGTAGGTGACTCTTTGTTTCAGCAACTTCTGAATCAGACTAAATCCCATTCCAGGAGCAGGCGGCTTCTCCTTGTGTGTATCCAGAGAACAGGGATTAACGATTTCTCCTCTCTGTGACGGACACAGAACAACCTTGAAGTATCACACAGGTCCCGGCTGAGTTTCAGTGATGAGCTGTTACGGTGGATTGCATCACCCACTCCCAGTGTGAGTGGACGGACCCGCCCCGTGCTGACACTTCATCCAGCAGCAGTATTTGAAGTGCAGGGTAACGAGTAAAAGAGATGGGGAAACTGCAGGATGCTTCCGGGCTTCAGATGGAAACCGAAACCAGAGCTCAGTTTATTGTCGTCCTGTGTGAGAGAGCATGACCACAACCTGACCCTAACATTAAAGGACCATACTGATGCTTTTACACATTGGACACAGATTGCTGAACATTACCAACGCCGGACCATCAAGCTTAACTTTGAACATTGAAGATAATCCATCAGTCAACATGTATTTTGTCAGAGGGTTGTATATTTAGGTATTGTCTATGTATACATAATTATTTTTTCAAACAAATTAACAGATCATAGCGTTAAACAGTATTTCAGTGACTAGCATGTTTAAATAACGGGAAAATGCAAATGAATACACGCAAATTGAACCGGCTCTGATGGGTTTCTTCTTGTGCATCACATTTGCTCCCGTTTGTCTGCAGGAGATGGACAGATGTTGAGGCAGACTGTGAGACAGAACCAGAGCTCGCAGACATATGGATCATCATCGTCCTCCTCCACCTCCTCATTTGCACCACTAGTCGTATAATGATGTTCTAAATTAGCTCGTTAACGTTTTTAGGTGAAACCTGAAGGAAACTTAACTTTAATGAGGAAAGAAAAATCTGCTGCCTTACTTTCTGATGAATTTTCAAACAAGTACCCAGTTTGCAGGATCCTTCTGTGCTTTGAGACTTAATGTTTGAAATAGATATAGAATAGATTGATATTTTTCTTTGTCTGCAGTGATACACTAGGATGCAACCATTTGTAGAGACCTGTCATTTGATAGGCTGCATATTGTTGACTTACACCGATTTGACGCAGTCTGTTTGATTGATCCGAGGATTATTTCCCACTTTGTCACCCATAGTTAATTTAGTGGATTTGATCACAGCAGGAGAAACATCCAACAACGACCTCGCAGGAGGCATGGCAACAGAACAATTTCTGTTGTTCCCTTAATTTGAGATTTGTGGAAAGAATTGTGCACTGCTCACTGACTGGGTTCTGGATCTGACTGAGCATTTTTAAAGTTCTGGTTGAAACTGCACGTTGCATTCTGGGATCACCGACTGCTGTCACTAATGGCAGATGGAAACATGAACTTTTTTTTGTAAACCAGATGTAAAGAAGCACAAAATCATTTTTAGTAGTCATAAAAAATCACAAGCTCAAAATGGAGTCTCAAGACTCATGATCATACTCTGTCTTACTGCTGCCATTTTGTCATCGTGGTCCCGCTGTCAATCCCAGAAGGCGGACACGCCGTTAACGATCTGAGGCTGATGTTTTAGATCATTGATTTTCTATTTTCTCAAACTGCTCCTGTGTTGCTGGTAAAATAAGAAAACAACTATTAGCATGGGTGGCTAATTAGAGAAGCTGGTGATTTTAGCATGCTACCAACCAGGAACACAATTAACAGATTCGTCCAGATTGGACTCTGCGTTGTCTCAGCGCTCAGCTCTGTCTGACAGCTGGTGATGCTGATGCGAACAAGACGAAAGCATCTCACCAAAACCAAATGAAGCATTGTGGACTTGACCACTTCAGCAGTGGCCTGTTGGGGACTGATTCAGATCTGTTAAATTCACCTCAGAAAGCTGTTGATTGACTGAAATTTAACACGGAGCTTCCAACTATTGACTCCTGACTTGAGGGAAGACTCCTGAAGAATTTCAAAGAAGCCAGGATGATGCTTTGAAGTTTAAGGGAGACTTTTTTTTTTTAACTTCACGGACAACACTGCTTCACTTGTTTCATCTGGCTTTTAAGTCAAGGCTGTGCATGTGTTGCCCAGGAAACCTTTCATGGTCGGCGTGCAGCGGCTCAAAGGCGAGGAATGAAAGAGCCGAGTGGGCACATACGTCCTGTTTCTATCTGTCACTCTGACTCAGGATTTGGAGGAAGGGTAGAAGGGGCTGCGCAGTGATAAACACTTGCAGCCATGGTGAACTGTTAATTGAAAGGTCAGTGCAATGGCTTTGCCAGAGGCTAGCTTTAATGATATCTGTTATAAGCCATGATTGCATTGGACGGCATGCCTCTGAATGCTCATAGGCGCGTTTCTGTGGCCCATCTTTGAGTTCAACGGCCGCCGCTGTGATACTTTCCTCGGCTCAGTTGAAAAACAAAGTGAAATTGTATTATTCCTTGTCTTTGGTCCTGTGCCCCCTCTAATACGCTTCATTTGACATCATTAAAACGACGCTGCATCATTTGGGAGAGATGTGTATCTCCGAGTGTTCTAATAATCCAAAAACTTTGTGAGCACACTAACCATAGTAATGTTGTTGTAGTTTTGCTTTGTTGTGCCGAGATAAAATCAGATTCAGACTCATATTCACTGTGGTAAATGGGATTCGGGAGAGTGAAGGTCAGCAGAGTCTCAACACTGTTCATCATCACTGTGATCTGCGAAGATAAAGTTAATGTAAAATGTCTCCACATGCTTATAAATCCAATACTGATTGTCATTAGATGATTGATTAGGTTGTAGTCGGAGCATTAAAAGCACAGTTTTTAAATAATTTAAGAAAATGTAAAACGTCTGCTTTTACAGTGAAACCCAGAAGACCTATATTTTAAATAATGGAATTATTTTTTTTAAATTATAGACCACAACTCAAACTATTTAAAAAGACAACGCTACAGCAGTGACACGTCCCTTTATTTTCATAAACACGCACGAGACCACGTCCTGCTGCCACAAATACTCACTAGGGCACCAAATGTTTAATTTTGCAGCTGAAAATGATCCAACAAAGTAGCTGCGAAACGCACACGACGCAGCAGCACCACCCGGCTGTGTTTTACTGGAGACATGAACACAAAGGAATATAAATAACCGCTGGACTTCTGAGCGAGAAGCATTTAAAAGATGGTGTGAGAGACAATTTGTGTGATGTCATAAATAAACAGATTTATACAGTATATAAATCTATAAAACAACTACAGAGTCACTGATTTTCAGGGCGTCTGTGTATAAATATCACCGCGTTTCATTACCGCTTGTGATGAAAACGTCAGGTTTCCACACGTGAGCATCTTCACATCAACACGTCAGTTTTAAATATTAACATCTCACACTCTCTTTGCTCACATTAGCATACAAATAAGAGCTGCCGCTACAACCTCTCTGCTCACTGGATGTAGTTTCAGCACGAGTGAGGACTGGTGAACAAGTGAAACACTGATGGGGTCAAACAGGAGAGAGAGAGACGGTCATTAAGCAGTAAATGAAACGGAGGATAAGTGTTAACCCAAGTTCAGAATGAGCTGATGTCAACATTAGCTTCTTTAAGTAGCAACTAAAGCAAAGTTGATGCTAAATTACTGAGATGTTCTTATGCCAGTATGTGAGCCACTCCAGTCTTCTTCTCTGGACACGTCTTGTCCTGTGGACGGACCAGCAAACACCTTAACGCTGTGGTTTTGTGTTTTCTGCTTCTTTTTGTCGATCTGTCTGCCTGTATGTCATGTGTGTGACCCATTTATGACTGTAGAAGGTGTGTGTGACTAAGAAGGTTTTCTGAATCTGAGAGTGAAAACATGGACGTGCTAAGCTCACACAAAATGCATTTGAGGTTTCACTTCTCTGTTCATGGGTTCTTCTTCTTCTTCTTCCTGTATGATGTTTGCATTGTCTTCATGCAGTTTTCTCCCTCAGTCCACACACATGCAGTAATACAGTACAACACACTCTGAGCAGCCAGACTCTCAAAACCTAAATAAATAATCCCAAACCAGCCCTGCAAAGCAGCTCATATATAAGATGTTGGAACTCCAATCTGATGACCTGATAGACCTGTGTAATGCAGAAATAACTTCAGGATGGAATCCATTCTGCCCTGAATGAAGCTGAGTCTTTGGGGGAGTGAGTGCAGACGGGCTCCCTGCTTGTCGTGGATGGAGCGGCGATGATAATGGCAGCAGGGTCTTAAATATTTTTATCTCCATCCAGCCTCTGAGATCAGCCTGACACAGACGAGATCTACATTCACGCCGCTCCTCTTTCTTTCGACGGAGATAAAACCTGAACTCTGTGACATTTCAGGAATATTATACAGTATTTTACCACACTGCCGCTTCAACAGTGAAGTGATGGTTACCCTTTATTTTACAGGTCCATAACTTCTCTGATGCTTCCAGGAAAGAACATTTACATTTTCCTTTCAGCTCCAAATAAATATGAATTCATTTGTTTCCCTATATCCACCGAGTCATTCGCCTGTCCATGAACAAAGTTTTTCATCACTGCATTTCTTAGGTGGTGACGACAGTAACAGTCACGTTTTTGTTGTTAGCTCAGTTGTTTAATTTATCAAACAGTCGCCTTCGACCTTTACTTAACATCTCCCTTTTTCAGGTGAATGCTAAATATTAAGCCTTAAGGTAAAGAATTGTCTGTTATACTCTGGAAGTAGTTTTCATTGCATGAATCAGTAATTAGAAACTGCAGAAAGTCATTTATCTTCCTGAGAGTTACTGGCTCAGAGTTACAGTAGATACATCTTCAGAGTTAAGATATATTGCCACAGTTTTATCTCAATGCTGCAGTAACCTTAAACTCCCCAGCTCTGGTTCTGTGTCCCTAAAAACCTCTCAGACGGTTCTGCTGTATCAACAATTGAGGTCAGACTAACCAGACATGATTATTTTCAGCTGTGACTCTTGTTTCTTACACCCGGAGAAAAGCCAATTAAGTTGAAACCGTTTACTGTCTAAGGTTTAGTTCCTCTGCAGTCTCTCCTGTACTTATAAGTTACAGGAGAGGAGAAGAGAGGAGAAGTTCATCTTCAAACCTCCACCGCTGCTCTCATTTATCTGTCCCAGGGGTGACACTGCAGGAATAATGTCGCAAACATCAAGTGTGTTTTCCAGCAGCGGAGGCTTCACTGAGGCCAAAGCAGAGAATTTAATGATGTGACGAGGAGGAGATGAAGAGAAAACAATTACTTTTATTGCTGAACTCTAAGGGAAAATCAGCCGATTGCGGCAGCAGAGCGAAGCAAGAACAACCAGTCATAATATTAAGGGACGTGAATAAAACTGCGATAAAGAAGAAACCTTGAGATCAAACTGCTGTGTTGTCATTGTGTGAAAACCTTTTAGTCTCCAGTTTTCTCAAGAGCTGAAGAATCAAACATGCTTTTAAATCTTTTGAATACATATTGAACCTTGTTGATAACTGAGCAAACCCCATCAGATGATGAAAGACCTTGTGCTAAGATATTTTTTTATTAAAGGCGTCACAAATAAACCTTCAAACTAAAGTTATTTCACAGAGTTTTAACTGCTTTCAAAATGGCAAATGTCCTGAAAAACTTCCAACCCACAAGAGTTATATTAGTTATATAGAGAATATTGTTACTACAGTGAGACAGTATTTTAGCTCCATGATCTTACCCTAAACCTCATATCGCCCGTGCTTATCACTGAAACCATGATAACAGCCTGCTGAGTTGAAGTGGACTAGGATGCTTTGAACTCAAATGGTCCCAACAACTAGTGATAGTTGTCAGTGAATGGCAGCATGATAAGCCTTCAAAGCAGGCGTTGTGGGAAGTCAGAAACAGTAGTGTCCCTCAGGACTCGTAGGTTTGATCACAGCGGAGGAAAACTGACCCGGCATCTGGGGCGACTCGTAAATCCACACAGAAAGTTACGCAGCTTGTTGTTGATTCTGACTAATTCAGCGGGAGCACAGATGGACCTGAATCACAGCAAACTTTAAAACTTTTGTTCAGAGATGATTCATTCTGATGCATTTTTTTATGTGTCTGGCTAAGGGCTACACCTGTACTCTTAGAAGCTGGGGTTACAATACATAACACTGTCTGTTTTTTTTCCTGCTGCGCTCAGGCCTCTTCTGTATTTATCTCAATGTGACCATCTGAATGAATAAATAAAGGTTATGATGATGGAAATATGTTTTCAGAGCTGTGTTGGGCACCAAGATATCTGCAGGTACAAATTACTGGTGGATTATAGATTATGCACTGTTGACCTTTAGTCTCTGGAAAGTGACCCAAGCTAATGATTTAGTTTAATGGCTTTACATTTTATGCATGTTAGTAAAAATGACCCCTTTGTATTTTTTGTGGATATTGATAGGAACCTCTCGTTTGTTTACATATGTGTAATTAGGAAAAAAAATATTAATTGGGGACCACTTCAGGGGCACCAGCAGAAAATTCTAAATGTGGTGGGAAATGATTTTTGAAGAGGTGGCTCATGGTAAAATACAAGTAAAAGTAAAAACAGTTTTCTCATATTTTTAACTTTTTTTTACACACCTAACCACCTCCTCTGTGACGTTGTTGCACTTCCATCAAGGTCTTTTTTGGGGTCACTAGCCAACTTCACTCAGATTTATTCTACTTATTCCCTCAGAATGTACATCATGCATATAAACGCAGTGCATTTCATTTACCAGCACATTATCACACTACACTATCTGGACTTCCTGGATCACAGGTGTGGATTTAATTTGAATTACCTGTCATCACACAAAGAATGAAAAACAGCAAGATCCGATTTGTTAGTGTTCAGCATACAATCTGTTCATTGACCTATAAAAGTCCTGTTTTTAAGGTTATTCAGCATCTCTCTCTCTCTCTCTCTCTCTCTCTCTCTCTCTCACTCATAGGGGGGGTGTGTATCGCTCAGTCTCTGAAGATTCCTCGGGAGCCGAGACCCGGGGAGTTTGACAAGATCGTGCTTCGCTTGCTGGAGACGCCCAATGCCAGAGCTGTCATCATGTTCGCCAATGAGGACGACATCCGGTACAAAGTTTATTTTGAAAAAGTTTGAGGATGAGAGATCAATAAGTGGATGGGTGCAGCTTTCACTGTACTAGTACTTGGTGGAAAAAGGATGACTACAGGAAATGCAATGACATTTTGTTGATTTATTTTGTCCTTGTAGATTCATGAAAATATTTTTTATCAGTATTTTTCACAATATGGCCTTTTTACTTTGTGAATCATAGTTTGAACTGTGATCCAGAAAGCTGAATGGGTGTTGAAGCCTCCTTTGTAAAACAAAGTAAAAACTGAAAAGCGATTATAATAAGTGTCTGTTACTGTCTGGATGAAAGTTGAGTGTAATCTCCTTTTACCCATCTTTTTTTCTTTTATCCAGTATTGTTCAGTCAAAACAAAAGAACAAGAATATCCTCATTATCTTTTTACTAAATAAAAGCTTGCAAAAGAAACAAACAAATTTCAGCCTGACCACAATTAATTGCTTCAGTGAAAACAAACTAGTAGTTAAATGATTATGTATTTACCAGGCCAGTGGGGAAAACTTACCGATAAGTTATTGTGGAAACAAACTGTAATGTAAATTTAATTTGTATTTTTTCATCTAAATATAATTAAAGTATAAAAATACTCATTATGCAGAAAGGGACATTTCAAAGAGACTTATATTTATGCATAATAGTTTTTGCATTTATGTGTAGAGCTGCAAAGCTGGGGGTCATTTTAATTACATTATACAGAGCTGGTAGGTGATTCATTCATTCATTCATCCATTGATCTGTAGCACGGGTGTCTAACCCTGGACCCCAAGAGCCACAGTCCTCATCTATAGCTTAATATTGCTGTTGGTTATATCGTGTATTATTGATGTGAATCAAGTAACTAAAGTAATCAAGTTACTTTCCAACACTGTTTAGCGCCATCATTAGGTCCAAATTCCATTTTTTTCTTTAGCTTATGTAATATATATATAATGACAGTTTTATCGGGTACATTTTGTGTTTAGTGCTAGTTAGCTAATGTTAGCAATGCTAATACTGTATATTAAACATTATACTTGCTAATCATCAGGCTGTTAGCATTCACTGTCATGATGTTAGCATGCTAACAGAGTATTCTGCCCAAACTAGCTTAAGCAGTAAGTGAGGACTGACCTTCTGCTCTCTCACCTGTCTCACCTGTGAACATTAAGACGAATACTGGACGCAGCGAAACGTCACAACTTGACGGGTCACTTCCTGTGGGTGGGCTCTGACAGCTGGGGCTCTAAGATCTCTCCGGTGGTCCAGCAGGAGCGGGTGGCAGAAGGTGCTGTCACTATCCTCCCCAAGAGGGCGTCTGTGGATGGTGAGGATAGAAAAAAACAAAAGAAGAACCTGACCACATTCCGAGGTCACATTCTGATCACATACGCTTGGTTCTCTTCACAGCGTTTGACCGATACTTCAAGAGCCGATCTCTGTCCAACAACCGCAGGAACGTGTGGTTCGCTGAGTTCTGGGAGGAAAACTTTGGCTGTAAGCTGGGAATGCACGGCAAGAGGCCAGGCAGCCCCAAGAAGTGCACAGGTAAGGAAACACGGGTGGAAACACTTCTTTAACTCATTATTTTCATTAATACTTTCTCCTTCCTTTCTCTGCGTCCTCCTCTCTTTTCTCTTAGCTCCTCTCTTTCTACTTTTCCCTTTCTGTTTCTGTCTGCTCTTCTTACTTCCTCTGTCTTGTCATTTTACTTCTCTGCTTTGCTTTTTTCCTTCTCTGCCCCCTTCTTCACCTCCTCTCCTTATCTTACCACCCTCTTCCCTGTGGGCAGCTGTTTCTTTGGCCATTTGTGATCTCAGGATATAAAATGATGTGACTTAGTGAGAAAGTTAATAATTCACTCAAACTCTGTCCTCTACCTCTACCCTAAGAACACATCTTCCCCCTGCAGCTACAACCGAAAACACATCATGGGTATCTGATGTGCTCCTCTGCTGTCAATCCGCTCACACCCTGCAGACAAAAGCCCCAAAACTACGTAGCAATGATTTGGTCTTTGTTCCTGACTCAGCAGTTCTGAGAAGAGTCTGTGCGAATTTAGAGAGTAGAAACACAAAGTACAACTTGGTTTCTTTATGTGCTGACGAGATGGTGTATGTGTGTAACTTCTGCAGGTGCTGATGATTCACAGACAGGCTTCATTGTAGAGGATTTTCTCCTTTATGGTGCTTTAGGTGGAGCTAATTTGAACTTCTTTATGCGTTTGCATTGTGTCATCAACATTTTGTTCACATTTTCAAAAATACTCAATCTCAAATACAAAAATACTCAATTACATTTAAATATCCTGAATCAAAAATCATATGTAGCATCATTATACCTAAATGACATTTCAGTAAATAACATGTTTATTATATAACATATTAGAGTTTGATTAATACTGAAAAGTGTGAGCATCTGGTTAAGGTGGAAGTAATTTATTCAGTTCAGTTTTATTGATATAGCACCAAATCACAACAAACGTCATATTGAGGCACTTTACACTGTAAGGTTTCAGACGTCACAGTATATACAGAATAATGTGGAAAACCCAACAGTCCCATTTGATCATAGACTAGGAGACAGTGGAGAGAAAAAACTCCCTTAAATGAAAGAAACCGCCAGCAGAACCAGGCTAAGGGTGGGCGGCCATCTGCCTTCTGAATTAAGGAGTAAAACACTTTGTATCTGGTTAGTTAGGTAGAATCCAGTGGTTCCCACATTAGTGGTTAAGTTTCTAAAAAAGAATTGCAAAATAAATCTGAGGGGACCGGATACGATAACTGGGGGAGGAGAGAACAAATCTGTTTCCATTATTCGGCTTTCTCTATGCTTTTTTCAAAAATATTGGATGATTTACTTCTTTATTTTTTATTTATTTCTTTATTGGAAATGGGAAAACATGTACAAAGCAATATAAAGTTCAATTTACCATTTTTATTCTCCAGTCTTTTATTCATCAATGCACATTTTCTCCCTATCAATCTTCACCCCTGAATACATTCATTGAAAATAAGGACAATTGTAATTTCCGAACAAAGCTTGTTTAATAAATAAATAAATAAATACATAAACGACTATAGATAGAAATATCATATTACATTTTATATTTAAAAAAACATGTTTTCCTTTAAGTGTAGTTCAGTAAAAAGCAAAATATTTCCTTCTGAATTGTATTGGAGCAGGAGTCGAGGTACCTTCAAGTACCTCAAACTGATACTTAGACAAATGCTTTGTTACATGTCTTGACTGGTCTCCATCACCCAGCAGCTTCTAATACATCAGTTTGTTTGTTTGGTTTTTTCTTCATCCTCTGCAGTTCAGACGTTTGATTTGCCTCCATGTTTCCCAGCAGAAGGAAAATATGCTAAGATCAGAGAGCCGTGTGTTATCTTGCTCATTTCTGAAGCTCATTGTTCCAACAAGTACATTTGAAGAAATGAGAATCATTACGTGGTTGTTGGTGCTGCACCTGGTGCACTTTTCTTCCTTTACTTCCTTTCATCTTCTGCTAATAGTTTCATCTGTCAACCACACAGCCTGATTGGATCCATGTCTGTTTTATGTTTCAAAGAGAAGGAGGCATCAGATTGTGACAGCATGATGAAATAACCCTGTAAACATTTTGTTATAAAGACAAGCTGTGCAATACTGCAGGTCAGAAGCTGTTGGATGCTTTTTGGAGCCACGTTTAGTGAACAGAGATCAGAAAAACTAAAAACAGACAAAGACATCGTCCTGATTCCTAGATCACCTTTATTTACTAGAGTTTAAATGTATGAACCTGAGACAAGGGTGGTGGTGGAGGGGTAACGGGTTCTGTTGTGTCCTCAGACCGCTCCAACACTTAACCTCACCCCAATTTATATTCATGAGCTAAATTTGTGTCTGACTTCTGCAGACTGACAATTAACACGCTGGATAATCATTTTGGGA
This sequence comes from Ctenopoma multispine, assembly GCA_034779795.1. Lineage (NCBI taxonomy): Eukaryota > Metazoa > Chordata > Actinopteri > Anabantiformes > Anabantidae > Ctenopoma > Ctenopoma multispine. The sequence continues at coordinate 21,927,939 of JAUYWH010000024.1, forward strand.
CCTGAGCTCTCAACCCCATGACACAAAACGTCAGACGGCCTCGGCCGGTAATTAATCCAGTGCTCATTCAATCATGTTGAGTGTAACAATGAATATTAACGAGTGTTTGCAATCACTGTGAGATGCAAAGAATTATTCAATACTGCGTTGAGTTAAACTACAGCCAGCTGAAGAAAGGTGAACCTGTGCAGTTCGTACCAAGAGGTCGCCCCCGAAACTGAGTGTGAGAACTAGGACTAGTGAGGGAGGCCACCAAGACACCTATGAGTTCTCTAAAGGAGAGGTCTACAGAGGCCGTCCTGTCCTCCTTCCATTTCTTAATGATGTATTTAACTGTACCCCAAGGAATATTCAGTGCCTTCTCATATCCGCGGCCTAGCTTGTGCTTTTTTGTAATCTTTTTGCATAGTTGCTTAGAGTTTCATTTAGTCTTGTGTAGTTTCTGGCCAGGGTTCATCAGTGGACCTTCTAGATACACTTACATTTAAATAACGATACTTGAAAATCATTTACTGCACTCAGGTGATGTCCATTTACCAACTGTGTGACTTCTTAAACCAGACTCAGGTTCTAAATAGTTTATGCAAGAGTCTAAGAGCATTTTTGTGCTAAATGTAATGCAACTCCTCCCAGACCTGGGATCTATCTGACAAATAAGATTCAAACCAGTTTAGTGTTGTTCCTAATAACATCAGTAGAAAGTTGTCTTATACTGGCCTCTGGTCTCCTGTGTGGAAGCTCTGTGTGTTGTTGTGCCACCATCCAGCCCCATGTGCCCCTGGCAAACATCAAGGGGTTAAAAAGTTGGTGGGTGTGTAATATTCACTGCTCTACGTCCTGACAGATTCAGGCCGCAGCTGAAAGAAGATGTACAGAGGTAAATTAGATGGAGAAGAATAATAATTTTGGAATCACAACTGAATCCTCCTTCTCTTCCCTGATCACGTCCAGTTCTCATCTGCTGAGCCTCTCTGTGCTGACAGCAGAGTCCCAGCAGCAGCATGTAATCCTACCTGATTCAGGGGGACTTTGTCTGTAGAACAAGGGGCAACCGAGAGCCCAATGCTTTACAAACATGTCCGACACGCAAAACGGGATTTGTGGAAGGTGCTGGGTAAATACAGTCAAGCATCAGCCTCCAGCCAACTGCAGACAGGAGTGAAACAGCAGAACAACAGCGTCAGCGCTCTGAGAATAGCTGCTGTGTCCCAGCTGCTGCTCTGATAACGCTGCGAGTATTTACCTGGACTTGGTGGATGGCTTTGATCAGGCTGCTGCTGTCAGGATTCAGCTCTCAACTGATTGTGTTAAAGGCTCCAGATTGAGTTTGGTAGCTGCAGCAGAGTCATCACACAGACATCCAAACAGCTGAGTCAGCAGGTAAGCTTCCACCTGCGTGTGTGGGTGTTTGCAGGCGCTTTCTGTCAGAGCTGTATAGAGCTGTGGTGTGTGTGTGTGTGTGTGTGTGTGTCTGTCTGTCTGTCTGTCTGTCTGTGTGTGTGTGTGTGTGTGTGCGTGTTTGTATTGCATCATATGTGTGTTCGCATCCCACAGTCTCACTATAATGGATGAGGTTCTATCATGTAATATCTTCATGCTTCAGTCTGTCGGTTTCAGAGTGGGCAGCATATGGAGGTCAGCCTTGTCTTATAAAATGAGCCTCTGACTAATTTTCTGTCTCTGCTAGTGTGAACATTTATCTGAGAAGAATGAACCTGGAGCCTCTAAATCATCTGAAAGAAGGAGCCCAATGACCTCTATGGTCGTATCGATTCACTTCGGGAGGCAGGAAAAAAGACAAGCGTCTTCACTTTACTGAAGCGATGAACAGTTTGAATAAACTGATCCTGTTCACAGCTGCTCAGGTTGATTTCTGTGTCAATTCAATTCAATTCAGCTTTATTTATATAGCGCCAGTTCACAACATAAGTCATCTCAGGGCACTTTCAGCTTGAGTTTACACACTGAAGGTTTTTCTGCTCCACAACATGCGAGAGACTCGGAGTTAAAATGCATGATATTTGTTTTACTTGCAGATGAAGTCAACTCAGACTTGGATTTGTGTTTCTGCTGCAGCCTGAAACCATGTAGGTCATTATTTAACCCTTGGACTAACTCTGAACACTCTGATTCTACAGTTACAGTTACATGGCTTCACTAATTAGTTTTAAGTTCTTTGACTTTTCTCTAATCTCTATTCCAAGAGAAGTGTTTTTAGTAGAATAGATAGGAAAAAAAAATCTCTATTGTGATTTAAGTATAACAACATATTATCAAACTGTATTTGGAATTAAAAATATATAAATGTAATGTTTAGGTGAAAGACTTGACCAAAGAGAAGAGAATATGGGATAGAAACATGAAATACGAAGCTCAGAATAAATAAATGCTTTATTTTTGTCACACTGCTGGAATATTTAAACCCACATATGCACCCACATGCAATAAGACTTTACTTTATGCTGGATGCACACATGGCCCAAACAAACCTTATACTGTATGTTCCTCTGAGCCCTAATCTAAAACATCCCACACTGTGCTCGTCTCTTTGGCTTTTAAACAATGACTTGGTATTTTCACCATTTTCATCATCTGGCAGCTGCAGCATTAAAGCTTCAACGCCTCCAGCAGAGAAGAAGCATCTCACCGACTGAAAGAAATTAGAGCACGTTCAGTACACTCCCTCCAGAGGGCATCGGGAAAGGCCTGCTCATTAATTGTAATTAATTAGAAGGATTAAATATCCATGAGACACGGTGGCCTGAGGTCTAAGGTAAACGTTCAGTCAGCCACCGCTCGGGGGATAATGTCGCTGCTCAGCTGTGCCGTCACTTTCGCAGCCATCGCCGCCTCTGAACTCGTTTCCTGCCCAGCAAGTCCTCCAACCTCAACCACAGTATAGGTCACTTGTGCCTGTCATCTTATATGACCCATAGGAACATCTCCTCTCTTCGTTAAGGGTGATAGTGTTTCCAGTTCCTCCAGAACTCCTCCGTAAGGCATCATCTGATGCAGAGGGACGTTTAACACCGTCTACGTCCTCCACAAACTAGAACCACTTGCTTCCTTCCAAAGCCCATAACAGATAGAGATAACCCATTAAAAATCTCAGTGTATTAATTGCATTGATTTATCCATTGATTGTCCCCCAAGGTCGGATAGAATAGATTATGAAGGAATTCTGAACCACGGTTAAGTCAAGCGGAGCAAACTGCAGAGAACAACTCCTTAGAAAATCAAATGAACTGCATCAGTCTGAAAAGCTCTGTCTCAGATCTTTTTTTCCCCGTCAAGCTCCTCTTCCTCTTTGAAGGTCGGGATCCGGACCTTGGAGGCTCAATGTCGTCCCTGATCTCTGCAGCCTCCAGTCGATAGCTTCTCTGTCAGCCTTTCATTGATTGTCATCTATAATTAGCGTTCTGTTTGTTTGTGCACAAGCAGCAGCAAACAAGAGGCTTGTTTGGATCATGGGAACATGTTTGTCATTTGAGCGCCTGACTCAGGTTTGACAAGCAGGATCCTACAGGGGTTCAGCGCTTTAGTTCCTTACACTCTTTTCCTGTACAGTTTGGACAGGCAGCAGTTAGCAGCTTTAACATGTTCTCATACTGAATCACCAAAAGTGTGAAAAGTGCATTTTAATTGGTGACGGGTACTTAAACATCTTCTCACATACTTTGAACCAGCTGTACCAATAAATCACCATTTATTTGTGGAGTCGTAATGCACATTGCAGTTGTTTTCATTTCTTTTACAAAACGCAGATGTCTTTGCAGTGCTCCCTCTGCAGCAGAATTGAATTAGAAGTTGTAGTGGACAAAGAGTTTCTTTTTATTCTGGGGAAACTTTGTTTTTCACTTTTTTTACCGAGGGACTCCACAAACACAGTTTCACCAGACAACATGAATATTTGATCCTGTTCTGCTTTGTTTAACGACGTGTTTGCTGAGTTAAGAGCCTGTTGTATACTTGCCTTTTTACAACACTGTTCCTTCTGTTTTCTTATGTGTTACAGATCTTTTTGAAATACACTGAGTGGATATTTAAAGCTGTTTTCTTGTGTATATGTTTTTTTCCCCTTAGTGCTGCAGTTTGCTCGCTTAGGAACTTCAGCAGTGACAAGGCCGCCAGTGGCAGAGGCCAGATGTCTGTCTTTCTTCTGTCTGAAAGCAGAAATGGTTTCTGAAGGCTGAAATGCTGCCTCCATATCAGAGGCAGAAAAACTGAACAGTGTTCAGCAGCACTCTGGAAGGACACTGATATTTTTTTGTGTGTGTGGCTGCGAACAGAGTTTTGTTTCTCAGTGTGTGAAGGGCTCAACTTTTAACCTGCATCTGCATTTCTACTTAAGCATCCAGTGTTCAAGACCAAGAAGTCACACTGGTGAAATCTGACCATTCAACTCAAACATTAAGCTAAACGATCTATGTTGACTTGATACGTCTTTGTCTTGACTTGAGTTTGCTTGGTTCTCTGGTTGACTTGAGACTTGTTTGTGGGACTTGACGAAGCACTTGCTTATCTTGACATGTTGGTTTTGACAGGGGACTGTGGACTGACGTTGGAGTTGAATCAGGTTTTGTTGACCTAAGTGATCTTGACTCGGGGTTAGACGTGTTATTTGCTAAATCTCGACTTGTGCTGCCTTACCACTTACCTGTTTTGTTTTGGGACTTTGGTCTTCTTGTTCTTGACTGGGGATGTATTGGTCTTGACTTAGGACATGCCTTTCTTGAGAAACTGCACTTGACGTGGTACATGTTATTAACTTACTCATCTTTGGGACTTGTCTTAGGACTTATTGCCTAGTTTGACCAGTAACTTGGTACTTGTAGCTGAACTTACCTGTCTTGACTTGGGACCTAACCCATTTGACATGTTGGTCTGGACTTGGCTTGTGGCCTGTGGCCTGTAGATTTTAACCACATCTTGGCTTTGGACTGAAATAGGGACTTGGTGTGAAATGAAATCTGCACTTGTTGGTTTTTATTAGTTGGTCTTGATTTGGGACTTAGAGCATAGAGTATATGTGAAAGCTAAAGCTTGAAACACATTGGTGTCTGAATAATAAACTATGAGAAGTGAAATCTTTAATGACTAGTGATGATTTATCTGTGTTCTTCATACATTTTATATGTGACGTTCTTTTTGTTCCTTATATGTAGATCACTTCCCAAACATAAAGATGAGAAAAAGAATAAATGTTTTTTATGACTCTCAGAGTCAGTGAAGTGAGGAAATATCTTTATTAATCCTCTGCTGATGAAGCTGACACAGACTTGTAAACAACAGAGGCAATAAAGAGATTCTATTAATGTGAATATATTCAGGTGTTTGAGACGCCACAGCTAGGCAGGTTTCCCCCAAACTCACCCCATCACTGGTAGCCTCTGTAATTAGTTTGGTGTTTATCTAATTCCTAAATCTAATTGAAACAGAGGGCTGCCTGTTAGAGATACACTGACAAAAACACATTGTTCCTGTTGGGGAGAAATTAAATTTACCCTCTAAGTGATGTGTAATTGAAATGCCAGCAGCTGTGATGAAGCTGTCTGTTGAGCGTGCTGCCTCACCTCAGTCAGTATTCGAGTTTCATCATCATCAACATCAAGCGTCAAGACTCGTTAGCAAACGTTGAGGGGGCACTGGTTGGTTGCCGGTCGCCACCTGGCCGAACATGCTGCTCACTTCTCTCATAACTAATTCATAAACGTTCATTCACATTCTGGAGATGATGGGTAGTTCATGAGGCTTTTGTTTGAATTAATAGCATCTTTAAAACCAGCGGCTGTTAAAACACTGTTTCTGCATTTTCTGAAAAGTTGGTTTTGTGTTCTTGTCCTGCTACATAACATCAGGTTCTAGCTCTTTAGCTGTTAAATCCACCACATCAGCTCGTGTAGTCTCTGTGACTGTGTTTGCTAGAGCAGGAAGCGTATTATGGCTTTTTAGAGCTTTTTTTTTCCAAAACTAAATAATGAGCTGAAACTTAAAAGCTCTGTAAAGCTCAGTAAATCTGAGGGAAGCTGCACATTCACCCTCCATTCAAAACAAGTCAGAATGTAAATGTAAGATAACTGCACCTAGAAAATGTCTTTGTTCTGCCTTTTAATCTGTTTTACGGCAAATCAAAGCTTTTTCTTCTGAGTGTCTGACAACTGTCTCTGATTCGGGGTCAGAATGGGGAAGTCTCAGCTTCCTGAATTCAAAGAAGCTGCAAAATGCTGCATTCAGGCACCATTTGAACTTCATTAAATATTGAGAAGACACTCATCTCAAGCGAGCAGTGAACATCTACAGGTCGGCCATACATCTCCTCTCTGCCTTGGCTGTTTGACATGCTTGGCTCTCTGCTCGCCATTCGAGGCTCATTCATTACCGCAGTACAGACGTGTAATCAGTCTTTACTGCTGGAGTAAATGTCTCCCCTCGGACAGATCTACCACCGCCTGCCTGCTATTAAAATTAAATTGGATTTCATTTCTTAGCTTCTATTAATCTAGAGGAGTCTTGTCTGTTGATGGAAGGTCCAGTCCAGCAGTTAGTTTCCTTCCACCTTTCTTTCTCCATCCTCTTCGCTTTGCTGCTGGTGGCGTGATCACAGGGCGGCGCGGCTCTAATAATGGTAATTACTCAGTGAAAATTTTGGAAGGATTTTACACAGTTTTCAAATAAAATACGACAATGTCTTCCCCACTCTGTTATTTAATCAAAGCTAATGAGATGGAGTCAAATGTATTTTTTATGATAATGGGTTAGTAACAGGAGAACTGTCTGATTTCACATTCCCATAATCCTTTGTGAGTTACTTTCTGCCTGGCGGCAAGGACAAACTCTGACACCTTGGGATTGCAAAAGAAAACGGAGGCAGGGAGAGCCAGACTCCAATCAGAATGACTAAGGTTTAATAGACCTGGCTGTTCTTACATTTTTTATGTTTGCTTTCATATTTTTCCCTCAAGCTTAACGATGATGATTTTAATCTCAGGAACTACTGTTCAATGATATCTGAGGTCCGCAGAGGATGAACCCCTCAGGAACACATTGATCTAAGAACAAGGAAGAAATATGATAAACAACAATAATGCTTTCTAATTATAATTATGATTTATATCTCAAATTAACAAAAACCTCATATGTAGGAGAAAAGATTTCACATTAACAATATTCAGACGCTTGGGATGCTTATCTCAATGTTATGAGGAACTGTGCTCATTACCAGACCCAGAGGAAATTATCCTACGATGTTAATATCTCAAAAAATAAAAATACAGATTATGTAAATATACTGTAGAATATGTTATGCTATAGAATGCTTCTTTTTTCTTTTTCTAATTGCTCAGAGCTTAGGACCAAAGTACTCTTCCTCTCACCTGGTGCTCCCAGGAAATTCAGTCCTGCAAATGTATGAATTGAACTGTAATGAGATAACAGTGAAAACCCCTTTGTGTTCTCCTAAAGTCCCTATCATATGAAAAAGAAGATGTTCGAGGCAAAGGACTAGCGTCGGAGCCACTATCGAGGATAAATCCACAAACATCCATGACTACATCAGTAATATCGCCCCAACTGATGACGTGTTTATGAAAACAAGATCCACCTCTAAGCATTTGATCCTGTCTCACAATTGAGTTTGGAAACCATGAGTTTTTATGTTATTTCATATAATTTCAGTGATTATTGACCTGACATCTCTTCGTTTCTTTCTAGGTCTGGAGAAAGTGGGACGCGACTCCACTTACGAACAGGAAGGAAAGGTGCAGTTCGTGATGGATGCCGTATACGCCATGGCACATGCTCTCCACCAAATGCATCGAGAGCACTGTGCGGGATACCCCGGCCTATGTCCGCGCATGGCCAACATCGATGGCAAAGAGCTGCTGGCCCACATCCGCGCTGTCGGCTTCAACGGTAAGAGCTGCTGTTAGGTGTCCGTCATCGTTCACTGTCACACATGTGGTATTTTACAACTCGTCTTAATGTCTTAATGCAGATGTTGTTAAAGATGTCATACGTTCCACTGTTTCAGGTTTTGAATGTTTTACATCCTTTAACTGGACCTATGTGTGAGGAAAAGTTTGTTTAAATGTGATTTTATCACTCGAGCCGCTGCCTCATGTTGTCGTTTGAGGCACCAGACGTCTTTATTCGCTGCAACATTGAGCACAGAGCAACACAGCAGAGCAGCATGGCAAAGTAGGTCTTTCACTGTAGTGGGAATAGAGAAGTGCAGTAGAAACAAAGGGCAGAGCAGCGATGTGCTTCTTTACTTGCTGGTGGTGCTGTCAGCAGCCGAGCAGGAGAGGCATCCCACAGTCAGTGAGGATGTTATTAGTGATCTATGGCCAGAAAACAGACTTTTTATTTCCCTGACTGAGTGAGTTTGATGCTTTTATACTGCAGTTAATGTTAAATGCCAATAAAGGCACAAAGATGTGAGATTTCATTTCATTTACTTAAGGTTAATGTGAGTTGGGATTTAATAAGGTAGCTGTTACCCTCTGATTTAGTTTCCGGATGGAGGTGCGGAAGAGCCTCTGTTGTCTAATTGTTCTTGTCCAAATAGTGTTGAATAAAAATTCATCAGGAATATTGACTAAAAAAGTGCTGAGAAAAGAGTTTAAAAACCCAACATTCAACCAGCAAAATTCATTAATTTAACCAATGAAGAGGAAGCGATTGGCTGACGAGGATGCGATTGGCTGAAGTCGTGCAGGAGGTTTATTTATATAACGCTGGGGAAGGAGGAGGAAACACAGGAGGAAGATGAGACGATTCAGGTAGGAAACACCAACCATGAAACGTTTTCTCCAGGTGCCATTTTCCCTCCATCTCATCACCTGAGGAAACGACTCATCACTTCCTCATTAACCTTTCCACCATTGCTCCTGTTCTCCGTCCTCCCTCTCTTCCTCGCTGTCGCCGTCCAGACTCTCCTCGTCGTAGCCGACCTCCCGTTGTGTGGAGGCCTTCGTCAGCAGAAAGCGTGAATGCTGACACCGTCATCGGGGGAATCTTCCACTTATTATTAAACACCAAATATGGTCGCCAAGTTTTATTTCCTCCTGTTTCCACATTCATTACTCTCTGCTCAGTGGGAGCTGCTGCAGTCTGATGATCTGTCTGCTTCCACACAACTTTAAAAGTCATCAAACTTCACACATGCTGTGGAGACTACAGTACTTCGTATGTGCTGAGGAACACATTCTGCAGATTCACTGTGACTCCGCACAGAAAATGTAAAGTGCTGCGTGTTTTTCAGTATGTCTCTGTATTTACGTCAGAGTCTGTGTTTGAGATAAACGATTGCACCAGGACACTTCAACAAATGGCAGGAGGAGCTGGGAATTGAGCCGCCGACTGGTGCACAACAGCCACAGCTATAACCACTTCTTTATGACTGACATCACGTTGTTATGAACACATAAAAACACACATACCAACATCTGATTGATGCGTTTTTCTTCCGCTCCTGCTTGTGTCATGTCCTCGTGCGTTCAAATGTGAGATGAACTTTCTCTTTCTGGTTAAACCAAGGCCATCGGTTGCTTTCACAAAAGCTTTAATAAATCCCATTTTCCTCCTCTTACTTCTGATCGCTGGCATTTATCGCCAAGGCCGACTTCCCTTTTATGACTCAGTCAGGAGAATTTGTCTCATTTAAAGCAGAAAATAAAAACACATGTTCCAGACTCATTCTTCTGTTTCTTCACTCCCACTGATGCTGAATGGGACTTTTTGATTTCAAGTTGAATGTATTTGTTGGTTTAAATACACAAAATAGTCACACTACACAGAACCACATTCCCTTAAAAATTCTCCTAATAAAACTAAATCCACTGAATAAACTAGGCTGCATAGGCGACACTAAGAGGCTCGACAGAACTAGTGCTAAAGCACTTCTCACTGGGCTTTGTCCATTGTTATCTGTGCTGTGCATGTTGTGTAAGTATGTAGTGTTCCTGGTTCACAATGGACATTTGTTGTCAGCTGCAGGTCAGTGTCTGTCACACAGAGGTTGTGTCTTTTACATTTCCTCCACTACATTTACTCTACAGCTTTAGTTACTAGTTGCTTTTCACAGATGAATATTCTAATAAAAAATACAGTCAACTAAGAAATGATGATGTGTTATTATGAATGAAGCAGCTGTTGATTAAAACAACTCTTTCAGTCAGTACTGTAGCTGACAGATCTTCTGTCTTTATTCTTTTAAAATACATTTTCACCTTTGACAGTCTGATGAACAAATCTGTACCAAACGTGATTTAATTTTAGTGCATTAAACACTGAATCACTGTTGATGATAGTTGATGTTAGCTTATGGTACGATGACACTGAAATTAAGATGTAATTAAGTCAATTCCTCTGTAAGGATGAAAAGGGAAAACTCCTCTCTGGTGTCTTTGCCTCCCTCTCCACGAGGATCCTCTGTTAAATTATCATAAGTCAGAGCAAAGACTTTCCCTTATACAGTATATAAGGGCCCCACCCCTTAGCACAGAGAGATATAGGACACAAAAATGAAACGGAGAGGTGAGGAGATGGAGCAGATTCTGTGACTGATGTGTTGAGCTCTCAGGGATTTTATCTTTGCACCGGGCCTGATGGATGCGAAGAGCTGCTAGGTGTTATTTCTGCAGGAGGAGGAGGAGGAGGAGGAGGAGGGACATTAAACATTGAATCAGTGGTGAATTTCACCCGCAGGGCTGAAACAGTAAATCTGTGCTCAGTTAAAGCCGGGTTCAGGTCTGCATATCGTGGTTTTTAACCACCGAAATGATTGTTGTGTAGTTCTGTGACTTAAAGCAAATGAGGACGGCAACAGGAAACACGCCAGGAAGGTTAGACAGTCAAGTTTAGATGAAAGCCTGGACGAGAAATCTTCAAGACAGAGATGTTAATTACAGTGATTCAGGGTACCTCGATCTTTGTCTAAGTTTGTGATTTCCAGGAGACGTTCCTGGTCTACTGACATTTAAAAATCATACCAGTCCTACAGGCGGAACGTGTTTGAGTAATTAATCACCTTGAACTTTAAGTCTGCTTCTTTAACTGCATCAAGTGTTTCTTGGTCTTGCATATAGAAATGGGTCTAAATCAGTGCGTTTCCAAAAATGCAGTGACATTTCTAAAGTGTAATGGTCTTAATGCACCACATAATGAGAGAATAAGTACCTGTTTATTTAAAAAGACACTTTTTAATGTCTCATGTTATTGTGTATTCCCTTGTTCCTAACTTTATGTCTCTGTAGATATCGTAATTGTACAACTTTGAGCATATTACACTGTCTATAGGAAGATTTACGCTCTACGCTCTGTGCCATAATCTAATTTTGATTGTGACTTTGAGACCAATTACCAGACAAACATCACCACATATTTTTTCACTCCTCTGACACATTCATTAACTGTGTTTCCTCATTTTCCCTTTTTGCTGCATTTGCTCCTCGCTGGGGACTGTGCTGCAGAAGGCAAAGCAGCTAAAGTCAAAAATAGTATGAAGTTCACTTTATCAGTCAGTGATTCGACACTGTAGTTAACAGTGTGGCTGAGGTATCGTGTTAGTTTATCATCTATCATCGTTTTTTGTGGATGTCTTTACAGTCAGAGAGGATAAAAATAAAACCCAGTGTCCAAAATGAATCCAACTTTCAGACCCCATCCCTGCTCCTCAGTGAAGGACAGGTTACAGTTTCAGCGGTGCAGCAGCACAGGTGCATCACTGCTGAATCCTGGCTGAGCAGCATGTGGCTCATGCGTGGTTTGTGCCTGATTGAGCTTATGAAGTCCAACACACATTGTGTCACACTGTGTTGGGGGTTTTCCTGCGTGCACCTGTGAACAGCATGCTTGGTCGAACCTTCACGTACATCAAACGCTGACACACAAATCAAACTCGAGCTGCTTCTCGGTTTTATTCTGCGCCCCTTCTGTGATTGTGAGGCAGCCGTGTTACCCATAATTCCAAATATGAAATGTGGTGAATCCAGGAAAAAGCAGCACGTGGGGTGGCTCCAGCTAGGAGAGGGCCAAACACTAACTCAGCTGTGTTCCAATCGCTCATGTGCTTATTTATTATTCGAGACAGTTGTGCTAATATTAGCGCTTGTCGTGCTAACGCCATCTGCATGAGGCCTTTGTATTAACATCCTGTTTGGGCACGATCAGCAGAGCGGGGGAGAGCAGAAGGGAGGACGCCAGGGAGATTCCCCACTGATTGATTTGGACAGCAGATCCTTACTAAGAGACGATAACAGCTTGTTGTTGCCATTTTAAGGGGTGATGCAGCACAAACTAACCCCATGGTGCAAGAAGAGAAACCTTTCAGTTAGATTAGTGGTTGAGGGTGAGAAGGAGGGAGCTATAGGTAAGTAAAGTCATGAATATGTGAGGAGCTTATCTCCTGCTGCTGAACAAGAACCAAAAGAGGTCAGCTGTTTGTTACAGCGCTGTGGGAACCAAAGGAATAAAGAAAGAATAAAACCTACCTGCAGAATGTGAAGTGTTTCTGTTTCAATAGTTTCTTATAAAGTATGATTATGATGCATAATCACTGTAGTTTGTGACAACTTTCTGTGACTCCTTCTGCTACTTTTATTGAAAATAGTTGTAGCGACGACTTTCTTCTGACTCCTTTTGAAAAACTAATACATCATGTCAGGGTGTTATCACCAAATCCTCTTCTTCAAGCCACATACTGCAGGAGTCAAATTTTCTTAAAACGATTGTGCACATAACAGATTGAGGCATCTGAAGGAAGTGACAGACAAACACATCAAGCTAACAGAGGTTTGACAGGACAACTACACAGTTAAACGAGCAAGCTGCAGGTGAGGAGAGGCACTGAGGTAACATTGAAAGTGTACATTCAGGTGCAATATCACACAGGTGAATGGAAAAGTTGCCAGGCTGCAGCTTAAGACACCTCAGAGCTGCTGCTGTCTGATTCATTCAGGTCAAACAGGTGGATTAATGGAGTATCAGGTCTCTTTCTGCTCTGATTTGCTGACAAAGTGCTGAGAGCAGTTGCAGCAAAGTGTCAGCAGCCTGAAAAAATAAAGTCTCAAGAGGTGGACTTTAGTTAGAAAGCATGAGACAAATATTGTAGTACCTGACGGTTCCGCTTCGGAACCTCTACTAGAGCTTTATCGTAATCTCAGTTAGTGAGTCTCAACAGCAGCAAATCCCTGTTAAGCAGCACTATGGAACAATGGAAAGAAAAAATCCCTTTATTAGGACCAGGCTCAGGCGGTGGGGCCATCTGCCTCGACCGGTTGGGATGAGTGGAAAATGGAGAGTCTAGTTTAGTCTTGTTTATCAGCTTCACTTTGAGACAGGATGTTTCTACTTTTAGTGATATTCCTCAGGTGGAAGAAGGCAATTCTAGAGATTTATGTTATTACATACGGGATAAAGGAAAATGTAGAAGTAGAAAGGACATCCAGGCCTTTGTCTTTTAAACATGCTTAAAGTTTGACACATTGATTTGTTTCATGTGTTTCCCAATAACAGCGCCTGAAGGAAACACTTATAAAGTGAAAATTATTGGTCCAAACACAGAACTCTGTGGAACTCCATAACTATGGAAGACCCATCAATTCCATCTCATAAGATTTAAATCAACCTAATGCTGATCTTTTTTTGTCCCAATGCCATGTTCTAGTCTCTTATCCTTATCTCTCTACATCTATGCATTTATAATGCAGCAGTAAAACCAAACGGGATGTAAAGTATGATTTGTTTTAAAGCAAATGATCTCAAATGTGTGAAGCCAGCAGTATGAGCTCTTTCATCTGGTTTCTATTCTCACGTCTGCTTTTTATTCTATAGAACAGATTGTTTGTTTGTGGGTCATCTTATTGTGTTTAATGACAATGCTGCTGCATGTGTCATACCGAGTTTTCACGATTACCATGTTTGGAAATAACATGGAGAATGTTAATTCAGTATCAAAACAGATTCTCTCAAGTGAAATGAAGTGGAGTGGGGGGTGAAGAGGACGGAGTGGTGGTGGAAGGCGGAGGGGGTTTTACATCCTGCAGGGAGCTGCAGTGATTCATCACCATGCTGATGTGATTTGTGATGCTTTTATTCATGTTGAAGAAGGAAATCGGGGCAGGAGAGAATCAAACCACTGCCCACTCACTTCATTATGAATCTGAGTTTGTTTTTTTTTTACTGTTGTTCTGCTCTTTAGCTCCAATCTGCTGCTCTTCCGCTCTGCTTCAGCAGCTTCAAACTGCTCGAAGACTGCTGTCCCCAATGTTAAATTTGCCCTGTGGCGTGTAATACTGCACTACTGTAGAATAACAGCACAGTACAGTGGACACAGTAGCTGGGGAAAAAAAGAGACGAACAGAAAACAGTTTAGAAAGATCTAGAATTTGATGCTTTAAATGTGGAGTTTGCATGTACTCACTGTGCCTGCAGTTAGTTTCTCTCATGTTTGATGGCAAAGTTTAGGTTTAGACAACAAATGCATTTTGCATATACAATAGTACATATCCAGTCAGGCCACTACGTTACTACAATTCCATTACAAAAAAATAACAGCGAATTGCCTCTACTCACTATAAGGTGTCAGTGTTTGACCTGATTTACCTTTGCCCTGGACCTCCAGTGGTAATGTTATGTTAATTCCATAAAAGATTCCTACTAACTGTTCCAAAATCCTATGTAAAATAAGTTTGAAGTAAAATAATCTTTATCAAAAAGGAAAGTTTAACATTAAGAGTTAACTAAGAATTTACTTATAAAGTTAATTTCCAACTTTATTTTATTTTGATACTAGTAAGAACAATTGTGGTTAATTATAAGTGAATTTCTTCTTTGCATAGGAATTTTATTTTTCTCATGTTAATTGGATGAAATAACATAGTGAACAATTACAAAGTAATTGTATACAAATTTCAAACTTGTTTCAAACTAAATGGTTGAAATCTTATTTCAGATGTGGAACAGTTTCTCAGTAATAATTAGCTGACTGCT
>JAUYWH010000024.1:21943029-21966784 GCA_034779795.1 Ctenopoma multispine
AAACTTGTTTCAAACTAAATGGTTGAAATCTTATTTCAGATGTGGAACAGTTTCTCAGTAATAATTAGCTGACTGCTAAAAGAAGTCCAGTTGCCATGACTCAATCCTCAGACTACTTTACCTGGATGACTGAGAATCTTCACAGACATAGCTGACTGCTGTCACTGTTATTTAATTATAACAGCAACAGTTTGACTAAAATCACCAGTTGAGATCAAAGTGTTTTCGTCTTTGTCTGCATTTGGATGTTTTTGTGTTAGTGACCGTGTCAGACAGTGATTTTAAAGTCGGCAGAAGGGTATTTAGTCAATATAGCAGCAAGACGTTTGTTTAGTTTGGTGGCAGGCCAGCAGTGAAACTGTGATAAAATGAGTCAGGCTGAGAGGAGAGACCTGCAGAACATTAACAGGAAAGCGAGAGGAAACAGAAATATACTGCTTTAAAAGTAAAAAGTCTTCAATGTAATGCAACACACACTGGCTACATTTCTGGACACAGACAACTGAAGCAGTCAAAACCAGGCTGGATTATCCAATTAAGAGAAGCAGGTAACTTCCCAGGAGCCCTGAACACTGCATGCTCTAGATTTACTGAGGCAAAATGAACTATAACAGCTACGTTACTGAGACTGTTGTCCCGCTGAAAGTGACAGCACCGGTCATTTCAGCATCGTGACATCTGACCCCAGCGTTGTTTATTTGCTTTGTGTTCTGCAGGAAGTGCAGGGACTCCAGTCACCTTTAACGAGAACGGAGATGCTCCTGGGCGCTACGACATCTTCCAGTATCAGATCAACAACAGGTCGACGGCAGAATATAAGGTCATCGGACACTGGACCAACCAGCTTTATTTAAACGTAAGGACCACCACTTACTGTTTGTTCAGTTTCATGTTGAATGTTTGAAGGTTGACCGCCCTCACTCCTTCCTCCCCTCAGATGGAGGCCTTGCAGTGGACCACGGGCGACTCCTCCTTGCCACTGTCAGTGTGCAGCTTGCCATGCCGGACCGGCGAGAGGAAGAAGGTGGTGAAGGGCGTTCCGTGCTGCTGGCACTGCGAGCGTTGCGAGGGTTACCACTTCCAGGCCAGTGAGTTCACCTGCGAACTTTGCTCCTATGAGAAGAGACCTAACCAGAACCGCACTAGCTGCCAGGCCATCCCCATCATCAAGCTGGAGTGGCACTCACCCTGGGCGCTGGTGCCCGTCTTCATCTCCGTCTTGGGCATCATTGCCACCACATTCGTCATTGTCACGTTTGTGCGCTACAATGACACCCCCATTGTGCGTGCCTCTGGGAGGGAGATGAGCTACGTGCTGCTGACAGGCATCTTTCTGTGTTACATTATCACCTTCCCCATGATTGCTGCTCCGGATGTTGTCGTCTGCTCCTTCCGCCGCATCTTCCTGGGCCTCGGCATGTGCTTCAGCTATGCCGCATTGCTCACAAAGACCAACCGCATCCACCGCATCTTCGAGCAGGGCAAAAAGGCAGTGACGGCACCACGCTTCATCTCACCTACTTCCCAGCTGGTCATCACCTTCTCTCTCATCTCGGTTCAGCTGCTGGGTGTCCTCGTGTGGTTTGCCGCCGACCCGCCGCACACTTTCGTGGATTATGGAGAGCAGCGCACACAGGATCCCCAGAATGCTCGCGGCGTCCTGAAGTGTGACATCTCTGACCTGTCGCTCATCTGCTCGTTGGGATACAGCATCCTCTTAATGGTCACATGCACTGTTTATGCCATCAAGACGCGAAGTGTGCCAGAGACCTTCAATGAGGCCAAACCCATTGGATTTACTATGTATACAACCTGCATCATCTGGCTGGCCTTCATACCCATCTTCTTTGGCACGGCACAGTCGGCAGAGCGGGTAAGTGCGCTTCTCTCATGAATGATGCAGGCCTCCTGTCACGTTTTCTGTAATGTTCGGCCATCCATCACGGCTTATAAGTGGAAATCCTCACTGTCACGTACTCGTGTGACAGTGATGGCACCATGTTTGAGTAATGCACTTTGAGATGTTTGTCTCTTACAGTGCGTTGTTTGGAATCTGCTGTTTAACTGTTTAACAGTATGAAAGTAGCTTCTCATTTCTAGATGTTTGGCAGTTTGCAGATCTAATGAGAAAATAGCTATTTTGAAATGCACTGTAGAGGACAGTGCCGGAAATAGGCAGTCTAATTTGTGTAAGTCAGCAATGCTGACTGAACAATGCTGAGTCCAGCTGTGGTCACTGAGGGAACAAGTTAATACAATGAAGGCAATGTCACTTAACAAAAATAAAAATGTTTGTGGCAGAGGTGTAAAAAAGTAAAACCCAAAATACAATAAAAGCTGTAACAGAAGATCAGCTCTTCATTAAATATGTATTGACACATAAACAGACAGACACTTTATTTTCCATTTACTATACTGATGGTCCTGATAACCCAGCTTGGCTTTCTAGGCAGAATAAAACACGGTTATCCTCCCCTGAAACTGAGCCTCTCCAAAACCACCTCAGGCATGTGGAAATGTTCACTTCTGTCACTTCCGATGCTCGTCTGTCCCCTACGTGTGCTCAGTAAGAAGAAGTACCTGTGTTGCTGCTTTAATAGCAGAGGTAGCTGCAGTAACGAGCTGACACGCCTCGTGTGGTTTGGCAAGAAAATAGTGTAAATGTAGAACATCTCATTTTTTGTTTTTTTACATGTTAAAACCTAATTTATCTTCTGTCAGACTGATTGATTAGTTTCTGATCACCACAGGCTCATTCCAGCCTGCTCTGTAGCCTCTTGTCACAAAACTAATTAGAGCAGAATAAAATTTAGCTCGTTCAGACAACAGTTATTAGGTTGAATTTGCTGTAAGCCAGATGACAGATGGAGGATTTTGCTCATTATCATGTCTGTGGGGAGATCTGGAGGACAGGTGGGGTGATTCACAGAGATTTCCTCTAAATATAGTTTATTAGTTGTTTTCTGCTGCTACTGTTTAGATTCTAAGGATGTTGTATCTGAGTTGTTTGACTCTGACAGAGAGAGGTTTAAATTAGGAGCGTTCCAGTGATTTTCATATTTATTATAAATTTATTGCTAAAGAGGAAAAAACATTTCAGATGTGTCTTGCTATTTTCGGGATGCTGAGAATGAACCAGTGTCTCCTTTTGCAGTTATGGAGACTTTTGTTGTCGTTCTCGTCTCTCTCCTCACGTGTCTCTTCACGCTCCCGTGTCCCCAAAACATCAACTGCTTTAAGCCTTGAAGTCATGGCTGGTTTGTCAGGGGGCTCTGTCTTGTGTTTCTACTACATTTAAAACCTGCATTTTTTTGATATACTAAAGACAACAGTCTATTTGTTGGGGGGGTTGTGGGGGGTATTTGTAGGGCGGTCCACATCTTTGCCTTAAACTAAAATATCTCATTTGTACTCGTCTAGGATGAAGTCTACTAACTTTTGTCTTCCCTAGACAAAAAGCACCTTCTTCCCAACTTGATGGACCACCATGCCATTTTGTACAGACCAGACAGACCTCTGCAGAGATATCAACACTTACTGTAGACTACTGCCAACTGCCCATGAACTGCGCCCCTTTTTATTCCAGTCTGAAGTGGCTTACCGTCCTTGCTTGTCTTTTGAAATGTGTTCTCTGATCAATTGTGACATGAAGCTGTTTTTGCTCCAGTGTACTAGTCTTTGCACAAGTGTTCTTACTAAATCTTTGTCTCTTTGGGCACTTTAACAGCCATTCACACCTTTAGCAGTTTTCTACTGCACAGTACCGATTCCACTCAACTCTACGTGCTGTTGATAGCAGCTACTCTGTTTTCCACGGCAAACAGTGGCCCCTCGGTGTAGCTGGTCATCGACGCAGCATGAATCTGCCAGTCTAATTTCTTGGTATGTGGCTGATTGTCACAGCAAGAACACACATTTTGTTTCAAAAGAACCTGAAGGCAGTAAGATGAAAGAGTGCTGAAAAAGTCAGAAGGCTTTGGGAAACCCTTTGGGAGTTCAGATGACGAGACGACCGTGGTTCTGTTAGAAAAGCTTTTCTCTGACCAATCAATCTGAATTGTTTTCACTTCACCTTTTGGTGTCACGTCAGCTCAATTGGAAACTCAGTGGAGGTGATACCAAGTACCAGAACCGGTTCGCAGGCACCATCTACTCCCTGCCTGACAGAGAACCTATCAAGACAGGTTATGTAGAGCAGGTAAAACACTATTTCACCTATAGGACTCTAATAACACACATTGTGAAGTGGGACAATGATCCAAGTCCATTCGCCACTGACCAGCACCTTAAACACCATCTGTGGGACAGATGGTGTTTAAGCTGCAGAGATGGAAATACTGATGTTCAACCCTTTTTGATTCTTGATGGAACTTCTTGTACATAAAGTCTTAAACGTTGTGCTTGACTGTTTGCAGTATTTCTGTCTTGGGAGGAACCGTTGAGCACTGCGTTCACACTGATCTTTTCAGTGTTATTTTTGGCACTAACTGTAGGAACTACAGTAAATAACCACAGATGTTCTATGCATAAATAACACCAGTAGCTGTGAATTTGTTTGGTACAAGGACTGTGTTTGTCTACCGCCAGAATATTCTGTCTTAGTCAGCCAGTCATTCAGTGTATTGTATGTTTCACAGTCTTCAGAAGGTGTGTGATCTTTCTACACTGTGACAGATGAAACAATCTTTAAGCCTTTTTGTAAGTCTTATACTTGGTTTGCATAATGTCACCTGTGCCACATCCACCTGGACCTCTGAGCTTAGGACATTTTGTTGTACAATGATAAGAACAGCTCCTGTCTAATAAGGACCAGAAATGACCGACAGCGGTTTCAGTTTTACCTCAGGTTATTTTCACCCACAGGAATGACTGACACAGCAGATTCAGACTGAACATTCACACATGCTCAGATGAAGATTGCATCACCGTCCCCAAAACAGACGGAGGTGTCACATCAAACCTCCCCCCCCCGAGGCTCGGAGAACAGAAGTCTGCAGACAGAAGTCACTTTTTCAGCAAAGAAGCTGCTGCCAAAAGAAACATAATACATTTTACTAAGAACATGTCCAATTAGGTGGAGAAAAACGAGAAAACAGCTTTTCTGCAATCACAGCAGATGGATGGTTTGTTCTAAAGTATCTGAAGAGAAGCAGAAACCTCAGGTCTTATTAGTCATTATTCACTCAACATTGTTGTGACGAAAATAATGTACGTACATGTTTCTCAACTATTCTTATCTCCTCGCATAGAAAGCTGCTGCTGGATAAGCAGATGAAGAACTGTGTGCACAGGCAAAGTTAAAAGTTAAAAACCTAAAATGTCCCGACGTGTTCTAAACAATCTATTAGTTTTAGTTTACCTGCTTTGTTCTGCAGGGACATCAGATGTCAGCATTGTTCATGACCTGTAATCTTCATGTTCCACCGTCATTAGAGATCTCAAGAAACATATTTGTATACTTGTTATTAACGGTGAAGAGAAACGCACAATCCAAAATGAAGCAGCGCAGACATAGGAGGTGAGAAAGGACTGGAGCAGTGTAGGAGTTGTTCTTAAAGCTAAATGTCAACAGTCAGAAGTGAAACTGCGTTAAGTGATGTGAATACACAGGACGTAAGCGGTCGGTCAAGACAACTTCCACTCTGGATTTGTCCTGTTCAACATAGTTCATTTTTTAGTTAATAGCATCTGAAGTCAAGAGAAAAGCATCCATCTCTCTGCCAGACTCCTTCAGTTTTATGCCCCCCCATAATCACACATCCTCATCATCACTGTTTGACCTACAGCAGGTAAAAGTGAAATCGGTTTCATTGAGTCAGCACGGCCTCAGATTACTGCTTTCATCTGTTCTGGTTTTGTGTATCACTATTTTCCTGACTCTGAGGAAATTTTACAGAGAAGCAAAATGGGGAAAAGAAGAAAAAGTACAGATTTAGTGGTTTCCAACCCTGAGGCACCTGTCAGTTTGACGAAGGGCTTACATCAGGTTGAGCTCTTGTGTTCAGTGTCAGTTTCAGGATATCATTGAGGTGTAGTAACCTCTAAAAGAAAAGGTTTTACCTTGATTCAATTCTGTGTTCTTGACTGGCTGAGGTGCTAAATGTACGTGCACAGGAGTGACTTGTGAGAGTTGGATTTCTGTATCATCAGGGATGATCAAGCTGCTGGATGGTCCCGATCCCTCCAAAGAGCGGAGCTGCCCTCTCGTTAAACTGTGGCGTCTTGTTTTCTATGTGTTAAATACATAAAAACACAACATGTGGGTGTTGGAGGTTTGGAGTTGTGCAAACACGCATCAACTGAGCTGACAGATGAGAACTGAAAGTAAAGTAATGAGTAATAATTAGTCAAGACGTGTAATCGCTTCTTCAAAGAGAAAGGTGAAATGAAAACTGTCGCCAAATGTAAAACATCTGAACATCATAGAGCTGTGCTGTTATACGACTCACAATGCACCACGACAGAAACACATTCATCACCCACAACACAGCTCCAGCACCAGCAGTCAAAGATTCGTATATGTTATGCTACGTGCAGGTAGCCTGGAGCCTGGAGCCTCAAGCACCGATGAGCAGCAGGCTACAGAGCTCTCAGTAAAGTTCTTTCTTTTCAGACTTGTAGTCCTCAGACCCTGCGGTTCTCAGACTTCACACAGCTCTCTCTGGAAACACTAAAGCCTTTAGACAACTTTTACACATATGCAGTGCTGCTCCCTAACACCTGTAGCTGCGCTCGCATCGATCTCTGTCCACGCTGCAGATCTTCATTAGCACATGACATTTTCATTAGGTTGTACTTATGACTGCAGAGCCGTCCCGTTGATGAAGATGGTGGAGAAAAGGTTTTTCTGTCACCCTGTTCAGTCTAATTAACTCATGATGTTTTTCTGTTGCTTTGTCAGATTCTCGCCACATTATTTAACAAGCTGAATGTCTATTTGTGGAGTGAGAAATTCAGTGTTGAGGATAAATCTGAAGTGAAATGTTCACTGTCTGCTCTGAAATTAGCTTTCAAATGGATTCAGACACCACTACATTCTTTCAAACTTTCTCTGCTGACCGACCATAAAATAGAGGATTTCATGTGGAAACCTTCCTTAAGCTGACATGTATAAATTAATTTTCTAAAAAGGAGACCTTAGCTGAAATGGACTCAACTTGATCCAGAATGGGTTGGACCTGAACTAATCAAATGACCTTTTAGTGCATGCTATGAATCTCACTTACTGACATTTACAGTTGCAGCAGCTGAGACCAACAGAGAGCGCGAGCAAGCCAGAGAATGACTAATAAGCACTTCACAGGGTCTGGGCCCTGAATGCAGCACCAGCTGCCCGAGGAAGTGTTCACATTCACGGGCAGGTAGATGAAGAGAAGTCTGGGCCGCTGGGAGCGAATCACGCTGCTTCCATACATAATGAACCAGGCTTTGATATTCAGCCCGAGGATCCCAGAGAAGATTAACATGCAGCTTCCACCCACAGCAGCTCCTCCTGGGAACCTGGCTCCTCTGACCTCAACTGATGAGCTACTTTATCATATTAATATGCGGTGATAACGGTGATATTGTTAGTGTTATGTCAGCATCACTTCAGCCACTTCCCACTGCCAGAATGATCTGAAAGAATGAAAATCTCACGTCAGTGAGGAGAGGAGGCTGTTTCTGTCTCTGCAGGTGCAGCAAGCCTTCGATTTTATGGGTAAAATGCACATGAGACGACACCAGCACTATCACAGCTGAGCTAGATATTTTACCCCCCCCCCGCCCAACATCTGACAAATATCACAGATGCAACATTTCCACTCAGGAGTCTGCAGCTCTCAAGGGGGAGGCGGCCATGCACAAACAGAAGGGAGGAAATGCGCTGATCCAATTTAATTATGATCTACATGTGGTTATGCAGGGGACCGAAAGGTGGGAGATTCCCTAGAATGAAAGTGTTTGCCCAATAGACTAAGAAGACATGAATAAATATTTGCACAAAAACTAAGAAAAAAACTAAGAACTACAACAAAGGAGGACGATAAAAATGCAAAAAAAAGACTATTGTGCAGGATATTAAAGTTTTCTGCTACTTGTTAATGTACAGATTAAATGATTTTATTGCGAAAATCTAATTTCTCACACAAGGAAAACGTAGAGCACAGAAAGTAAAGAGAGTACAAAGAAAAACAGACAGAATATCTCCAAACAGCACTAAAAGCAATGAAACTCTCATTAACAAACAGATACAGTATGTGTGTGTAGACACAAACACTCAGGTGATTCTAATCTGAATGACCAACAGTCAATCTGCTATAAAGCACTGATCAATAGAAAAGTCTCATTTATATCTGTCGCTTTTTTATAACCTCGAAGCCACAGAGGTCACTATTGTTTTTTTCTCAATCAATGAACAACATAAAATCCTGCTGTTGTTCCTTTTTATTTCTGACATTTCATTAGGCTTCTCCTAGCTTTGCTCTTCTGCTTATCTTCTACGGGCCTCAGACATATGGAGAGAACGTCAATATCTTCCACAGTGTTAGTGTCGACCATTTCTAGTTGTCGTTTAAGCAGAGGTTGGGTTTTTTTGTGATGGGGACAAAGGTCGCTCTGGGTCAAATAAAGACCAGATTTAACCAGTTTACAGCACAGAGAGAGATGAGATGACATGAACGGTAATGTCTTTAAAAACTGCATTTTGAAATCCGACGTGAAATAAATGCAGTCACCCTTTAGGTGAGGGCGTTTCCCCAGCCACAGAGGTGAAATGTGACAAAGGATGAAATGATTCGTAAAGCCACATCGAGCAAGTTGTCAGGAAGGATCTTGTGCTTCTCGTAGAGCTTCATGGTGATCTTATCGATCTGTTCTTGAGTAAACACAGATGTTAAAAAAGGAGCTGAAGCTGCAGTATGAAGGCTCTGATACGGCAGTGATTCATGCGACTGGGTCTTAAGTGATTGTTATATTTTCTAGATCTGGACTCGATTGAAAATACGGCTCTGTGCATGCTGTCAGCATGGTCAGACTGTAATAAGTGTCTGTGTGGGGTTTTTTTTTTGTCTCTTACTCATCTATTCATGCATACCATACACATATTGCCTGACATAAAAAATAAACATGGAGACAAACAGGAACGGAGACAGGAGTCCGCTGAGACCTCTGTCTTCATCGAGAAAGTTCTGTTTGAGCCAAACAGGAACGAACGTACTGACTGTTGTTCGTTGGTGGCTCACCTTTCAGTTTCTATCAGTTAGAAGACATTAACATGAACTTCTTTTTCTTTCAACTCATCCCTCACTCAACCTCACGTTCACTTTTGCCAGCTGGGGGGGGGGGTTCAGTGCAGTGCAGTGAATGGAGCCCTATGCTAATTCAGTTGTTTTCAGAACACCAGCTGCATCTATTCTTTTCACCTCGCTCTCTCTCACGTCTCCTTCTCTGTGCCTCCTCTTCAACTCTTCCCCCACCCAGAGGGGTCGGGTTGTGTGTGCACCATACAATTACCTTCCTTGTAAAACTGGAATCAGAATTGCATCCAAATTCTTGGCAGGAAACCAAGTGCAATCTCAGTGGACACTGGGCTCTGCCAAGGTTGCTCCTTTTCACCAAATCTATTTGATTTTCATGGACAGAATCTCAAGAGGCGACAGAAAGGTGGATGGTGTCCTGGGGGGTGGGGGGGTGGGGGCTCAGGACTGCTTCAAAGTAAGAGATCACAGGCACTATGATCTCACTGTCTTTCTTTGCCGGGCAGCTGGACTCATCCTCAAGGGCAAATTATACAGGTGCCGTCCGTCTTGACAAACGCCATCACAAATTGGTGTCAATTTGTCAGAATACATCACCGCCCGATTCCCCGGCACGGAGGCACAGGAAAAGTAGCATGTTCACTGCATTGAGTCCCCAGACTGGCACATTTATCGTGTGGTCCCATGAATACTTGATATTCGGTGCACGATGCTGCCAACATGAGCAAAGCGACTCCGCTGGCTGTGATTCCACTTTGTGATTTAGATGCACGAAAGAAAAAGCTGTTAATCATCTGACTGATAATCAGGACGCCTCCTCAGCAGCTGTTTCTGGGGGTTTTCTGGACATGCAGAGTGTCTCTTGTTGAGGCAGTCCATCAAAATTACACCTAATATTAGATCCTTGTCTTCTATGATCTCGTCTGGTTCGTCCACCTGGTCTGTTCTGTCCCTGCAGCTTCAGATTTATTATGTGCTGCTCCAGTTTCATCCAGACATCAGCCGCTTTCAGATCTGACTCCCACAGTCCTGAGCTTTAAACCAGTTCTGCTTTGATCAGGCAGGAAAGGTGGCGTCCAGGTCACAGAGACGGAGAGCTCTGTAGTCACAGGATTCAGTCCTCCATTAACCTCCTGAACCTTCATTTCCACCTTAAAATTCCCTGTGAAGAATGTTTAAAGTTGGAGGGATCTTCCACCGAGTGAAACCTGGGTAACATAGCAGCTGCTATGATTTTTCGGGTTAGGAGACATCAGGTCCTGTAGTTTGGGGAGTTGCATGATGTAAACATGAAGCTTAACTAATTAAAAAAATTAGATGATCGTGTCGTTTTGATTTTCTGCAATCGGATGCTAAGGGTTTAAAAGTGCCACGTGTGTCACAGCCTCTGCTGCCAAATCTGCAGCCAGACTACAACGACGACTTCCAGTTTCTGTCCGAACATGCGTCTCACTCGTGTCTCTTTCACCTTGCCTCCTGTTTCTACTGTGCCCCAGCCCCCTGCGGCGGCGTGCCTCACAGTTCTGCCCGTGTCAAACATCTGGGCATCATTTTAGGCACACTTCCCAAAATCTATAAAGAAATTAAACTTTTCTGTCTGCATCTCATTTCACAACAAATTTGACTTCCTAACACTAAGTGGACGACCATATGTTGGCCTTCCAGCACGTACCCGCCCTTCCTGTGTTGTCAGGCTCTACTGACCTTCACACTGGTTTTGTGATAACAGCTTGTGTCACAGAGGCCACATAAATCACTTCAGAGCTTGTGTTTTTTCTCTCAGGCCCTCAAATGGCTTTATGCTTCACTGTCTGTCATACATTTTCATAATGGCTCCTCGATGCGTCGCTGGAGTCACCGCTGTTGTTGTTTTGGGCTGTTGGAGGGAAACTCGCCATCTGCTGCCATGTTTCCCTTCCTTCCTTTTTGCTCCTGGAGATGGAGCGCAGCACCAGACGGAGGATTCCCCGCTGTCAGTTTGACACTCAGTCTGAGAGCCATTAACCCAGGCCTCGGCTTATGTGATGCAGTTGCCATGGCGACGTGGGTGGGCTCCGAGCAGTGGCGGCGGCGTGCACAGGTGTGTTGTGACAGATGATGCAGGGGCGGGGAGGGGAAACGGAGGTTTGTGCAGCCCGGTTGAGCTGTGCGTGGCCCGTGTGTGTGTGTTTGTGGATGGGAGAGCTTAAACGAGACTATCTCTCTGATAACTGAGCTGAGCCGATGCCTCTTCCTGCTGCAGCAGCCGGCTGATAAAACCCCAAAACAAGTTTTATCTGCATCTACACTGGGGGAGAAGAGAGAATCCAAATGACACTTCAGTGCTTCTTGTCACAACTACAAGCAGATGCTCTCTGCCTGTGTCTCGTCCTAACTCTGTCGCAGCTGTTGGAGAGGAACCACTGCGCCCAGCTGGTGTGCGAATGTCCACTGACTAACAATGGCTTTCAGGTCTGAGGGGGCATTAGGCGAACTCATGATGACTCAGACGGATTTGTATTGTTATCAGCTCAGAGCTTTTCTTGTGTGTAACATGTGACGGTCTGTGTGGAGAAACATGCTTTCCCTCATCCCCAGTGGAAACTACGCTCAGAGTGGATATTTGTTCTGTTTGTCTATGAGATGAATAGAGTATGTAGTGTATGGCACAGACTGCTGGAGAGATCAGATGTAGCTCGTGGCAAATTGGAGCAGCTCCTGCCCAATTAAAAAGCCAGAACACCAACACCAGGTGGTAAATACAGTTTCTAAAATACAGTTATAAAAATCAACCTGAGGAGAAAAGTCTACTTTATATATATATATATATATACATTATATCTTATATAATTTTTAAATTAAATATAAAAATTAATTAATGTCACATACAGTAAATATTTTTGCTGTTGCAGTTCTTGATGGTGTTTAGTTTTATGAACGGAGTCACACTGCTGTTCGTCTAGTCCAGTTAGAGCGTGGACAGTGGATCAGGTCTCTAAATGGCTCCTTGTATCAGTAATGAGTCAGTTACACCGAGACCCTTCACAGGACGCTGCAGACGAAGATAACGCAGAGGGTCGATAATCTCGTTCTGCTTCGTAAATGCAGCACACAGCCTAATGGTGCATTCAGGGTCATCTGTCAAACCGAGACAAACTGATCCTGTGTTTAAAGGCAGAGATTATCAGGAGTTAATGATCGTCCAGCTGCTAGTCCACTGGAAGCATCTGATTTATACAGCGCAGTGAAAAGGGAGAGAGAATGGGGCACAGCGAGAGAACGCTTGTTTATTAGTCACCGTTATTAGTCACTTGTTGTTTCCCGTCGCTTCTTCTTTGCTGTTGACCTAATTCCAATTAAAGAAAACACTTTATGCACAAATGTTTTCAGTTTAACTTTTACAGCAGTTCAGTTTTCACAATCTCTAAGTGAAACTAGTGGAACCTGTAAAACTGATCACGTGTCTGTTGCTTCATCACAACACAACAGGAGACTGGAGGGTAACGTTTTAAATGATGGCTGGTGAATCGCCTGATAATGTGAGCAGGCCACATCATCAGTAGATTGATTCCAGTAAATGAACCGAGCCGAGCTGACCGTCTGTTGGTCTGATAAAGACCGATGGAATTATTACAGCTGAGTTTGGTTCTTTAGACCATCAGATCATTGGGCTTATCTGCCTGCACTCATGTAAAAGTGCTTCCATCATCAAATCACTGAAGAAACAGATTGTGTTGAGGAGACACCTTCACAGGAGACTGATAAAAATGTAGGCGACAGCTATTCGAGTAAACAAACGAGTGCATGTGATTAGGATGTCTGTGGGAGTGAACAAACGAAAAAATTTGAAGGGGACAGATTCGTTTATGCAAAATATGTGAGCAGCAAGTGACAGATTTGATTTGTTTGTGCACATGAATTATTAATGTGTGCTCTTGAATTGCTCAAATTACTGTATCAAACAGGAGCAAACAGCAGCATCCAGACTGTTAGCTGCAGCATTTTGGTGTCGAAATATTCATTATGATGGTAACAATCAGTTGCCCATACGTGTCCCGTTGTCTGTAGTATAAAATATACATTTACAGCTGGACAACCAAGTCTAAATGAAATACATTGACTATAATTTAATGCAGTTCTTTCTGCGTTTTGGCAGCGATAAATGAATAAACAGGATTGTGTTAAATAATGATGCATTAACTTCCTTTAAACATGTGAAAACATAATAACGCTGTAAATTACTTTGAGCTGCATTTGATTTAAAAGTCATTAAAGTTTATTATTAATATTATGATTTTACATTATTTTGGTCTGAGGAAGACTCAGATGTGGTTGAAGTTTGAGCTTAATGATTATTAAATTGTTTTCTGTTACACAAGTTATTAGCTGATGAACAGAAATACGTTTTAATGAATGAATGAGTGATTTTTTTTTTTTAGCTTTTCTCCTCACAGGCTCACAGAATTAGTTCATTTCAGTAATAGCATTTTAGAACATAAATGAGTAATTCATATTTTGAGGACATGAGCAATTTTTTTCAGGAAGGGAATGTACGGAGATTTAGATTTTCTGGCTGGAATAAGTAATGAATCAAAATGAATTAAAGGTCAACAGGCTACCCTGTGGACCTTCACTGAAACACACCACTCATTCACAGGACTCATTAAGAATATTTTGAACTTTGATTGTTTGCACCTGTAGAGGCTGTAGAGGATCCCATAAGCCTGAAATGTGCTATACTGCGCTTTAATGCGCTGTGTGCAGAAGTATCTGTGTCCAAGCTTTGACTTGGTTACAGGCCAAGAGTGTGAACAGCCCACATGAAACAGAATTATCCCGGTGGGAAGAAAAAGAAAAGTAAACTCGGGAGAGAAGTAGCAATAGTTAGAGGTTACTGTGCTTTTGGATCTTGTTGGTGTAACGCCCTCCACCTCCCCTCCTCTGTTTATCTCCTCAGATGTACATCCAGACAGCCACACTGACCGTCTCCCTCAGCCTCAGCGCCTCCGTCTCCCTCGGGATGCTCTACATGCCGAAGGTCTACATCATCATCTTCCACCCCGAGCAGAACGTCCCCAAACGTAAACGCAGCTTTAAGGCCATCGTCACGGCTGCCACCATGACCAGCAAGCTGTCGCAACTGGCGGCCGAGCGTCCCAACGGTGAAGTGAAGACGGAGCTGTGCGAAGGCGTGGAAGCCAGCGGTGAGAGGGGGGGATGGTTTGTACAGGTCTCTGATTGGTTAAAGGCTTTGGCTCATTGTAACCCGTTCTGCAGTAATGGGAATTTAACATGAGGCTGACTTGAGTTAATTAAGACATCACCTGAGACCAGATCTTATGAAGCCAAACTGTTTACAGCTCAGAGTTGCACTTCAAAGCTCCTTCTCAGCATGTCAGCAGAAAAGTGTGAGATGTCAGGATGGTTTATGTGCTGACTGCTCTGCTTTATTTAACAACCAGCAGCTCTCACATCAGTACAAGTTTCTTTACCTTATACAAGGCTGAACTTCCTCTTTTATCCTGTCCAGTGTCTCACGGGAAACGGGAAGAACCACAAAGATCCACGATTTCCTGTGGTTACTGGCCTACCTTAGAGTTTTCCCTTGTAACTGATCCTGTTTGTGATTTCAGTAGCCAGGATCTCAAAGTGCAGCAGGTGGGAAAATAGTGTCCGGTTTGGAGACTTGGAGAATCGCTTCTCTGTTTTTTGTAGAGCTTGCACAGAGGAGTGTGAAGCTGGAGTCTGCATCTCCAACTCTGAGGTCATGGTTCTGTGCTGGAAAATGTTGGATTGCTCTCTTCAGTTTGTCCCAAGTGAAAGAATATAAGAACCTTGGGTGTTGCTCATGAGTGACAGTAAGAGGACGCTTGCAGTTGAGGGATTGGTGCAGGATTAGCAGTAACTTGCAAATTTTATTGGATCATTATGGTGAAGAGGAAATTAAAACTTACTTTAAACTCTTACTTAGGGACACAAGCTCAGGGTAGTGACTGATAGAATAATAATAATAATAATTGATACTTTATTGATCCCCATTGGGGAAATTCTTTGTGGACAGGCTGTGGTAAACCATTTGAGAATGGTTGGGAGCTTATAGTAGTTAGTCTTCTTAGTGTATCTGCTGATTGTAAATCATTTGTGACTGACATGCACTGATTATCACAGTTCTACCTGCAGGGGACTGAAGGTAAGTCAAAATAAAATGTCACTTTACCAACCCACCGTTTTTCTTTTTCCTTTTCAGTGCCACCAACAAAAACCACCTATGTCAGCTACACCAACCACGCCATGTGAAGAAATGTGAGGCGTTCGCGAGGGCCTGAGACAGAGATGAAGTTCTCTGAACAGTCTGAAGGATCATAGCAACTCAGAAACTGAACCAACACATCTGTGGTGTTTTAATGTTTACAGACTGCAGGAGACGAGCCTGAATGGCGCCAAAAAAACCTAAAAGGGTCACAACTTAAAACCCATGGAGATGCCACAAAAAAGCAAGAGAACGGTAACTGGACAGACAAAAAAAATTACAACAAGAAACAAGAAATACAAAAAGAAAGTTTGGGGACCAATGATATTTGTTGTTATTCTAACTGTGTATTTAAAAAAAAAAAGCTTGTGGTTGTGAAAATTTATGGTTCTTGTCTCATGCCGTCCGTCCGTCGACCTGCATTTTGACATGAGTCCGATGCTGTTTCCGGGGAACCGAACAGTAGCTTTTGGTTGTGAAATGTCTAAATGCCATGGTTGAATTGAAGCATGCCCATTTTTATACAAATGATCTATTTATAATAAAGGAATGTTTCACACGTTGGTGCCATGTTTGGGTGTTTTTCAGAGTAAAAGAACATAACGATTGATGAGGAGAACGTATATTATTATTGTTTTGTTATGGGTAGTGGAGCTTCTGGCCATCTTCTGGATCAGTCAGTCTGCAGTCTTCTCAGTGGAAACAGAAACTCGATGTATGGTGATGCAGGTACAGTATGTGTGGTTCACGATATCCATAAATGATCAATAACCAATCAAAAATTTGTTTGAAGGAGAATTAAGTATTCAGTTTGCTGCTTTTGTGTTGCTGAGCACTTCTCGTTTTTTGCTGTGACAGTCTCAATCCCTTCAGCTGAAGAAACTACAACTCAGAGTTAGAGGTCATCATGGCTCCAGAACTTTGGACCTGACCCAAACAGACCCATGGACAGACAACCCAAACCCGATGTGAACATATAAAATTTTTATTGGATTGGGTCTTGGGTCCTCAGAACTGAGTGAGCCCGTGAAAATCTACTCAGAGCGTGAACATACACCTTCGGTTGGTAGCCCTGGACAGCCCTGCATTTCAGGTAATCAGGTAATCGACATTTGGAAAGGCTGAGATAGTTAGACAGCCACAGCCCTGCTTGTTTTCTAGGACCAAGGTTGTCTACCCCAGATCTAGGCGAAGCTGGTGTAGTTCCCGTGATCTCTCCACTTGCATCCATTGTATTTGAGAACAGCCTCTCGCCCTCAGTCAGACCCAGCTCAAGTGCCATCCACCTGTCCATTTTTAATACAGATGATGACATAAATAATGAATGTTTAAATAGCAGTTAGGCTAAGGACACAGATTTAATGGTTGCCTAGTAACAATAAAAAGGATGCAGCAAGCTGCTCTTGTTTTAAAACTGTAGGCTTCAGCAAAAAGAAAGAAAAAGGAAAAAGGAATAAATGAAACCAAAATCAGGCTCAACTCCAGGCATCTTAACAGGCCAGTCCCAGACACATGATGTAGCCATGATGTTCAAGTGAACATATTCCAGGAAGCACTTAGTAGGCTCTCCACAAAGTTTGCTGATACACACTGGTCAGCAGTGCAAGTTTGCCTCTCAAAGTTCACCAAATGAGGATCAATTCTGCTGTGATGGAGCACACAGGCCTGTTGGTCCCCCAAGTGGGACTTGGCTTTGGCTTTGACATTATGCTGACAGATAACACCTAGAGAAGAAATGCTAGCTAATACTATCTCATGTCTATCCTGACATGGTAAAAGCCTCGGTGCAGGAAATGAGTAGAAACTCCATCTGTATTCCTTCCGATTTGACCTTTAGCATTACACAAACACGAGTCTGGCAGGAAGCTCAGCACAGTGTGCACCTCATTACAAACTTGAAAAGAAAGACAGTCGATGTGATCAATATGTGCAGGGGAACAGGAGAGACCAGATCAATACGAGCTGCTACGAGAGAGAACTCTTCATGCATGTAATGAATATTTCTGCATCTCTTGGCAGAGAAGAAGAGAACAGGTAGAGTCTGAGTGATGAAACCTCCAGGCGTCCTGCTTTTATTTCCCTCGACGTCGCTCTCATTTTTTGCATTTGCAGCCAGCTGAACGAAACAAACCATCTCCACGCTGAAGGAAAAAAAAAACTAGAAATGTTGATGATGAAACGGTTCATCTGAGTCTCTCCACAGGTTTCGATTTTAGCTTTTCTGTTTGATCAGGTTCTTGTTGTCCTCGGGCTCGACTGCTTAACAGTTTAACACATTCAGGTTTGTGTTTCCTGCTTTGAGAAATCTGTGCTCACTAGTGGAACTCCAGCTATGTGTACAAGTTAAATGTTAATCTATCTGAATAAATCAGACCACTCAGGTTTAACATCAGCTAGCTGTTAGCAGATCAGTGGTGTAATGAAATTTAGTACTATTACTCTTAATTGCTGCACTTAAAGCTACAGTATGCAACTATCATTTTGCCAAGTGACGTCCAGCTGCTTCAAAGACCTGCTAGCATGGTTGTACTGTACACCTATGTATCCCTGCAGTGTGCAACCATCCCTAGGTGGCGAGAGTGGCGCAGTTGGCGGGGGTTTACTCCCTGCTTCGTGCACAATTTCTGGCCTCGTGTTGACACCGAACCCTTAGCACCTTAATAGCACAACCTTTGACTACCATCACGTCATCTGCTTTTTCCTACAGGAATCAAGAAATGACCAAACCATACACAAAGTGTAAGATCTGTCTGCTTTTAAACATCTTTCTGCTTATGAATATGTCCACAGACCACTGACCATCGTGACAACTAGCAGGTAATTGAAGTCTGATTGGAAAAAACATGATTAACATCCAGTAATAAGACTTAGTAATAATCAGCAGTAATTCTATTTGCAATCTGAGGGAGAACCGTGTGAAACAGAAATGTGACAGACCGGTCTGAATGTGTTCCCACAGAGGAGGAATCAGCCGAGCAGATTGGCAGGCCACGCTGGTTGTAGTATTTATGAAGACACTGCCAGAAAGTAATCAGCTCCAGGGTGAACACTGCCAAAATCATCAACAAAAGGAAAATTAAATTCAGCTCACTGAGGTGTCCAAAACAAGAATTTAAATAAAAAGACAGACTGTTCACTGACACAACGCTTCTAAAGACCCAAAAAGTTAGACTGCAATTCAGATTTCTCCACTGAATGTTCCACTGTTTTCTTCCATTTATTTTGGTGCTTCTCTGACATGGTTTTCTTAGATTACATGTACCAATGCTATTCCCCCAACTCCCTCACACCTTTAACTGCCCTCTTAAATAAATTATCGAGAGCATCAGTGCTGTGTCAGCTGGAGATATGAGTTTAAATGACCTGAGAAGCACTTGATATTTTACAGTTACATCTGCTGGATTATCAAGACTGACTGCAGGGATGTGCATCGAGTTTCTAAGGGACAGTGGCTCAAAAGAGGGGCACCTTTGAATATAAACTGGGGAGGGGGGCTTGAATGAAGTCAGTGAGATCTCCCCTGAATCCCTTTTTTTGGTCCAACACATTTCTTTTTACTAGAAACCAGTTGATGATCACACCGAACATCTGCACAGTTTTACACTAAAGTAAACTAATCATAGAACCAAGCACCAAGTTTTTCAGATTCACCATCTGCTTCAGGATCTGACGTCTCCCGGCACTAAACACATTTTAAACGTCACTCATCATTTATTGTTTAGTAACATTAGACTGAAGAGTTCTGTGTGTGTCATGTAGAAATACGGTTTGATGCCATATACTTACGTGTGTGTAAAAGATTTGGTTCAATAAATCATTTCTGCAAAACAAAGATAAGAAGCATAATCGTTATGTGGGTTTTGCTGCAGAATAATGAATTTAAACCAGTAAATGCAGATGCAAGTAATTGGTCTATTAAATATATAAACAATTTATGAACAAAAATGTGCATCCAGTGAGAATTGAAGATCATTTAGACATTATGGTCGGACACGCTGTGCCGATGGTAACTGTGCTCTAATTATTATTTACACAGTGAGTATGTGGGCAAGTACAAACTCTAAACGTCATGTCTCTAATAACACATTTCCTCCTTTTCATTGCATCCTTCCTTTCAGCTTTAGGATGAGGGACTAAGACAGATAAAGGGGGAAACAACAATGCCTGTAAGAGCCTTGAGATGCAGCCTGGGGTCATCCGTGAGGTGTACAAACGTGCAACAAGTAGATGATAGATCAGTATGATCATGAACTAACTGTAAAATAAAATTTTATTCATGTAGCCCAGTATGACTCGTTGTCAGTATGTCTCGTTCACCAATAAACCTCCTAAGGTTTTTCTTAAACTCCTTTTGAAGAAGAATCTGAATTTGACTCACGACACGTTCTTAAACGGCACATTTGCTCGTACTTGTCAGGCGTGTAGAGACACAGACACAGCGAAGAAAACACGATGTCTGAGCGAGGAGCAAGTGAGTGGACTTCCTGTTTATACCTTGTCCTAACCAATCCTACCTCTTCCTCGCGGTCACCTGACTCGCTCACCTGACAGTACTGTTGTTCTCACACTGACAAATCCCATTATTCTTTTAGTGGAGAACAGTGGGTTTTAAGAAGACGTTTCTTCTTAAGTGCGGTTTGTGAATGTGGCTCGGCTTCTCCCTCTCTGCATCTCATTTTGAGAAAACCAGTGTGACACCATCGGGAAATCCTGCACTGTCAGCTTAATTGGCTCTCTGACAGAAACACTGTAGGCTTTTCTCATTACTAAGCACTTTCATCCAGCTGCTGTAGGTGGCTCCGGGCCCAATTACTCTGAGAGTTTACATAGTCTTAATGAATCAGCATGTCGTCGCAGAGACGAGGACGATACGAGCAACCGCAGATCAATTCAAGACACGCTTCAGTCACCATGTAAGACGGAAACGGAAAAATGTTTAGAACAGTAACACACTGTACATTGTCAGGTACAGTCTGACACACGGTCACGCTCACACTGTGCTTCCTCATCACTGCACACTCGCCTGTGATCCGCTCTGTCCAGCTACACTTCCTGCTCCAGTGATGTAATGTTTGTGTGATGAGGCTTCATCTCCACAGTGCTGGTTCAAGCTGTGAATGTAAAGAGCATCTATCTTCCCTGTGGAAACTGGGCCAGTCGTTCAATTTCATGTTTTGGCATTTTGCCTTTATTAGGCAGCACCGAATTTAAAACGTCAATATAGCTGATCACAGAGTGCATATGCTGCACCTGCTGTCGGGAACATTTAGTTATGTTGCTTTTGTCAGCATAAATGCAGTGGTCCACAACTGCAGTGCAGCAGCTTGGGAGGATTTTTCATATTCAAAATTATCCTTCTGCCGAAGACTTATAAAAGCTTATACCTCTTCATACGAGTGAAAACGTAACGTTCCTTTAAAGCCCCAATAGGTAAAATGTCAAAATTACTTATTTACCGTACATTAAAATAGTAATTTCTGATATACGTGACGCTCTAACCACAAATATAAGTAAATGGTTTAAGTTTAACTTTAAGTAAAAGTTTTCTTCCTGTGTGCTGAAGTTCGTTCATTCCACAGTACAGTACTGGTTTAAGTTGTTAAAATCTAAATCTGAGAAAACATGCTGCTGACACCTGACTGTAACATACAGGAGTGCCTGCTGAGAGTCTCTTCTCATGGCAGGTTTGGACACCATTCAGTGCTGCAGCTGTAAGCACGTTTGTCTTTTGCTGTGTGAAGTAGCACCTGTGCCTCCTTTTTACTTTCAGAAGAGCAGAATAATTCTACTTTCCTCTGCTTTACACAGGAACCTTCCCGTCATGTCGTCGGCTCATTTCACAACTCGTCAGTCGGCCTTGGATTCTGACGTGTGAAGAAACTTTATCTTTATCCTCTCAGGTATTGGTTCACAGCTTGAGTGTGTGTGTGAGTGTTGTGGAGGTGGGGGTAGGAGGTGGGTCATAGCTTCTCTCTGACTCACTGAGATTTTAATTGGCTGCAGGTGGATTCGGTCCCAGGTGGTCCGTGAGCTGCAGCGACACATTTAGTGGTCGTGATTCAAAGGAGGTCGGTCAGCAAACGACGTCGGCTACTGAATGATCCACTCTGAGGCTGCACGTGTTCACTGGGCTTAGACAAGTATACTGTGTTATAAAGTATTTGTACACAGAGTATTTAGAAAGTAGGGCACGTTTTTATGCCTCTGTCAACAGTTTTCAGTATAACTAGCTTTATTCTCGATGTTTTTCACGTTTTTGACCCCGAAATGGGTCCAGTTGCATTTTAGGGAAAGCGTGGGGGGCAATGTGCTGGAGGAACATAAACACGTCTTGTCAAATCTTTAAATCCTGATACTGTGCTGGTTCAAGTTCAGACATCACTGTGTTGGTAACATGCTCATCATATTAGAAGTATTACAGCTAGAGTAAACCACATGTGTTGCAATCACAGTTTTATCCACAAATCTGTTTCCTCATTGTCATAGTAACCGTGCTTCAGTGCAGCAAACTGAAATGACAAATTTGTTTTTGTAAGATTAACGAATCCAATCAATTCATCAATCAACACTCCACTCGTGAGTCTTTACATGTGAGAATAAATCTCCCGGTGCTCCTTTTAAAACACACAAACCTCAGGGTTTGGTTTTTTTTCGCTCAGAACACCCGCTAACATCCTAAAAATGTGAGCTTCACAATTGCTCCCATTTTCAGCCATCACACTCTGAACAAAACCTTCAATTGCTCTGATGGGCTGAGAGCAAAATGAAAGTGAGTCTTGGATTCTCTTTCAGACAGCTGACACGGTGACTGCTCTGCGGGTCGCTCCAAAAAAAGGTCTGCAAGAAAAAGAGGCTTTAGTTTGCTTCTCAAACTCGTCAAATCCTTTATTTACTGTACAATTTATTTATGCCGCAAAAGGTGAGTGAAATTCAATCCGAAGAAATGCAGAGAACAAAGAGGTAAACAGCAGATGAACAGAACAGTAAGTCAGAAACATTTTCTGCAAGCAATTATTCAAATAGTCTTTTTTAACATTCAGGTATTTTTATAGTATTTAATAGGCCTGAACCTTCTGTAATACAGAGCTGAAAAAGTGAATCCCAGAGAGATAAAAGTGCTGAATTTTCCATTTCATACTCTTGATTTATTACTTGAGCCAAGTGTGGAAAGAAAACACAGTTTTTACCTGAACCCAAAATGCCATCTGTGATGAAACGGCTAGAATATGTAAAGCAGACAGTGACTTCCACTTCTGCTCTTTAAACTGTCCAGAAACTACAAATCCTCTCCAAGTTATAAAAATAAAACTTCGCTCATGCCCAGGATGACAGCTTGTCTGTTTATGCCTCACCATGAGCTCTCCAAACTAAACTGCTGTCACACTCCACATTCTCTTTTCTTTTTTTCTTATTCGTGAAAACACATTGTGCCTGACATTTTCTGAGCATAATGCCTCCGCACATGTTGGAGGATGCGTTCGCTCACTCACTGAATTCTGGGTGTTTTATTTTTGCACGCTGAACGCATTCATATTCAGATAAGGCTGGTCACAGATCATTCACTGCGGTTCCTGTGTGATATTAACATGTAAATCAGATGGATGATTAGCATGAGAAATCTGCTGTTTGCATCTCACAGGCATCTGTGTTGACTATTTATGAACAAAAATGGTTTTAACAAATTGAGTTTTCATAAAATACTCACTCATACATATGCATTAGCCTTCAGACAGTGCAGAGGTGCTGCTTCTTTGTGTGCTTCTTCTCACCAGCAGAAATTTAACCTGGAACCACTGACCCAATGTGTTCTTTGAACATTTTAATTGGACATTTACTGTCATTTAAAGCTGCATTAACAGATTCATCAGCAGAACAAGCTAAGAACACAACATAGGTGACTGTAATTCAGTTAGGAGCAAACCCTGTAGCATCATCGTCATCCATGTGGAGTTTCCTCGTGGGATCAATAAAGAATTAACAGCTCATAAAGTGTTTGTGGCTGACTTGTTTTTATATAAAATGAGTTGGGCTTAATGTGAAGAGGCAGCTTTCTGAAAAGGGCAACACAGAAAACCAAAACTAGGAGCTAAAAGAGGCTCAAAAGCTTCATGAAGCTGCTTATTATTGTAAGAATAATTAACAATAATTATAATAATAATTTTAAGAATATAATAATAATAAGAATAATCTTTAAGTATGTTGATGGTATTTTTGTCATTTACCGCCTACATAAAAGAAATATCTAGAACATCCTTCTTCCACCTGAGGAATATTGCTAAAATTAGGAGCA
>JAUYWH010000024.1:21966884-22013075 GCA_034779795.1 Ctenopoma multispine
TTGCCTTACGTGCTTGCTCAAGTGGGACTGTTGGGTTTTCTACATTACTCTGTATATATTTATATAATGTGTAAGGTATTAAACCTCACACTGTGAAGTGCCCTGAGATGACCTATGTTGTAAATTGGCGCTATATAAATAAAGCTGAATTGAATTGAATTGAATTGTTTAATCTTAATCTCGCTGTGTTTGCATAAGAACCTGATTATAATACAAGAGTGCATGCACACGCTTGTTGAGGTTAAGTTGTTCATCACAGCTTTATACAGTAGATCACAATGTTGGTTGAGCAGCCGAACCCCCTCTGAATCAGAAAAGCAGATAAAGGAAAGTTGTGACTTTTTTAAAAAGGCAATAAAAACTTAAATCTCGTTAATTCACTAACTTTTTTCAGTGTTTGTCTTAAAGGTACAAATATAAACAAGTTGGTAGCAATAATGTTCTGGCTGATTCCAAAAGTAACGGGTTAAGTGGTCATGACTGGGTAATAAAAAGGCTGATGTCAGCACCTGTGATGGTACGGGGCGGGGGCAGAGTCCACGGCATTGGTTACTTATATGTCTGAAGGTACTGTTCCATTTTTAGAGCGACACGTGCTGCCATCAACGCAGCATCATTAGATATTTCAGCAGGACAATGCCAGGCAAATGCTGTAGACACACGGTGTGTCTTTGGCTGCTTGCAGTCCACATCTGTCTTCTATTAAAAATGTCTGGAGCATAATGTAGAGGAGCAGCAGACAACAGCAGACCACAAACTGCTGAGCCACCGAAGTCCTGCATCCAGCAAGAATGGTCAAATATTGCACTTGCAAAACTCAAACAATTAATATCGTCGGTTCTGAAATGATTAAAAAGTCTAATTAAAGGGAAAAGTAAACACAATCACAGATTTAGTATTTTAAAAAACATTTTCTGGGGAGGTGGTTCATATTTATGTTGTTTGTGATGCCGGCTTCCTGATTTACAGTAAAACCAATACTAAGTGTAAAAGTTTATGTAGGTGCTGAATACACACATAAACACAAACACACTGACGGTGCACAGCCCAGCATATCTGAACACTCTCTCTCTCTCCAGCAGCATCCTCTTCATCATCTCCCTCCTGGGCAGAGGCTATATTTAGTGTGGCCCCCTGGGGCACCTGCAGGCACAGATGACCCATTCTGGACATGCTGAAATTAATGATCTGCGTACTGTCTTGTCACACACATACACAGATATATTTCATTACATACAGTACTGGTAACGTTGGCTGTGGAGGCTATGGTTTATTTTACTTATTAAGGCATCACTCTGAGGTGGCGCGTTTATTACACCCCAAGGATTGTGGGAGACAGAAACCAGCTTCAGCACCAAGGACAAAGTCGGTGCTAACACCTGTGAGTTCAGCCTTTTATTCGCCATCCTGTCATCTGTCTGCAGATATCATTATCAGGAACCAGGGGAACAGGGAAGTCTGCTTTCTGATGGAACAGTCGCACTAAAGTAAAATATTCGAATACCAATACCAACATTGGTGTCGATACTATGGATATTTGGATCTATCCGCCCACTCCTAATGCTTGGTCGCAGTGAAAACTGATTCATTACAGAATACAAACTCTCCATTAAACTACATTTTAATATAGATAATAACAAGCAACACTTTTGGTATCAAAGGTCAAACCGAATTGTCGACAACCTCTCAGCCACCGCCCATGACAGCCTCTGATTAAGATAACCTTCCTCATAACATAACAAGGACACACCTTTCATTTCTTTTCCACATCATTGCTTGTTATTGATTAAGGCTTTGAGAACGTTGAGCTGATGCTTCCTCCTAGTTTTCCAGAGATGCTCCAGATAAAACTGAAGGTCAAAGTCATCACGAAACATGAAAACAGTGCTGAGAGTAGATGCAAACGCGTGATGAAACAATGAAAAATCAAACCGTTTCGGCAAGGACGATGAAATAAATCAAATATCTAATATGCATGAAATGAGGGTTTGGTTTATTTACTATAAGACATGAACAACTGATGTGCTTATATGCTTGACTGCTCCAGACTGTGACTGACTGAGCTCGGTAAAGTCTGGTAAAGTCATTTCCTGCCTTTGTTCTTGTGCAGAAACTGACTAAATTGGCATTATTATTATTACAGAACTAAACCGGATTGTTTCTGAGTCTTAAAAACCTTCAGAATTAGGGTCATTGTTGTAAAAATGACTCGAGAGGCACCAGCTGTGGCTAGATCAGCATCATATAATTAGCGTCCCCATGAGCATGTTAGCATGCTGTTACTAGCATTTAGCCCAAGGCGCTGCTGTTCTTAAATACTGCCTTACAGCTGTTAATATGACATTAAAATGAAAGTTTAACAAAGTGAGTGGAAATATAAGCGTGAGTCAAACGTCCACTGAAGCTTCCACTGTGGAGACTGAACTGGAACACGTCAGACCTGCGTGGAGCAACGTGGAGACAGCAACATTACTCAGTTTAGGGTACGAAACAAACAACTCGATGCTCTGATGTTAGTGGTGGAGACACATATTCACTTTATGGTTCTATTGCTGATTGTTAATTTACGTAATTTACTGCTGATATTGCTGACGACCAGGATCGCAGCAGTACGAAACTTTTCAAACTGTCCACCAGGTGGGAAACACACGGCAAGCAGAATGAGGATGCTGATGTGTGCCACTTGTTTTACTGATCATCGTTCCTCCACCGTCATCCTGAGTGGTTTGAGTTTTACCAAAAGAATGACTTAGTGATTCCAGGCTGCAGGCCACCTAGCAGCTTGTTTTCCCTCCTCAGCAGACGAGCAGTGCCGGGAATGTAAATATGACAACAGGGAGAGAAAAGAATCAGTGAAGTGTATCTGGGCGTACAGGTGTACTGTTTGACAGGGGATGAACGCTTTTGGTGTAATGCATTCAGAATGAGGCAAGAGCTGGGAAGAACATGCTGTGAACAGATAAGTGTGATGAGTAACACCTAAACAGATTGGGCACAGAAGCGCTTTTGTGATTGTGCAGAAATCCAGCAGAGGATCACGGTCCTCGCAGTCAGACAACACCTACTCACTGTCTGTTTGTGCAAAAAATATAGACATTCAATGAATCGCTCCGTATGCATGGGCCTGTGTCAGAATAGCTAAATATACTCGAGCCTAAATAAACTTTCTGAAAAGCCAGTGGAAGAAAAAGTGTTTAAATGCAAATTCAGGGTTCTGTGCAAGAGGAGATATTTTTTAAAGCAGTCGGAAGACAACAAGCATCCAGAAATTGGAAAAAAAAACTAATTTACAAATAGTTAATACATTCAAATCCAGACTGTGAAGCAGGGAAAACTGAATTTATTATAATAATTATAATACATTTATAGTGCATCTTGACCCACTACATTACAGACTGTCTGTTCCACATACTGTACTTTTAAGACATGTTCTTAGTTGTCTGTACTGTGAAATAGAGATCCATTTGAATTAGATTAGTACTGACTTAGTTACAGCTCCACAGCCACAGAAGGTCATCACTGAAACGACTGTCTGGCTGTCAACATCAAAACATGTTTGTGGAAAGTTGGCCAGAAGAGGTGCGCAAGCAACAGGAATGACCTCAGAGTTAAGAAGATTGTTGACCAAAGCTGATTCAAGAACTTAGGAGAGCTTCACAAAGAGCAGAGTGAGCCTGGAGTCAGCTCTCACAGGACATGGACTACAACTTGCAATCCTAACATCAAGCCACTGATCAGAAGGGTCTGACTGAGCAGTGGCTCAAAGTCTTTATTTAGGGTCGAAGTAAATTTGAGGTCTGGAAGAAGACTGAAGAAGAACAAAATTCAAGTTGCTTCATGTCCAATATGAAGTTTCCCTGGTTGGTGATGATTTGGGACCATCTACTGGTGTTGGTTCACTGTCCAAAGTCAACACAGCCCTCTAGGAGATTTTAGAGCACTAATACTTCTACTATATACTACTATTACTCAGTAATTGGAGCCAAAGAAGCCCAGACCAAGTATTTAATGTGTAAATGAAGATACTTTCCAGGTGAAGAACTTTTCTGTATTGTAAATTCATCCTAAATATCAGAAAATATTCCATTTTTCACATTTCGTTATTATCCTGTTGCTCTTTAACACTCCATGTTTTACCCATGTCTGGTCATTCTCCCAATCATATAGTTTTATATTCTGTGCCACTCCACTCACCTGCAGCTTATTCAGCTTCGGTATATAAGCCCTCAGCCAACACATTTCCACTAACATTTGCAGCTGTGACTTTCTATCTGTCTGATCCTGATTGTTTTCTGTTGTTTACCTATGTGCGTCTATCACTTATTGTGATTCTCCATTTCTGTTCATGTCCGGCCCTTGTAAGTTTCTGTAAGATGGTTATACTAGTCAAAAATAACTTAAATATCACAAATAAAAATAAAACATCTAATCTAAGTCTTCTTTTTTGTTGCTGTGTTTATGAATTAAATAACTTAGAGTTATTGGTGCCTGCACACTGTGTTGCCAGCATGATTTTCTTTACAATTTATTGCTGCAATTCACATTTTGCAATGTGCTTATTCACAACCTTTACTCTGCAAACTCCATGTAACACGTGCAGGTTTTCTTGTTTTGTCCCATCTCTCGTTGATGCATATAGTGATGCGCTGTGATGCTGTCGCCCTGAATCTGTCAGTGAGGATGAGACGTGGAGCTGCATGGGGGGGCTTTAGCTCAGCTGTTGCTCATCATTCGTCTCCCGCTGTCAACCAACAGTTGTTGTCAGACGTCACCTTATGATGAGACGCTTAAACCCCGTCGTCTTGTCTGGGTACATAAAAGTCAAATACACCTCTTTTTGAACAGAGCCACGTCACGGCAGAAGAAATTCACCTCCTTTGAATCATTCAGCATTCATCTAATCTGCTTTATTAGCCCTGACAACCATCACTGGCTGCAGCAGAACAAAAATCACAACATTGAACATTCACTGTGCTGATCACACACCAAACTGTAGACGATCTACACTTGAACTACATCTTCTGGCTTAAAGATCTTAAAGATCATCCAGCCGCACATTCAAAAAGATGTTTGCTTGTAACATAAAGCTGGAGGGAGGGGGGGTACATCCTGGACAGGTTGGCAGTTTGTCATAGGGCTGACATGTAGAGACAGACAAACACTGACACCAGTTCTGCAGAAATAAATGAGTAGCGCTGCTGCTCAGAGTGACACCTCAAGACCAGAGGTGGTGAAAAACTCAGACCCAGACAAAAGTTGGAAATTCAATTTAGAGTTGCAAAATAATTATTCTTCCTCAAACTGACATGAAGAAAACTGTTCTGTTTCAAAGACCTTTTAAGAAATCTGGAATTATAACCTGACATCCAAACAAATATTTATTTGTTTATTTGTTTGTCTTTTTCCGTGCAGGTGTAACCTCCAGTCAACACCTCATTGATTTGACTTGCTTGTGTTGTTGCTGATGTACTTGCTGCTCTCGACACTGAGCTGTCGATGGACAGTTCTCTCTCTCTGAAAATGTTCCTTTAACAGAGAAGCCATCTGAACCCCCTGCAGAGATAAATAATAAGCACTGTAATTATATTGCAATCGTCTGTGAGCGGCTCAGAGTGAGAGTGTGTGTAGGAAATTCAGGAGACTCTCCTGTAGCTGTGTCCTTCAGTTTAACTGTTCTCTTTGCTTGATCACACAGACAAGGTGCCACACATTAAGCCGTTTAATTTTACAGGTTTGAAGCACTGCATGTCAGTATGTCATTATAATTATTAATAATGTGTTTTATTTGTGGATCATCGCAAAACAAATCAAAAATCCAGTGCAGCTAAAAAGCAAAAGTAAGCGTGCTAACAAATGATTGTCAGTCTAATCTATTATATTATCCCGATCGCCAACAGATCAAACGTGTTTGGCATTCAAAGCCATGAAGAATTATTACATGAATTTGGAATCACTTGTTGAATTTGATAAAAATATTATCTGGGAAATGTGCAGCCTGTAAAATAAAGTCCTTCAGATGATGCATGACGTCTACAGACAGACTGAGGAGATGAACCTGATTCAGACTCGTGGTGACGATGGGAACTCTTCTGTTTCCTGGACATCAAGTGATGTTGTGTTACTGCAGCTCTGGTGGACGTCTCCATATAATAACACCTCAACAT
Organism: Ctenopoma multispine; assembly: GCA_034779795.1. NCBI lineage: Eukaryota > Metazoa > Chordata > Actinopteri > Anabantiformes > Anabantidae > Ctenopoma > Ctenopoma multispine. The sequence goes on from JAUYWH010000024.1 coordinate 21,973,049, forward strand.
AATGACAGTGTAAATGAAAAAGAAAACCACTTTGTATCAGTACTAACTCCATCTGAACGCTGATGAGGAACATTAGAGAGAAGTCACAGTCCGGTGTGTTTGAAGAGGAGGCCTAACAGCATCATGGAGGAACAAAGAAGAACTGTCTGTTTCAGCATGTAGTTGCAATAGAAAAACTCAACAGTTAAAGCCTGTAGTGTAACACAGGAAGATTGTCAGATGGATATATTCACCTTCATTTCGACTGCATTAAGAGTTCTTTCTGTGGTTCTGTGGTGGTCAGTAGTGTCAGTGAAGATTCATCCAGGTGAGGGTTATCTGGAAGACGAGTCATGGAAACATGGACTTGGTGGGGTGAAAGAAGAAAGAAGCCGTCTGTGGACAAGAGGAAAAATCCCTCCTGCAGCACGGAGAGAGGGCTCCAACTCATCATGCTGCTGTTTCATCCAATCCCAGAAAAATTAAGACCACTTTACATGTCCACCAGGGAGCACACAGCTGACAGCCTTTTACTGAGGGGAGGAAGGGATGTAGGAGTTGTGATCGTTGGAGCCTAATGACTCTTATCTACTCCCTCCCTTACTCTGACCAACCTAACAAGGCCATTCAACTCCGGTGAGTGATGAAAGCACTGTGGACGATATGAGGTCTGCTGCCAACTCAGAGTGAAGAAACTACATCAGTGAATAGTGGCAAGAAAGTCATTAGTATTAAAGTAGGTCATCATCTCTTTTGTCGCTCTTTTGGGTATTTCACAGCAAAAAAAATGTCCCAGATGACAGTTTTCATTGGAAAAAACTGTGAAACCATGTTTGTCTCCGGAGTGATGAAATCACATCTTCTGCCTGAGCAGAGGAAAAGCAGCAGCATTATCTGCTGGTGCGTTAAAACAACCTGTGGAGCTTCACAATTAAGTCAACAGACAGAAATCTTGTGAGTGCAGAGTATCAAAGCAGAAACTTGACTAACTGACAGAAAATATGACATAATGGTGTTATGTTGATGTGGCGTTTCTACAGTATTGTATATAAAGGGTCAGACATGAGCAGACAGACGTAATATTCTACAGAAGATAACTGTCCAAACCTTTCGAAAGAAACAATAGAATCTGTTATTATGAAGACATGAATCAAGCATCACACACTGACACCTGTGCACTCCACAGCTCCACATGACACATGGCATCTGATTAGTGATTCTCTAAAAGGAAAAATTTAAAAACTGTGTCAAACAGACAACATCATATAATGACTTTTACAAACATTTTATTCTGTGACTATATGAATAAAGTTGCCTGATGCCTCTGTGTAAAAAAATAAAAATCTTCTATATGTTGTTAAAGTATCTACAGCCAGGGCCCCCACCAGCAGGGGGCCTCAGTGAGCTACATGGATCGATAGTTCGGGTTTTTATTTGTTTTAAAATTAATTTAAATTATTTGTACGTATATTTTATGTTCCCTCTATTTTTGTAGTCATTGTGAAACTACAAAAATATATCTTTCAGTGGTATATATTAATGAAAATGATTAAAAATCAAAAAAGCTCAGCAATTTTTTCGAGTTTGTCTGTGACGTCATCAAGTCGGCAACTCGGCAAATTGTAAACATGACGTGAGACACAGAAACGAATTGATAAAGATGGTTAACAGCTAACATACATGACACAAAACAATGAATAAGTTTGTGGAGAAACACGTTCAGCAGATACAGCAAATGTAGCCTCTTTGCTAACAACAGCGTCAGCTAGCGTTAGCTTTAGCATTAGCATCAGCAGCACCTGCGGCACAGAAGAGGAGCTGGAGGAGCAGTAAACAGGACAGATCCTTCTCCACACTCCTCATCAAGAACAGGTCCACATGTTTAAACCACTTCACTACGGTGTCTGTGGAATATGACTTTGTTAGTTTGATCAGACATGATGAACTATTCTGCTCAACGAAAAGCAGGAATAGCACCAGAAGTTGGTGAGTATGTGATCAATGATGCTTCACTTTAAGATGGTTTAAACACAGACTTCACTTTAAGATGGTTTAAACACAGACTTCACTTTAAGATGGTTTAAACACAGACTTCACTTTGTGGGTGATGATTTTATAATGAACACTTTAGTTTATAAGATACTGCATAGATTGAACTGATCTTCTGAGAGTCAGATTGTGCTGTGAACACATAGGACGATAACTTTTCTTGATTCCATCTGTTACAGAGACATTTTACTGACAGGTTGAAGTTGTATAATGTGTGGAAACACCAGTAATGACATTTGTTAACGTACATTTTTTGGAACCTGCGTATTTTCTGGTTTATTATTGTTCCCTTATCATTATTTGAACCTGGATCCAAAAGACAATTTCCCCCAAATATTAATGCCATTCAGTACCTGTCAAAGGTTTGGACACACATAGGAATGTCCATGTTTTTCATGAAAAGATTTCCTTCTTCATCTGTTACCATCACTGCAAAAGGGTTTCCTGACACAACACAACATGCAGCTGGAAGACAGTATAAATGTTGATGATATGCTTTTATACATTTATGTAAATATTCCTTTAAAAAACACCTGTTTTCAGCTATTAACTGACTAACTAACTTTTTTATATTAACATTGTCTACAGTCTATTTCTGATCCATTTAATGTTAATGAATCTGCCTTTTTTTTCAAAAACATTGTCATTTCTATGTGAGTTCAAACTTTTGACTGGTAGTGTACATGAAGTGCTCATTGTCTCTGAGGATTCAGCAACCACACATATGGATTCACAACCATTACAAAAACCAGTGCATATATATTACTGTATTACTCTTAAGTGTTTTAGTTTACTGTTAATCAGCAGCAGCACAGTCTTGTAAGCATAAAATGTTTTACTTGTTTTAAGGCGACAAATAGGGCCCCAAATGCTGGCAGCCTAGGGCCTCAAGATTTCTTAACCCGGCCCTGTCTACAGCACAGACTAAACCACACAGTGAGCTGAATAGATAGTGACAGAAAGACAGAAAGCCGCGTCTAAAGTACAGTAGTGAGGAACTGTTTCTGTGATCTGTGAAGTTCAAACAGCACGCGGTGGCCAGAGAAAGTAGAAAATTCTGCAATAAAAATGTATTAATTTGTATTAAAAATAAAATAACATTAAAAGGAGCAAATGAGCAAAGATAATAGAATAGATATGATTAGATCTCTAGATAAATCTAGAGATCTGAATCCAGGCCTGTCCCCTGAAAAACCCTGCTACTGTCACTGTTTGGGTGTAAAGCTGCAGGTGATTTAACTTTTACGCATTAAGATATTAGATTTGCCTCTGCTGCTGAAGCACACAGCACTTTCTTCCCACACATTCGGCGTTTCCTCCTTCTGTACCTTTCTGCAGGAATCCTCAGAGCTGTGTGTGTGTTTCCTTTGTGCAATCGCTGCCCAGCGTGTTTTTCTTTTCTTTTCTCCCCAACCGGTCGATGCAGATGGCTGCCCACCTTGAACCTGGGTCTGCTGGTGTCTTCTGCTAAAGAGAGACAAAAGGCGACAAACTCTTACACTAATGTTATTTATTTTTACATAAATAACGTTTCGTATCACTACAATTACAATTTCAGGAGACACCTGCCTCCATATGTGAGGGAGCACTAACCCATCATAAGAGAGGGATCAGTATGAGAGCGGTAAAGTTGGAGGAGTTGGTTTAAAAAAGAAAAGAAAAGTAAAATGTTTTAATCCAAGCCGACAGGTTCTGGGCACAAAGTCAGCAGCTCATTTGCATTTTCTCTTCATTTCAGTTTTTATTTTTGTATAACCTGCAGAGTTTTCTGAGCTTGTCGTTGTAGTAAAAGGAAACCTCTTCAGCATTCAAACTGCAGTACTTGAACAGTGAATTAGCATGTGTGTGTGTGTATCTGTGTGTGTGCCTCTGTTTTGTTGAAGTATTTGGCAGGTGCTCTGTAGGCCTGATGGGAAATGTAGATCAGTGGGTAAGCGGATGTAAATTTCCTCCAGTGGTGAAGCTGCTGAAGCTCTGCACTGAAGCTCTGCACTGCATCAGATTCCAACAGCATCAATTATTTAACGTGTTGGAATTAAAGACTGGCACGCCTCGCCCCCATTTAAAGTTTTTAGGTGACATGAATTATTAATGCAGATAAGACAAGGTCATTGCAGAGAGAAACAATATGAGTTTATTGTAGACTGAAGAGCAGAAAGAAAGTAACCAAGCATGTAAAATCAAGCGTGAACATCTGTATGATGCTGGTAAAATGTCTCCTGAAGGTTAGCTGCAGGTTATAGAGGAGTGTACAGCTGATGTCTCTCCTAACTCTATACGGGCTCAGGAAAGTCTCCTTCCTGATATAAAACTGTTTCAGTGATTTAATGCTGCAGGTGAAGCAGCCTGCACAAATGATGGTCTGGCTCCGTTTTTTTACAGTGACCATAACACTGCTGCTGCTGCCCAGAATGAAAACGAAAAAGTTCCACACACCATATTTAATGTTGACAGAGTTTATAAACCTACAGAGAAGAAGGGAAAATCACCAGAGGGGGTGAAAACATGAAAATCAATGAAGGTTGAATGTTCAAGGTTTCTGGAAACTGAACATGTTCATTTAAGGGTCTTTGTGTTTTCTACATGTTTGTGAATACTAATCTGAGGTTTGGGGACTTCCAGAGGCCCTTGAGGTGTTGAAAGGGAAATTCTGTGTTGTGCTTGTGTGATGTCTCTAAGTGTAGATTGTTTTGACATCAATACAACCAATCAATAATCCACAACCCAAAGACAAAGACAAACAGCAAAGCCTCAACGATTAACAAGCCACATTACATTAAAAGAGGATTGAGGTATTTTTCTGGAAATAAAAGTTTGATGTTTGATTCTCCTTTTGATTGATTAATTGATCAGTACACTAATTCCTTCACCTCTACACTGTGTCATTTAGGAGAGCAGTTGAAAGTGTTTTTTATTGTGTCAGATTCCCTGAGGAACTGGTAGTTTGTCCTTAACAGCCTTCCTGGGAATCCACAGTTCACACTGTCATATTAGGTATCACAGTAACTGAGCCACTCACAGCATGAATGAGAACAACATAGTTTATTGGGCGTCATGAATCGTTGGATTTAATGTTGTGGCTAATCCGTGGTCTGCAAGTGACAAAAGTCACAATTCAGACGAAGAAAGGTCTCTGCTATTATAGTAAATCCTCACTTTCGTTACATTTCCCACCGTGTGATGTCAGCAAAAACCGAAAAGGCAACACGCACGGAGCACGTCACAACACCTGCGGTGCACACGCTGTATTCTGTGTGAGCCTGGTGGCATCTTGAGAGCATCATCCATTGTCAGGGTACGCCGCCGTTCTCTCTCCCTGCGTCGTCTTTCTGCAAAAGCAGCAGTTTTGTTGTCAGACTGACATATTCAGACTTCTGTACATTAACTGGTGAGTGATACAGCCTGAAACTGACACACTCCTTCGTGACATGGTTGATGCATTGCACTTGAAGAAACCTCGGTGGCAGTCTTATCAGAACAGAGCTACAGGCCAACATCTTGTGCATCGTGCTTTTCCATCTCCAGCATCTCCAGAGACTGTTTCCCTCTCCTGATGCAGTCTGACTTGATTTAACACGAGCTTCGCTGTGAGTAAACATCTCCGCACTCTCTGCTTTAAACTCTGAATCTGAGACCTAAAAAGAAGACGGGAGCAGTTCCCCCTGTGGATTTGGCACATTTGTAGTCATTATGCAAAATGCCAAACACAACTGATTTGCTTGTGTGCAAGCAGTGCTGCTGTAATTGCAAAATATTTCATTATGAAAAATTGTGAAGTTCCAAAAGCCTCTCCTTATGTTTATTTTTTCCTTACAGTTATTTAAAGTTGTGATTGACAAATGAGCTTCCGAGATTATTAAAAATGTAGCTGGTGAGAAGCTCTCCTCCAGGATTCATTAAATTGAACCACTTTATAAATTTAAGTCATTGGGCTGCAAAGCAGACTGTAAAGTGTCTTTAATCAAATGTTTACACCAGAACAATTCCAATAATGAGCCATTTCTCTCTCTTAGCACAGCTCCACTGTTGAAGTATGATAATTGAGATCCTGTACGAGGTGAGCGGCTTTCATCTGTCGCATGAAACCCAATAAAAGTGTTCAGACAAATAACACATCTCATCAGAGTCTTATCAGGGTGAGAGGAGTGTCCCTGCCACACACGAGACTTTAATTAAACAACTAAACAAATACAGCAGTTTGTGTAATGGTGCTGATGATGGAGCTGCCTCAACAGACCCCCGTCTGTTTCCAGTGTGTCATTAAGAGGAGCAGGCAGCAAAACTAAGCCCAGTCAGTGCAGCTCCTAAGGGATTATTAGTTTGTTGTTATTATGCAGATTAAAACTGCAGTTTTCAGCTTTTTCACATTAAAACAACAAAGTGTGAAGAGAAAGAGGTGTCCTGACTTACTTTTGTTAGCATTTGTTTCGTGATTTCGTCTCTGGAATCCCGATTACAGCCACCAAAACCAGTTTTATCCCATTTTCAACCAACACAAACCTGGTGCTATCTGGACTGGTGCTGCTTCAAAGTTGGTTCAACTTGGGAACCGTTTCGTCTGGAGAGCGACAGCAGAGCCGTGTCACTACGTCACCCTGTACGTCCGGTCCTGCTCCACTTTCCCGTTCCCTCTCCTGTGCTTGTTATAAAGACTCCTAAGACTGCTTCCTGCTGCACGTGCTGCATTTAGGTCCTTTACTGATTTTCTGACAACATAACCTTTATCAGCAATTAACTTTGCATAAAAACTTTAAATTAATACTTGTCTACATGGACGGAGAACCGTTCCTTCAGTGCATATGGAGTCAGATCAGATCAGAACATTAAGCAGCACAAACCCTGTACAACAGCATGTTATAAGTGACTGTTAAATCTCTGTGGTCTGATTAGCAGCTAAGCAGCTCTCCAGTGTCTGATTGGCCAACACTCTGGAGACTCAGAGACATTTAACTAACCATCTCTGTCTGTCCAGAGGCCTTGACACGGCACTCCACTGCTGTCAAACACGTTGTCACACTCCCACTCACACTTCACATGCTCCTGAACTGGCTCCATAATGATCCATCTCCTCTGCCTCGTTAAATCTGCACCTCTGGTCCAGCAGCAGCTCATAAAGACCATTCTCATTTCATCCTGAGGCATTCTGCCAGCCCTGCGCACTGGCTTTAGATTCGGATTTGTACCTTTACTCGTCTCCAGCTGGTGCAGCTGCTCGAAGGAAGCTGGGCTCCTCAAAATTTGGTGAAATAAGCATGAACTAAAAACTGACTGGAATTAACACCTTTAACACGGAAAGTGAGAGAAGGATCATTTCTTCCTGTTCCTTCCGTAGATCTGTCTAGATGTTTCTTTTTGTCATGCGTAGACAGAGTTCCACAGCAACACCTGGAGCTTGTTAATCCCCATTGTGTTAAACTTGTTGAATCCCTCTTTAACTGTATTAATTGTAGCAGCAGCATAATAGAAGCAGTTTGTGATGGAAAGGAAGCAACTGATGCCGATCAGTCACATGATTTGAAGAAAACTTACGACTTATCCTGAAGCTAAATAATAGTGCTTGATGAAAAACACAGTCACAGTATTAACTTTCCCACTGGACTTCTAAACCACACGGTGATACGAGAAGCTTTATTATTTCCACATCCTCTTATGACTTTGTTTTACCTGGAACTGGTTAGTAGGGCTCGTGTCTGTAGTGTCTTCCATATTTCTGACCCTTTTAGAGTTTTCATTTAAATAAAAGTGAGTGGGAAACAGAAAAAAGTCACCTGGAGACAATCACCTGTCTGTAGCTACAGTAGCTTGTCCAGCGTCCAGTTCCTCTGAAATATACTGACTACATATATGTATGGAGTTTAACCAAAGCCGAGCGAATACATTTTTTATCATGTTGTTTATTTTGCGTGTTAAATGTTAAATTAGCATATTTAACAGAGCAGGAAAGTACATTTTTTATTCATTTTCTGCACATCACATGAATAATTTGTCGTACTTCTTCGGCAAGGTACTGATGGTTGTGGTTTCAGCGCTGTAGACCTCGTTCAGGTGAACGTTCATTTCATCCAGTATCTCAGAGTCAATATCCCTGTGTTGGTGCTTCTGTCTGGCTGATTAGATACGAGATCTTCTCCGACACTTTGTGCCTGTAATTATCCACATCGTCATCCCTCATTGTTGTGCTGTTATCAGGCTCCTGGCATGCTTCTTCACATTATCATTGATCAAGGAAATGATCCACCGCAGAACTCTCTCTCTCTCTCTCTCTCTCTCTCTCTCTCTTTCACTAACAGCCCGCGGCAATTAACGCCATAAAAATCTTATTTGTAATTCCACTGTTAACTCATGTATTAATGCTTAACATCCACTCAGCTTTTCCAGTCTAATTCCACTGATGGATGCCAGTCGTGACTGAGAACTAAAACCTGTAAAAACGTGCATTGTTGAAGTTATACAGATGAGTCTTCTCTGGGGTGCTCGGTGCTCTTACTGCAGCAACTTGGTCAGAAATATCAGATTATAATAATAATATTAAGTACATTGTAGTACATAGTCCATAAATCCAGTTGCAGCTTATTGAACAGCTCTGGCCATGAAGCTGAGGAGGCTGTGTTTCAGTTTAAATCGCAGGTGGCTATGCCCTCATCTCTCAGCATCATATACTACAACAACAGCACTCCTCAGGGCTTGTCCCGGACCTCAGACATGATGGAGCTCATCTGTGGGGTGATCAGGTCGAGTAAATCACCTCCTCCTCATCGTCTTGTTCTTCTTCCCTCTCCTTTCCTGTCCAGGTCCCAGAGGCTGCTAGGAAGTTGGATTTATGATCATATTTTTGTGTTGCAGGTGGGAACTGACACCCGCTGAGCCCTCCTCTGACCTACTACTACTTATTTCCACAGAGTCTCTGTCTGCTGTTGTATTTGGTTCAGTTCAGAAGAGTAAGACTAGACCAGATTATATTAGACTACATTTGATTACACATGAAACTAAATAGACTAGAACAAGTTAGATTAGATTAGAAAGAAAAGATTAGACATGTCTAGGTTAGACTGAATTAAATTAGATCAGATTTCATGACACTAGACTGGACTAGAGTCTAGAAAAAAATAAAACTAGACAAGTGATTAGATGAACACTACAGGAAAGCCTAAAACAATTTAGATTAAATTAGAATAAAATAAACTAGAGGTGATATTAGTTTAGAGATTAATTTAGACTAGAGATTTGATTCGATTCAACTAGAGCATAGATTGCATGAAACAAGATTAGATTTACACTAGACTAGAATAGACAGAATAGAACAGAACAGATGTTATTACCAACCCTCCCGAGGAATAAAAGACATGCGAGGTAGCCATGTTGTTTATGTGAACACATTTCAAAGTAAGATATGAGTGACGTTTGGGTTCGGTCATCGTGATACAGGACAAAACAAAAATGAAAATACTGTTGACAATAGTGGAGCCGTGCAGGCAAAGATCATAAAGTAAACAGCTGCTTATGGTGACGGCTTAAATAAAAAAAAGAAGCAGCCTCTACTTAGTCCTGGAGCAGTGAAGGGGTCTCAGTGGTGCTTTTTGACCAGTGTGGAGGGCGAGGCCGTTTCAGGCACAGCAGTGTCTCATACCAGCATTTGTTAAAATAATATCAGTGTCTTAGCAGATTTGGTAACACAGCCTTGTCCAGTTGGGGTCTAGAAGCTGGAGGCAGCAGCAGTAGGATCTTTAGCTCTACGTGAACTGCATCCATCAGGATTCCCTCAGGCAGCAACAGGACAAAGTAGCACAATATGGACGTTGTTGTTTTCCATCTGTAAGACAGCTTCATGTATGCTGTTTATTGGTGATATTTTTCACAGAGGAGGGCAGCTGATTAGAAACATAAAGCAGGAGCCGAAACCCGGGTCTGCTGCTGTGACGTGTCTCTGCGGGAGAAACTCATTAGTGCTGAGTAATGAGCCTCCTGCTAATACAGCAGCAGAGTTATGCTTTCTATCACAGGCTCTCTGAGTGTTGACATTTTTCTATTTAATTAAACATTCAGTAATCTGGATGTAAAAGGTTCTGGGCTTTCCATCTGTATACGTGTGTGAATATGACACCGGTGATAGCTCAAAGCAAAGCTGCTGTTGGATGAGGAGGACGATGTTGTTTCTGCCGTGAGCACAATGATGCTGATTGGTCCCTGTTGATCTGCAGAAAGATATCTCAATTACTACTTAACAGACATGAAATGCACTGTCACCAGAGGATGGTTTTGGTGCCATGGGACAATATTTAAATTTCAAACCACACCTGCTATAAAGCTCTTTGGCACACATCAGCTTAAGACTCCAAATGTAGGACGTACTTGACAGAAATTACTACTGGAGCAACTTTGTAACCACAGGTAACATATGCACAACACATTCATATGTACTGCACACAGCAATCCCAGCAAGAGGAAATGCAACAAAGGTGATATTACCTTTGTTTCAGTGCTTATTAAATTCTGGTGTGCACTGCCCATATGAAGAACCAACATCCTACAGAGGCAGCACTGTGCAAAGCCCTGGCTCCTGCATCCACAGCAGCCTAGGGTTCAGTTCCACCCCCCACTGTCATAGCAGCTCTAACATGTTTGTTGCATTCGACCAAACAGGTGTAGAATGAAGGTACGGCTTTTTCCTTGACTTGAATAATTGTGACCAGCACACAGTAGCAGGATCAGTACTCTTGAGAGAGGGTCTGTGTGTCGCATGTGGAACAGCAGCGGTAACATTGTTGATTCTCTAAACTTTCTCTTTCTATAGCAGACCTAACCTCAAAGCTTTTTCACACAACAAAAGGTAATCTGCAGTGAAGTTGTTGCGCTGTGCCCAGGATGACTCCAGCACCTACTGTTTGCTCAGGTGAATCACATTATTTCTTCTGATGCTGAGTTTTTAATTTTGCTTCAACAGCCTGATTTATAGACTAGGTTTTTATTTCCCATGTGCGCCAGGTGGCAAGCAAATACTGTGTAAGTTCCTTTGAGCTCACTGAGATTACCTGTTTGAACATGACAGCTGATGAGCAGGATCACTAACACATGAAGAGAGTGAGCATAACACAGATGCACGTCATCTGTGAGTTCCTGACGCCTGCAGCCTCTGCACTTCCACTTTATTTTGACCTGACAGGAGGAAACGCTGCAGCACTGACTCCCCAACACACCGGTAGTAGGGAGGCGACTGTGAAGTTCTCGGACGCCAGCTGTCATTTCCAGCCAGAGTCTGGAGGCTGGCAGCTCAACCTGCCTGATGTCAGCATCACACCTTCTCCCTGCGACAGACTAGAAAAGTGGTGAGAAAGAAGTCAAATGCAAAAAAAGTATTTATGCTGTAATGCAGCATCTGTGTTGGTCAACTTTTCTCTTAATGAAGAAAACCTATTTTTGTAGGTGAAACATGCCAAATGGAGATAAACTACTAGCTGAAATCAAAGTGCCAAAAAGAGCTGAATAGTTGTATCTTCTTTCAGTTACAGAATAGAGTAAATACAGTAAATGACAAATAAAACTGGAGAGGTCACATGAAGCGGGCTTCCTGATAGGACCTTCTGTCATTTAAAATGCAATGGATATAATTTCAAAGCAGTGGAACTGCGGAACTGTGAAGAAGTTATTTTATTCTGTGATTGGTTAAGACTTAAAATGTGTTTTACTTGGATTTACTTGGTGAAATCAGGTGGCAGATGAAGAGCCATCACCACTCAGGTACAGATCAAGACATGGGGTTTAAAAACATTCAGCAAGCTTCAGACTCGTCCTTAAAACATTTTTTTCTATTGTTTTTTTTGTATTACTTTATTCTCTGTTTTCTGTAGAGTTCACTATAGTCGATTTTTCATTTTAAATACATAAAGAAGTAAATAAATAAATAGATACTGTTAAATATATTCAGTATCTACTGTACATATAAAACATAAACCTGGGTTCCTTTACACGCATGCGCGTTAAGACGGTTTGTCAATTCGAAACCAAGCGAGGGAAAAAAACAACAAACTCCTCCAGACGTAAGTTTTCTACCTTTTCAGCATCTCATGCGGTGTTTTATTCTACTTTAGGACTGCTGATGTTCAGCATGTTATTGTGATGTTGAGTTTCTGTGTGCTGTTCCTTGTTAGTAAGTAGAAGTTTGTTTACTACCAGCTGGACTTCTAAGAAGAGAATGTGTGGCCAGACCCAATCTAAAAAGTGTCATGTTTAGGGTTGAATAACTTATTGACACAGCGTTACCCTACGTATGATAGATTTTTATACATTTTGTAAATCTGTACAATCCACTGTATAGTTCGGTCAACATTACATAGAAATGGAAATCTTAACAAAATAAAGTGATGCTTTTGTTTGCCGCAAAAATGATGCTAGTTTATAAACGCTCGCGGTCCGGGGGAAAGTTCAGATTTCAAATTAGACAACGTGCAGTTTTATGGATTGTGTGTTTGCCGAATTAAGCCAGGTGATTTACTTATTGAAATGAACGCGTATAATCGGTTTAGTTTTTTCGTGTTTGGTGTTCAACGATAAGTATAACTTGAAACCGAATGATTTTAGAATGGAGTTTGGCTTTACCTTATCTTTCTAGTGTACAGCAGAAGACATTAATTCGCATGGCTTTCATTTATACAGTTTTCGTAGCTTTCTTCAACACTGAGAAACCTTTAGTTTGAAGTTCATATACAAGAGTTAAGTTACTGTACGTTAGGTTGGTGGTAAACGGGACGCTAGTTAGCTGCTCTGCCTGGTAGTGTTTGCTAACGTTTGCTAGCAGGCTAACTAGCTAGCTAACAGTTAACCTTCTGTAGCCGAACCTAGAAACCTGTATAAAACAGAACTGAACTCTTGAACAGAACTGGTATCTTGAGAGGTTAGGAGTTACGTGGCCACTGCTCATGGTAATTGTTTGCTAGTCCCCCGTAGACTGCATGATATGAACGGTGAGTGATGGCAGGTGGATCTGCAGAGTCCTGCAACTTAATGTTAGGCTACTTGATGCTACTTCATAAGGAGAGTTACAGTTACATTTTGCTGTACAGTATTTATATTTTGAGGTTCATATCAAGTGTTCTTATTTAGTGTTTGCGGTAATGTAATGTTGTATATGTCAGAGTGCCCGTGAGATGTACTTAGAGATGATTCACCTCTTTGGCTGAAAGTTTTTATCTGAATTCTTAAAGTGAACAGTGAGTTTGGAGCAGCAGAAGTAGAACAAGACATCACTGTAAATGCAGCATTCTCAGTAATGACGCACCTCTTTACAGTTTATTTTTCAGCTTGTGATTGTGTGTTATTGGGGACATTTTACTGACATACCCCTTAGTTAATCGGATAAAGGAAGAACTGAGAAAGGCTTAGTATATCAGAAAACTGTGTTGTATTTTGTAGTGGGTCAGGGTTTTTGCAAAATTGAATTACAAACCCTTTAAATTTCTAAAGGGACAGAGGCTGGAGGTATTTCTGTTTTTCGCTGATATAGTTTGTAAAGCTTACTTGTTTTTTAGCTTTGTCAACTCTGAGAAAATATCTGTGATGATGATCTCAGTAGGTTATTAAGGTTATTTTAAAAGTGAACAACAGAAACTGGAGCTTTTACTTTGCAGACATGGCCCAATTAAAGACGCTAATGTTGCATTACATGTTGTTCTGTCTGTTTACCAGAAAACTCCATTTGTTTGCACTCCCATTGCTGTGATCCTGACATCACAGGAACGTCTGCGGGGGATTTATTCATATTTTACACAAGCGTCCACTTGAACTCAGGGATGAACAGAGTAGATTTTGGTGATGAAGGTGATTAAGGTCCCTGTGATCTGATGTATGAGCTCCTGTCAACTTAAGATCTCAGAATCTGTTTATCTTCGCCATAAATGTCCATTTGGACTCCAACTTATTAAAACACCATTGAAGTCCCAGCTCATGTGGACTCCTTTCGTTCTCCTGCCTGCTCTCTGCTCTCAGTCACACAGAGGAGTGACTGCAGCAGAAACATGGAACTGTATTTTCTGATCTGCTAATCTCATTCACCGCTCTTTTCAAGTGCTAATAAAATGCAGTCTGATGTCAGTCACGCTGGTGCACCCAAACAGTCACATATGGACATGAAATGCTCCCAGTGAAGGCTACTGATGTGTCTGCAGATATAAATAATGGTAAAATAAATAAATAGAAATGTCAAAGATCCTGATCTTGATTAATTAATCGGTCGACTACTACAGTATGTGTAGTGGTCTCATGTACATCTGCTCTCCAGCATGTCACAATGTTGAAAAATGTATGACTGGAGCCGGTGCTTAACACCTTTGGTAACCTGTTTTCCTTGTGAAACCTTCATCACAGTACAGTTGTCTTATGTTACTAATCAACCTCTGTCTCAGCCGGCTGATCACTCAGCTCGTGGATGCTCCTCTTTACTGCTCCCCTGGTGTGGAACTGCACATAAATTTTTAGGAGCTCTGAGGAGCTTACTCAGCCTGTCTCCACCTGCCTGTGAGAGTTACGAGACGAGCACTCCCTCCTGCTTTTGAAGTGGTGGCCGCTCGCTGTGGGATGGATCACACGATGCGTGACCCCGGCGACCTCCTGCTGGACAGCTGTATGAGGGGACTATTGACTTTCATCTGGCTGTGGCACCCTGGTATTTCTCTTCTTTATCTTGGTGGCTAATGCACTACAGAGATGAGGCGCTACTGCTTTTACCTGAGGAGAAAGGGGGGAGAAAAAAAAAGAGAGAATCCAGTCTCTGCCTGGTTTTCTGCTGAAGACTCTAATAGTAGAATTTAACTATCCAGCATAAGGCTGCAAAACCTGCAGAGAAATCTGTCAAAATAATGCAGGCAGTTGCTGGAGGATAAAGGAATTGATACCATTGACTGGCCTCTACGCTCTTCTGACCTAAATCCAATAGAACATCTCTGGGACATTATGTTTAGGTCCATCCAACGCCGCCAGGTTGTACCTCAGACGGTCCACTGCTGAAATGACATTTTAGCAAATTGGACTAGCCCACTGCAACAGTTTATCAGTTTAAAATTTTTTGGTGTCTTCGAATTAAGCCATCTGTACGTTGATAATTTTCATTTTCATCAAATGATTTGGCATCCCTTTGTTCCTAATACATTACCCATTCCATATCAGTATGGATATCCAGCATCAAGGCCTGAGTGAACCTTCTGTTTAATACTGTAGATCACAACACAGTTGGATTTATGAAAACAGTCACAATATTTGTAATTAGTCATATCCAAAATGCGGTTTCTTTCATTGTAACGTGACAGGAGGATTAATTCACATCTTCTTCTGCCATCTCACTTGATTTCTCAGCCTTGTAAGACAAAATACAGCTGCTTATTTTCAAAGAGAACTTTACTGTAAAATGACAAATAAATTAGGTAAATTTAAGTAGAATATAAAAACGTCTACATGGTCTGTCATCACTCCTTAAAACTGCACACTGATCAGGGCGTCTCTGTTTGCTTTAACTGCAAATATTGTGCCAAGAGCCTGGCTCATATTTTTTACTTCCCCTCTTATTTTTTTTATAGAACATTCATATGTCTTTGTATTTTAATAAGAATCCTTCTCTTTTTGTCGGCTCTGGTTTAAAGGCTGCTGGTAAAGGTACACACATTTCAGATGAATTACGAGATGCTGACGTTTGACAGATCTGCCACAGTTAAACGTGTTTATTGTTCGAAGTGAGAAAAGAAAACAGTTGTTTGCGTGCAGCGTGGAAACCAAACTAATCGAGCTGGTAAACCGTTTAGTTAAGGAGGCATCTGTTACTTTTGTTTGGCCACTGCTATTTGTGTGGTTGTTGAATTGGTTTTGTTTCACACTCCAAAGGTATCCTGCTTTATTTCCAACATTAAACTAAACTTTTTTGGTTTATAGGCTGAATAAACAACGAAACAATGGTGTATATTATTATTTAATGTCAGAATACCTCATATATTACTTTACTTTTATGCATATTTCACAATAAAAGCCTGAAAAAGTAATTTTCCTGCCAGACTTTTAATGTCAAACATCTGTAGTAAAGTTTTATTGACGGCACCATAAACAGCAGTAAGTGATGCGTGAGACTGATAAGATGGAATTAGTGCTGTGGAAGTAAGTCTCCCTTTAATGTCTGTTATTTGAGAGTTTAGTGGGTGAATTAATTATGATGCATATCAGTGTTTGTCTAGTTTCATACCGTGATGGTCTGTCATTTTACTGCCTGTAAGGTTATGTTTTTCTACAAAAAAATGATAATTTAAGTATTATTAAGTTGTCATCTTCTCTGATACAGTAATTACAGGCCCGCTGGCTCTCTTGTCATATCTGATAAGTATGGTCTCAAGTGTCTCTCAGCCAAAAGCAGAAGTGTCATTTTTTTCGGTGAGGTGGTCCTGCTATGAGGGCCCATTAGGATGTAAAACTACTTCCATTAAAACAATAAAGCCAGTCCCCTGTGGGGGCTGCAGTCAGCAACTCCCATGTGTTTCAGTTTTGTGAAGCTCGTCCAAAAAAAAGTTTTGATCTGTAAGCACAGAAAGTGAAGTCATGCTTATACCGTGTTTCAGCGTGTACTGTGTGAAGATGTCTTCTTCTTGATGTTGTGTCAGATGTACACAGGCAAACTATTTTTATCCTCCAGAATCCTCTCATTGCCAGAAATATCACCCATCCTGCTTCAAGTCTGTTCTGAAAAACAAATGAAGAATCTGTGACTTTACCTTAACTGTGCCAAGTGATGTGAATACTTGATCTTTGAGTAGTTGCAGTTGGCTTTTTGGAGGCCTGGCCAAAAATGTTTGGGTGAACGTCCCTCAAGGTGAAATAGGAGAATCAGCACATTTTGTCCTTACCAAAACATTTTACATTTTGGGGTTTACACTACAGAAAATATGGTAACACTGTGGTTTTGTTCTGTTCATCATCCAGTGTCTTCTGTAGGTTCTTCTCTGTAGTTTTTGTAAAGAAAACCTGGTTTTCTTAGTTTTTGGGTGAATTCATGTTGAATTCTCTCCTTTAGCTTTGTTGTTAGTTACATGTTGCAAGTTAACATGATATGAACTCAGCAGATAAACTGTTTTTATTTGCTCACATGATGACCATGACTAGTATTGTCCAGCACTGAGTGATGGATTTAAATTAAAAAACCCTTATTCTTTGATTTAGGTCGTATTTTTGGCCCATGACAAGAAATCGACGGCAAAATATCGTTGGTGTTTTATCCTAATGATTTAGGGAACTCCACCCTCAGGGCAAATCTCCAAACTGTTACGGCTCTGACTACATGCTAAATCACCAGTATGCTGTCTGTACTGTAGGTGTAATGAACCACTGCCTGCAACCCTGTTTCTCTGTTGTGATCTTTGTTTTATTGAACCTGTGACAGCTTCTTATCAGCTGCTGGTAGTGAAGGTTCATTTCTGCCTGTCCTCTGGTAGGATTTGTCTCCTGCAGAGTAAAGTCCTCCAGTCTGCCTGGAAATAAACCTTTTTAGATCTGTGTTGTGAACCTGAGGGTCAGGAGATAAGACAGATGATTTGTGGGGATGCATGGTTAAAACATATCTCCACTGCACAGACAGGGCGCATCATTGTACCTCCTCCAGTTCTTATGAATATTTTAAGCCTCATCTGATGGTGAATCAGATGAAACAGCAGGAAAATAAACTGTTCGTTCTGGTCTACATTCACTGTGCCGTCAGCAACACGCTGACAATGTCAAGAACAGAGGTTAAACTCTGCTACTCATCAACCAATATATGTCATTCCAATATGCAGTGAGCTAATATCTGCTCAGAGCTTTGTCCTGCAGATTTATTGGTCTGTTTCTAATGCACCAATCCCCAAACGATCACTCTAACTCTCGCAGCTATATTGGCACATAGAAAATTTACTACTTGAGGGCAGCACTGCAGCCTAGTAACAGGTTTGAAAAGGCTGCCATCTAACAGACATGGAGGAAAATTACCACTGTGTTGGAGCTGTGCCTGTGAGCTCCTGTGATCAATGTAAACTTAATATTCTTTCTCCTGTAATCTTTGCTTTGTCAGCTACGGCTAAATATGTTTATCAGAGCTTCTTTGCTTGATAATTTCTTAAGTTTGTGACTGTGAAGAAAATCTCTAACACTGCATACACAGCCATTTCATCTATTGCTAATATCCAATTATTGATGACAGCAGGTTTAAACTGCATCAGGTAGGTCTGATCTGGAACTAGGCTGTGTAGGTTGATGCAGCAGCCTCATAGAGGAAGTGTTGTGTAGATGTGAGACAGTTTAAACATAAGGGTCTGCGTCTGTCTATTCTCTCCACCCTCGTCCACAGAGAGCCTGTGATGTGTGGATTTAAATGTTTTTTAATAGATGGGGTTCTTTGAGCGCTCTAGAACTGCTCTCCCTCCACTCCAGCGCTCGCAAGCTGCTCCTGACCTGATAAAAGCCCCTGAAATCACCTGCTGAGCTGTGAGAATTAATTTTTTATTTTTTCAATAGGTGAAACTGCTGGAGCGTACGCCTGTGGCAGCTGGAGGTTTTATGTTGTAGAAAATGAATCCTCAGGTTGTGGCAAACGCTGAGCTGTGTGAGTTCACCTCTGTGAATAATTAATGAGCGTACTTTGGAAATTTGGAGATTGTAAAACAGCAATTAAATGTGTGCGCGTGGAGTTTAGTTAGTTTTTTAGTGGATGGTTAAGGTGAGAGACCAGTGTGTGGTCACTCTGTGTCCAGAGTGACCAGTGTCACTGGTCACTCTGGACACAGACATCCATTCTCACTGTGTCACTCCCCCCTGACAGAAACCTGACTCTTTACAGCAGCAGACGGAAACACATTCATCTTGCATTTTCTTTGGAAAGTTTGCACTAACTTTGAAACTTTTGTGTACAAACAGCAAATCCTCATGCTGAACAAGCTGTAAACCAAAAATAATAATGATGCAAATCTGTCAGTTTGATTGATGAATATTTTCAGATGTATTTAGAAATAAATGAATAGAACTTTAAGATGTGAGTTAGACTTCCTGAGCTCTATTCTGGATGCTGTGTGTTTCAGGGATACTTCTGAAGGGATTTTTCAGTCCTCCCTCCCCAGCAGTCAGTCAGTCAGCCAGCAGCATGTCTGGTCTGGAGTTCTAACTGCTGCACTGAGCTGATGGCTCAGCAGTGAGCCTCCCTTTCAGCCTCTCTGCTCCTCATGAACAATAGTGTTGTGGTGAACTTGGGTTAGCCTCTGAGTTAATGAGCGTCCTGGAGCAGCTGAGCAGTGGGTTTTGGTGACACTTAGAGCAACAGGAAGTTTTCCGTCTGCTCATGGTGCCAGCCGTCCCTCTGCAGGGATCAGTCCACTGTTTACAGCCGTCAGGTGGTCTCTGATATGTTGCTGCTCTGTGGATCAGGGGTGGAGGGCAATTTATTTCCTGAGGCTAACAAACAAACCAGCTGCTGGAGGCTACAGGGCAGCCTGGTGCCTGTAGTCAGGCCAGAAGTCATCAGTGGTACCTCTACACAGAGCTGCTCTGAAATCATGAATGAATCACTCATCCTGATCCAGTTCAAGCCTCTGGCTCCTCCCCTCTGGTCTCAGTCAGAGAGGCTTATTTGAGTTTATTTTTTCATGGCTTGGTTTTCAGCCTCACTGAACAGTTGACTGTATGGTTGAGTGAACAGCTCCACTGCCTTGCAGGCTGTTCCCGTTCCGCCGTCCTTGGTCAGCAAGGTACCACTGAGGGACTCGCCCAGTCAAATCTGCCTGAAATCAAATGTACAAGCTCCGACAGGCAGCAATGTGCTACCTGCTGGGAACATGGCCGCACTTTTCTGGGTTTCTCTCTGAAACGCCTCCAACACTTCCATGCTGTCGATGTGGATCTGGTGTTTCCTGTCAGAGGGCTCATCCTAATAATGAGTTGTTTGTGGTGGAGGAAAGTTACACTGGACTTTAAACCATAGTAACAGACTGGATCAGTGTCTGTGAGTAGCAGAGTGACACTGACACCATTAATCATAAAACTGAAAGAGAGATTGAAATGAAACCTAAACGATTTGTTACCCTGTCGTTTGGTACAGAGAACCAAAGTTTCATTTTATTTCACGTCGCCAATTGACGCCATGCCTGGCTGTGTGCAACTGGAGCGGGCAGGGCCAGGCGGAAAGTTACCAGCACACCTGACCAGGATTCCCATTCCGCTCATCAACACCAGCACCAACTGTGCTAACAAAAAAGTCAAGGTGTGTTTTGAGTCTTTTCATTTTTCAGTTGCTGTGTTGTGTCACTCCCCCTGACAGAAACCTTGAGGTTACCATCAATCAAAGGTTAGATACTGAGTTGTGCTTTTATTTTTTCCAGGGGAAAGTAGTTCACAAAGGCCGACTGGTTTCGTTGGCAGCCGACGAATTCGTCCTGAAAGTTGTCATCCAAGGTAAAACTTAAACATGTGTTTATCTGCTTGTATCTGAATTTGGTCCGAAAGGCTTCCTGCTGCGATCTGTGCACTGCAGTAATAATGTTATCTTTACCTTTACCAGGATCTTTTTAGAAGAGCAAAATCTCAATTTAAAGTCGCACAATAATACATTTTTATGAGAAGTCGTTATTTATTGTTCAGGTGTACCAGATTTCATCATACATTAAAATATTGAAAATAATTCGCTAAGACAAATTGCATTTTAGCACTTATGATTACCTTGCCCCAAAGTTAGTGGATTTCTATTTATGGGTTTTCTGTTAGCTGCCTGAAACCGTTTTTTTTTTTGTTTATTTATTCATTTTTTTTTATTCCTCTCTTGTTTCCGTTTTTTTTTGCTAGCAGAGTGTTTGACTGTGTGTATGTAAGCTGTTTAGTGGGTCTGCATTGTAGATCCAGATGGAGGCCAGAGCTTCTCATTGTTGTCTTGTCTGTAGCCTTCTTATCTCTGAGCAGCCTAATTAAAGAGCCACAGAGAGACCAGGCTCTTATTGTGGCGGTGACATCCTCTCTTTTATTTCTTTAAACTCTCTGACACCCCTTCTGTGTCCTCAGCTGCAGGATGAGCAGGTCCTCTTGTTCTGTATTGCTGGGTCATAGCCAGACTCTCAGTTTTTAGTGCAGCTTTTGACCTGCTGCTGAATTGTGGGTTGAATTGTTTGGTCTGTGAAAAACTCGCCAATTTTTCTACTTCTACTACTAACAGTTTCTCTTGTTGCGGTTTTTAAATATTTTCATCTCATAAAAACTAACAAATATGGAGCTGTCAAACATGACAGAGATCATCACCTGAGCACCTCATCATCCTGATCTAACTGTTGAATCTTTTCAGAATACGATTCCTGTTTAGACGCCTCGTCTCAGACCTCGTCCATCAACGCCGTCTTGTTCGGCAGGCTGGCCAAGGACTTCAGTCAATCTGTCAGTCAGGGGGTACGTTCACTCAAGCATCAAAGATGATGTCAAGTCAAATGCAAGAAATATATCAACAATGCAATCATCTCTCACATCCTAAGCACTACTGATACCTCTTCAGGGTTTCTTTACAGTCCTGCAAACTGTATCTGTGTCTGTAGGAGACATTAAGACCTGCTTGGCGCTAATGATGTTTTTATTTCTGTTTCATTTTCTCTCTTATGTTTCACACGAGTGTAAGTCCTAGTGGTGTGTTTCTCTTTTGTGTTCACCGACTCTTTATCTTTCCAGTCTTTATTTGGATGTCCCATAATGCTTTGCAGAGAGGCCAAAATAATAGGTCATTTGTTGAATTTATGTTTTGTGCAGATATATATTAGAGAACATATTTTCTGAAGTGTTTACAGTTAGCACTTAATACAAACTAAAGCCAGTATGTTTACCAGACCTTATGTGTAATTAGCACGCTCAGAACTGCAGCGAGGATTTAAGAGGTGTTGATAACTGAAAGCAACAAACAAGCAAAAAAAAAACCTGAGACTTTATTCCATAACCATTTGTTTACATGTTGTCCTGATAAACTAAGAATAACTTTGCTATTAAGGAAAATAGACATTAATACAGCGTTTCCATATGTAGTGCATATCTGGCCACGCAGTCATTTGGGGGAATCTGTGGGGGGAAAAAAACACTGATATAGGTAGCCAAAGATCATCTATATAAGGTAAGACTATCACTCTGCAACACATCTGAAAAATTAGAGGGGATGGGGTGACACCTTCTCTAGTAAAAAACTTTAGCTGATCTTGCATCAGTAACAGCCTCATATGCTGAATTTACCATCATAGGAGAAGTAGTTCCACCTTTAATAGCATATTGAGGCTTAGTTGAAAGTAAATATGAGTTTTAATGTTGTGTCTGCTGTGTTCAGCTGAACAAAGAGCGGTCCTTGTGTAGAAACAGTTAGATTTTTATAGGATAGAAAAATGTTCACTTTTACCAAATACCACAGTGCAGGGAATGTTCCTTGTTGTGTCTGACACTGATGCGTTAGCAGCAGATCCTTACTATACTGGAGTCATATTTCTATGTGCACATGTGGGATTCATAGGAAACCATGGAAATATGTAGTATTTGTGTCAGAGCTCCCCTCAGCTCCAGGCTGAGGGAGATTAAGAAAACAATGACTCCGTTTGTTCAGCTTTACAAAACTGCACGCAGTCTTATTATTACTCGAATATAAACGCTTAAATTTCACCTCAGGGAGAACCTCAGCTAAAATAACAAAACAACCAGTTGTGCGTAGAAATAAAACACAATACTGACTTAACGACCCAAAAAAAGAAAATTCTAAATCTTAGTCCTTAACACACAAGAAAGACGTTGGAACAAAGCTCTACCCTGAAGCACTTCTTAGCAACAGGTTATACAACCTGAACCTGAACCATAAGCAGTGGTTCAGCTGTTTTGGAGCTGATTATATTATTGAGGTGTTTTATCTGTGTATGTGAAAATATGCCTTAATTGCTACAAGAAGTGTGAACCAAAATACACATTTCATTCCAAAAAGGCATCACAATGTACAGCTGGGATTCACGCCCAAGTTGACTCGAAGTATTTAAGATGAATTTCTCTCTTTTTGCTGTGGTGGAGGGATATCTTCTGCTGGTGTGACTTAAAACAAACATGCACAACACTGGTGTAAGTTATTCCTGTGATGCAGGTCGGCCAATGGAACCAGCAGAGGAACAAAAAGAGGGAATTTGTCTTAAACACACACACACTTTGTAGGATCTCGACTCTATTTAGCTTGACATATCGATTTCTACATTTTAAATACACTTTCGTGGTGTACAGATGCAAGATGATTGTGCGCTGTTCAAATATTTCAAGACCTCAGTATTCTGCAAAGGCCAGCCTTAAAGAAATCCGAACTAGTCCTTTAAAGTCAGTAGTGAAGACAGTAAAATCACTTTCTGAGACTAGTCAGGCAAAAACATACAACAGAAGTATCGACAAAGTCCTGACAACAGTAACAATAGTACGGTCCCAGGAGGAACTGGAGCTGAGACAGTCTGAGCCTGTGGAGTAACGCAGTACATGTTAATTAATGTTACGTTTTAAATGTTCACCCCTGGGTGAATGTAATGTCTTTATTAACTTACTGCTGCTGCATTCAACTTGAAAAGCAGAAGTGTAGTATGTTTCTTATGGGTAGCTCTTCTGTTGTCTCCACTGTCAGAGTAGCTACTCAAGAAATGTTTGCTTGCTGTTACCACAGTAACCACTGATGTAAATTGATTTAAAGTGGCTTTAACAGTAAGTTTAAAAAGACAAATTACACGGTGAAAACATGGTAATTATGTAAAATTATAATGAAGAGGTCATTTGTAATAATGAACCTAAAGAGAGTTATTCTCTGAATCTCTGCTTATATCTGCTTATATCTGCCTTATGGAGATTTATGGTGAGTTTCAGCTTATTGTTTAGCTGCCAGCTCCATAAATGTATTGCTATGCTTCACCTTAGCCATCAGGCATGCACTAGACACCCTGAACTTCTCTAGACATTACTCTGAGAAGCTGTATGTGAGAACGCAAATGTCAGAGTCAGTCAGCCCATACATTAACCCAGTGGTTCCCAAACTCTGTCCTGAGGGCCCACCTGCCCTGCTTGTTTTCCAGCTATCTCTGCCCTACCTACTGATGATTATCTAGACCAGCTGTGTAAAATAAACAGGGCAGTTGGACCCTGAGTCTGAGTTTGGGAACAACTGCAATAAACGGACATTACTGTACCAAATTGTCAGATTGTGCCCATGTGTTAATGCAGCAGGTAACTGTCCAGAGACTTCACAGCAAGTGAGTGGGTGTGAAGAAACACTTCTGGTGACTGGGAGTTCTGTGAACAAAACCCAGAGACCACTCTTCACTGAAACCAGACAGACTATTCCCCAAAATGAGAAAGTTTCTTACATTGTCCATCTCCTGTTGTGTGCTACATGTCTGAAATGTCTTGACCAGATACTGTCCAGAGTTCATTTGTGAAAATGGCTCCTGCCTCTGTACCCCATCTCCATAGCACCAAAAAGAACCATAAATCTATGAGTTATGTTTACCTTGGTATAGACCAAAAACAAAGCTAAAAGAGTGATTATTGCCAAGTGGAGGATAACTCCCAATGAGGCATAACATTGTCCTGGAACTTCTGGGTAGTTAAAAATACGATGCTTACACAGGTCACATGTCAGTGTTGCAGTTTTTGAATAACTGAATAATCCTGAGCCCATTAAGTCCTCCTTGTATCAGGTCTCTGATCAGTTCACATCTTGCAGCTCTAACTGTACAAACAAAGTGACACTTTACTTTCAGTCTCCTCTCAGTCCACTGTGAGACACAGACACATCCTTAAACAGCAGCAAATGTGATGTTGTTTACTAGCAGTGAATGTGGCTGGGACCTGGATGGGGACAGTGAACACATCAAGGATAATTCTCCCGTCAGCAGCATCTCGCTGTGTTTTTGGTTTCCCTAAAGTGGCGTCTTGATGGAACTCAAAGTCCCGTAAAGCTCAGTGAAGTCAGGAAGTCATTGCAGCCTGAGCTGCTCAGCTGTTGATCACTGAGGCCTTGTCAAGCTGTGTGTCTCTGTAACATGATTATTCAGACTATCTGCTGTCCCTTTGTCAGTCCTGAGCTGAGGCTGTAAAGCTGTCTCAGGGACAACTGACACACCAAACAAAAGACAATCTCCACTTTTCACACCAGCTTATCATCTGGGGCTTGTTGTGACATTTTACTTAACGTCTCTACGGATGCAACATCTGCTACTTCAATCAGTCCTCCCTCTGGGAGGAAAGCTGTGTATTTATCTCTCTATGCTCACTTTTAATCCTCATTTCTCTGCTTGTTGTTGTTGTTTATCTTGTGTTTTCCTGCAGGATGTGGTGGTGGCCTCTGGCTTCACTGTCGGCAAATCTCCCACAGTTCATAAGGACAAGCTGCACCCGTGTAACCTGCTGCTGTCTGGAGACGATGCCTGTATCTATGTGAGGACTTTCATACATTTGTGTAGTATGTGCTGGAAGGGGAAGATTGTGCTTCCTTTTTCACAAATATTAAAGATCCAGTGTCTTGACAACACACCACAGCTGTCCAGCAAATGTTTTGTCATGGGGATCAGCAAATGATGTTTGAATAAAATCTGTGAAATCCCCCCCTCTTCAAGCTTTCCGTTCAGTATGTTTGCTGAAAAGATAGATAGAAGTAGACCACTTAATTCTTGCTCAAGCACTGGCTAATGCACTCTTGGTTCTGTACAGCAGAGTGAGAGGAGGAGAAGCGGGGGGAAGCGTGACAGTATATGGCAGGGAGAGATGGCCAAGAAAGTAACTACTCCGCTGCTACTGACACCCTACGCAGTCAAACCGCTAAAGAGGAGAAGGTCAGGATAGAGGAAAAGTTGAAGGACTTTGAGGCAGAGGCGAAGACCCACAGAACATTGGTGCGATTAAAGGTTTCAAGGAGTTCACATGCTCCCTTTCCTCTGGTCAGGGGTGTTAGTTAGTTAGTTTGACACAACAACAAATGTTGTGAGGTTAGCTACCTATTGAAGGTGTGGATGGAGTTGGGGGAGAAGTTACTGAAGGAGCGCTGAAGGGAAGGGTCTATTTATTTGACTGTTGAGTCTAAATATCAGCAATTATCACTGTGGTTGGTTTGTGCTCTGAGATTCAGTTGTGATGTTGTTTACAGTGTGGTGAGTCTGTGTGACCTGAGTTATTAGATTAATAATATTAATCTCATAATTTATGATAAGCTACCTAATGAGCATGTTCAGCTTTAGAGACCCTCAGTGAGGTTGTGACCCTGTGTACAGGTTTACTGCTCATCGTACATGCTTCATTATCTGTGTCTGTGTTTGTGTTTGTGAATTCAGTCTGCAGGCTGCAACAGTCTGTTGGAGCATTAGATCTTCTGTTTGAGCTGTAAATTGAAAGATGACTCATCCTCACTCTACGTCATTGTTAGACAGTCATGACAACACCTGGAGACATTCTGCTGTTTACCTGCTGATAAATTTTATCCGCAGGTTCAGCCGTCACTGTAGAGACTTGACTGAATGAAACTTTCTGATATGGCTGTGCAGAAAAAGCAAAAAAACAGTGTTTCTATTTTAACCAAAGTTAGTGTAGCAGTGTGTAAGTGCTAAACAAGCCCTGCTGTCTAGAGCATATGATCCTTAATTAGCACACACCATTTATTTTAAGGGTGTTGGAGAAGCCAGCAGACACAAGGGCAGGAAACAAGTTGCCCTGCTCTGCATTGTGCTGTATGGTGTTGTACTGCCTCCCTTACCATCACTTGACTCTACTTACATCATCATTATTTTTGTGGTTTGGTCTTTTTGAGACAGAACTCGGTTTAAAAACTTCATATCCTGCCACTGTCAGCCTGACATGAATTAGCTCACAGTGATGCGTTTGTCAACCAGTCAAGCTGAAGTTTACATGCATATGTTTGTTCAGTCTCATATCCTAATCAGTTCATTCATGAGTCCAAGTGGAGGTTTGTGCCAGATAGAACTGAATTTCTTTCAGGTGTCCCTGAGATATTACTTTGACAAGAATATGATCCATGATATGTAACCTTTGACCGCTGGCTACTGTACTGCATTAACTGTGTCCCTTCGACTGCCAAACGTGAAGTGTGCAGATACTGTATGTTCACTATATAGTGCAATCAAAAATTTCTTCTAACAGTCACACAATGCAACAATGTTGATTTTACAAATGAGAAAATTATTGTTTTGCAGGTCTCCTGCTGTTGCTGATGAATCTCAATTTACTGCTCACATCTGAGTCAAATGGTATAATGCCTTTAAGACAGATTAAGAGCTTAATGACAGAGGCTGACCGTATGTGAAGTCCTTGTAGACAAATGTATGATTTTGGTTGTTGAATTATACTGTACTCTGAGGTATTTTATTTGAGGCAGTAAATACTCCTCTCTGCTCTTGTCTCTTTTCGAAACCAGCAGTAGTGACTGTTCACTGAATACACATCACTGTAACATCTCATTTCTGTCTTTAGGTGTCTCGCCAGCCGCCTCCTCCTGACCCCAGATCCCCCCCGGCCACAAAGAGGAGCACCACGCTCGCCACTGAGGTCAGAGTCGGACACCTGGTTAGCTGAACAGGCTGCTGGAGTGTGTTGTGCAGGACTTATGTGTCAGGATGCTTCATGTTAGCAGCTGGCTGTGCCAGAATGGCTGGATTTAGTGATAAAGATCACGATGTGTGGGAGGAGGAGTGTCAGGTTTTAATCCTTAAACTTCAAAGTCCCAGATTTTTAGAACTGCTTGTTCTCATTATTTATAAATGACCCTTGTAACATGTAGAAATCAATGGTCAAATCCTGTTACAGGCACAGAATATGAAGAAGCTGGTAGTTTTGATAAAAAAATTTGTTTTGAGAATAAATGTATCAGTTTTTAGGAAAAGGTTGATATGATATAATTCTGCACGATCAATCTATTTGTAATAGATTGGCTGCAGTTCATTTAAATATGGATGCAATTGTACCGAAAGTAGTTGGCGTGTAATTTTATAAAAATATTAAGTTGTTTTATTCCACTTTACACTGTCTCTGTAGTCAGTATCACACACTGTATGTTGTGTGCATCTGTAATACATGTTGAAATCAGTGTTACCATTGTTAAGCAGCCTGCTAACTTAGGCATCTCATGCGTTCTTGTGATTTCTCTTCAGGTCTCCAGGAAGCCCAAGACTCCAAAATATACGTACGTCCGACTGGGTGACCTGAAGCCTGGATCTATAGTTAACGTGTATGGAGTAGTGGTCTTCTTCAAACAGCCGTTTAAGTGCCGGGGAACAGGTCAGTACCAACACCAGACAAAGTGAAGGACACCAAATATGACACGGTCTCATCAGTGGACTTCAGCAAGATGGGTAGAGCTGAAGCTATTTTATTTAGAAAGTGTTCAGTGAGACAAATTTCAGTTTTGACTTGTCAAATAGTGGGACTAAAAAGCCAACAGCATGAACATTTAGTCCATCAGTTAGTTTTGCAGAAACTTCACAACATGACAGAGAAGACAGTTGGTTTGAAGGATGTGTGAAAGAAGCCATGCAGTTGCCTCTGAACAGCACAAAGTGAAACTAAAAGTAGTGTTTCAGGACCACGGACAGAGACATTAAAAACAGACATAAACATGTTGGAGGAATGTCTAGAAAACTTTATTGTTAATCAGTAAACAGCCTGGAATCTGAAAGTGATAAAAGCTGTGTCAGAGCTGAATGAGAACAGACACACACACTGCAGCAGGGTTTTGTTTAGATGGTTATGTCTCTGATTACTCCTTTAACACACTCGGTAGTGGCGGTAGAGACAGTTGGAGAGGAGCGGGATAGCAAAACATATTTTCATTTTATGTGTTGATGGTGTAGTAATGGTTGTCTGAGTTTGAACAGGCTGCTTGTCCAGCTTTAAAAGCTTAAGTGCTTGTCATCGTCATACGGGAAGCTGGGCCGATCTAATCCACTCTTCCACTGGAGCCATGTTTAGTCATTTACTTAATGTGCCTGTTAACGCACTGCAGGTGATATTATGAAGTAGAAAGGAAGCTGTTACACCTGAGGAGCAGGCAGCGATTAGCGCTTAGCGCTCAAAGGACAGGGAAAAAGAGAGAGATGGAAATGATAACACAATCAACACCCGACTGTTCAGTGTGAGTCGACCTGCAGCCATGCAGCACAGGATGATGACGCGCGTGTGTGTGTTTGGGAAAGATAATAAAGAGAAAGGAGTATCTCTGCTGAAAACTGTCCAGAGTTTGTCATCATCTTTGTGGATCCTTGAGGCGTCTTTTAAAGTAGACAGAGATATTAGAAAAATCCATCTGATCAGACACTGGAGAAACACACACACACACTATGAGATACAGTGCTGTGAAAAAAGATTCAACCCATTCCTGATTCCTTCTTTTAACTAAATTTAACATAAAACAAAGGCAACCTGAGCAAACATAAAACACTATTAATGATAAAAGTATTTTTGTAGCAAAAAGGTGATTAATGCTTAATTAATACTTAAATAATTCATCCAAAAAAACACACTGGGAAAGAATGCAAAGCTCCACAGATCCAAAGTGAGACACTCGATCTACAAATAAAGAAGACTTGAAACAACATCGAATCTTCAAAGAAGTGTCCGACCTGCTCAAATTATGGTGATCATTCAGGGACTCCCAAAAGATCCAAGGTGAAACCCACTGCTAAGCCAACATGAACTCAAAATTCGTCTGAATGCTGCTTCAGCACACCTCGATTATCCTTACACCTTTTGGGAGAATGTTTTATCGACCGTTGAATCAAAAGTTAATCTGTTTTGAAGACAGGTCCCATCAATTCAAACATAAATTACATAAATTTGTCAAAAAATGTGATCTGATGTTCAACAAAGTCACAAACATTAACATAAACAGCATTTCTAAGCTGATAAAACACAAATGGTCCTGATCTTTCATGTCTTTATCGAATACACCCAATAAATATACAGAGTAATGGTGGAAAAAGCAAATGAAACACTGGTTTAATAATTAGTTGAACCACCGTTGTAGGAACTTTAGATAGTCAGCAGCACCGTGACAGCACTGTGTATGGTGTAAAATCATAACTGCTTGTGTTATGTCAGCAGTATTTGTGACATCAGTGAAGATCAGACCACGTTTCATGACCAATTTAGGATTTAGTTAAGAGTTTAAACAGTTTAGTATGAGATGCAAAAAAAGAGGAGGAATCAGGAGGGGTTGAATATTTTATCACAGTGCTGTTTACATTTACACACATGAAATTCTGTCCAATAGATACATATATCCCCATATTTGTCTCTCAGAGATCTGAATATAGCAAAGTTTCTTTCCATAGACCTCTGCTCCAGCCTGAAGATTACTGATCAGTCCAACCAGAAGATCAGCTGCACCATCTTCTGTGAGAAACTGGATGATCATCCCAAAATCTTCCAAATTGGAGACATCATCCGCATGCACAGAGTGAAGGTCCAGACTCAACTACTGATTCTTTCAATAACGATGGATTGTTGCTAAATTAAAAACATTAATGTTACTTAATCTCTAATTTAGAGATCAATTTAGGTTGAAGAGATCGATGATAAATGACGGCACATGTATCTACACAGACCCAGTCCTTCAAGGACTCCGTCATGCTGGTCAACACCTTTGGTTTCTCTGTGGTGACATTTGACGGGACAGTTGGCGGAGACGTGCAGCCGCGGACCTCCAGCCGCTCTTTCCAGTTCGACCAAGAGGTTCGTCGGACTGTGGAAGACCTTCGATCCTGGGCTGCCAGCCAGGCACTCCTCCCCACTGTTCCCACAATCCCTCTGTCTGACGTTCAGCCCAAAGCTTACTTCGACCTTACCTGCCAGCTGCTTGCCAAAGCACCCATCGACTCCACCTGCACCCTGCTGAGGGTAAGTACAAATGCAGACAACTGCAGTCACAGCTGCCTTCATATTCAGATGTAGGTATGTGTGTTTATCAAATATTCGGATAGATAAAGTAGTTATAGATGCAGTAATATCTGAATCCTCTAGCAGTGTCTCACCAATCCAGACAAACTACAACTACTTGTCACCACGTGACAAAGTCCATACTTCAAGTCAAGGTTTTTGACCCTGATTCCTGGATTTAGTGCTTAATTTAAACTGATTAAAATATGCATGTGGCACTTTGAAACAACAGCTGTAGACTACTTTAACTGTCACCTTAATTTTGTTGAGCTACTCGATTCAAATTCGGGAGGGCTTGGTTCAAAACAATAATTTATTAATATGAGAAGAATGAAAGTTTCAGTGAAACGCTCAGCCCCTGAAATTGATGTGACGGGATCTGCTAGAGAGACGGTGTACCCTGTGGCCATATTTGACCTTGCTTGGCAGCAGTTTTCTTCCTTATCTCCTCAGACAACGCTCCTCTTAAATTGTCTGTCTGTGTCTGTGTTCAGTCCGGTGCACACAATGATAGAAACCAGCACAATCAGTAGTTTTCTCCTTTTTAAATAATACGGATGACACTTTTTGTCACTTTTGATTGAAGACACCTCTAATAATAATTAAAATATCAAACACCAAATGCATTTCTTTTCAATGAGGTACCTACACTTTTAGCCACCCCAGTTAGAGAGGTCTTGACTTAACTTCCATATACCCTCACTTGATGAGAACCTACACAAACACAGTAGAATACCGTAAAGAAAAGATCAGATTCTGACTGGCCTTTGACATGGTTTAGTGCATGTTTAATGTTTAGGTTATGTGATAACAACTGAGCGATCTATCACCACTGATGAAGCAAAAGTTCTGGAAAAAGCTCCCACTGCTCCCATCGCTAGGGCAAATGCAAATCTACACATTGTTACAGCGATATATAAATCTAAACTGCGTTCAAACACCTGATGCAGTGTATACTGAGGTCCATTTGGATCCACTCAGGTATTGGACATATTGACACTATCCCTTTTCCACCGAGCCCGTTATTAATTTTGAACCACTTTTTGCAATTTGGCAGCCAAAGAACCAGCTGTCTCTGGTTCTAGAGTTGCACTAACTCTCGGTAGCAATGCTCCAAAGTTCTTATCAATTTTGTCAAGTTAGTCAAAAAGAGGTAACAACACTGCACTAAACACTAAAAAGATAAAGGCACAAACCTGATTTGAGCTGTGAAAACCTATGTACTGATAAGTCACTAACACACACCCTGTCCTTATCATCATCACTTTCATATATTGTTGCCCTGATGTCAGTGATGTTACACAGGTGTCACAGATGGTTGATAACAAGGATATCAGGAAGCTTCCTGGAGCCAGTTTACTGACAGTTATCTACAGTCACCTGTTTTGTCAGTGTTAATATGAGTTGTTGCTTTAAAACCACTGTGAACCTGCATTGATTTGAAAAGAAGTAGCTCATATTGTGTTTTTCTGCCTTCGGAATAATGGAGCTGTTTGCCTTCAGTCTTAATCCGTTTTGTAGTAAATCTACTTCACAGTCTCGTGGCCTCAGTGGGAGGAGGTCTCATGTATTTTATCTCGGTCCCGAGCTGTTTCACCTGACACCTCGGATTTAAGAACAGAAGTAAGGGCTGTAAGTGATGGCTGGTTTCCTGCCAGTGATGCTGATAGAGGAGATAAATTTGAACAGGATTTGGCAGTGGATGCTGGTCTGCTGCCAGTCTGATTTCAAAACCTGCTCTGAGCTGTAGCAGCTTGCTGTTACACAACAGCACATAGAGGATGAGGATGTTGTCCAAATCATAACAGCTTTTAGTCGAAGAACAGATTTTTATGCCTCTCTGGAAACACCAGAGATCATCATCAACTTAAAAGTTTGATAATGTTCCCTGCTCACATCTGCATCACTTTATAACCGCCACATTTCACACAAATAAACAGAAGGATGAGTCATAATTAACTTCTTCAGATGCTTTGAACCAAATGATCCTGCATGTTGGAATTTAAACAATGAATGCATTAGCTGGAAGATACTAATTCCTCCACTCCACCCTCACCTCATCACCCTGTTCTCCCAGACTGGGAGAGTTGAAAAACAGAGTGTGAGTACTGTGAGTCTGTTGACAGACAGATTGTTTGTTATTGTAAATTGAATATCTTTGGGTTTTGTTTGAGTCAGAAAAAACAAGACATTTTGAGCTGTATCTGTACACATCAATGACTTCTTCCCAGGTGTGGGATGGAACCAGGTGTCCTTGGACTCTTCTGAAGGTGATAGTTGAGCCAGATGTCACAGAGGGACCATCCTCCTTTTCAAAGGAGAAAGAGAACCTCATCGCCAACGTCCTCGCCTATGACAACCACGTGGAGTTCGCCAGGCAGTTAAAGGTCAGAGAGAAATTCCTAAGAGAGATTAACCTCTATGTTGTTGTCATATTTGAACCCATCCCAGTTATCAACATAAGTATGGAAAATAAATGTGTTTTTGTTTTCACACAGCAGCTTAACAGTGGAGTCACCTAGATTTAGCACAGACCTCTTAATGAGAGAAAAAGGAGATTTCTGCATTTAGCCACAATTCAGAGGGTGACAGGAAATGTGAGTTTGGGTGGCTGACGGTGTGTTTGAGTTTAAATCATTATGATTTAAGCCTTCTTGATTCTTGTTCCTTTCAGTCAGCTTTATCGAACCACATTAGTTGTTACAGTGACCTCAGCCTGTGTGGACTGAATAGACATTATTGATGCTTTCTCATTGTTTTTTCTCTCTGGTCATTAAATGTAAAGAATTCAGTTACTCTGCATTTTTCATCCTCTTTAGCCTGTGTCCTCCACAATAATAATTGTTTTGACCCAGAAACTCTTCTGTGTAGCACTTTTCGATGGCCTGGAAACTGTCACAACAGGGTTTTCAGTGCAAAAAGTTGCTGATTGGTAAAACAAACCTGAGGCAATTGAGTGTAGTTGATGTGTCCTTGGACAAGCACTAAACTTGTGCTTGTACATTTAAGATTTTACAACTTTGCCTTTTTTTATTCAAGAAAAGTTTTTTTATATTTGAAATAATATATATAAATATTTGTGTCATCTGTTGTGAACATGGGAACCAGGCCTCATGGGATTAAAGATACTGAAAAACCTCCAAGACTGAGAAACCTTTAAACTAGTAAACTTCATTTAAATCTGTAAATCTTCAAACCAAACTTTGCAGCCATGGAGAATACTCTATATGACTGAAATCTGTTTACTGTTTTTCTCGACCTCTGCCTCGTTACTGTGCAGCGTAGCGTTGATCTCCTTCCTGTCTTTATGTTAAACAGTCATTTCACTCTGTTCTACAAAACAAATCAGTTAGTTCTCTGCAGTGCCTCAGGCTTGGTTCAGATCACACTCCACACAATAATCACTGTGAATTTTTAAAGAGGATGCGATCTGAGATCTCACTTTGCTCATTTCCATCTTGTTCTTGCTCTCCTCTTCTTTCTTTCTCAGTCGTATCAGTACTGCAGACAAGTGCTCATTAACATGCACATTACGTCTTGGCACTAAACAAAAGGTTTGTAAATGTCTATTTTACATATTTAAACTGTGTTGCTGTCCTTTAGTACCTGCCATGACTCATGTTGTGGTTTAATGCAGAGGTTTGCATCCTATGGTTCATAACCAAAAAAAAGGTTTTGGAATGTTGAAGCCTTTACATGTCCTGCTGAACAAAAACTTAGCTTCTGGGCTGGCTACAAAGATACGTCATCACTCCAGCACTGGCTGTGGTCTGGAGGTGAAGCAGCCGTCCATCCAATTGTGGGGTTGATCGTTTGTTTCCTGGCTTCTCGTGAGCTCCTAGTTGCCTCCAGTGGGTCAGGCCAGCTGCATGGCAGCTCTGCCATCAGTGTGTGTGATTGTGTGTGCAAATGGGTGAATGAGAAACAGTCTATAGCTTTGAGCAGATTGTTTACCATCACTCTGTTGCACTTTGTTGTGTGTGCAGTTCACCAGCTGTTAGTTTCATCGTAACTCTATGTCTTACACCACAGACACACACTCGTAATTTTCATTCAGGTCCTTGAGACATAAATTACATTGCAGTTAAGTTCATAACCTTGGTTTGGCTCAAGTTTGCTCTGGGATTAGTATTTGATCACAACTTTACTCAGAACTTTTAGTAGATTAACAGTTCGACAGACAACAGTTTACTCACTTCTGACTTCTTACTCAGTCTGAAGATCAAATTATATTGTGGTATATTTTTTTATGCATATTGCTTCCTGAGTAATTTTCTTTTATGCTGTTGCTTTAATATTTCAGTTTTACATTATTTTTCCTTTACAAGGAAAATATTGTACTTTTTAACTGCAAAAACTGCATTTGTTTGACAACTTTAATTAAGAAACTGCCTGTGAGTGGTTAAAATCAGCAACACCTTTACAGTTTCAATTATTCATAATGAGTACTTTTACTTTTGGTAATAAACATACTCTTAGTGTACTTATTATGTTCTGGCTGGGAGTGAAACAAATTGAAACAGAACTGATGAATAAAATTGTTAGCTGCTTGTTCCACATCAACTTTCTATGTAACAAAAATCTTTGGCCTGTTTTTAACAAATTTATTTAATTATTATTATTATTAATATTATTTTTAATTCAATTTCTTTTTTCTTATTTTTTACTCAATTCAATTCAACTTTATTTATATAGCGCCAATTCACAACATAAGTCATCTCAGGGCACTTTACAGTGTAAGGTTTAAGACCTTACACATTATATAAATATATACAGAATAGTGTCTTTACTTTGCAAAGTAAATTCTCTGAAGGTTTTTAATTGGTGCTCTTCTTGAATTGCTACATGAATTACCATAATGTGAACATTATGTATTTCTGCAGAGATGTGTATTTGACTAGGCCAACGTCAGTTCTACCTGGTGACACAAATGCACTGTTACCGTCGATCTCAGTAGTAAATTTACATTTTCTAAATGATTTCAAATACTGATCATTTTTGTTGTAAATTACTTATTATAACTCCTGTGTAAGTACTTGAAAAAAGAGAAGATAGGTCGAACAATTCTATTACATGCACCACTTTATCAAATAACCTCTCTGCAAGTTTCTCTCCAGGGTAAAAGCTCTTTTTCTACAAATGATAGAGCACTACATCTAATCATTCTTGCAGTCATAAATGCCCTGTCTTTCTTTTTTGTTATTCTTGATGTCTCAGCACCCCAAGGTCTTTGGTAATCAATTTGTGTGGCTGTACGGTGGCTGAGGTATCAGAAAAACAGAAGCTTTTTTTTTTGTCTGTTTCACAGTTTCCTGACAAGGTCGTCCACACTGTAATAACTGTTCTAACTGCAGAAATGACTGAATTATAGCTATGGAAACCACATTCCCTGACCTCCTGCAAGTTAATCCCACACAGCCACAGCCTCTATTTGACTTCACACACAGGACTCTGAATATGTTTAAAGATAAATGAGTTTACGTTGACCTCGGAATAGTTTCAGCACCTTTCTGTTGTTTCTAGACTTGCTCTGATGCATCTTTTATACCATTGTTGTCTCAAGGGTCCAACACTCTTGTTAACGCTCAACACTCCTGCCAGACGTTTGTTCAAAACTTTTTTTGTAGAAGTCTTTTATTTCAACCTTGATTGTAAATTGTATATTTCAAACAGCCTCACATTTTCAAAGCCTGGGGGCCTTGGATGTTTGAACGCTGGAGGTTTGGTGGTTTTGGCTTCACTTCAGCTCTCAGCAAAAGCTCTCAGTTGGTGTTTTTGTATGTTTCTGTTCGTGAGAACATCTTGTTCAGCGTAGAACTACCAGATGCTCTCTGCTACATAACTTATAGCTCTTAAGGCCACAGCATCTGTGTGTGATGGGTGCACTCAGGCTTTTGTTTGGCTTCAACTAATGTGTAGTTGTTTTCTTTAGTTAACTAATCAATCACCTTATATGGAAACACTGTGTGTGTCCAGACTGACAACTTTAGATTTATAATAATTGATATCCTTGCTGGCGTGATTATTATTATATATTATAATAATGTATTATTATTTTTGTTGTTTCTGCATTGATTGTAATTCGTAAGTTATATACTTACACAGAATTTACCCAAAACCTTTGAATTGCAAAGTCCAAAAATACACAGCATGGTTTGTTCCCTTTAGCCGAACACATGCTGGTGTTTTGGTGTCAAAATTTGAATAGATCGAAGAAGTGAGAAGTCAGGCATGAAAAAATAACTGGTCATCAAGGAGAGAAAATTTTATTCTATCCTTCAGGATAATGTCCTGATAGTGTATGTAAGTGAAGTTTAGTAGAAGATAATCTACTACAGGTTGGCTTCAAAAACACAAAATCCACCTTTTGGACTGACCCTGTGAGAGCCCAGATCTCCTCCAAGACATGTTGTGGAATGACCTAAAGACAGACCTTCACACCAAAGAATCTGTATGAGCTGAAGAAGTTCTGTAAGGGAGAATGATCCTTCTAGTTGTTGTGCTGGTCTAGTCCACAGTTACAGCAAGTGCTTGCTTGAGGTTATTGCTACCAAAGGTTGATCAGCCAGTTATTAAAACACTTACTTTTTCCACCGTCACTGTGTTTAATGGGTGTGTTCAGTGAAGACATGAAAGATCATGACTGTGTTTTATCAGCTTAGCAATATTGAGTTTGTTGATATTTGTGACCTGTGTAAAGATCAGATCACATTTCATGACCAGTTTATGCAGAAAACCAGGAAATTACAAACACTGCCATTCGTTGTTCTGGCAGCTGTATTTATTTAATTAGATCACAGTTTGTGGTTCTATAATTGCACAGCCTGACATTGCTATTGTGATTAGATTTGCAACACTACCTTAGACTTTCTAAGTGGCTGTAGACAAACAACATATTGATGTTGGTGGTGTGGAGACACTTAATATTGGAGTCCAGCAGTCAAAATATTTGTGGTGTATATTTTTCATTGTGCCAAATATCAGTTCAAAAAAAGATGGGAAGTGCCACAGACTATTACCTGAAGCATTGCCTTTTAATTAAGCAAGCAAGTGCTTAAGGGCAGCACACGCTGGCAGCATATAACACACTTCATTATATATGTATCCATTGTTTTCTGTGTCTTCAATTGGGTTTGAACAGGAGAACAACAGCATAATGAAGCTAAGTGTAAAATCACTAGACATTCAGCATGCAAGAGTCTTAATAAGATGCAAAAGAGATACCTGTATCCTGATTAAATCAAAGCAAAGAGAGCATCTTAATATTACAACTAAATGTCAAAGATTTTTAAACCACTAAATAAGGCATTGAAATGGCTCAAACTACCTACAACTCACATTTTACATAATCTAAATAGCAAAGCATGATGCCAGAGAAATAAAATTACATTTGATTATCTTTATTATGTGTTTTTTAAACTGAAAAAAGTGTGTAGGTCTACTAATATTTTTTAAATCATAGTTAAATCCCAGCTCTCCTCGACTAAAGGTGAATTCAGGCTCATGTCCACCTGATAAGTCAACAAAAATCAAAAGGAAAGTGCTCGAGTAATTCAAGTTGTTCTTTCATATTTAATAGCTATACAATGTTTTGAAGTTGCTCAGAAAAGATGGTGGGAGCTTTTTCTTCCTGTGGAGAATTCATCAGTGACTTTACGCTTAATGAGGATAGACGATGACTGTAATGACTCTGATGTTATTCGTTAATATCTGCTTCATTTACCAATCTCTTGCCCAAGTGAAGTTAATTTCTTCTCATTAATTTGCTTAATTGTCACTGTATGAAGTTATCGTCTGTCAGTTGTTGTTACAGAATAATTTAAATGTTGAGTCTGTGAGGCTGAGCGAGGGTCTGTTTTACAGTTTCATTGCGTAAACAGCTCTCTAGTTTGTCCTCGTGCCACACGTCTCCCTTCAACCCTGAAGGTGTTAAAGAGCTGTTCACAGTCAAACTGAGCTGGTTCATTACACACAATAACTTTAGTCACATTTAAACCCTGTAGATACACTTCATCAACACATTATTTAACTTGAAACAACAGTCGGAAGTAATGAGTTTGGAGTTATGTGTTGAATGAGATTTTCTGGGCATCAGTGGTTTAATTACAGCTTGGTGAAATGTTATGAAGAAGAATTCATAACCTCAACTAGAATGTTTATACCATGCTTTACTACAACAGATGTAAAGGTTTTTTGTTGCAGTAATTCTGAAATGTGTTTCCTTTATTTACATTGACATATACAGATGATAAAACTCCCCTTGCTCTCATGCCTTCACCAAAATTGGCTGAACCAAAACCAAACCCTTTCCTGTGCATAACGTCTGCACGTTGGCTTAAAGTACGTGGAAGCGGTTGAACAATTATTGTACATCAAGATACAAAACCTAAAACTGTGTCTTCAGTATTTTGCCATCGTTGTATCCTTCATAGAATGTGTAGTGTTAATAATGACTGGGTCGTATCAATTGAAAGACTGGACTTGTGGATATTGGTTAGATTCCCTGCAAGGATCCATTTTTGAGTATCCTGATTAGAATGAGTTTTTGAAACATCTCTGTTATGATTTGGTTTTTAGGGGATCCCATTAATTGCCTGAGTTTTGTAGTAGCCCATATAGGATTCACGACTGAGATGGTGTCCCCTTCCTAGACTGGGCTTTGGGAATGTCCCTTTTGAGATCTAGTCTCTGGAATACTTTTAGAGTCATGGTGTCTCTATCATGACTAGAGAAATATTTTTGGAGAAATCCACTGTAGTTGAGGCAGTATTCCATCTAGGATTTGCTGTTTGGGGGAGTATCCAAAATCCAAAAAGGATCAGGTTTTTGGAGTATCCGTTCTGCGATTTAAGCAGAAGTGAAGTTAAGCTTTAACCCTAATATGGGCGGGTTGTTATTATTATTATTATTTTTTAATGATCATGTTTTGTGCTTGTTTGTTTTGACCAAGGAGTGAATTTACTGTACATATGTGTTTGATATACAGTACAGGCCAAAAGTTTGGACACATTCAATTCATTCAATGTTCTTTTCTTTATTTTCATGACCATTTACA